>CM060846.1:278190511-278820511 GCA_030762175.1 Metallyticus violacea | reverse complement strand
ATGTTTTCAATAAATATAAGGCATTGTTGCACTACAGACCGCCATTTATTCCTAATTGTGTTTTAAATTTGCAAGCTGTCAGTCTAATTGGAAAGTTGTCAAATAGAAGGAAGGTGGAAAAAATGTATAATTTAGAATGTCAACGTCGCCTAAGTGAGGTAATGAAAATATTAAGTGGAAAGGGATGTGAGTGCTGTGTTCTGAGATTGAAGATAACATAAAACTTTGATACAGTGGATGATGTAATTGAGAACGTCGATGATAAAAATGTATGGGATGATTATCAGCTAGCAATTAGCCCATCATACACTAGTGAAAGTGGGACATTATAGGAAGCATCTCAATGTCAGAAACAGGATATACTTGTATTTTCAGAATCAACCTGTCGTAATGTGACATCTAGGAATGTGTCATTAATCAGGGATGCCTTTACGCTATTAATTGAACCTAAGTGTGTGCAAAATGGTGTTGATTGTACAAATAAAAAGACTGAGATTGTTTATGCCTTACGGAATTCAGCTTATCCTTTTGATAAAGGTTGTCAAGCAATATGATGGTAATACAGGCTTTCATAGGACTTCTTATAATCATGGGGACATTGAAAGCTGTTCGTAAACCTCTTTCAATGTTACGGACTAAAGATCCCACCTTCCAGGCAGACATTTTCTGCATATTTTTTTAGAAAAAGACTTTCAGAACAACTTTCATATGTAAAATGTAATGATAACAACTAGAGATGAACGCAAAAAAGATAACTTTGGTGCATTCAGAGAAATATTTGCGTACTTTGTAAAACAGTGTCAGAAACATCTCCCTCCATACAGTCACTTGACAGTAAACGAACTGTTGGTGGACTTTGGTGAAAAATGTTCTTTCCGTATGTACATGAAATCCAGACCTGCCAAATATGAAATAAAAAGTTGGGCCCTCTGCGATCTTGAGGCTTCTTATGCCATGATCTTGCTGGTTATATAGGAAAGGATGGAACAGTGGCAAGAAGAAATCAAGGAGCTAGAGTTGTATTGGATTTAATATCATCATTAGCAAGAGGATATGGCATTACAACTGACAACCTTTTCTCAAGCATTCCGTTTGCAGAAGAACTTCTAAAACATGGGCTAATTTGGATAGTACCTTTCGAAAAACAAGCAAGAAATTCCGAAAGAACTCCATCCCATTCCAAGAAACAGAGAATTTTCTTCTATATTTGCCTTCAAAGAGAATCTCACATTAGTTTCTTAAGTGCATAAAAAGAAAAAGGCAGTAATTCTTTTGAGCTCGGAACATTATGATGACAATTTTGGTCCTGAAGAGGAAACATTCAAACCTGATATAATATTATACTATAGTAAAACAAAGAATTCCGTTGACACAGTGGGTAAAATAGTAAATGAGTATTCTTGCTGTCGGACAACTAAGCAATGGCCATTTCTGTTGTTTATGAATGTAATTGATGAAGTAGGAATAAATGCACACATAAATGGGGAAACAAATCATCCTGAAATGGAAATGTTCCGCTTATAATTGAAGAACAAAATTGTTGTTACAACTGGGTCAATTAGGTCACATGTGGTAACATAATGAAGACATCCATAGGATTGCTTCTAAACACAACTGCATCGATGGCAGATGTAACTGTCAAGACTACAAACTCCCCTGAAATATGCTTCAAAATTTGGTCCATGCAAACTCTGTGATAGGAAAGAGACAGGTAATGCAGGGGAAAGTGTGACAAGTGTCAACAATTTGTCTCATGAACATTCAGACACTAAATAATTACGTGTGTAATGATTGTTTGAGTAAGCTAGCCAGAGACCAAGTTTCCAATAAAATTATTTTCAATATTAAGTAACATTAATGACAGTGAAAGTGCGATATTGTGCAAAATAAAGTGAATATTGAATTGTGTTCAGGGTGTATTTGCAGCTTCAAACCGATGAAAATAACTTCAACATAGTAAGGTACCATTGCTTTCCATTGTTGAGTAGTATTGAAAATGGTGTTAAAATATTGTATTGAATTATACTGAGTATGTACTTGTAACTTTAAACCGTGAAAATAAGTTTAACACAGATTTTAAGCTAGGGTACCAGCAGACTTTGGTATGCAGAATGTTAACTAGAAAGTGTTTTGAAATAACGAAATATTTCAAGTTTTCAGAAAAATGTAAAGACTACCTGTTTTACTGCGGGATCCTAAACTCGTGACTAGGCATCCAAATTTCTAAGCACTAAAATCGGAATGAAGTTATATGGGTTTTGGTCCGTAGACAACAGGCAGGATTACAAATTCCGCTCTCATATGGCCTGTTACTTATCAATTCTTGTTCACCTGCCGGGCCGTATATTTAAATGTACCTAACATAATATGCTTAAGAATTACAATGCTTACTCTTGTTCTTTGAGGCGTGTGTATATAAACAGCAGTAGCTAGTAGCGGTGTTGCTGGATTGCTACATATAAACAACGGTTGTTGCCGCCTGTAAATCTTAAAAACAAATCCTTCTTGCGGTGGTACTCTATGTGTAACTAGGACAAAGTGCAACGTTTTCTGAAGCATATAAAAAAAAACATTTTTATCCCAAATCGTGGGCATTTTATGACTTTTTAAGTGTTCAGGAGCTTATGAAGAAATATTTTATAAGTAAAAGTGTATACACATTTACGTAAAGGGGCATTTTATATTTTACAGGGTGATTCATGTAAAATTCGCGTTTATTTTTTATTTCATTCAACAAGAATGATGCCAACAATATATTTCTGCACATAAATGTAGACTAATTCTAGGTGATTACTAGCTTCTATATTAATGTTGAAACTGATCTCTCTCTCTCTCTCTCTCTCTCTCTCTCTCTCTCTCTCTCTTCCTGAAGACACAAGTGAAGAACTCGTTCCATGTTCAAGGCCACTTGTTGAAGGGATGTTGTGATAATGTTCTGCTTCAAATCATCTTGTGACATATACTTTGCCTTTCAACTAACTCCATAGAAAAAAGTCCGTCCTGTCAAATTTGGAGATCTCGGTGGCCACAGATTCTTGGAAATTATCCATTCAGCTCAATGAATGCAATTGATGTACGGTATGCGGCGCTTTCTTGTTGTTTTTATTTATTTATTTATTTATGGACGCTCTTTAATATCTCAAGTCATCAGCGTCCCATTCAGTTCAGGGCGTGAAACGGCCGACAAATTTTGCTTAGAGGCCTCTTCTTTTTAGACTTGAGGTTCTTTTATATACAATAAATCTACGACATAGGACCCACGGCTTTACTTACCTTCCGAAGGAAGCCTTACTTAGGATTGTCACGCCCAAAAAACCCATCGATCCTGGCCGGGATTGAACACGCGAACTTGGGTTTAGGAGACAAGTGTGGTACACTACCAGGACCGTCAGGTAGCCTGAAAAGACCCTTGATGAAGTTCTGCGTCACCCAGATGCTCAACAAAATCCATAAAAATGCGTAAGCATTCCACAATGTTCACAGTTCCAGGAAAAAAATTAGACCCAATATTCTCCGTGCGTATATTGCCCAACAAACGCTCACATTGGAACTTCATGAATGGTGTGTGAATTTTGGGCATGTGTTTTTTGAGTTGACACAAATGGAACCATGTGAGCGACAGAATTTTGCACAATGAACGTCTGAAACCAATGGCAATGGTTCACACGTTTAGACTTCCCTAGCAGTTGCAATTGCTAAACAACCTTATGTGGCTTTAGGTCAGTTTTCTTCGCAGTTTGGTGACTTACCCGGTCTCTTGCGACAAAAGCTTTAGTTGGCCTTGATGTCTTTAGCAACCTTCAGCAGTGCAGTGAACGATGCTTACGTATTTCAAGAGATTCTGTTCTTTCCAACTAGAGCAGCAGCGCCGGTATAGTGTACCTCTCAGTGGGATTGCCACACCAAATTCCCTTTGGCATGCTTTTTGGCAGTTTCAATCGAATTTGTGATCCAGTAATTCGTTACAAGGAAGAACCCTTGCTCCAGCCTGTATTGCATCTTCACAGAAACTAATATAAAATGGTGAAAACAGTTGCAAATTCTGCAATCTGAACACCTATGCTATCTCATAATAAGGAATCAAACTCCCAGAGCCTACTTCAATTTCTCGATCCTGGTGGTGTAGTGGTAACCATACACTTCCTAAACCCAAGATCGCGAGTTGAATCCCGACCAAGTTCGAGGGATTTTTCGGGCGTAAAAATCGTAAGTATGACTTCCTTCGGAAGGGAAGTAAAGCCCTGGGTCCCGTGTCGTAGATTTATGGCATGTAAAAAACCTCAATCCTGAAAGAAGAGGCCTCTGAGCAAAATTTATGGGCCGTTTCACTCCCTGAATTGAATGGGACACTGATGTAAATAAACCAAATCAACAGATCGCTTCAATTTGAAAATAAAAAAGGATCATGGAATGTAATCTCGTCCGAATAAATTATTAAAGAAATGTGTATCTTAATCACAAGGCATCAGCATTTCTAAGCACTATAACCAGAATAAAGCGGAATGAAATTATGTTGGTACTGCACTTAGACAATAGGTGGGAGGTGTACGTTAGTTCACGAGCTACAAACCACCGGATGATGACTCATAGTTTGTATTTTTGATTCACTCGTATTAACCTAGTTGTTTGAGTGTACCTAACTTAATGTTAAGTGCTTAAGAATTCCAATGTATAGTAATCACTATTTAGTAATCTCTAGTTTCTTTCATTGTTAGAACAGTATAAGCATCGCAAACGAAAATCAGTGAGATTGACAGTCACTCCTATCAATTTCTTAGTGCGTTGTGTGTGTACGTCAGTGACAAGTGAAATAAATGTGTAATGTCCAGTTTAAGTTTGCATATTAGCATTTTAGCATTTAAAAGTGATGTCGCTTAGCAATAGTACTGGTGAAAGTGACAGATACAGCAGCAATGTAAGGAAAACTCTGTTTAGCTTTTACAGTTTGTTCAGAAAATATATTGTGTGAAGAAAACGGCAGATTAATTAACTTTTCCAAGTGTCAAGAACTAATCACCGAGGCTTGTTCAATAATCAATAATTATTAAATTAAGAGACGGCAGAAAGAGGTGTGTTTTTTTTATATATTATTGTATTAAAACTCAGTAGAAATAATATTGTGCATGTGTTTGTGTAACAATGTTACAGGGCGATAGAAGGTTTGACAACGTCGCGCAAGCACATCATTAGTGCTCGCGAAACGTCAAGAGATTTCGACCCTACATAAATGAATATTTAAAGAAAATTAATTACATCATTACTGCTAAATTGGATTGAATTGGTAGGGACGAAGAAGAGGTTTTCAGCACTTCAGCTGTGCTCAAGGCTAGCTGTTAATGTCTACGCCCCTATTGAGGCACCTTACGGGTTAAGGGGGAAGTGGGGAAGACGCCAGGGGCCAGGATCCAGGGGCAATGAGGCTCAAATGAGTTCCTAACATTGTTTACAGATAGAACTCCTCGACGTCGGCGTAGCCCCTCTCTTCCAAGTAGTTCGCTCCCCCCAGAAGAGTCGTTTTCACAATAGAAATCAAGGCAGAAACCTTTCCAAGATGCAAGCCACCACCACGCTTCACATAGCACCAACCCACCTCGCCTGGAGCTATCAATCCTGTAATAGAAACAACGGAATGATATGACATGAAATGGAAGAGCGGAAGATAGGTGGAAAGGAGGACCCATTCCAACATTCGCCTAAGCGACCAGATAAACCAAGAAAAATACTAAAGTCACGATATGCAGCCCCAAGGGATTAGATCCCGGGACATCGGAATGCAAGTACAAAGGTTTTTCACCTGAGCCACCCAGCTCAATATTACTGCTAGAAAACAAATACAATCAATGTTGGGTATATACATTAAGATGTTATTCTACAGTTTGGCTCAAGTATAATATGGAAATCGCATTCGGGAGGCCGGGTTTAAATCTCTTGGGTGCTACTATTCTGACCTTGGTTTTTTCGCGGGTTCCTCATTTCACTGATTTTCCTTTTTCAATTTCATATAATTTCATTCCGTTGATTCTGGTAAAGGGCTAACTGTCAGAGAACTGTTCGCCAAAATTGTTAAAAAGTTACGAGAGATAGAATCCCTCAAAGAAAAGCAACGTGTTCCAAACTGATCGCCGTCTTCTTACGAAGAAAAGTTAGATGACATACAGAAATTTTCTATGCAGATGCAAGCAATGTATTACCACTGAGGGGCAAAAAATTCTACATCCCATGTAACACAGGCTATTCATCAGTTTTAAATACAATGTAACTTTATGCGTGCAGTAAAAATATAAATACTAACTTTAACGCGTCTCTCTTTCTGGTAGCGGCGGCTGCACTTCCCAGTAAGCAGCCACGCTCGGGCATCCAGTAACTCAAATAACTTTGTTGCAGTTAACCTAAAAAAAATTGTTCCTCAAATGCTGTGTTTGGAAGTTAATACTGCTTTTCAGTTACTTGTGCGTCTCCGCAGTCTAGTGATAGCGATTGCTAATCCGGAGTTCCTGGGTTCGATTCCTGATTAGGTTAAGTTGTCTAATTAAGTCCCCCCCCCCGATAATTATTTCATACTCTTAGAAGGTGAATGCCAAATAACTTTAAGGAGCCAAGGACTCCGAAATCATTTGCCCCGTCATTAATTTCGTTCTTTCGTATGGATTTTGTTTATGTACCTGCAGGTTTAAGGACCCCTCTCATGCACAAAAGCTATGTCACTTTCACCATCATTTCTACTGCAACAAAGAAGAAGCTCCCTATGTGCGTTCCGGCCTCATAAGTACGTTACAATACCGCCATGCTCATGGGGGAATGACCACAAATTCATAGTAGTAAAGTGTATTTATTGCTCATTATTTACAAACTTAATTTGCACAACTCGCTCGCAAAAGTCTTTCGACCGGACATGCTACTCCATTACACAGGCACTTATAGAAAAAGAAGTTTCACTTCAAATCAAATACACTCACATTTATTATAACGCAAGTACAAACATTTAAATATACGCGGGCACACATACACACATACATTTGTACACACTCACTTACACCACATGTTGACACAGTCAGACTCAAAGAGCTCGTGTAATCCAACAAAGCGCTTCTAATTCCACGCACTTTGCGTAGAAAAGAAACCTTTGGCAGTTGTCTTCCTGTGCAATGAGATCCCAACATGCCAACCTATCCCTATTCGACTTAGCAAACTTAGCTTCAAGCGCAGCCAGTTTTCACTCTCCGGTACCTGGGCAGTGGATTAAAATGTGTTTTTTGCCTCCACAGAAAGCACATTTTCTCTGCCCAGTCTTATATATTATTTTAGTCGTCTTTCATGCCCCAATTTAATCCACGGTAGATCCGATCTATTTTGAGAACTCGTGGAATAAATATACATCTGTCTGCCCCATCTGATTTTAGTTCATTGCCTGAAATAAATGGTGTTTTCTCTCTGCATTCTGCTTCTACATCTTGTTGATTAATTTCCCTAAGTCTTTTTTGAACTTTCCTCCAAATATAATTACAATTCCTTGCTCCATTTTCTCATTCCCATCCTAATGTTCTCTAGACTTCTTTTAATATTCGCTGCCAAGTATCTTTAATCCAAATTACTAATGTGGTGTTAGTAGCATAAAGATCTTAAAATTGTGCGATCCCCCTTTTAAAAACTCCAAATGTGCTAACATTGGAAAAAAAAAACTATTTCTTTCTATACGAATTTTTTCCGTCAAGATAATTTCTGCTTTATATTGGGAGATACAATATTTATGAGCATTAAATTTCAGTAACAGATAATTTCTATAATGTAAATTACAATCTTAAAATGGAAAATTTGCACATTTACACAATGACGCCATTATGACTTCTATGAAAGAGTGTAGGTGGATGGCTTTGGGAGCTAAATAAATCTGTTTCCGTAATTAATAAGGTTCTCAATAGAAATAAACATATTTTTATTTCTATTCCGTTCGCTTACCAACAGGGGCGCAAAAACCACTAATATCAGTGAAATTGTAGCAATAAGTCATTATTTGTAACAAGCTTGAGTACAAGAGACTAAGACTTTCTCTTTGAATACTGTCCATATTTTATCATCAGTGCTATGCCTCTGAGGAATACAAGGAAATTAAAATGTGATAGCACATTAAAATTTCACAGTAAGTATGCAGAATTTACAAGGATGGTTAAACATTAAAGAAATTTTCAAACAGGAGATTTTCGTCTTAAACACGCATTAGGGTATGCAGATTATATAAGAGGCATATGTTTTTACGCCTTCTCACTAGTAATGTACACAATTATTTGCTTTTAAGGCAAATGAAGCCCAAATGCTGCATCTCAGAAATTCTCCTTTTCAGATATAAGAATGACAAAACCTTCTGGTGAACCAAAAGCAAGAATACATTCGCGTGACTTTCGTAGGTCAACTTAGCAGATCTGCTGAGAGACTTCGTTGAGCCACAATTTCTGTAGGGCAGCTGCAAGGAAACAGCGTTCAACGGTAACTGGAAACAAAACAAGAACTGCTGAACCTGCACCAGACCGTGACACAAAGAAGTTGGACTCCGTCAAGAGTACCGTTATTTTTTCATGAGTTAGCTCCACTTCATATAATGAAAGTATTTTTCATGTTTTCGGTATTTCCTACTTAATTTATTAAATGTTATCGTCTATGAAGAATGTGACGATATACGCACATAATTCATGTTAAAATAATAGTGTTTTTCCCAGCATAACTTAGTGTGGCATTCGTTTGGTTACTCAGGGTCAATAAACGCCTACTATTCCTAAGAAACAAGAGATGTGATCCCAAAAGGCAAGCTTTCGGCCCACCACCGTTCATATTCAACATTTGTTTATATTTCATTTGTTTTTTCCTTTACTGATTCAGTTGTACCTAGCGTCTCAAAATGTACATCATATGAACTGGGCAGTTATATATCTCTTAGCCATCGCCGAATCCGGGTTTGAGCCCTGGCTGTGACAAGGCGAGCGGATTTTTTTTCCAAAGTTTCTCTTAATTCACTGCATAAAGTCAGAAGCCGCTGGACTTTATGGTCATATGCACCGTTGTTTTCGTGATTTTTGTCGTTATGACAAAATGCATAGGAGACAACATGGGATGTTAAAAAAGCTAAAACGAAAATAAATCTAAACATACTATTAGTTGCCGATAACCAGGTCATCTGAGATACAGAACGACCTACAATGAGCCATTTTAGCTTAAAAATGATTGCCCCAGAATAAAAACTTCCACAACAAAAACAAGGTTTAAAGGAAATACTTCAATAATAAAAATATTAAATTGTTACTAATACTACAATGAAATACTCTCACAAAAAGCAATTACAATTATATGGATACAAAATACGACCTATAGCCACACAATGCAGCAAGAGAGTAGAAGCAAAGACATGTAGCTGTAGCTGTTAACATTACGGAAAATATTCATTTCCTTAAACTTACCACCACGGGAGGCCGAGGTTGTTAAGACACGGACTTGTGAGCGGGAGGTCTGGGGTTCGAATCCCACCAGGACCGCCCTCCATTTTTTCCAGGTTTTCCTCAGTCCTCATAACTGGCAAATGCCGGGGAGGTACCCTAAACTTACACCTGGAACGTTTCCTTCCTACAAAATGTCCTTTCCCCAATTTATCATTTCATCTCATGTATCATCCGTGTCCATCGCCACCGCCTGTGGTGCCTGAGTAGTAAAAACGGGCTTTAAACACTACTCAAAAAAAAGCCTTAAACCTTACTAATGGAACCAGTGGTGTTCGTAATTTACAGAGAGACACTTTTAAAAGTATCGGTTAGCAAGTTGGCCGGGCATCGGCGTGACCTCGCGCTATCACAGGCACATCTTCCGTAAATTCACGCATTACGTTTAAATTTAGGGCATTAAATACTAAATAACAGTATTCAGTACTCATTCTCCTCATTGTGGCCTTTAAGACTGGCGGAAGAGTAGCATAAAAGGATTCCAGACATTTGAGAATAATTAAATACATACATTTTTCTATGATTTTGCAAATCATAGGAAAATACACAAACAGATGATGCGAACACATGAACAGAATAGGAGTCACGGGTCTGGCGTTATTGTATAAACCCGGAAGCTATTCAATAAATAATTATATAATTTTTCAGGCATAATTTCTTGCGCTAAAATTTAATTTTTCAATATTTTGTTAGCTTGATGCCTAATGCACTGGTGGTACTAGTTTATTGTTGTCATTTCCGTTCCTCTCCTGTGAAAGGTTGACACATTTTCAGTTCAGCCTACAGAAAAATGTGACATGCGACGAACAATATGCTTCTCTAAAATTCTGCTTCCGTCTCACCAAATCTTCAGCCGAGGTCTGTGCAGCATTACAGGATATCTAAGGAGAGTTTGTTATTCCCTACAGCACAACTCGAAAATGGTTTAAAATGCTTAAAAAGGGAAAACAACCAATTTCAAAGCAAGGAGGATCCAGCTCTTGAGTTTGTCCTCTAACGGAAGAAAAAAATTAACATTCTTCTCAACATGAGAGAAGAAATGTGGGAACTCCACCGAACTTCGTAGGGATTTAATCCCTCATGTCATGCTATGTGTTCTCGAACTCCTGCAATAGGCCATAATTACGTTACTAAGCAACATATCTTTTGATCCCATAAGAATAATGCACCCGGATATTTACAAGACCATCACTGAAGCAGCTGTCATCAAACGACTTCATTAGAAACAACAGAAACAAATTATCCCTTGACATTCATTGGTGGAAGTCAAGTCAGTGCTAAATGACCACGATCTAAGTATAGCATGCTTTCGGCAAACAGTCTAATGATCTCCATCAAAAGCCACGGGGAAAATGCGTCAACTTGATTTTATCAAGTATAAGTAACAATTAGTGATTTTGCTAATTGTAAATTTATCCAGTCGGCGCGATGATCTGCTGCTTGCTCTCAGCATTGATCGTTGTAAGCATTTATCAGTAATGAGAATGTTTTAAAGTTACACTTGACTAATCTCAGCAGTAGGTATTATTTTTGTTGCTTGCACTTCTGACACCATTACCTACGCATTAGTGGCAATAGAGTGCGTGCACGCAAGTTATATAAAAGAGTTTGTGCGCGCTTTAATCACATGTTACGGGAATGCCAATACTCTGTAGTGTTTATAAATAAGCAAGGGTGAACAAAGCAGAAGAAACGCATAAATCTTTAATCTGTTTTGGCCGCAAATGAGGGTTTAGATTCCTTTTTAGAAACGTAAATTGAGAAGAAGCGCAATATATAGTATGCAAGAAACACGTGAACTACAGAATACATTATTTAAAACGACACTATTATATGTTCCATGCACTTAAATACAAAGGCATCATTGATGACAAAAGAATGACATTATTCGCGAGACTATTCGCAAATATAAAGGTGTGTTCATAATTTAATAATTCCAACCTCTTTAAAATTAATTTAAACTATTATTAAAAGCTGTATAAACATTCTTACAATTAACGTTATATAAAATAATTATTTTAAACTTCCATGCATTGTCGTCATAAACGTTTTCTTAGGAGAATGATATAATAGTATTGTGATTCAATAAGTATTATAGTTATAGTCTTTTGGCAAAAATCAATGCATCATTACAGTGTGATAATTTCCTCTGCCAGAAAGATTAAATTGATGTTTATTAAGTAATAATGTGTAAATACTGCAAGCTGTATGAACTGTATTTCAAAATACAACTATTTCCAAAAATAAATTAAGTGTTTATGTACGAGATGTACTTTACTAGCACCATAATGCTTAAAAAATCATATAGGAGAGAATTTTTTTATACAAATTCTTTACAACACAAAAGTTATTCCGAAACTCTGATGTGCATGACAAAAGTGTTCAACCCTTGCTCACTACATGTACTTAGGACGAGAAACGTAAACAGTCATTACAATTAACACACTTCGCAAGATCGCTCATGTGCGCGAGAGTCTTTGCTGCTGCTGTTGCCGTAGAACAATACGATAAAACAATTCAACCTTCCTGTGGTCTATATGGCAGCTATTTTCAGCAAAGAGTGCAGTTTGAGGCCGCTGCGAATGCGGTGAATACACTGGGCGGGAATGGAAAATGCCATTCTTGAATGAAAATTCTATCGACCACTAGTACACTATAACAAATTAGCAAATACTACAGCTAGAGTTTGTTGTTAGTCCTAAAGAACAGTGTTAAGTATGCTTAGTACGCAAATTTAAGAGAATTTTCTGGTTCTGTCCGTTTCTTCTTCGTTTTACTGTTATGTAAAGGATTGCCGCTTTTTCTAGTGTTCGGCTTATTTGTCCCAAGTAATGCCAGAGAACCTACAGTCAGCGCGTAATTTGCTCACGCTGCAATATTACGGAGCGATCCAGTGAACTATGAACCAAATCTCTGTATTTTTTCACTGAGCGTGTGCATACATTTTTCCCACCGTTAACTGGAACATGCTGATGCTATTTTCGGACTGTTGATGTAGATCTGATAGTGATTGAGTTCTGTTAAGTGGTGTTGTTTTGAAGTGAATTATGGCTCTATATAGCATTTCTACTTACAACGTGTGTTTATTTATAATTCGTCTCAATTAACTTAGTCAATTCGTCATGTTCTAGGACATTTGAGGAAAGATTCCTAAATGTAAAAGTTTCAGGTCGTATAATAACCCATAATCTTTATAATATATTTCAGAATAGTCGTTATTGGAGCACTGTGAAACCTGATATCGTTCGTAAAGGGCCCCTTCATTACAAAAGTGTTTATGGTGCTCCATGAGGGGAACAAGAATTATAGAGCATTTTGATTTTCGATTAAGCAGTCATCCACGTGTGTGAACATTATTTTTTTAGGGAATTAACCGACAGCGAGCTTAATTTCGTCTTTTTTTTTAACACAAGCTCACACAGCAAATAATTCGCTGAGAGAAAATGGAGGGGGGGGGATTGGAATGACAGACTTATTAGCAAGCGTTTGTAACCCCTCGGTTTCCCAAACCTTGCTACTTTTATCTCTGAGATATATAAAAATACCGTATACAAGACAAACTCACATGCCTTGGAAAAAATATTCCCCAAGAAATAGTCTGCAGTACTCCACATAAGCTACAGCGAATGAGGGATAGTTTTTTTAAGAGAAAGAAACCAAAATCTTATGGGAAACTACCGTGACCAGTTTCAGCACTTTCTTTAATAAAACTGGTTTTTAAAACAGTTAAGGAAACTGATATATGGTTGTGTCAGCGCCACTCTCTGATACTCGCAGACGGCAACGAGGGCCGCTTTCGCCTATAGGCAGCAAACCACGAGTTGGTTCATAGTTCATTGGGTCGTTCTGTAGAGGACTCATGAACTTCGAGAGCGACTGCTGATTCAAGAACAACGGGTGTCTTGGCCCCTTGGTGTCCATGATACAGTTTCTAATGCCCTCTGAATGTTTATTGCTGCGATGGAGCGACGATTGGCAAAAACAACGATTTTCCTTGCTGTTTGTGTTATGTTCCCAAATGATTTCATATTATTGTATATTTAGACGCTTAAATTATAACATGTGAAAGTCGCACATTAGGTCATCATTCATTCGCCATCTTTGATCCAAAGTTATTTGAATGTATCCGATACAGAACATGATAGTGTTCCTCGAATCGAAAGTCGGTGTCTTAATAATTCTGTTATTTTCTTACTGAAATCAACACTTAACCAGTGCGGTACGCTTTCTGTTCCACAGTAAGTACGCTTGAACCGCTAGTATTCTCTATTTATATTAATTGCCTCATCATATTTACGAAGATGATATACATTTTCGGCCTGATTATCGCAGCAATACTTTAAAGGAAGTTAGCGATGGCTACAAATTTTGTTAATTGTACTGAATTTCTCTATGGTCAGTGAATAATATAAATTAATCACGAATTTTACAAACATTCACAAACGGGTTATATAATCAAGTTTTTAGCGTTAATTTAAGAGGTTACAGGACACAATGGTCATTGCACGTGCAATATATACCTTAGCATCAGAGTAGTATGCACATGGGGCGATTGGCTGCACACTGTTCTTCTGGCATCTGTGTAACTAAAAATCGAATAGTTCGTGTGTTCCAGGCTCAGGAAAGGAAAACCGCTTACAAGTGGGAATGCCTATGAAGTAAAGAGAGATTGTCAATTTCAAATGTGTTGTGCAAATTCAGCAGTGTCATAATTAATTAATTAAAATCTGTAACGCTCACCGTGGTATAATATATATTGTCTTGTCTTCTTGCCATAGGAGGACTCCACGAGTCCGAAATATGGCGATCTCAAGTGTGACTCTTTCTTAGTGTTTTATCCTTTACTACTATTATAATTACTGTTAATTTGTTACATTGTTAATAGTGTTACTTTACTTTTATTTTTCTTTTATATTATATATATGTATGTATATATATTAAGTGTACTATTATAATCGCTACCTTTCGATTTTCTAATACCAACTGAGAAAGGGGGAAAAGATAGCATACAGTGTCTCTATTTTTTTTTAATTCCTTATCCATTTTGTGTTATGATTATTGATTGTCCAAACTTTTGTTGCTATCAATAGCTCCCCACCGCCTCTAGCAAAAGTGGCCAGTGATGAGTGTTCAGGAATTATATTGTGAAGGTATAGAGTTACCTATACTGACCACAAGACAAATGCACGTCGCCTGATAAAACGTTTTTTTTTTTTTTCTTTCAAACTTCACTTCGTAATCCGGCTGATTGATCAAAATTCAAAATTTTGCTTCTTTTCATTGCTCGATTTTAAGGTAACGTCACATGAGTGAAATAGTCAAAATGATGTTATATAATTAAACATAATAAAACACAATGAACTAATAAACAAACAACTAATAAATTTTCATTCACAACTCCAAAAATATTCAATTAACAATTAATTTTAATTAATTTTTTAATATATGGTCATATTTTAAAACTATTTTTATCATTTATATCATTATTATATAATGGTATAATTTATTACATATTTAATATTATTTATCTTTAATTTTTTGTTATTTTTATTTTATTCATTTATTACTTTTAGATATCTTACACATCCATTATTATAATTTGAATTAAAATCAAGATAAATTTAACGTTATTGTACTAAAATATAATTTCTATTATCTAAATACTAGTATCAAAATGACTGGTAACCAACCATAACTACTAATTACTATCCTTCTATCCCAAATGTGGTACTGGTATGTGTATGTGTATATTTTGCCACTACTAAATTTTAAGCATTGAAACATTCTATGTACTGGTATTCAGTACTGATTATTTATTCATCTCTTCAAATTTAAACTTTTAACATACAATTGTGTCCTTCCTTTTATTTATTAAATAATAATATGTATATTTTACCAATGCTACATTTCAAGCATTAAAACAACGCATGTACCTATACATCTTCGTTCTTTATTTATTCGCATTTCAAAACTTCTACCTCTTCCATCACCAAACCCTCACTACTATCTTTCATTAAAGCCTATAAATTGTCCACTACCCGAGAACACTTCAGCATGTGGATCTTCTGCGGTCGTTAGCTGCAGTTCCCATCTTCTCTAAACACCTCCTCTCCCACTGCATCAATCACGGATTGATTGTAACACCTTCCCCTCATCTCATCTCCTTCTCTCCTTGTACCTTCTCCGTCTCTTCTTCTGCATTACCCTCTCTTATTATGTCTCACTACATATTTTCTCCTCCTCACATTTCACCTATTCTTCTAGCAATCTTTTTGTTCAATTTCATCCTTTTCTACCCAGACTTGTCTCCCTACCGTTGTTCAGTAATATCTTCTTAGTTCTCAATAAAAATAAATTCCTTCCTCTCGGACTTCACTCCAAACTCCTCTCTCTTTCCCTCACTATACCCCGGCTCTTTCTTCTACTTCTCTCTCGTCCCTCCACCTTCCTCCCTCTTCTTCCTCTTCTTCTTAACCTCCTTTTTCTTCTCTATCTTAGTCTCTATCTTCATCGTCACCATTCTCTCCATTCTCTTTTTCCTCATATCTTGGTAATGTGTCTGTTGAATTTAATATTTGTAGCCTTATTGATCATCTAACCCCATCTTCAACTTGTACTGTAGTTATTGGTAGCTCTTACTGTTTCAACTTTTCTTCCCATGCAATTCTAATAATTTTTGAACCAATTTCTCTAAATAAATGATATTTGTAATCCACCTAAAGTTTTCCTTTCTTCCTTAGCCTTTTGTAAATAATGTGTACATTCAAAAAGGACGTGTTCGTGTGTACCTTGCACATTGCAGTAGTAACAGATGTCATTAGTTGATTTATTAATTTTGTTGCAATAGGTCCATGACAGGTTAGATATAAAGTATTAATCCTTTAGTAGGAATGATGTATTTTAATTTTAACCTCTCGTTGATGTTATATGTTCTTTCCACTTCACATTGGTCACATTCAGGTTGCCAGTTTGCTTTTGATGTAAGTTTAATATCTTTGATTGAATAATTATAAATTCCAATTATTTCTCTTACTTTCTCAAAATTCTCCTTTTTAAGCCAATATATTGCTCCTCTTAACTTTATTAAATAGTCCCTTGGCCAAACACCCCTTGTTACTAGTAGGGCCATAGTCAGTGTTGTATTTACTGCGCCCATGTATCTTAAAAACATTTTCCCTTTAACTGATTTTTTATCAACACATAATTTATTCTATGGGCCCATACTCCCGCCCCATAGATAATAATAATGCCGTTGTTTCTAGTGTTATATTAAATCTTGATTGAATTATCCCTGCCATTGAATTATCCCTGTAATTTTTCTTCCAGATTTAGTTCTTGTATTATGAGTATGTTTTCTGAAATATAATTTTTCGTCCAAAAATATTCCCCAAAACTGAACTTCTCTTTGCCCTTATTACCTGATTACTGTATTTTATGGTTGAGTCTCTTTTTAGCTTTTTAGTGTAGATGTCATAGTTCAAATATTTGTCTCTCTGTGTTGTACCATTGTACTAATTAGGACTATATGAGTAAAAGAGAAGGCCTTATGGCTTTCACTCTGCCATATAATACAAAACATTCTATTATATATTGCGTTTTTCACACAAACATGATACTTCGAAAATTTTACTATCAATGTTTTAAGGAATTGTAATTTTTAACTACTTAATATTGGGAATCTTGAAAAATGTAATAATTTCTAAATTTAGGTAAACTAAAAACTAAAATAAAATGAATTACAACTAAATATTTCATTAATAAGACAAAATTACAATAGCTATTTACAGACAATCTTCGCAAATACTTCTATTTATTGCAGTGGTTGATACGGATATTGGTGTTGCTCCTGGGGCACTTAGCACCTCTGAATTTTTGTAATCATTGCATCATATTAGAAGTCCCTCACAATGGATTGTCTTAATGCTCGTGGAAGATAAAAGGGTTGACCGTTCTCTGGAGATGCGGCATGCCAGAGATTTGGTGAAGCGTAAATGTGATTGCTCATCGATTTCGGCTAGCTTTGAATATATTAAAGACGAGTTTACCTTTGAAATGTTCAACACACAAGAAGCCATCTCCTGTAAGAGTGCTCTTTTCGATTCCTCGTTTGGTGGCTTTTGTAATCTCAGGCTTTTATGCTTATTGGTTCACGGAGTCGCTGTAGTGACGCTATTACCGCTTTGGCACATAAGACAATAATGTCATATTCTCTCCAAAACGAAGCAGGGGGTTCATTCTTCTATGATTTGGATGGTAGTAATTCTTTTGGCTGCCCCTCTTTAATGTCCTTGCATTAAAGGAGGATCTCTCCTCCTCACTTCTCGTTAAAGATCAGTGGAGGAGGACCAATTATGGACATTTACATTTCTTTTTAAACGATATTATTCACATTAAGAAAATCGATAACGTGACCTTATGTCCAGATGTTGCTTTTCTGGTATATTTTTCCTATGTTAAAACTCCAACTGCTTGGAAAAACTGTGCATATATGTGTAATAAATGATTTTCTGAAAGATTCTTAACTCTTCCTTACATACTTCTCAAAATTCATGTCTGCTGTGGAAACTGTCAGCAAATGAATACGTTAACTTTTTTCCTTTTGTTCAGCATCTAGAAACTTTATGACTCATTGGAGGCAGAGTAAACTTGTTAATGATTTATTCACTTCTGATGATATCAGTGCACTCGGAGAATCCAGTGAAAATGCGTGACCCTGCCCCCTGTTCGTGTTTTTTGTTCTAAATATTATGTGACGCCTTGATATCATCTTTAATGTTTGTAATAAAATATTAGAGGAATAATGACTTCCAAAGTGCGTAGTCAATGTTTGGTATGAACTGCGTTGTAAGAAACGCATGGCAATGCATAACCAAGAACAAACACATTAAGGCCCAGTTGTGGACTTTCCCTCTGCTTATATATCATCGCCACATCCAAGCTGACCGTAGTTTTTTTTTTTTTTAATAGTGTTTAACGCCCGGTTTTACTACAGAGGCACCACAGGCGGTGGACACTGATGGTAAATGATAAATTGGGAAAGGATTTATTTTTAAGGTAGGAAATGTTCCAGACCAAAGTTTAAGGTACCTACCCGGAATTTGCTAGTTATGAGGACTGAGGAAAACCTGGAAAAAATCTCAGTTAGGGAGGACGGTCCTAGCGGGATTCGAACCCCAGAACTCCCGCTCACGAGTCCGCGCCTTATCGACCTCCGCCACCCGTGGCGGTAGTTCGTAACTTAATATAACACCATGAAGACATACAAAACATTCAACTTAAGTAGCTATTTACAAAATATATTGCCTGTAATTTTACAGTATGGGTCACTACGATAAGCAAATATCTGGTTTGTAAAAACCTTTCCATACAGATATAAAGGAATTGTTGATTATAATAGTAATTTTAATTCAATTTTGTTATGTCACTGAATAATAGAAGATGACTTTTACTGCTAAATATTCATCTTTTACACATACACACACGCACACACACAGATAAATTAAAAGAAAATATCTGTAAATGAATACTTAAAACATCTTATAGAAATAATACAATGAGATGATTAGAGTTATAGGCCAGCAGATCATAGATAGAAGCCAGTGGTCAAAGCGGTAATACATATGCAGGTGGAAGCTTATAGTTAGTTTGTGGGAGGCTATGCGTTCATCTGTTACTCAGTGCTTTCATTGTGTGTAAATTTCATTGTGTGTGCTAATTCACATAGTCTTGAAGAACGAATTTTTGTGTACGTGAAAACGGATTCTTGCAGAAATGTGCTAAGTCGGCTCTCAAGAAAATAATCTTGACAATCGTGTGCCAGGTAGAGAAGCTGTTGGCCAGCTTGTTAAAAAGTTACGAGAGGCAGGATATCTCAGTGACAAGAAATGTATTCGGAACCCCCGTGTTTTTAAGGGAGAAAAATTAGATGAAATACAGGAATTTCCTATGCAGATGCCAGCAATGTATTGCCGTTGAGGGGCATCATTTTCATCATCTCTTATAACACAGGCTAGTGCTTATTATTATTAGTTTTGAATGCACTATAATTTTTGGCTTTCAGTAAAATACAGCGTCGCCCGGCGACACTATGTACCATTTTCCGGTTGCGACGGCAGCACTTGCACATTAAGCAGTGACGCTCAGGCGTCCCTTAACTTAAATATCCTCGCTATATATGTTCACAACAACAAAATATAGTATTTCCAATAAACATTAGCATATTTTATTTAAACAATTTAATTTTAATCTAAGTTTCTTTTACTTTGTGAATAGATTTTTAATAGTGTTTAGCACCAGTTTTTAATACTGAGGCACCACAGACGATGAACACTGATGATACATGAGATGATATATTGGGAAAGGATTTTTTTAAGGAAGGAAACGTTCCAGGTCTAAGTTTAGCGTGCCTTCCCGGCATTTGCCATTTATGAGGACTGAAGAAAACCTGAAGGGAGGACGGTCCTGGCGGGATTTGAACCCCAGACCTCCCGCTCACGAGTCTGCGCCTTAACGACCTCGGCCACCCGTGGTGGTTTGTGAATAGGTGTCACAATACTAAGGTTGCTGATATATTTACGTTTTGCTTGAATTTTATTAAATCATAAAATCTTAGTACGTTTTCAATAAGTGTAAGTCAGCTTTGTTTAAGAAAATTTAGCTGTAAATAAACCCATAAATATGAATATCGTGGCAATTATAAGTGTAACAATTGTAACGTTAACTTGAGCATCATGTGTAGGAGAGGGATATTTTAATTACATAACAGTTTCCCTAATGAAGTAGAATTATGTCACTTTCCGTTTGAGAAATAGTTACGAGGCATGTTCCGCAAGTTTACAGTCTAACTCGCTTTTAGAGGAAAGAAATTGAAAACAACGTAACTTTTCAAATTTGCCTCTTTATTTCAACACAATTTTCACATTTTTTTTTAATATTTGCTCGCAAACTTTTCTGAAACGGCTTTTATTGCTTTATTGGCTTCATTAAATTTTCATCCTCGTAAGTCTTCCTTCAGTTTTAAGAATATATAATAAACTTTGGGCTATATCTAGGCTGTAGGGTAAATGGGCCAGTTCACTGAATTCACAGCTCTTCGCAGCAACCTTTGCAAACTGGGAAGTGTGCACTGGTGCACGTAGTTTTGAAGGAAGGTACCATGGCTGAATACGCGTCTAAACGCTCTTGTCAAATGTTCATTCGAGTGCGTTTTTGGTCCATTGTTAAAAAAATGCGGCACCCATCGGGCAGAAAGCTTTTTCATACCTAAAACTCCGTGTAAAATGTATCACACACGACCAATCGAGGTCTTTGCAATGTAGCCAACTTGCGTACCTTTAATTGCGATTAATGAGCACGGCCTTGTAAATTTTTGTTACAATCTCCACTGTCGTAGCAATTTTGGGACACCCTTGAGCGCTCATCATCTTGAATGGACCACGATTAAATTCAGCAGCTTATTTTTTAACCGTCGAAAACGAAGGGGAAGAATCCTTTAATGTGGAATATAACCCCTTTAGTACTTCTTTTGGAATTACATCTTTAAAAACGAAGTACTTTATGATAGCTCATATATCGGTTTTTATCTACCCTGTAGTAAATGTTGACAATAGTTTGTTTATACGATCGTCAAACCAAGTGACTATACTTACCCGTCTGAAACGTGTACAGTGCGCCATCTAAAGGATGATATTTAGCAACTATCATAATACATAATACATCTCAGGTTTTCATGACTGGTGTTTCAATTATAATAGATCGAAAGATTTTAAATGCTAATTTTAAATATGATGGTAATGTGGCCATCTTGACGAATGTTACATAGAGATAAGAACAAATACACCTATGCGCGAATTTAAAATACGTATTCTGATTGACTTATTCCAGGAGAAAACGTGCAACCGCGAAGTGGAGCGCTTTGGACCATCGATACTGTTAATGGTCCTGGAGTAAAGCGCGGTTGTTTGTATCTATGCGGTTATGCTCAAACCAACTTTGCGGTGTACAACCACTCTAAGCTTAATACACTATTCCAATAACAAAAAGATGCGTTCTACTAAGATTTGCATGTATGGTTTTAGTTCGAACATAAGCTTTGCTTTGCCATTTTGCTATGAATAAAATACAGTAAAATTTATCCATATGTTGCCACCTCTGATTTCGTCTTCGATATAATTGATAGCTTCATTCTAGCTAAGGCGATGAGTAAAAATTGTATTCAGAATGCCCTTATGAACTCGGTAAGGAGTTTGTTGAATTACCCTTTCTCCAACGGGCTCTGAAAGAAAAAGTAACTGCGAAGGAAAGCAAACACAAACTTGAAATACAACGCAGCCAGCAAAAGTCAGAGTTATCCATAAATTCTGCATTAGGATTGAGCAGTGTTTCTTCTAGAAATTTTTTTCCGTTCGGGCGGGGAGGGAGTGCAATATCAACATGTGGGGTGCAACATACGTTCAGTTTTCTATCAGGCGATGACGCACTAATACAACAATGTATAAGCTAGATATTTGTTCTTATTTTTCACAAGCTTGGAATCTTTAACCTAATTTTCAGTAATTCAAAAACTGATTAAAATATTTAGTAAATAAATTAAAATATTGGTGAAGAAATATACAGGATGGACAGACAGTGTATTCAAATCTTCAGGAGGTGATTCCTGACAGGAAAGGGAACAAATAATTTCAAATGAACATATGTCCGGAAATGCATATTTTCTAAAGTAGATGGCACTGATGAACTGCATCATAACAACACTCAGAATGTACTTATTTTTTCATTAGAGATAAGTCTAAGCATAATGGTCCGCTATTCGTTCCAGGAAAAATCCAAGATGGTTTTCGTGTTCGGCGATGCATTGGAAACGAGGCCGCGCGGATTTACCGAGAGAAGTATCCTGACAGAGACCGCCATCCAAATCACTAAACATGTGCAGCCATTTTTGTGTGAGCATGGGCCCTTTCATACAGACGAACATGTACATACACCTGGCTGGAGGACAACCCCAGCACAAGCTCCAGGCGATTGGCTCGTCAGTATGGTGCAAGCAACGTGCATGAAAACCAGTACTATCCTTATCGCCTGCAACGTGTGCAGGGGTTTATCAGCAGCGGTTTTCCTCCTCGGGAAAGGTTTTGTCGCTGGTTTTTGCAGCAGGTCAGCACCATTATGAGATTTATGTCGTGAGTCTTCTTTGCCAAAGGCATTATTAACCTACATAAACGTCAACGGGGAATGGTTGAATCGTCTCATCAGCAACATCAATGTTTGGGCTGGGATTCTTGGCCACCACCAACTTCGACCAATATTTCTTCCACAACGCCTTAACGGACAGACGTATTTGGAACGCTCTCCCTCTTGCTTGAGAATGTGCCTTTGGCAATACGAGACAGGTAATGCAGCTGATGCATGATGGAGCACCAGCCCACTTCCGCATGATTGTTCGTCAAACCTCAATAATATCTTCCCCAGATTATGAATAGGAGAGGAGGCCCTGTTTCGTGGCCCGCCCGATCACCGGATTTAAACTTCCTTGATTTTTATTTGTGGGGGTATCTGAAAAGTGTTGTGTACGCTAAGCCAGTTCCTGATGTGCACACCCTTGAATGACTTGTCTGTGTAGCCTGTGAGTGATATAATAGAATGATGTCATTCATCAGTACCATTTATTTTAGAAAAGATGCATTTCCGGACATACGTTCATATGAATATTTTTTGTTCCTTTTACTGTCAGGATCATCTCCTGAAGTTTGTACAGATAGTTTCTGTCCACCCTGCATATAAAAACTGGAAAATGATTGGAGATTAATATCATTATTCGTCCTGCGCACTGAATATATGAGGAGTATTCACTTATTCACTAATTAGGTTACATTATTACAAATAACTTTTACTATTTGCAGCATCGAAGGTAAATAAAATGAGTGAAGGAATACAAAGCTATTGTACCTATCTTTCTTTCTCGTTCAATACAATACTACCATTCTACTGTTCGTATTTTTATAGGCAAGGAACTGGGAGCAATATAGGGTCAAGTAAAACAGCCTATTTTATTATCTGATATTTTTTCAAAAGGGGGGGGAGGTCTTAAAGACAC
Source organism: Metallyticus violacea (assembly GCA_030762175.1). NCBI lineage: Eukaryota > Metazoa > Arthropoda > Insecta > Mantodea > Metallyticidae > Metallyticus > Metallyticus violacea. The sequence goes on along the minus strand of CM060846.1, from coordinate 278,796,937 downwards.
GCTGGGAAGGAGCGCAACATAGACTTCATATTTCGACAATAGGTAAGTTTTTGTTTTAAATTTATTATAGAATTTTCACAATTTTTCTACCAACCACTACTGCAATATTCAAATTATTTTCCGAGTTCCGCTTTCGTCCACACATGAATACAGGATGAGAATCAATTGTCTTACAGATATTAGGTTACTATGTCTGCGTATATTGTGGGCGAATCCATGTTACTAGCTGGAAGGGGAGTCTTCATATGTGGATACCCTGTATTGTGCATTATGTCTACAAACTCAACATATTGTCATCAATAATAAGGAAATGCGACGTAATATTAAATAAAGTGACATCTCTTGGCTCTTTTTTATTTATTTTATTTACGGGCGCTCTTTAACATCTCAGGTCATCAGCGTTCCATTCAATTCCCGGTGTGAAACGGCCGACACATTTTGCTCAGAGGCCTCTCTTTCAGGCTTGAGGTTCTTTATCGTGCCGTAAATGTACGACACGGGACCCACGGCTTTACTTCCCCTCCGAAGGAAGCCATACTAAGGAATTTTACGCCCGAAAAAATCCATTGGTCTCGGGATTGAACCCGCGATCTTGGGTTTAGAAGGCAAGTGTGGCTACCACTACACCACCAGGATCCTCGACTTCTGTTGAATCATTGAATACTTCGACCGTAGCGTAGAACAACAACATTTGGAATTATTGCACTGTAACACAATATGTATTGGTACATTATACATAAAACTGCAAAACTACAGTTTAAAATGTTTACATGAATGCTAACATACGTTATATCCTTGTTAATTTGCTTGATATCATTTACTCTTTTCCATGAAGGGAATTCTTTATGTTGTTTTTCATATCTTTGAAACAGTTCCTTTGATCCCCCCGCAATGAAATATAATTATAATGTGTACTTATGTAAGCCCAGTCATAATATTTTATGTATTGTGATAAGTAATGTCGACATCATGTAATACGATGTAATTGTAACGTCTGAATTATGTTATGTCGGCAAAAGAGAAAATCCCTTGGTGTTTTGTTACAGTAGCTTGGAAAGGTAAGGCCATATCATTCTATTGAAAAGGAGAAACCCGAGGGTCAAGTGCTAGGATACTTTTTAAAAGGCCTGATTGTGGAGGGTTAATAAACTGAAGAATTTTCAAACTCGTTAAAGTCTCTGAACGCAACAGGCGTGGTACCGTTCGCCCTATAAACTAGCCATTGCTGGCGGATGTTTTAAAACTTTCAAAAAAATAGTGAATGGAACTTGGGGCAGGTGAAATTAAACCAGTCAATGGAAAAAGTATGTTTGAGCTTTTAAAGATAGGTGTGAAGATTGCGCGTGCCTTTGTAAATCTGTTGGTATCATTAAAACGATGATCACTTGATTTGAATTTAATATATAAGGGTGGGTTTGCTTAGCTGAGGCAGGCATTTATTAGATCTACATTCGGTGAGAAGCCATTCTAAATAGACAGCTTATAAGTTCTACATGCCGCGAGCAGGCAGTCTTAAATTTTACACGCGGCAAGACACCTACAGTTCACAGTACTCATTATAAGTTCGACTTTCAGTTCCATGCGCCGCGGCACCCGTCTCTAAGTTTCACACGCAACAAATAAATTTGTATCGGCGTAGTAAGTATATCGTACGCTAAACACCGGAGGATGCGAAAGATTTTGGACATAATAAAACATCAATTTTTATTTTGTGCATCGCGTGCTTATTTGGACTGTAGAAACCCTCTCCCGGTCCTTTTGAATAAGAATCAACGAAATAGCTCATTAACAATCTGAAAGGAGTGTTGTCTTTGAAACGGGTGCAACAATATCAAATTCATCTATAATAAATCCACAATACTACAAACCACTCATAGTTTTGTACCTGACGCGTCCCAATCGTTTCATCTTTCTTATGATTTCTTGCCATTAATTTCGCATGCCTTCATTATATTTATCTAATATTTCTTCTAAGTGTCTATATCGCCCTCTTTCAACTGTTTGTTTATTTGCTTGTGCTTCAAATTTTGTTGAATGGACGGAGTTATGGGCCCTATAACGAGCGTAATTGCTAATTACATCTTGCCTACATTACAATATATAATCAAAATAAAGTAATTCCACGTAGTATGAAACAAAATTTTTGTATAACCACTAAGAAAGAATCTTTAATTGAATCGTTTCGAAATTCGGAACATCTTACTCGTCATTTTCTGTAGTTACATAAATAACTTGTTTAATGTCTGTACTAACTCCTATGGCCGAAGGGAAGAATTTCTGGATTGTATTTTCCACCAGGCTTGTCCATAACATGCCAATTTTTATTTAATTTTTATGCACTCTTTTACATTTTACATTTAACGGTTATCGTGTAATCTGGAGGTTTATACACATTTAACGATTTTACTCTGCGAGCATTTTGTGCCTAGATGTTTGAAATATATTCGCGAGAACAAGCATAAAGCCCTGTTACGATCCAGTCCGTTTAACGATCTGAACCGGTAAAAAGCCAGGCTTGGCTATAAAATGTAATCGGTACCAAGCGCTGCACACGCAATATGCCGGGTTAACTCGACAAACTTGCTGTTAAAAGCTAGCGTACGTTGGTGCCAGCAAGAATTTGTCGATTTAGCTTCCTTTATCTGTCTTTTTCTTCTTCTTCTTTTTTTTCCCCTTGCTATGGGTGTAAAGCGTTCACTGACCTAGGTTACTAAACAAGCCGCGATGCTTATGCGCAGCTGCGCAGTTGGGCTGCGCAGAGGTCCACCGACAACCCTGAGAACGTTAGGATAGGTCAGTGCTCAGTGCAAGGCAAGAGTGCAATTCTCATTGTTCTAAGACGAGTAGACGACCTTTTTGTTTCAATATTTCGCCCCGGGAAGTTGGATAGCTGTTGCAACAGTGACGTTGTGTTTCATTTTTGTATTGCGTCAGTTAGAATATTTTAGAAACAAATTATTTTTTGTTTTTAATATTTTTATCTCTGCGATCAAGCATCGGAGCTGTGCTTACGTGGATGGGTGCGTAGCAACTTTTTCTGTTTCAGTGGTGCTAAATAAAGTGACAAGGCGAACTGGTGTTGTAGAAGAAAAGTGCTTAAATTAAAGCCTAAAAACGTTTTACTTTCTTATTCAGGTAATTTGAGAGACACGTCACAAGTTTTTACTCTCTTAAAGAGTTCCGATTACTGTAACCAAGGCAGTGACAATATGCTGACCTAATTACAATACATTAACAATGCCAATGACCTGTTATTTTGTAGCGATTCATGGAATATTCAGATTTTAAAGACAAATAGCTTTAAGAATTTAAAGTTAACTATTTTTATCATATTTACGTTTTACTTAATCTAATTGGCTCTCAGAAAAAGATATTGTGTGTTAACGCCAATAAATTGTCCTATTTGACCTATATTAGTATTGCTATTTTTATCTGAAAAAAAGGGAATCATATGGAAAAGGAATATATAAAGTATACATATTGTTAAAAATTGTTTTAAAATAACAAGTTTATTAAGCATGGTTCATATATCAGGTTGTATCTTCCTCTCTGACTCTCACTAATATATTTTTTTCTAAAATGTCGTTAATTTGCTTCTTGTGTAAAGTTGGAATTGAATGTTTTAGCCTTCTGGTTAGCATGATGTGGAGGTGTGTTCACCTTAAAATGCCCCGCTTCAGAGCTGGGTGTGTCGACTAACCCATTGTTCACATATCAGGCATCCAGTATCACACAGAAGGAGAGGCTATACATGCATGCGGAAGGCACGAGTTCGAGTCCCACTTGGGTGAAGCTGCCTGCAAATTTGATTCGGTTTTTTTCTCAACCTAACAGGTGAATACCACAAGATACATTTTGGAAGTTATAGTTAGGAGCTTATAGGGAGAAAACGCTCTTATTTGTATTCACTTGATTATTCTAACAGTTACAAAACTTAAGATAACAGAATAAATTCATTCCGACATTCACATTCACGTCAAGTATATGAATTTGAATATATTTTTAGTTTCACGTTTGCTGAAAATGTGTTAAAATATTCTTGTTTTTTTATTTAATCACTTTAACATATAAATAAGTATATTAAAAGATGCTGCGGAAAACAAAATTAGGGTATTAGCTTATATTTTAGTATACTTCTGGCAGATGTCAAATGGATACAACAGAGTAAACAGTACTTAGAAAGTTATTGCCTCTTTGCTTCTTCCATCCTAACCTTGCTTAAATATGGGAGCAGCTGGAACAGAAAGAAAAGGAACAATTAAATTCTCTAAGAATGTTTGCTACTCCAATAAATAGCATTTTATATGTTTCATTTTTATTTATATACTTCATCACTTAAGTAGTTTCTATGCAGGGAATCAAAATGCTAGTTTTAGAAGCAGATCTAATCCAGTTGGTTCTGGCCACATAGTACAAATTGTAGATAATCTCAAAATGACGAATAAAGATATAGTTATTAAAATGGTATTTTAACATCACTTTTACTCAACTCTTAATTATTGTAAATAAATTAGTAACGATAAATTAAATTTATTTCAGACATTCCGAAACGTTCCTTGTTTCGCAGAAATAATTCGCGTATTTCTCACTAGGAGCAGCAAAGAAGGAGCGTCTTGTAGGCTCTGAATAATTTACTAATTTAAACGGTGGTACTTAGTGGTTTTTAAATATTTTGGCTGAATAAAATTACAAACTTTTTTTCTTTTATTGTCTATAAAGTTATACTAAAGTGCTGTTTAAAAGTGTAATTTTCTCCGCTGAAAGAGGCTAATAGTATGCACTTGGGCATGCGCAACTATGGTATCAGCTGCCATTGATTTTCTTCCAGTCAGACATGGTTCCTAGCATACATTTTAGAAACAAATCTATGTAATATCAGTAATTTTGCTATGACCTGTTTTGAATACCTGTGTAGAAAAATTTAAAATTACGCAAAAACCTGTAATATGCAATTTCAATTCACTTTAATAATAATCATCAAATTCCGCTTTAAACCAATGTTGATAATCGAAGTGTCGGAAAGCTGTTATGCACCGAGTGTTATTTAATGCCGTTTATAGTTTGTGTCTCGTATTAAAATAACTAATTTTTTATGAGTTGCATAAAAACATTTAGTATATCGTAGAACATTTTGGACATATCTAGAGTTATCTGATTATATTACTCGGTATAAATACGTCCACACACAATCAACCGGAAATTAACTCAGACTGAAAGAAAAACTCCCACATGAAGGAAAAGCAGCCCATCTTGGATGACTGTCAGTAATTCTGTCCTCTTCATTACTAAGCTGGTCTGATTAATCACTAGTTTGGAACACACTCCCATAAGAGCAAGGAAAACAAGCAATTGTTTCCAGCCCTATCCGCTTATGGCTCGCAGGTCAATGCTCCGAGTTCTGTCTGCTCTATTCAATGCAAACAACTATGATCAAACACTGAACCCCTAGCATGCTAAAAGCAGTGAAACGGGGGAATGTAATATACCTCCCTCAAGAGAGTAATGCTTGCTGGCCAGCCTTCGTTTGGAATTAATTGCAAGGCTCCCTAATTAAAAGTCCCATCGGCAATATCACCCCCTTCGATTCCCAACTCCAGAATAGGAGAAATAGCTCTCTACTTAAGGAACTTGGATCTAACACAGGCGCATGGAGAGAGGATTTCTATTTCGGATTCACATTTTCGCTTATTTTTGCAAACTTAGGCATGTAGACAGCTCAGTGCAAATATGTTAGTTGCAGACTGTCGCTTAAGGATTTGAGAATCAGCCGTAGAGAAAATGACAAATCTGGTGATTCTTCTCCTCCTTAGTGATGATGATTATGATGATAAGCTAAATACGGAGATGATGCAACATAGTGATGATGCAACCTAAATAGGTAGTTGTGCACTACGTGGTAATGTTACAAGCTAAATAGGGAAATGTGTACCCCGTAACGGTGATGCAAGCTAAATAGGTAAATGTGTACTACGTAATAATGTTACAAGCTAAATAGGTAAACGTATACAACATAGCGATGATGCAAGCTAAATAGTGTGTACTGCGTAATAATGTTTCAAGCTAAATAGGGAAATGTGTATCCCATAGCGATGGTGCAAATTTAATAGCAAAATGTTTACTATATAGTAATGTTACAAGCTAAATAGGGAAATGTGTACCCCATAGCGATGGTGCAAGCTAAATAGGTAAATGTGTATTACGTAATAATGTTACAAGCTAAATAGGTATATGTGTACTCGAGGTAATGATACAAACTAATTAGGTAAATGTGTACTAAGTAGTAATGTTATAAGTTAAATAGGGAAATATTTACTATATAGTAATGCTAAAGTTACAAGCTAATTACGTAAATGTGTACTCGTGGTAATGATACAAGCTAATTAGGTAAATGTGTACTAAGTAATAATGTTACAAGCTAAATAGGGAAATATTTACTCCATAACGATGATGCAAGCTAAATAGTGAGATGTATACTCCGTAGTGATGACGAGCAAAATAGGAAAATATATTTCTCGAAGCCGTGATTCATGCTAAATAGGAAAATGTTTTTTATGTAGTAATGTTACAAGCTATATAGATAAATGTGTACTCGTGGTAATAATACAAGCTAATTAGGTAAATGTGTATACGTCATAATGTTACAAGCTAAGTAGGGAAATGTGTACCCCATAGCGGTGATGCAAGCTAAATGGATTTTTTTATTTACGGACGCTCTTTAACATCTCAGGTCATCAGCGTCCCATTCTATTCAGGGCGTGAAACGGCCGAAAAATTTTGCTCAGAGGGCTCTTCTTTCAGGCTTGAGGTTCTTTTTTTTTTGCCGTAAATGTACGACATGGGACCTACGGCTTTACTTCCCTTCCGAAGGAAGCCATACTTAGGATTTTTACGCCAGAAAAAAATCTATCGATCCTGACCGGGTTTGAACCCGCGACCTTCGGTTTAGAAGTCAATTATGGTTACCACTACATCACTAGGAACGACAGGTTAATGTGTACTACGTAATAACGTTACAAGCTGAATAGGGAAATGAGTACCACATAGCAACGATGCAAGCTAAATAGGAAAAGATTTACTATATAGTAATGTTACAAGCTAAATAGCTAAATGTGTACTCGTGGTAAAAATACAAGCTAATTAGGTAAATGTGTACTTCATAAGGATGATGCAACTTAAAAAGGAAAATATTTACTCTGTAGCGATGATGCAAGCTAAATTGGGAAATGTATACTCCATAGCAATGACACAAGCTAAATAGGGAAATGAAAATTCGTTGCCGAGAATGCAAGTTATGTATGGAAATATTTACTTCGTAGCGATGATGCAAGCTAAATAGGGAAATGTCTAATGCGTGGCAAGAATGCAAGCTAAATAGAGAAATAATTACTCCATAGCAATTATGCAAGCTAAACAGGGAAACGTGTATTCCACAGCGATGATGCAAGCTAAATACGGAAATGTGTACTCCGTAGTGATGATGTAAGCTATATAGGGAAAGTAATGTTACAAGCTAAATAGGGAAATGCTTTCTCCGTAGTGGTGACGCAAGTTAAATAGGGAAATGTGTACTCCTTAGTAATGATAAAAGCTAAATAGGGAAATGTGTACTCCGTAGCAAGAATGCAAGCTAAATAGGGAAATATTTATTCAGGAGCGATGTTGCAAGCTAAATAGGAAAATGTGTACTGCGAAGTAGTAATACAAATTCAATAGACAAATATGTTCTCTATACAATTAGACTAAGTAAGGAAAAATGTTCACGTGGAAATTCGAACAGCTAAATGAATTATGTGTGGGCTTTGATAATAGGGAAATGGAATAAATTAGTGGTACATAAATTAAGCTATAGCGAAAGTGAGATGTTATTTTTGTTGCAGGTACTTAACTAGTTGAATTTTTTTTTTTTTTAATTTGCGTAATGCTTAACCATCTTCTACTAAGGCATCACCGTTTTTGCATATTAGTGGTGCATTAGATGAAATTAATCATTAGGGAATACATTTTAAAAGAAAATGTTCCTGGCCTTATTGGAGTATCATCACAGCATTTACCATTTATGAAAACCTAAAGGATATGGAAGAAACCTCAGTAGGTGTGGAAGGCTCCGGCGGAACTTGAACTGCAGGTCTCCAGTTTACTAGTCCGTACGTTGGCAACTTTAGTCTTTAGTCAGGGAGGGTGGTCCTGCTGGGAAACGAAACCCAGATCTCTCCCGCACGAGTCCTTCGTGCCTTAACGACCTAGGTCGCCCATGTTGGTATCTGAGCTACTTGACTAACCATAACCGCGAATCTCCCCTTCTGATTTTTTTTTTTTTTTTTTTTTTTTTTTTTTTTTTTTTTTATTAAAGCAGCGCAAATTTTACTACTGAGGCACCACAGGTGGTGGACACTAATGATACATGAAATGAAATTATATATTGGGAAACATTTTTTTTAAGGAACGAGGCGTTCCAGACCCAAGTTAAGGGTACCTTCCCGGCATTTGCCATTTATGATAAGTGAGGAAAACTTGGAAAAAAGCTCAATCAAGAAGAACGATCCTGGTGAAAATCGAGCTCCAGATCTACCGTTTACGAGTCCGTGCTTAACAATCTCTGCCACTCGGGTGAGTCAGTATATACTGTGATGTACATATTAATGTTTATTTTAATTATATATTCCTAATTTTGTCTTAAGAAAATGTGTGGAATGTCAAGATAAAATTCTAGTTGTATCCGTTTTCCAGAAATTACCTTTTACTGCATTTAAGTGCCCCTGTCGGTCCTGGTGGTGTAGGGGTAACCATACTTGCCTTCTGAATCCAAGGTCGCGGGTTTAAACTCGGCCAGGGTAGATGGATTTTTTCGGGCTTAAATCTCGTAAATATGGCTTCCTTCGGAAGGGAAGTAAAGCCGTGGGTCCCGTGTCGTACGTTTACGGCACCAAAAAGAATCTCAAGTCTGAAAGAAGAGGCCTCTGAGCAAAATTTGTCGGCCGTTTCACGCCCAGAATCGAATGGGACTCTGATGACCTGAGATGTTAAAGAGCGTCCTTAAATAAAACGAATCAAAAAAAAAGTGCCTGGAATTTTCATTACGGCTCTATACATATTATCAAACTAAAAGTGCAGAAGAATATAAGGGAGTATATTTCTTGCCAAAATTTGAGTATCAATAATGTCGCGTGAAAAGGAAGATCCTTGATTTGCTAATTTTCCCCTCGAAAATAGTAAGACATGACAAACAGTATGTCTTAAGTCCTTAATAAGTATGTGCAGCCATATCACTTAAATTTTGTGTAAGTATATATGTATTATGATGTATATAGAATCAAAATCTTTAATATTTTCCCCTTTTGTGAGTTATGACATGCACATGCTATATTTTTATTGCAAAACTGTAAATTATTTATAAGTACACAATTTCAACTCATGTTTTCTTTCTAAACTCTTTCGGCATTTAATTTTTTCCCCTTGTGCTCTTCAAATGTTTACCCAAAAATTAGCATATATTAACAACTCAGAATCGTTGTCGCATTATCAACAAACAGAGTAAACTTGTTAAACGATAATTCCATTGTGTCACAGCTCGAGATGCATACTTTGATGGTAATGTGGACAAGAAAACTGCCATGGGACATTATCAAAGTATAATGTTAAAAATGTATGTAACATTTACTAAAATATTCACAAAATTAGATAAGTAAACAGATTTATCAGAAGAGTTGTTTACAACGGATACGAAGATGGTGCAGACTTCTGGAATTGAAGCTACTTTATGAGGATAAACATTATTTGTACATGTGACAAATTAGATGAACCCATCAACTGTGGATAGCGATGACGCTACAGAAAGTAAATTTCATTAGATTCATTTTCATTTTGGCAGCGAGCCATGTTCTGAGGCGGTACAAGAAAATGAACCTCTTAGTGCAAGACCTGCACAATGAGGACTTATCTATGCACACAGTTGCTCAGCAGCTGCAGACGCCACCTGTGCACATTTTGGCGTTTCATCTCAACTTTGTACACATGCCTGAAAAGGCTTGGTGATGGTGAATCTATTTGTGGTGAAAAAAGCAGATGGGGCATTTCAAGAGCGGTGGAATAATTTTTATGCTTTCGTTATTGTGTCAGTACGTAATGGTAAAACACGTTTGGAACACAAACATAGCATTTGTTTGCAGAAGATAACAGCGGCCGTCACTATAACTGTACACGGCATAGGTAGCACAGCTGCGATATACTTCCTGGTTGAATTTTACTTTGATTGCGAAAAGGCAAATACTCGTCGTGAGCCTCAGACTGCGTTATGGGATGTTGATAGCCAGAACTAGGATTCACATGTAATATAACAGTTACATATAAAAGTTGCAGTAACACCCAAATTGGAACGAAGTATTGAAAAGAAAAATCTGTCAAAATTATCAAAAGTTCATGCTGTTAACAGTATAGTTAAAGTCGTTGTAGCATAACAAAAGCAATAATTTAACATTGTTATTGTTAAAATAGTTTTGACATTTCTTATACTATTACAAGTTGATTCGTCTTAGTCTTTGTGTGATGATTGTCTTTTTACAAAGCATTGGTTACAAGAATTGCATACTAGAACTTTAAGCAGTCTTAATTGTTGATTAAAATCGTTAATAAACTGCCATATCATGACACAAATTGCATAAAAATACTATAGTAACATATTTTCATTGCTAAAATACTGTTATATGAATTTTATGTTACAACAATATTAAAGAAGCAATTTATCAATTAATGAAAATGGAATCATTCATTCATGTTCGTTGTAGAATATTGAATTACAGAATTAATAAAAACTGTTAATTTAATATAAACTACCAAATAGTAGAATTTAATATTAACTTGTTCAAAAATACGTGCCAAAACCAAAGTTTTCTGAAATATCCTGAACATTTTTACTGTTCATCTAATTAACAAATCTGTCATATTCCTTCCAAAAAGTATCATATATTTTCTCGGTATTGGTGACTATTCTGCCCTTTCAGTTTGGGTTAGAATTTCTTGTGGTAAATCCATCTTCGCTAACAACAATAACAATAGACAAATGAAGTAAATAATCTACATGTATACAGTGACGTCAAATGTATAAAGAAGGGGGCGTTGATTTCAAGAGTAGTTTTACAAAATTTACATTAATATTTATTTTATTAATATCCTTTTATAATTGCAATACACAAAAATAATGTATGAAATTCGTTTACAATATTATGGAATTATTTCATTTGTAAAAATAACGAAATTCTTTTCTGAAACATTTGCTCATGCAATAAAGTATAACATTATGAGTTAATATTATAATCTACCATTTAAAATTTTAAATTTGAAACTGACTTGATTGTTTCCTATATTTGATTTGTACTCATTGAAACTACCTACGCTCAGTATCACACGAAATAATGGAGACCTCTAAACCAGTTAAATCTTATGGAGTAAAACCCACATTTAGTTTAACATTTGATTCACAGTTTAAAATGACACTGATAATGTACAGCTTTGATTCTTGGCTGGGATTGTGTTAAACTTCACTAGCTCTAATACCATAAAAGTTGATATGTTCTTCAGGAAAAACTCTCGGAGGGCGTTTAACACAGTTGTGAGCAAGTGAGGTTTGCTGTATTATTATTATTATTATTATTATTATTATTATTATTATTATTATTATTATTATTATTATTATTATTATTATTCACCTCCCTGTTTTTCGCTAGAAACAGATTTTGCGGAATCAATTGAAACAGCGCTATCAAGGTCTAGAACTCTGAACACATTTCTCGATGGCTTCAAGTTAACTTACAGCAATCTATTATCTCTAACACGTTTCTCATTTAGTTATGACATAAATAATCCCCCTTCCCCCACACCTGAACTATTTAAGCCTGCATGGTAAACGATACTTTTCTGCGCATTGAGTCTCTGTGTTGTGCCTACCTATTTCTCGCAAACGTCTGTTAACTATTTTCCAGCTATTGCGCGTATTGTCCTGTCGTAAAAATATGTACTATACCGGCAAATATAGACAAATATGGAAAATAAAACATTTTTATTCCAAATACTCTTTTTTGTAAACATGTGACTAAAGTTTAATGTAATAAAAGACAAAATATACACACAAATCCAACGCTATTAATACCTTAAAGAAATAGGAAAGAATCACCTGTTTAAAACTTTACGTTATCCATTCCAGTAGTCCCAGCCGTAAAACTGGTAAAATTGTCGTAAAAAAATCTGGTACCTTCTCAATACCGCAGGTTTGCAAATGTATGGATTAAAAGTGCAACAACTGCATGTCTAAGCAAAGACCGTATGTGTAATAAATCATTCACCCTTGCGATATAACCAGAGATGCCATCATCAGCGCCCTTAGAGGTAGGACATGTACAGATTTCAGCGGGTGTGGTCACACAAGAAGAAAATTTATGAAATAGTGCTGTCTTATTTTTTCGTTCGAACTTGAAATGGTTTTTAGCCGTAAGATATTATAAATGATTTTCATACCATATTTTTTATTCACCAGAAATTGCCAAAATTACAAAATGATATAAACAAAATAAAATTAATATTAATGCTGTTTTTCTAATGAATTATCTAATATCAAAACGCTTTCTTTTATTACACTTATAACGACAGTGTATTAATGGAGTTTATTTAGTTCCTATGTCTATTTTAATGGTTGTTCAAGCTAAAATGGTTGAAATGCCACCAATATCCAGAAAATCTTTAAAAACTCATGAGATGGAATGCACAGTAGCATTCGTTTTTTATCTTCTCATTGGCACTACAACCCGAGATGAGCCTTGCCTGCCGCAGCGACCTCTGCCCCACGACTTTTGATAGAGGGCAGTATGCCGGCACCCCACCGGTCGCCTATCACGCGACTTTCTAGATCGAGGAACATCTCTTAATCAGGCAGCTTCCCAATTATCCTCGCAAGGTTGGGTTGACTCCGTTCCAGACCTCCCTAACTTAGAAATATTCCTAAGCAGGTACCGGGAATCGGATCCGGGCCTCCTGCCAGCAGTCACCAATGCTAACCACTAGACCAAGGAAAGAATCTTCTCATTAGTTGTGTGGACAGTAAAAATATTAGGGTATTTAAGTTTTGTGTTGGCATGTATTTCAGAACAAGTTAGGATTATCAAATTCTATTAATTGGTAGCTTATATTAATCAAATATTTATTTTTATTAATTCTGTAATTATGTATTTTTCATTGCAGATGAATAAATTATTCCATTTTCAGATATATAAATTGTTTCCTTAATATTATTGCAACTTAATATTCGTTTTAGCATCGAAAATAATTTACTAATTGTTTTCTATGGTAATTTTGTGTAGAATATTATAGCACTTTACTTAGATGTTGACCTACAATAAGCACTGCTTATAATTCTGGTATAAATTTATAACCCTAATTTTCATTGCTTTCATAGATGAACAATTCAGAAATAGAGATAATTTCAAGGTCGATTTATTTTTCAATTTCCTTATGAAAAAAATTTATAAAGTATTTTATATTTTGTATTACATGGTAAGAATTATTATTTTTAATAATTAAAATACTTTTTATGAAAATTAATTAACATTAAGAACTGCGTGCAGAAGTTTTCATAGAAACTGATTAAACACCATTTCATTTTACAAAGTCTAGGAAATAAAATGCAGTAAAAATTATAAAAATGAAATTGTCTTCTAACCAAGCAATTTCTCACCAATGGTAGTGAAACGCTGGATAACTGTTGTTTTATTTAGTACCAGCATTGTCTTTTTGCTGTCTGCTCGAGTAGAATTACCTATATTCCGAATCCTATATGCCCACATTCAACATTTAGGATGAAGAAATACCCCAGAAAAATCTCAGGAAGACAGATTAACGCAATTTTCTGTTCGAAATAATAAGTCAAGGCCATTGAAATGTGGCCTTGGGGTTCATCGTGTCTGTAGGTTGGAGATAACTTTTGAAATGTCTAGGGAGCGTGACTCCAAGCCAGGAAGTTGCAAGCACTTGCAGGTAATAAGGAAAACTGCTGTTTTGCGGCAGTGGCGGAAGTGATTAAAAATAGTCAGCGCTGTTGGTCTTCATTTGCATCTTTTTTACACCAGAATCACTAGTCATATACGTTTAAAAAGCCACATTTTAATGTTCACATTTTTTTAAAGTTGTGCGTATATAGCTTTATATATATAAGCTTCATTCCATGGAATAAGCAAATATTGTTCAATTTCTGAGTAAAATTGCTTAACCTTTCAATGATTCCAGATATTTTGGACTTAACTTCGTGTGCAATGCTATATATTTACCCAATATGTACAAATGTAGTATCTCGTTTAACAGAACTATGCCACTTTTTAACATTACAGAACCTTTAAGGCCTTTTGAAAGGAGCTGCGAAGAAAAAAAGAAGTGCAATAGTTTTATGCGGGATGATCCATTGAAGTACGACCCAACACACACTGTTGCTGCTGCTACAATTGGTTCTCGTATAGCCTTGCCTTCAATATACCAGTACTGCCGAAGTGAGGTTCTTTATTATAAATTGAATTTTTGTACATTAATAAAGTCATTTACAACTGCTGGTTGTGTGCTTCAAGGTTACTACACGGATATCTTTCGTCGTTCTTGCTAAAGGTATTTTAGTATTGCAAAAATTAAGAGTTAAGTTCATTAAACGATAAATGGAATAAATTAAAGATGATAGGCTACTTATGTATAATTGCCATTTTTGGGGGGTAGGCTATTTATAGAAGTGACTAAAATACAGAACATACAGTAACAAATGTGTGTGTGTTATAATAACGAATAAAGGTATTATTGTTTGAAAATATGTAGACTGGAATTAATGCATTCTCTACGATTATTTGTCCGCTTATTCCACCACATCTGTAGAACATCGTTTTGCCCTCCTATAATGAAAAACATTTGCAGTGAGGCACTCGTCGCAGCTGCAAAGTGCACGATAATTTTTACATGGTTCTTATTTAGCGAAGACAGATAGTAAATGGTGAGCAATGGCGAATCAGTAGATAATTGTGAAAATTTTGCTTTACGGTAAATGTGTGATTAAATTAAGTTACATATTCTCAAACTTTGTATTAAAAGTTATAATTTCATTTCAAGTTACACTAGAACTATTATATATATGACTGAATTGATGTTATGTACAAATATGGAATAACGTTTCGCTTTTGGCTGCTACTATCAAAGGAACTAGGAAAAGACTTATGAAATATTACACACTGTTAACCACGTCAAAATTTTAAACACACTATGGGATATGAATGAGCATGACTGCAAATGTAAAAATACATATTTTTTGAAGAAACACATTTCTACTGCTTTGAAAAAACTGTGAAAGTTTATTTTAGGTAAAACTATTTATTGAAATGTTTAAGTGAAACTATTTTTCCTGTGAATCTAACAAGAAAAAGTAAATGAACACACAAATCTACTCTCGCCTTTCTTCATTTTCTATAATCTCAATCAGCATGTCCTCAACTCGTACATTTAATATAAGAGTTTGATCACATTTTCCCTGGTAAAACCAAAAGAAATAGCTGTGCATTTCCTGAAAGATGCCTTATACAATCTTTTTATTAAAAGCTGCAGCTGCACCCTTCCTGCCTTCTCACTTAAATAAGATTGCAAAGCTGTTTCTTTTTACCAACTAGAATGGCATAAAGTCCCTTCTTGTTAGTGTAAAGTTGTTGTTCTTCAATTTCAGTATGTACCACTGTTTTTTGTTTATTTAATTTTAGTTTAGTAGCCTCCTTGTCGACATTTTATATTTTGCCAACCCAAACGTATCATTTTGGCACTTTAAATATTTACGATGCTTTAAGGAATTCGTTCTTTATTTTTCTTACTTGTTTTATTGCTTTCTGTTTCGGGTGTAATCCCTGGAGGGCGATTACTAGTATTCTTATTAGTGACGTTGCAATCTTGGAAATTCTAACCTAAAAACATAGTGCAACGAATATGAAAGATAAAAAAAATAAAATTTAGAATGAGAACTGCAGCACGATGCACATTCACTTCTATAAATTAATAAATAATGTGGTACACCGTAATACCTAGTTACTCTCAAACATTTTGACTTTTCAAGAAAACAAAATAATTTCAGATTCGTAAGTACTGACTTCCACCACAAAAAGACCGGTTTGAAATGACCGGGATTCAAGCTGTTTGACATCTCGTTTGACCTCCATTAGAGTGCAGCATTTACAAGACCAAAAATTTTGGTATTCCATATTAACACCCCTATTTCAAATCTGTCCTCTCTTCAAATTTATGTGGTATACAAGTGTGGAATCGCTGTGTTGAAATATATTGCTAATCTTCCTTTTTATTTAAAAAAAAAAATAAAGAATAAAAAAAGGAACTGCGGGGATGCAGAGTAGAGGAAAGCAGCGATGATTACAGAAATTTTAGCTGATGATATTTTATGAGCTGATCTAAGGGTGACGTAACTTCAGAGCTACATAAGGCATACTAAGAAATTTAGCATTAAGACATGCCGCGTTGAAGAATGACGCTGCTACAAATGTTGTGTGACACTATGTCGGCAACAGTGAATAATGAGATATGTAAGATGATTCATTGGCAGCCACGTGACAAATTTTTGCCAAGGCTTGGCTTGCTGCGCGGCTATCTTATCAACCGAGAAGCGGCGGCTGACCTTGGATGTCTGGGAGACTACAGTGTGACCTATATACCTACAGCAGATCAACGTCCCGTCACGCACATTATAAATCCAATGGCTTGGCCTTGTCGCGTGTCATGCACTAAGTTTTATTGCTGAGCATACTACCCATGTTAAATCATTTCTAGCAAGAAAGACCTCGAGCTCTGTTTTAGCGTGACGAATGTAGCAATTACTTCGGGTATCCGAGGAGCAAATGGTGCTTTGTGAAAACGAAAGTTATTCAAGACGAATTGGTTAGCAGCAAGAGCTGCGTATTTTACAAGCATTATTAGCTAAAATTGAATTCGCTTCGCAGCGGAAAATACTTTGGCGCTTGAGACCTGTGTTGGTTCATATACAATACCGCCCATTAATTTCAATAAACCTGCTCATTGACGTGAAATCGGCATTTAAATAAACTGAGATTCATTATTATGCAAATTAGTGTTTTAATTAATAAATAAATAGCATACTTTAAAATGTATTTCTTTGTCGTTTTTATAAACGTGTTATGGTTTTTATGTTACTAAAGAAAACTGTATGCGTCATTGACTGGGTCAAATATACATATCAGCCTATGTAACTTACACATTAGTACTGTGGGTCGTCAAGGTGCGAACTGTTAAGCGTGCTTCGATTCCCACCAGAATCGTCCTCCCTAACTGAGGTTTTTACTAGGTCTTTCTCATTCCTAAATGACAAATCCGGTGAGGTACCCCAAACTTAGGCCTTGAACGCCCCCTTCCTTTTAAAAATAAAATAGTGCAAGTTTATAATTTTATTTGGTTATCATCAAGTCAACCCCTGTGATGTCTCGGTAGTTATAGCGGACGTTAAACACCGTTCAAAAAAAAAAAGACCAAAATATCCTCTCAAAACAATAAAAAAATTGTGATAAATTCATAAGAAGCCAGTAAAAGATATGTGTGCAGAAATACTAGAAACGTAAAAGAAGAAGAAAAAGTACTTTCAGAAACTGATCCGAAGGGACATGTGGCAGTAAGATAATCATTGTTATAACCTATCCACATAAAAAAGATAAACCAATGGGCTAGATAAAAATAGATAAACCTGTTGGTTGTTCTAAACAGTTTTCACAAATGAACCCAAATCTGAGCGCTTTGCTACCAGAATATATGTCCACCAATGTAAAGGAGAAAATATTTTCCATCGGTGTATTCTGGTGACTATTAAACATCAGGATGGGCTTTTTATGTTTTGATTATGCTTTTTTTAAACACGTTTGGAAATATACTGAAAATTGGAAGAAAGTTGCATCATAAATAATATAAAATTCTTCAATGACTATTTTTGGTCCAAATTTTAGTTTAGTAACCTCCTTGTCGAGATTATAAATAGCGAGTAGGAAAGAATGTAGTAGGAAAGAGTTTGCTAGGAAATATTAAAATCAAGATAACTAATTTGAAAAGATGAAACTTGAATTTTGTTTTTCTGGAATAGATATATGCCTCCATTATTGTGTTTTTGTCCTAATGTATCTACATTTTATTTGCTGGTTTATTTGTTTGTACATATTGCTCTAAGAAATTCAAGAAATTGTATATTAAAATTAATGAGTGACAGCGTGTATTCCTGCTGAGCTGGAAAACAATGCATTGCAGAAAATGATAGACCAGAGTGATAGATAACGTATAAAATTAAATTAACCATTCTTTTACCGTAAAGCAACATTTAACATTTAGCAACTGATATGACGTAATTTACGAGTTACTACCTTTCTTCACTAAACGAGAACCATGTCAAAATTTATCACACACTTTGAAGCTGCTGTGAGTGCTTGCTGAAGTGTTTTGCATTACAAGGAGACAAAAACATGTTTTGCAGGTGTGATACAACGGAGGCAGCAATTAAAGGGTTTGTCACATTAAAAAAGTAGACGTTTCTTGCACGTACTGTAACATGTGTTTATTCTAGCACTCCGCGAATAAATTAGTTTGTAGAATATACACAAAAATTTTCCGTGATTTAATCGAAACTTACTATTTCTTCTAAAGTAATACACAAAGATTTATGGATCTGATTCCTACGTATGATAAAGTAAATAGGTTTACACACACATATATATAGTAAATAGGTTAACATATATACAATATAACATATATTGTATGTCACTCCATCATTAGGGAATCATTGCTTGGGTCACCTAGCCTGGAAAAAATTTTGCTAGTGCTGGACAGACTTCGATCCTATTAGCTGTTCAATAAAAATTATATTTTACAGGCATGATTTCTCGTGCTAAATTCAACTTAACATATTTTGTTAGTTTAATGTGTAATGTGCATGTGGACTAGTTATTGTCACTTCCTGTTACCAACTGTAAGAGATGTTCAAGTTGAGACATGTTCAGATCCGTCCAGGGCAAAAAAGAAATGACACGCAACGAACAATATGCTGCTTTGAAATTCTGCTTTCATCTCAACATATCTTCAGGTGAGACCTATGCAATGTTACAGAAGGCCTATGGAGAGTTTGTTCTTCCTTATAGCACAGCTCGAAGACAAATGTTAGAGGAAATCAATTTCATAGGAAGGTGGACCTGGATTTGCAGTTCGTGTTCTAACAGAAAAAAAAAAAACATTAACACCACTGCTGTCATTATAAGAGATCGTCGAATGACATGAAAAACGCTTTCAGAAATTTAAAAAATCACTGGGTGACTGAAAAGTTTCACATCAGACTGTGCACGGTGCGCTCAAATACTCCTGATTCCAGAACAAAAGAACGTTCCCGCACAGTTCAAGATGCGGAATTTCTTTCATAGATAATCATTACTGTTGAAGCTTGGCTGTATAGTTTCAATCCAAAGAGCAAAGCTTTGTGACAATCTCCATCATCACCAACACTCAATAAAGCAAAAGTGCTTGCTTCTGCTGTGAAAGATGTAGTAATCTCATTTTTAGACACTCAAGGAATGATTTACCAGCATGTTTGCACACACAACTATAACTGAGCAACTCTACAGAGATATTCTGAAAACTCTGCAAGGACATATCACAAGCTGGATGCTGCACCACGATACTGCAGAGCCACACATCGCAGATGTTGCTGAAATTCTCAGAAAAATCAATGTAAAGTGTGTCCCTCACCCTCCTTATAGTCCAGAATTAACTCCTTGTGGACTTTTCTTTACCTCAAAATGAAAATATAACTTCGTGGGAGACGTTTTGCACCACCAGAAGCAGTGGTGAAGACTGCGGAGGCAATTCTGAAGGAACTGTCAATAATGGTTTCCAGTATGTGTTTGAACACTGGCAGTGGACAGGTGCATTACATCCAATGGAGTCTAGTTTAGGAAAAATAACCAAAATTATGAGAAAGAGTTAAGTTATGCCTATTATTTTGGACAACTCTCGTAAATTACTAATTCATTTGTTGTGGAAAAACTAAAAGTTTTCAAAGGACGTTAAACAATTATAAATAAATATCCCCTCGTAGAAAGTCACATGTTAAACTAAAGCTCAATGGAAAATTGCAGAAGAAAATCAGCGAGTTCTTGCAGATGTATTAAAATAAATCAGTACTTCTCCGTCTTTTTAACTTTTAAAAAATGAGTAGCAGTATTTTATTCCTTTACTGAAAGAATGTTAATTATTATGAGTAGGTTCTGAGGTCATTACAATAAGCACGGAAGTATATTGTTTCACACAT
Organism: Metallyticus violacea; assembly: GCA_030762175.1. Lineage (NCBI taxonomy): Eukaryota > Metazoa > Arthropoda > Insecta > Mantodea > Metallyticidae > Metallyticus > Metallyticus violacea. The sequence continues at coordinate 278,776,578 of CM060846.1, read as the reverse complement.
TCATGACAAGAGCTCTTTATAACAAAATGTTTCGTGGAAATTAAATTTAGCATCATATCCATGAATTTAAACTTGTCTATATTCACATACTTTTACCCTTGCTTTCATTTATGCACTTGGTGAAAATTAGATTTGCTGTAACACAGAAGAAACATCAGATTTTATTCCTCATAGGTAGATAATTAACTAATAAAAATAATATTTATAATTGTTCAAAGCTACAATAACCTCAATAACGACTTCAATACAGTCATTTTCATCCATCGCGTATGACTAAAGATTTCTACAAAGTAGATTAAACTTAATCTGAATTAATTGTTACCCCCAAAGGTACGAATTGGTTTCAATCTTTTTTCACTTAACAAGAATTTATTGACGGTCTCTTCAATGTGATAGTTCTGTTTAAATGAAGAGAATATTTTCCTGTTATTAACTAAGCTATACCGTTACAAAACACGTCTATCTTTGAGCCACTCTTATGAAAGAATGTATTTTGCAAGTTTTAACAATCAAATTTATTGTGTACATATAAAGCAGTGTATATTTCGTCTAAACGATTCATATTCATGTTCAGTCTATCTCCTAGCCTTCTCTCTGTAAACTCCGCGTGCAAAAATGTAAGCGCGATGCATTAGATGTACACACTAGGTTGAAGCGGTGTTTCAGCTCTATATCCTAGCTAATTTAAAATGCTGCACTTGAGCGATTCAACCAGTTTTCTGAAAATGTATTCCAAAGTTAGAATGAGTAATGAGAACTTGTTTCAATGCTCTCCTTATTTTGGCACTTGTTCGCTATTTGGTTTGTAAAACTGATTTAAAATTGTTACTGTTTTAAAATCGCTGCAGTTGGTGCGTAGTGGCATAGCCCAGGGATAATGATGTATACTATGTTATCAAATGCTGCATTGCTGCCTTATATTAGTTTATATTCTTCTTGAGGCTACCTGCAGGTAATGATAATAATAGGTGCTGTTTATACACTGTTTTGGAGAAGCCAGAAAAAGCTAAACAAGTAGATTTTTACCTTCATCCTGCACATTAGCAGATGAGTTTGAATAAAAATTTTAATAAGTGTACCATGGAGCTTGCTTGCTATATTACATTTGTATGTACTTGAAAATAATTATAAATTTAAGTTAAATACATATATATTTAGATCATTTATTAATGTTAAAATAAATACTATTAGCTCAATATAACTTTTCATAATTACTCATGCAGCCATTAAAAGGTAAAATTTCTTAGGAAACTCAGATTGACTCTAGTTCAATTGATGAAAGAGAAGGGAAAAAGCTTTTGGTAATCTTATTCGTTAATTGAAACCAAAAAGTCTTTAAATTTCTTTACCAGAAATAGATAATTGTAATCCGTTCCTATCTGATGCTAGAAAACATTAGTATGTCATACTAAAAGTATTTACTCCAAAACTTGTTTATTTTTAAATAATAACTCTTAGATCATTTTATTTAATATTATTCGTCTCAATCACACTGTCATTATCTAACATACTTAATTTAATGTATTTATTCTATTTACAATTACAATTGAATTTTCTGTTCTGTAAAACTACGGCACGGAACCCAAGACTTTACTTCCCTTCTGAAGGAGGGCATACATCGACTCTGGCCGGGATTTAACACGCGATCTTGATTCTGAGGCAAGTATGGCCACCATAGACGGCCAGGACCGACTATCATATAATGAACACAATAGAAATATCAAGTATCTTTACTTACTACTTTATCAAGTATCTTTATGGAGTTTGCTTGATATGTTACCAGATAATGGACAATAATAATCTGTACATCAAATATGCATGGAGTTTGCTTGACATTTTACCAGATAATGAACACAGTAATAAACTTTATATTAAGTGTGCCAAGGAGTTTCCATGACATATTACCAGGTAATGAAAACATTAATAATACGTACTCAAGTGTGCCATGGAGTTCACTCGACATATTATCACATTATGAAAACAGTAATAATATTTGCATCTCTCCCATGGAGTTTGCTTGACATATTTCCAGATAATGAAAACAGTAATAATAGCTTGTTCAATTGCGCCATAGAGCTTTCTTGACATATTACTAAATAATAGAAAAAGTAATAATATCTACATCAAGTTTGGCACGGATTTGCTTGACATGTTAGCAGATAATGCACACAGTAATAATATTTATATCAGGTGTGCCATGGAAATTGCTTGATATGTTACCAGGTAATGGACACGGTAATAATATTCATATCAAGTGTGCCATGGAGATTGATTGATATGTTACCAGGTAATAGACACGGTAATAATATTTATATCAAGTGTGTCATGGAAATTGCTTGATATGTTACCAGGTAATGGACACGGTAATAATATTCATATCAAGTGTGCCATGGAGATTGATTGATATGTTACCAGGTAATAGACACGGTAATAATATTTATATCAAGTGTGTCATGGAAATTGCTTGATATGTTACCAGGTAATGGACAGGTAATAATATTCATATCAAGTGTGCCATGGAGATTGCTTGATATGTTACCAGGTAATGGACACGGTAATAATATTCATATCAAGTGTGCCATGGAGATTGCTTGATATGTTACCAGGTAATGGACACGGTAATAATATTCATATCAAGTGTGCCATGGAGATTGCTTGATATGTTACCAGGTAATGGACACGGTAATAATATTCATATCAAGTGTGCCATGGAGATTGCTTGATATGTTACCAGGTAATGGACACGGTAATAATATTCATATCAAGTGTGCCATGGAGATTGCTTGATATGTTACCAGGTAATGAACACGGTAATAATATTCATATCAAGTGTGCCGTGGAGATTGCTTGATATGTTACCAGATAATGCACACAGTAATAATGTTTATATCAAGTACGGCATGGAGATTGCTTGATATGTTACCGGATAATGCAGACAGTAGTAATATTTATATTTAGTGTGCCATTGAGTTTACCTGACATATTACCAGAATATGAAAATATCTACATCAAGTGTGCCATGGAATTTGGTTGACATACCTCCAGATAATGAAAAGAGTGATGGTAAATGTGCCATGGATTTTACTAGACATATTAGCAGATAATACACACAGTAATAATTATATCAAGTATGTCATGGAGTTTGCATGACATATCATCAGATAATGAAAATATTATGAATATCTACACCAATTGTGGCATGGAGTTTACTTGACATATTACCAGATAATAGACACATTAATAATATTTATATCAAGTGCGCCATTGAGTTTGCATGAATATATTACCAGGTATTGAAACAGTAATAATATTTACATCAAGTGTGTCATGGTGTGTGCTTGACATGCTACAAGATGTGTAAAATAGTAATACCTGCAAGTACATGTTTGTACAATTTGTGACCAGCTAAATTGAAGTTTCATCCATAGCATCAGCATTTCTCCAACTATGGTGCATACATAAGTACAATAGCTCACCAAGATTGGATATGGGACACAATTTACTTAAAAGTATAACACTATAATTTCCTTATAAGGTAGTAAATGTTGTAGAAAACGTTTATAATCTATTTGACTACACTGCAACACTGGCCAAAATAGCCTTAATAGACAAAAGATAGAAGGATAACTCTTTGTGAAATATTAAAAATATAAATGCCTTTTAGTGGTTCAGAAGTTCTAAACACGTGTCAACAGATATTCATCGGCTATTTTTAAAATGATGTGATGTACCAAATTCGTTTACCGCCGCGTTTCATAATAAATATCTGCCACCATTCCACCTCGAAAACCCATATCAGCATGTTACTAAACGCTAAGAAAATACCTCGATTGGATCTGCAATATCGGTGTTTTCTGCACAAGGACGGGTGTATTAACCTCTAGTCCTCCAATGCAGAACTTATTATAGACTACAGAATAAAATAAATATTGTAGATAGTACAATCTATTGAAATACAGAAATTACTTTTAGAAATTCTGGGTATCATTTTCGAGATTTCTAAAATTCATTCGGTTGTCCGTTCCTATTATTCATGGACGGGTAAGTAATATTTACTTGTACACACATGTTTTTAGAACTGCGCATTCGTACAAACTGTTAAATAAAACACGTGTGAACAGCTAGGATAATTTACTTGAAACTTATCGTATAAATATACAAAATAAGAAAATGTAATAAAGACTATTCCCTTCCTTCGCAAAGACTGTTAACTAAAAACCATTAGGTGAATGCTGAAGCAAGTGCAAGCTTGCAGTTTTCAAAACACCTACATGGCGTTGGTAACGGCATGTAGAGAGAGTCACTAACCTCAGGTTCGTTGCCAGACACCGGTCTCTCGGGTTCTTCGCTCGCGCATGATGGCGCTCTTATCCCGTTCGCAGCCCTGCTACATACATTCTAGAGGTACTACGAATTTCTCATTACCTACAGCCTCCCACATAGTGAACGCATAGGTAACGCCCAAGTATTTCTTGTAATGTATGCTGCAAATAAAATGTGGAAGTATCTCGGAGGTTATTAAAAATTAATTATATACATATGCGTACAACTTATATGCCAATTTCAAAAGTGAATTTATATAGGAAGTTTGGATAGATTAGAGTATAAAATTTTCATTAAATGACGGACAAACCTCCAAGCATTTTACTTCTCTGGTATTTTTTCTTTAAAAAAATCTACTTACTCGCTAGAAAAGACAATTAAAAATAAATAGCGAGCCCCATCAAAAACCTTTTGTGTAATGGAGTTATTGTTCTAATTTGTAATTTTGTCTTCAATATTATGCAAATCACACATTCCTATGTGGTAAATAACCTCGTTATTAACATTTGAAATTGTTTATTGTTTTTAATAGTACTACATATGTTTCTCGGATCTAAGAAACGTTTATTCGACTTGAGAGGTCAAAACTTAATTTTAGAAGCAAATAAAGAATGCAAGTAAAACGAAAATAATGTACATACTCATCCCCTATGCAGGTGCAAAACTTATCCCGTTATACCGGTCTCGCTTTCAGATACCTATTGTTAAATGCATTAACTGGTTCAGGCCGCAAGATGGAGGCTCTATAAAATCCGCAGTATAATGTACAAAACCCAAGTCAACACATGTGTTAATTAAGTCATATATGTATTTAGTACTATTCTCTGAAAGATGTGCCATGATTTCGACGTCTGATACCACTCATAATTTTGCAACATGCTGAGAACTATTTTCTGAAGCGTAGGATTATTGGAGTAGAAGGTTCTCTTTTGACTGCTTCTAAACCACATGCCAAACTCGGAGATACAGGCATTTGGACTTTGGTAGAATAGCACCATCAACTTTTTTTTTTTTTTTTTTAATCAGGCTCATGGTCTTCCAATATTCCCACATCTAAAGATTTGTAATTTAATGCTCTTTATGTAAATCTATGTTGTATTCTTTCTATATGGAACATTCCATCTCAAATCAGGCAAGACGCTCAAAACATTGACCTCATATTTTTAAAGTCAATTAATTTATTTTTAATATATGAAGCATCAAGGGATAACAATTTCTGCATAATATGAAAACGGTTGTTCCCAACCCATTTTGTTATCACAAATGATTAATATTTTACATTTGTATAAAAATTGCGTCTTTGAAAATAAATGTACTTACCTGGATAAAACACAAATTAAATGTATATATTGCCTCCTTTTCGAAGCTACCAATGTTTGTGTATTTAACTAAGGGGTTGTTATTTCGTTATAACATACTTTAAAGAGCTATATTAAATTAAAACGTTGAAATACACGTTACAATATTCTACTCTAAATATGGAATAATTATCGGTTTTCTAAAATTTGATCCGGTATCAGAAACAGCTTACAAAGATTAATATTTCTTATAAAAATTTGTTTAACGCAAGTCGGAGGTTTGTTGGCATACTTGTTGAGAGGTGAACTCGCACGGATAACTGTTTAGCACACTTCCGCTGCACTACAACACGCCATGTATACACTGGAGAAACTGTGCGCGAGCAGAAGTGATTCAAAACAACCTCCGCTTCATTCCGAATTTATTTTCTTGCTTCCTGTTGTTGATACCAGCGAAAAGCGTTATAAGTAATTAATCAATATGATTATAAAATTGTTTTAAATTGACTTGCAGTTTTAAAACAAATTAATTCTAGAAGCATCGACTTAGGTCCTTATTTTCCTATCTCTATAAGTTCACAAAGTTTCGGTTAAATATAAACATAGAATTGTTTGTTATCCGATTTCACTAGGACCAGCGCATGTGTAATTTCAAATTTTCTTTATATATCATGATGTTCTTACTGTTATTTCTGTTATATTTAATTCTGCTCGATTATCTTCATTTCTTGTTCTATCATTTAACTTTTAACTGCTTATAAACGTTAATTTTTGAAAGTTTCGATTTTAAATAATTTTTTTCTTTGCCTCCATGTTTCAGATCTCTATGTAGCAGTTGAGGTAACATAAGATCTTAATTGAATTCTTTCGTAATTTTTGTGTGTATCAACAGGTACATTCGAATTTGGATCTTAGATAAGTATTATTGTAGTTGTAGCATCCGATTTAAAATTCAAAGAGATATAACTTTCAGTATGCAATTTATTAAGCCGAGATAGCACTGTCTATTTATCAACCATTGTGTATGGTTCGATTCATTTTAGTTTCAAATTAATACCAGACTTTCTGGATCCACAGGCCTCCTGACAATTACGTTAAGGTGAACAAATGGTGGGTTTGCGTCCCATCTCAGTCATTAGGCATTTTAGTGTTATATTCCCTTGACTCGCACGTGTTCTTAAGTATAATGCGGCAACCGCTGTAGCATATGAAAATTTATTTCTTTGCCAAATGCTTTCACTCAAACTTGGAACCGGCAATATTACATGATTCCGTAAAATTATTCGTATTTATTATTTTTATTTATTTATTTTTAATATTTTTGCAGCTTCTCAGTTCAAATTCACCGGACTTTGGGACAGGAAAGTCAGCCAAAATGAATAAAACTGAGATAAGAAACGCAAACTCATTTTCGTGAGGAAATTGAGAAGTGAGTAGTTTCCAGAATAATACTTAAGTCTTGATAACGTGGCCACCGGACAGTTTCCCTCCAACTGCGTCTTTCGCTTGCAGCTGTTGAAACTCGTGAACATGAACCCATACATAGGCATGTCAGGACCGGAATTCCTCGTCCATTGCAGGCGATGGACGATCTGTGTGGCCACCGTTGAAGTCGTGCTCTTCTTGAGATGTGTTCATTAAGCAATACTTGAGCCATCTTTATTGTGGGGACCATTCAAATATGTTATCTAGCCAATAGCTATCCAAAATTTGGCCAGCCTTTCCCGTTTCTTACTTTTGGACATTGTTACAAGCACTGAAATCTTGAACTGTTTATACAGATGCAACCGCAACATTTTTAGTAAATTATTCATTAGCAATTCTACTTTGAATATACATACCACAATACCGGTGATTTTCAATGATTCATAAATAAAATGTGATTATCATATATTTCATTAAATTAAATGCCAGAGTTAAATAATCTTCTCTTTGTCAACTATGTTCTATTATAACCTACTGATCATATTTACTTATTATTTTTTATACGTTTGCCTATGTCGATAAATTAAAACTTTGGGAACAGGTAAAATAAGCTCAACTAGTTAAACCTTTGGTTGCATTTACATACATCGAGGTTATTTGAGTTACGGGCCGCCTAAGCGCGGCTGTTGGCTGGGGAAGTGCAGCTACCGCAACCGGAAAAAGGGAGGTACGGTCGCCGCGCGTAAAGTTAGTATTTTTATTAGTACTTTTTTTTAATGATGTTTAACGGCCGTTTATACTACTGAGGCATCACAGACAGTGAACACTGGTGATACATGAAATGAAATGATATATTGGGAAAGGATTTTTTTTAAGGAAGGAAACGTTCCAGGCCTAAGTTTAGAGTACCTCCCCGGCATTTGCCAGTTATGAAGACTGAGGAAAACCTGGAAAAAACCTCAGTCAGAGAGGACGGTCCTGGCGGGATTCGAACCCCAGACCTCCCGCTCACGAGTCCGCGCCTTAACGACCTCGGCCACACATGGTGATTTTATTGTTACTGAAAGGATAAAATGATACTATATTTAAAACTGATAATAATAAACACTAACCTGATGAGTTATTTAAAAATGATTCTCCGCACGTGCAATATATTATCGGCGTTTATGTATGAGATTTCAGTATTTTATGTAACTTTACTTCCGTTAGAACACGGAGGTTTGAAACATGTTTCTTGTTATTGAGAGATCCTTCTCTCGTAACATTTTAACAAGTTTGAGAACAGTGGAACACATTTTCTTGCGAATCGCCTTACCACTTCTCTGCAAGAATCAGTTTTCATATATGTATTATACATAAAAAAAAAAAAAAAAAAAAAAAAAAAAAAAAAATCCTCAAGGCTATATACGAGATATTCCACTCCAAACGGACAAGACGTTAAATTTGACAGTTGACAAACTCCCCGTGGAGTGGTGTTAAACGACAGCTTATCTACAGCTCAGGAGAATTTATCATGTTTTAGTTTAATCTTTTTTATCTGCTGGTAGTTACGAAGGATACGGTGGCAGTAATTCTATTACTAGAAACCGTTCTGTTTGTGTTTTCCTGCTTTCCCTCATCTGGTTTCTCTTTCTTTTGAATTTTCTTGCAACTCTGCTCCTTTTTTTTTTTTTTTTTTTTTTTTTTTATTTTCTTCCGGTAACTAGTTTCGTGATTCGCATGTACCTTCTTTTTGTTTTCTTCGTTATGTTCCTTTTCAGATTAGTTTTGTTTGTCCATAAAAATAAGCAGTGGAAAATTTTTGTTGACCATTTTCCTGCATTTTAAGTTATTTTTATTTTCTATCTTGTTATTTTTGTTTCTTTTTACAATATTTAATATTAATTGCTCCCTTGATGTTGTTTTATTTAATTCTTAGTTTTTATTGTTTATAACAAACTCTTTATTTCTTATCATTCTTCTATGCTATTTGTATGTATTTGTGTTTTATAAGCATGTCTAAGGCTCCAGCTAATTTTTGCAGTAATTTATTTTCTGAACCACTTATGAAACCACTTGTGAATTTATGGTCATAAAGAAATTTCTACGCCTCAGGTCTTACATTAAACTTGGCAGAATATGAAATTGATTTTCCACGGAGGGTTATTCTTGGCATTTGAGTGACGTTAATTTAACTTGTCCCAGGAGAAATAATCAGAAATTTACTGCCTGCTGCTGTTGGCAAAAATGTTGACGCCTACTAACCTCCTGCTGGCGCTACTGTGCTGCTTGGGATGTGCTGACATCTATAACTTCTAAAGCGATACATTTTTTAACGTAAAAATAAGTAAGCAAGTGCACACTCGTCGAACTTTCTCTTATGGACTGCCTCCTTCCCTCGTCCACTTGTTATGCCCTAAATTACAGAAAACGCGCATTAATAAAACCACAAATTAATCTTTCAAATTTTATAACTAAGACAGTACATTTAAAAGCAAGCAAGCCTAAATGTGTAATTTGAAGTAACGCTGCTTGTGTTTAGCATAGGAAATCTAACAGCATCCAGATTTAAAGCACTTTTAGAATACATTAAAACCTAGGTTTCTATACCACAGAGCATAACTTTTACTTATAATAAAATTATGCTTAAAATTAAGAAAGTTCTATAGTTTAAATAAATAAGAACCTACAGCTTTTTAAACATTAAACTTCTAATAAATCAATATTGCACTTTGCATAGCTATATTAATAAGCATTATGTTTAAGAAGAGAATATGAAATTTGTAAATATTTATCTTGAGCTTACAAAATCTTAATTAGAATAAATAAATAAATAAATACGTAAAACTTAATAATAAACTAAAATAAAATTACATTTATTTAACACTTATGTACTTCGATATCTACATTTCTAATATATGTATTAATAAATATTTCTGCCTTAAAACAACTCTTCTTAACCAATGATACAAATTTCATTTCAAACAGAAGCCTCACAATTTGAGCTTCCGAAAACAGATTGGAAACTATAGGACAATAGGTATAACAGCCTTGTTATTTTCAATACAAACATCTCTATGTTGGTACTGTGCAAATTATTATTATTATTATTATTATTATTATTGTTGTTGTTGTTGTTGTTACCGGAGAAATCTTCAAGATTTTCAAATCTTAGGCTTAGTAGTTTGGTTCGTATAGCTCAACGATAGTAGAAATAGCTGATTTTGCTTACTGTGTAAGCTGTCTTTTTACACAACCTGCTTAAGTCTATACATAAAATAATTACAGCACTTGTCCGTTATACGAAGTCAGAAATAGACAGATAATATGGGTTGCATTCCTGAGAATTTGCTAATGAAGTTCACAATTAAGATCAAGTTTTATCCTTGGCAATATGAAATCAAATTAGCTATCTCTAGTTATTGTTATTAAGCTATTGTTATTTGTTTTAAAGTGTTTTTGAGCAGTGCAATCAGGTGATCTCTCTATTCGTCTTCTGTTTCTCTCTTGCTTCTTCTTGCTATATATTTACATTGTTTGTTGCATACAGTTTTACAAAATAATTCTGGAGCAAATTCAAATGTGCACCGATCTGACAAGCACTTAACAGAAATGAAAATTCTCCTTCTACTTACATAGGTATAATGATTACACCAACTTTTGATTTCCAGTCGATTGTCTTTTTCTTATGGCAAACATAATGGAGTACATGAACAGTATGTTTACTCTTAGTCCAGGCTCCCAAAAGTTCTTTAGGTAACATTAAATCACTTAAATTTAGTTTCTTGAAAGCATTAAGGCCCAAAATGGCGTCAATTGTGGTTGTAGACTATTTTTTGGATCAGTTTGGGTGCTATTGGGCTGTTCACATGGTAGCATGGTACAATTCTATTGGTGAATGAGGAGAGAGGGATAGGCGTGGTTTGTGGACTACAGCCTTCCCTCTGATTGGTTGGATTGCACCGCATGGTCCACAGTAACGATTTTTTTAATACTGGTTGGGTATGTAACGAGAGGAGGAGAGTAGCAGCCATTTTGGATTTAGCTCAAACATTCTGTGCATAAATACTGTTCCCGCCGGTGAAAACTGAAAATACATCACGCTTAATAAGTTTGCACTGAAGGAATAAATAAGAAGAAAATAAAGATGTTGATCATTTAAAAGTGAGAGTGTGATTTCTGTGAACTTGCAAATAAACTGTGAACTGTATTGACATCAACTGCCTACACCTCTATTTGCATTGTCACAAGAAAATGAAGTGAAATGTTGTAAATTTTGCATATAAAATATTTTCTTAATAATTCCTCTAAGATTTGTTAACACTCTAGGGAAGTCATGTGCATATCGAAAAGGTAGCACTTCCATTTTCGCTAATTATTTCCTTTCCTTTTATTTTGTTTACTTTTTATTTCATGCTTTGCACAAGTGGTTTCACTGTACGTTAAACTCTGAATCATTTTAACGTCCGTTTCGGCATTTCAGTTCTCTCTTGGGAGTTCTTTGGCAATTATCTGCAGGCTAAGTACATTGATAAAATTATACTTCTTAAGCTATAAAATTAGAAATGGCAAATAATCATAAAATTGACAATAACTGTCAAATGGGATATTGAGTTGCCTGCATTATTTTATAAATCACAAACGTTGTACGCTAGCTAAGAAAAAAGTTTACTGCAAGCAAAGCATACTCATTATCTACTTTAATCCATTTCTGTCACTATTGTTATCTTATATGTGGATTTCCTTTTGAAAGTATGGATTTACGTACAGTGTCAAAATATTTACAATGTGGAAAATAGCTGAATAAAGTAAGCCCATGTAATGTAAATGTTCGTAATATTTTGTGAAATAGATTGACAGTCATATGGAGTACTTCTGTTGTTCATGCATTAAATTTAATAATTTCAACTGATAATCATATATAAAATATAAAAATTATATAAACCTATCTATGAGTTATGCCTATACTGGAGTTTTAATTTTATTTCTAAATATACACCAACTACAAACAAGTCTGGCTTGGATCTCAGCTATAAATTACATAATTGTTAGATACAACTCTATAAATAAAAACATGTTGTCAAATACAGCTGAGAAGTTATTATTTCTCAGTTGGAAAAGAAAGGATGAAAGAAATGACTAGATAACAATTTAGCACTGCCAGTACTTCCCAAATTCCTTTTGTGCAGATGAACTTAAAATTCTTTCATAGACAATCCATTGTTGAAACACTGACTTTCAGATTCTCAAATCATTTTTTATATTCAGACTTAGCATAGCAATATTACAACAATAAAGCAATCGATAACCTACATTAATATTTTTATTTGGCGCTATAAAATAAATATTTTTCAGACTTTTAAAAACATCTAATTAAAACATTTAACTTTATTATCTCCACATCATCTGCATGTATTAATATATGGAACTTCTGCAAAGATATTTCAAATATTAGTAAAATGTTAACATTTTAATGTCAAGCAATTTGTTTATGAATGGAGATAATTAAAACAAGTGCTTCAATTAATTTCCACAATTTTATATTTTAAATTCTAAAATTAAAAAATTACTGCTAAACAAATAATTGCATAATCATTGTTTTCAAATAACGTATAGATATATTTTTACATTTTAAAATTTCTCTTTCAAAAGTAAAATCAGAAGTTGAGAGGTAAACTTTTAAAATACATTGCAGTTTAAACTCAAATCTCAGTAAACTTCAAATTAATGTTTTAATAATAAAAATATTAAATCATTACTGATGCACATGCAGTAATTTAATCACACAATCATTTATAAATTAATCATATACATACACCCGCACACGCACAAGCAAACCCCTTTTTTGTCTGATGATGCCCCAATTTTATTTCATTAAAACCAAGCAACAATAACGCATTATCATTTATAACGGTTTTTAATATTTTCCAATTCCGCCCATAGCATGTTAGTGCTATTTCTAAATTATAGTTTGTAAAAGGATCTAACCATCAAAGAATACATTGTAATTTCTGTTGTTGCACAGGTTTCTCGTATTTTAAATTTTCATCCACAAGTAGAGTGAAGGCTAACCCCCATTTCACGCTAGTTTAGCTTTTTTCTGCAATAAATAAATAAATAAATAAATATATCCACTGTAGCAAACAGTTACGATCCCTTCATTTGTAATAATATCGGTAGTCACAGATGAAGCTGTTAAATATTGCTTTTTTCGTGAAAATGGTCAAATTTCCATGTTTATATTATAATTTTTTTTCAAAATTTTATTCATTTCATTGCATTATGTTTCACACAATACGGAATTTGTAATTTTGTGTAAACAAAAATATTAACATCGATTTCACGTTGAGAAAACGTAGGTGCTGCCATATATGGTTTGTACTACCGTGATTCTCTCAAAAAAAAATCTGCTAAATATTTTAATACCTACTACATTTTATGCATATTTTACATAATTGATCAAATTAATTATTATATATGTTGATTAATATGAAATGTTCCGAAAATTAAATCACAATTTGTGCTAATATCTTCTTATATATATCTTGAAAATATATGGAACATTTTGAAGCAGGAAAACATAATAAATATTACATTAGAAAATCAGATATTTTAAAATGTAATAGAACTTTTTACAACCTGCTTATTTCTCATAAAGCGTTTTAAATTTTCTTATGTGAAAGAGTCGTAGCAAAATTTTCAACATTTTAACTTGGAAACTATAATTAAATTACTGGAAAATTTGACCAACTTTAGGCACTTTCAAGATAATTCCTTATGTCAAAATTACTTATTACTGCATAAAAACCAAATATTTTTTTAAAAAAATAATATGTCTATTTCACTTAAGGGATATAATTTTAAAATCGACCAATGAAACGACACAAAAATTTTAATTTTGACCAATCACAGTCGGATATCACTATGAAATTATCGAAAAAATTATCAAATCCGTTTTACCACGCGACGTGCATTTGTCTTGCGGTCAGTGTAGCTAACCCTATACTTACACTATATAATTCCTGACCACGCATCACTGACCACTTTTCTGCGTTTTCAGTAATATTGTAAATTTAACTAAGGTAATGTGTATTCACCCAAACAGTCTGAAATCATTTTATAAATTATGTAACAATATCTGCCTAAGCAACCAAAATCTTAATAAACAAGTTGTTCAGAATGATAAAATATTTTCTCTGTTTGTTATTCTCCGTTGGTATTAGTAAATCTAACGGTAGCAACTATAAAAGTCGACTTTAGTCAATTTCATTTTCACGGTTTCTGAATAGGTAGGTATAATATTTTATACAATTGTTAATAATCCGTGCGCAAATTTCAAATATATATTATTTTTATTCTTATTTTATTCATGAAATAGTCCCAAGCCCGTATTTGGATATTCTCTATTGACATTACTGTCAATCAACATTCGTCTGTTGCTAGATGACTTGAAAAGGTTAAGTGTTCATAATTAAATGTACAATTATTACAATATTCTAAGCCAAGTATAAGGGAATTATATTTAAATTCTTATTTTATTCGTGAAATAGTTCCAATAAATATCACTTGATGGTTTGAGCCTTCAAGATAAATTCATTCTTTACGTTCGTGAATTAACGGCAACCTCAGACCCTCTTGTGATATTACTTGTGATAATTTTGCTTGAAATTGTAAATAATTTTCCGTAGTATGCTCGTTTTCTTAAAATTACCTCTTCTGCTCAGTGGTTTGATGTAACATATTCTCGTTTGAATTTCTCCAGTGTATATAAATTCATTCCAGGCCTATATTTAGAGTACCTACCCGGCATTTGCCATTGGTGAGGATTGAGGAAAACCTGTGCAAAACCTCAGTTAGAGAGGACGATCCTAGCGGGAATCGAGCCGCAGACCTCGCGTTCACTGGTCCGTGCTTTGGCGACTGCCCACCTCGTTCAGTCTTTTATTCAACATCAAGTACCAGAGCATCTCTTACGAATTTGCAAATAATAAATAAAGAATATGCAATTGCATTAACCGCTGTACTATAATAGCTGTGTTTTTAAATATGAATCAAATTAGATAGTATTACAAAAAAGTATATCTTAGTACTATTGTGATATGTATTCACAAAAAATATATTGATAAATGTAGATTTCTTAGTGAAATATATCTGAATGGAATTGCAAATACAAATATTTATTCCGCTAATTTAACATTATTATTTTAAAAAAAATTTATTAAACATATCATTTCTGAAAAATTATGGTAACTGTGATTAAACTATATTTAGGCCTAAAATAGAAAACTGACGTTAATTGCCATTAAATGTGTAATAAACGAAGAGGTGTGTCTTATTAATAGCTTACCTTCATCTTTGACATATTGGTAAAAAGATATACATGGGGAGATCAGCTTCGTGGTAATTCTGAAAAGAAACTGTGACATTTCTTTAAGAAAATCAGTGGATCTGTCAATACTAGGGCAGAATTAGATCCTGCGAAATTCTTGATGTCAAAGCTTTCAATAAAATAGGCACCTCTATTTTGATGAGAACTGTGAAGAACTGAGCAAAACGCATACTTAAAACGAATAAAGAAACTAAGAAGAAGTAATAATGTAAATAAAAAGCAAATAGAATCAGGTGTAGATTTTTCTCTAGTGCCACATGAACATTAGGATTGTGAAAATGTTGGTAGCAGATATTGCAACTGAAGATGCTAAAAAAGCAAATGGGATCAGGTGTATCCGTGATACGGCAGTTTGTGTAGCTGCGTAATTAAACGATATTACGTTGCTATTGTTATTTGGCCTGAAGGTTCAAATGAATCAACCCAGTTAAATGGAAGTTGAAGCTGGTAACTTGAGTATACCAATGTAACCTTAACCTACAATTTGTTGGTTAACTAATGTTTTGACTCACTATCCCAGACACAAATTCAAAAGCGGAAAGATGTTCACTACATAGACAGGATACCGAAACATTTCTTTAGAAATTTCCTGATGCACCTGAAATTATATTTCAGGAACATAACTAAATCAAATTTATTCGTAACACTAAACGTGTCTAATCAGTTTAACTGTCTTCTATATAAAATGAAGTTTGTCGAGTGTAAGAGCTGTTCAATAAATAATAATCATACTTATTTTTACAGCACACCTTTACTCATCCTCATAATTATGACCATATTTCTCAAAGTACTCCATGTTGAATCGATGCACCAATCTTCAAAGACATGCTGGAAACAATTTTTGACAGGACATTCAGAATCGCCTCCGCAGTCTTCACCATAAAGTCTAATGGAAAATGCCTCTCACGAAAGTGTTTCTTTGAAACTTCACAAAGGAGTTAAATCTGGGCTGCAGGGAGGGTGAGAGACACACTTCACTTGATGTTCGTGAGATACTCAGCAACATCTGCGATGTGCGGTCTTATATAATCCATCAGCTTGATGCACGAAAATGTGACCTTTAGCCTTGCACAGTTTTCAGGACATCGCTTTAGTACTTCTCATGAACAGTTGTGTGTGCGGAAGACGTGGAAAAATGAGATGGCCATAACATTCCCACAGCAGGAACCACTTTTTCTTTCTTTCTTTCTTTCTTTCTTTTTCCTCTTCTTCTTTCCTTTCTCTCTCTCTCTGTCTCTCTCTCTCTCTCTCTTTTCCTGTTGGTGATGGACCGGATTTTCACACAGCTTTGCTGTTTGCTTTCAATATGGAAAGAATGTAGCTTTGAAATTTACCCCGCATCTTGTTGTAGCATCATCTTCAACCACATGAGACCGTGTTCAAACACTTTTCATGCGTGGTACCCAGTGAAATTCTCAGAACTTATAAAGGTGTTCTTATTGTTATTCATAATAACAGCAGCGGTGTAAATGGTTTTGGTTATATCACATACTGGAGTGTCAGGTCTATCTTTCTTTGAAATGGATTGCCTCCCATTGGCCTCCTGTAGCACTGCATAGGTCTCAGCTGAAGATTTGTTGAGATGAAAGCAGAATTTCAGAGCAGCATATTGTTCTTCAAACGTCTCCTTCATTTTGGTGTAGGCGAACTGAGCATACATTAATTTGCATACATCTCACAGGCAGGTACGGAAGTGCCAACAATGAAACTGATACCAGAGATACATTACGCATTAAGTTAACAAAATATTGTAAGAATATATTTTAGCCCTAGTAATTATGCTGTGAGAAAATTATGTTCGTTCTTTATTGAACAGCCCTCGTACTTCTAATTAAAATCATTTGCAGTTAGAATAAAGTTCAAAAAGGCATTTCTGCTGTACCATAACCATTGTACTACTGTTACCAACCAGCTAAATTCCAAACGTAGAAGATCTGATAAGTGTTAGGAAGCTACAGGCTGGGAATTCTTTATATCTTCCAGCAGGTTCATTCCTCAGGATAAGGAAAGTATTTTCAAAGGGCTTCTAATGGAAAACTTTGGTCAGATATATCTGCAATCATGATCCTAATAATTGCCGATACAACCACATGATGCTGGTTCTTAAATACAAAGTAGACATTTTCCTGAAATAAGAGTTTATTATTAATGAAATGTATACAATATGTATTTATGTAATTTTTGTTTTATTTCAACATGTACGCTATCCATTACTGTGTTATAACATCCTGAAATTATTGATGTTTTTATTTTTATTTCAAAACTATCTCTACAGAATGCTGTTTATAGAGGAACCATTTTCTATTTTCAGTGCTCGATTACGTGATTTGACCTATGCAGAGTTGCAACATGAGTTTACTAGGAAATTTAAATTAGCATTGTGGACACAGTTGTCTTTAAAAATGGAGCACTGCTACATTTTGCGTTGAATGAGAATATATCAACCGACGATAACTTAAAAATGGATGGGCAAAGTATCACCTCAAATATCATTATCAGCGGATCTGACGCCCTTATCAAGTCATGAGTGCACAAAACAAACTAAAAGATTAACAGAGCTTGAAGAATTGTATTCCAGAAGCAGATGACAAGCTGTTTTTCGGAACCGTGATGAGTGGATCAGGCGATATCGCTTGTCATTCGAGGGGTCCCGGGTTCAAATCTCTTGGGTACATCCGTGGTTTCCGCTGGTCTCTTAGGTGAATGCGTTGAGCATGATTCCTTTCCACGAATGTAATTCCGTTCGTTCTGTTACAGGATCGAAAGTGCCAGGGCGAAGTTGGCTGGTGTTGTGCGAGGTGTTGCAATGGCTTGCACTTAGGAAATGTTTCTGCCCCGGCGTCTGGTATGGAAGCGGTTCTTCTAAGGGGTTCGAAATCCTTGGAGAGTAGGACTATGCAGGCATAGGAGTGTTCTATCTGGAGACAATGTTAGGGACCTCATTCCTTACTCCCAAAGGCGCCCCACTGGGGGTGTAGGCACAAATAGCCCAGCTAGTGAGCAAGGGTATAGTACCGAATATCCCCTTCCGCCCCTATTAATTCAATCCTAGTTTTTTCGTGCTGTGTTCGAACATTGGATACATTGCTTTGATATGAATATTGACTACGTTGAAATAATACATACGACATCTACAAGCGAAATAAATTTTAATTATAATAGTCAATATTTCATAACAATGGATCGATATACTGTTCATTCTGTTTTATGAGGGCAATAGACACCATGCGCCTATGAAAGAAAATTACATACCGAGATATGTTATGTATTGCATGGAATATAAAAATAAAGTAAATGTTCAGTAAGACCGATCACGGAGAGCTAGGACACTGAAAACAGGCTCTTGATATGGAATGTTCAAACTCTTCACTGCAGAGGTAGGACACTGAAAACAGAGTCTTGATGTGAAGTTATGAAACTCCCCACTGAACAGGCAGAACAATGAAAACAGACTCTTGATGTGGAGTGATTAAACTCCTCACTGCAGAGTTAGGACACTGAAAACATGCTCTTGATGTGGAGTTATCAAGCTCCTCACTGCAGAGGCAAGACACTGAAAACATGCTCTTGATGTGGAGTTATCAAGTTCCTCACTGCAGAGGCAAGACGCTGAAAACATGCTCTTGATGTGGAGTTATCAAGCTCCTCACTGCAGAGGCAAGACACTGAAAACATGCTCTTGATGTGGAGTTATCAAGTTCCTCACTGCAGAGGCAAGACGCTGAAAACATGCTTTTGATGTGGAGTTATCAAGCTCCTCACTGCAGAGGCAAGACACTGAAAACATGCTTTTGATGTGGAGTTATCAAGCTCCTCACTGCCGATGTAGGACACTGAAAACATGCTTTTGATGTGAAATTATCAAGCTCCTCACTGCAGAGGCAAGACACTGAAAACATGCTTTTGATGTGGAGTAATGAAACTCTTCACTGCAGAGTTAGGACACTAAAAACAGGCTCCTAATGTGGAGTTATCAAACTGCTCATTGCAGAGGTAAACTACGGAAAAATGTTAGCCTAGTATTTAATAAGAATTTAACACTCAACTTATCCAAAAGAAACTTAACCTAAGCAGTCGTTAATCTAAACCAAAAAAAATTGTCGTAACAGTGATTGGAATTGGATATTTTGCAATCTCCTAAGCTTTCAAAGATATTTTAACGGGATATAAATCATATGAAAATTGTGAATGCTCAAAAATACACCTAAAATAGAAGATTCGCATTTGGCCTGTAATTTGTGATTTTCAATTATACTTGCATGGAATTATACCATAGTATAAAATGGACACGAATGTGAAATATTTGCATTTTTTGTCAAATTTTTTCTGAGTAGTTTCATACGTCTATGGCCTTTGGAATATTTTAGCAGTCATTTTTAAATGCCTTCTCGCTTTAAATTTCCTTCTCTTTGCTTTTAAGTTTTAGACATACAAAATTCCAATCAAAATTATCTCGATTTAAACTTAAACACTCAAAAACCAACTTCTCCCAGAAATTTTATATACATGCCTGAAACTTTTGAAGAAACGCTGGACACTTGCCTCTTAAAAGTTAGAATGCATTTTTCTCTAAAAGTAAAAAATAAATTAACAAAAAAAATTGTACATTATTACTAATTTTTATACGATGTTGAATATATATTTGTTTTGACAAAATTGACAAGTCTTAATCAAAAAGGCATGCTAACTTTATGTGAGAAAATATTTAGAATATCTTTACAAACTTTGCAGAAAAAATCCAAAGTTTATGAATGAAGTGAGGTTTTTAGTAATAGATTTGAATTCCCCCTAATAATAATAATAATAATAATAATAATAATAATAATAATAATAATAATAATAAATAATAATATTTAGAACGTTAGTGAAATTTTTATCAATTTAGCATAAAGTTTGTGTAGGAAATATTTAAAATATGGTCAATATGTGCTCACAATTTTAAATTTATAGGTTTAACCATTCAAAATTTCACTTCGGTGTTCTCTTAAGTCAAATTATCAGGTGATAATGGGCAATTTAATTTCATTCCAAATATGTTTTACGTGTCTTTGAGAATAAGTTAATCGTTTCACGTGTATGCGGCTTCATCGCATTTTAACCGCTTTCTACAGAAACTGCAGCTATCATAGTATAGACTTAGAGCTTTTTCTGCATCGAAACATCTCATTTCCAAAAGTCCGGTCATGTTTTGTTATATACAAACCGTGTTTTTACTTTATTCTCTCTTAGCAATTACATATTCAACATTTAAACGTCAATTTTTAAGTAATCCTGACAATATACAAACCGTGTTTTTACTTTATTCTCTCTTAGCAATTACATATTCAACATTTAAACGTCAATTTTTAAGTAATCCTGACATCTCTAAAGTTGAACTACAAATATGAACAAGCAAAAGATGCTGATTGACCCGATTCAAAATGTCTTTCCATTATGAAATACATTTAAGTGTGGACTTCGGAATTTACTGTCTTCTAGTCTCCTCTTTATCAGCCGCAGTGACCACTGTGACAGTGCATTCTCTAACTCCTTCTTGCGATGTCTGGGTAGAGAGCAGCGTTGCAGAGGGGGGCGTGAGATCAGGATACCGACATCACCCCGCCGGTCGCTCATCACGTGCCTTCTGAGAGTCGAAGGACGCCCACCTCTCCATTAGGCAGCTCCCAAATTGTACCCATGAGGCTGTGTTGACCCCGTTTTAGACTTCACTAACTTAAAAAGTTTCTAAGCAGCGAATCTGGAACCTCTTGGACAGCGAGTAGCAACGCTGATCACTAGACAAAGGAGGCGATCTCTTGTCTTCTTGCAGTACATATGACTTACATGCACTAAAGGAATATTGCGATATTGTTGACGCTAAGACATGGTGATTTGTGAAATTACAGAGTAGAGAGATGAGTCAGAATCTGTTGTTATAGGGGTTTATGCAGCGAAAATAATGGCCGCTCAAGAATAACTTCATTTCCAGTACCTAGGTAGTTAATTAGTTACTTGTTTGAAGACTTATCTCCTGTTATTAGTTTCCTGAAAAAGGCGTCAAAGGGTTGGTGCAACAAGCGTCTATTGACAATTTAAATTTAGCTGAAATTTGACTGTAAAGAATAAATATTTCGTTCAGGCATCTTGTTCAAATGAGAATCGAATTTGGTCCCACTAAGCAACCAGTATGGGAGTTATGAATTGTTAGTACTAAGAGTTGTTTAGGTCAATAGTTGTGTCATTATGAAGAGTGAATGATATTAGCACAATGAAGCTCGAGAACGTTCAAATTATAGGGCTGAGGAAAACTCCTTAAAAGTCTAAACCAGGCAGGCGCTTTAACACAAGCAGGATTCGATTCTGGTCGAGTACCGAGGTAGTTTTTTGAACTTAACAGGAAAATATATTCCCAAAGTTTCACAGAAACAGTCATTTTGGTATATTCTCCGTCCGTTGCTGAACTGCAATAGTTTGATTAGCAGTTCAGACAAGTCTCCTAATTGAATCATCTGTAACTTTCAGAGATTAGAATGTCATATAACTTCTCTACCACAGAGAAAATTGCGAGTACATCTAACAACTTCTTAAATATTACAAAAAATGTAAATATAAATTATGAAACTAAGAAGATACATTACATGTATTTAAAGCATCCTTTCGAACAATATTCCAGAATTAAGCACTAACAGGATTAGACATAATTAAAATTTACTCAATTGTTTATCATCATATGATGAAATTACCAGCAAATTTTAAAAGCACGTTCATTGCTAATAAGTATACAAATCGGTTATCTATGTAATAAATCTCTGATATTTCGAATTTTTTTAAAAAAAAAAACATTTAAATATTCATCCTTAAACTATTGTTTTACAAAGGAGCCAGCTTAAGCTTTGCAATTATATACCCGTATCACTATTAATAACTTTTCAAAAAAATGAGAAAAAACCTAATTATATAAGTAACTTGATAGCAACAACGATTTGGGATTCAAGAGAAGAATGTCCTTAGAAACGGAGCTTTTGAACTTATAAATGAAGTACTGTAAGAGTTAAATAATAAAATCCATGTTTGTGATATTTTCTGTGACCTAAGTATTTGGTAGTGTTAGCCATGAAATAACAATAGAAAATATCAAATTTTTGTACAAGAAAAATGAAAGCCTTAACTGGTTCATTTCTTGCCTTGACGATAGAAAACAAAATGTACAATGAAATTATTCTGACGTTCGGCCGCTTCACGCCCTGAATTGAATGGGACGCTGATGACCTGAGATGTTAAAATAGCGTCCGTAAATAAACCAAATAAAATAAATAAACAAAGAAAACTCCATGACCTACTGATAAGTTTAGTTTATATAAATGATATATCATTGTTAGTGAAAAAATTGGTTCTACTCTTTTTTGATGATACTTGCGTAGTAGTTTGTAGCAATTTTAGTAATCTGTGGTGGAAAAGTTGATTATGTACGTATTGCTATTGTAACTGGTTCAAAGTTATCAATTATCATTAAATCTACACAAAACAACTGCATGAGATTCAAACATATAACTAGCCTAAACGCACATTACATGTAAATACTAATAATAACATATCAGACAGTCAAGTTGAACGTCTTTAAATAGGCAGGCACTTAAGTTGTAAAGCGCACATACCAAAATTGAAATCAGCAGCCAACGTGCTTCTCTCATTGTATCATATTAGTTCTGAAGCCACACTCATGTTTTTATGCATATTTCTATTTGACAATGAAATATGGCTTAACATTCTGAGGAAACTCAGTTGAAAGCAAATATATTTTTATATTACAAAAGAATGCAATACGAACAATATGTAGGGTAAATAACAAATCATGAAGAGATCTAGAGGTGAGCAATGCTTGACGCAACCGCAGGACCGACCGGCAGTGCAATGTTGGGGAGGCGGGTAGGCAGGGAGCATATTTCCCCTCCGTTGCGCGAGGTTTCAATACGAGTTGAACTCTTGTACAAGTAGTACACGCCGTGAAACTGGTTTCGTAAAGGATTGTTCACCCTGTATTTCGAACACATAAACATTTTAACACTTCCAGTGAGTACACACATTCTCTTATTAACTTTACATTAAAATTAAGACCAGTATATTAAAATACACCAATACATAATATAAACTGTAGACAAAAGAGTAATCTGACTGGGCTTATTGCAAATGTATCATCATATGAAAAATAAATTTATTACGAATACATCAGAATATATAATGCTCTCCAAATTACTCTAAAATTATTGTCACTTACTTGATAGTAGTAGAAAATTCAAATATGCTCTTACGGAATATGTATACACCAAGTCCTTTATTTCAATCCCTGCCAATTTTTTTTCGGATAAAATCCTACGTGTGGTTTCCTTCGAAAGGGAAATAAAGCCGTTGGTCCCGTATCGTAGATTTACATCATGTAAAAGAACCTCAAGCCTGAAAAAAGAGGCCTCTGATCAAAATTTATCTGCGGTTTCAAGTCCTGAAATGAATGGAACGCTGATAACCTAAAATGTTAAAGAGCGTCCGTAAATAAACCAAACAAAATACCCATTATTCAGTTGACGAATTCATAGATGAACATATGTTCAAATAGTGTTCAGTCATAAAACATATCTAATGTGGCAAAATATCACCATGTATTAAACGTACTGCTGTTTTGTTGTCTGTAATATATTGTTATATATATATATATGAGAAGTTTAAGCATGGATATATACTTCAAAACATTTTTAAATGGAGCATAGAATGTAGATAAATATTAATCTTAATTTGCTTTGTTACTTACTTCATAATATGTCTACTAAAACGGAAAAACACAGTTTAGTTACATAATTTGCATACACCTTCTCCTACACACTTTAGTAAAGACACTTTAGAAATTTCGTCAAAAGTTAAGTGGATATGATCTGAAGCATAAAATGCTAAAAAAGCACAAGTGTCAAATATAACTTTTAACACGAACTACGTGTTTCAAGTATTTAGACGCCATTAAGCAGAGAGGGTAAATGAGTAAAGGAAATGAAGAACAATCAAGAAAATTTCATTATTCAAGCAGGAGAGAAGGAAGGGGGCTATGAATCAAAGAATGTGGAAATGACCGCAGAACATGAAAGTCGTTTTTTGAGCAGACAAAAACTCGGCAAAAAGCTGTATAATTTGTGGTCACCAAATATTATAAAAAAGCTTGTGTATTTTGTTACGTTTTTAGTGTTATATGAGATTTGCTTAAACATCCATTCTGAAGCACTAAGCTTTAAGTTGGTATCTTATCTTCTTCTGGTCAATGTGGAGGCCAAATTTAATCAACATTGAAGATTAATGAAGTGGTGAAAAATATTCGTTACGGTTTCAGAAATATAGGCACGGATGTAGTAAATTTTGCTACCCAGCTGAACTATATTTAATGTCCATGTGCACTTTTTTACAACATTCGATGGATTGAATATTACATCAAAAGTTAAGTCTAAGAAAATATTCGACATCTTACCGCAGGAGAGCAAGTCCCTGTGTTTGTAAGTTTTGCTGCCAGTTTTATTGCGTTTATCTTTTAAATAAAATGTAACATGTGGGGCCTGTAAGGACCGATTAATATCTATTAAGATTGGTTCACATTCCATGAAGAAATGTAATTTTGAACCAATAGAATATGAAGAGTTAATAAAAATAAGCCTTGTTTCCATGTTTAACTTTCATAATATCGAAGCAAAGCTCTCTCGGGTAAAAATCAAAAGTCTGTCCCATGGAAAGCTCCCTGTAACCAAAGAAGTGATATTAAGACACTTTCATAAAGCTATTTTAAATGTAAAGGCAATCGTAATGAAGCATTTACAGCCAGAAATTACCTAGAATTCCCTCTTAAGGATGAAAAAAGAAATGAACTCGGAAAACGTTTCTGAGACATTTGAGACTATTAAATGTTTAATAGTGAAAGCTGCTAGTTCCTGCATTCATACATCAATTAAGCAGCACACAATTTAAATCAAAGCAATGACTTTCCGTACAGCATTTCGAAATAGCATCCTGTCACCTGAAGGGAACACTTTTGTTTTTCTTTATGCACTTCATCGTTCCTTTTGCAGAACGCCAAATTCATTTAAAGAAGTCAAATCTTTGCACATTTAAAGACATTAGAAGGAAACGGGCAGCATCCAAAATGTTTATCAATGGCATCAATACTAATGAAACAATGACCACAAAAGTGTTTTCGGTTTTTATCTTTCCCAAAAATCCCTTCATTTACCTTTAATTAAAATTAGGTTTATGAAAAAACGCAGCGTATATTACGGATGTAATTAAAGTGTGATGAGTTAGACAAGACAATTATACATTTAGACTTATTTTTCATTTGAGTTCTTTAAATCAAATGATCGAAAACGTTTCTGATTATTTGGCCCATAAATCTCATGATCAAAGAATTATTCACGATCATTTACCCTTTGTTCTACAATAATGGCGTTCATGACAAATACTTGGATATCTGCATTTTACACATGTTATGAGAACTAGGTCCACGTGCTTGATGCTGGTATATAATGAGGGTGCGTTTTAAGGAACATTGAGATTCCTCAAGACTGATCTCCATAGCTTATCCCAAACGGTAAGATTACAGTTCTCACAAAGTTGATAATTGTGACATCTGTCTACAATGGAGTCTTGTATTTAAACCTCTCCTAAGTGCATAGAAAGAGCAATACAATTGCAATCTTCTGTTGAAGTGTTTTCTTATTTCTCTCGAAGTTTAATCCGCTTCTTACTTTTAAGTGGAAGCTTGTTTAATCTTAAATTATTTACCTAATCCCACAGATCTCTTATATTGTTTTATCCTCTGTTTTACAGAATCACGCTGCCCATAGTCTGAGAGAAAGTCTGGATAATTTACGAGCTTTTCTATCAGCTACATGATCGACTGTGATCATTTCAAGCCTCATAGAACTCACACAATGGTTACGTGATTTTGATGTATGTATTGACATGTTAATAATGGAAGGTTGTTTGTCAGTGAATCATCTCCTAATATGTTGAACGTTCCAGGAGGGGTTGTGGAAATTTAATAACAAATAGAAAAATATGTGGTCTCTGTGCTTCGGAATTAAGAATAGAGTATTATTGCAGAATTGAGGGGAGGTATCTGTCTCAGTGGGAAAAACTTTCTTTAAGTTTGCTACATGCCAGGAATATAGTAGATATGTGTGAAGAGAAAATTAATTTTCTATAATTTAAAACACTTTTTTTCTTCACTAAATGCATTTAAGGCCACAGAACTTTATCCTCAATTCATCTGTAAAAATATGTGAAATATACACACATAAAAATTGTCCAAGGAACAACACACGTATACACATATGATAAACCCTTAGTGAAAATGGGTGCTATTTACCATAGCTGTAAATTATCATAATTTATTTAAATTGTTCTATTGTGAATGGGTAATTAAGCACTTTTTAATGCAGTAGTCCACTTTTCTGTATTGAAACATTGGAATAAACTTTGGGAAATGTTTTTAATAAATGAAATGAATGGTCAACATTATTAAAATGTTTCTGGCGTTTGCAGTAACCAGAAATGGTGGAACACAAGTTGAAATTGCTAGGGCTTTGAATACTGTAGAAGATAGCAAGAATTTGGCAGTTTAGTACATCAAGGTAAACCAAAGTTTGCAACTGCTGGACAACACAGATTTCTGTACCTAAGAGCCTTGAGAGAAATGTGATCAACTGTTAAGTGTCTTGTAGAATGTTAACAATTAACTTTTTCAACCCGAACTTAGGAACAGAGTGCACGAAAGAGCTCTTCATTACCGTCGTCCATCAAATCGCCGTGATAATCAGGCACGTCGTATTGCACGGTGCCGGAAAGCATGTCAATTAGCAACAGAAACAATGGAACCGAAGTTATGTTCAGAAATGAATCTCGCTTCGGTCAGCACCAAAATTCCAGGCGAATAGGCCTATGGAAACAACCAGGTAGGTAATACAGAAATGCTGAGGCATATACAGGAAGTTCTCTAATTCAAAAGAGGTAACACCAAGATCTGGGAAGGAATAATGACATATAGAAAAACAGCTTTCGTTTTGATCTGTGGCACAATGAATGCAAACAAGGTGATCATTCCTATTGCAGAAGTGTCTGGCCTTGAATGCCTTTACATGTATGGTAATGCCAAAGCTAATGTTGCAAATGTGTGTCTTGGTTGTTAAAAGGTACAGTGTTGCAGTACTACAGTTGTTTGCTCCAGATCGAACATCGTGGGTTACCCTTCAACAGAGAATTTGGAGAATATTGAAAATATCACCTATTCACACTTCTCCATTATCACCGGCAGAATATCGAACATTTTGTCATTGCCAACGAGGAGTAGAGCAATACTTAATGCAAGATGTAATGGTACAAACTAGTGGTGGCGCAAGAGAAACTTGAGAAGGGGGCAATATTACATACACTTGTAAATGTACACTTTTTGTTATTTTCGTAAAAATAATTAGATTGAGTTTGTGGACCATTTGTTGTATTGTTAATTACAGTGTTGTAAATATTGTTTACACAACTTGTATGACGAGATTCCTTCCACAATTATAAGAAAGATACCATGTTTTTTAGACAATTTAGATGTGTGTATTTAAAAATGGCAAGATCTAACAAAAAAAATATCTAAGATAATTTGTTTAACACCGTTGAGCATATTAGCAATATGCATATTTTTAATTTTTACTCCATGCAGGTTTTGCCAACCTTAACACGACAGAAAGTCTAAGAATGCCAGGCAAGGATTAAACAGCTCTATTTTGAGAGTTTTGGGATGCAGTAATGTCATATAATGATCTGCCTTGAGAAACTACTACGCGTCTACAGAAAACCAACCTACTTGATCTTTGGCAATAACATTGAACGGGGAAGACGAGTAATAACTGAAGCACTATGATTTATTAGCTGTAAAACTCAAAACTTATTTTGACATTTTTTCATGGCATTAACACACGTTTATATGATTTTATACAGTAAATGTCATTTTTCGCAAAAGGGGCTGCTGTCAATAGAATCCATTGATGTTCGAATTTTGCCAAGAAATAGCGCAAGTGACTAATGCTTGCAATATGGAACAGTGGATCACCATTGCTGTTGTCACAGAACACACTTTGTATTGGTGATTGCACAAAATGTTTAATATTTCTTAATTTATTGAATTCACTTGCTGCTTCTTTTTTAATATTAATAATATCTGAGCTGGATGGTGTTTAATAACGAGAAAATGCATATATTCTACATTCTATTATCAACCTCTTGTTTTACAATAATGGAAGTCTAAAGAAATGGAAAACCAATTTTTTACCCGCGAGATTGAGAACAAAGCCAAAGTATTTGCCTTTTTAGGCTAACAACAAACACGAACACATCTCTCACACCAACGTTTTGAATACAGTTAACTCTTTATAGGATCATTGTATGCAACTGACCTACATTCTGTATAGTATTTTAAACAAAATGTTAATATCCAAACGAATATAAATCCCATTCTGTGATTTGAATAGTCACGAAGTGAACTGTACGATTGTGAATAAGAGATTTCTTTTTCTTTAAAAGGACGTTGAGTCCCAAATAACCTTGATAAGTTTCATATGTCTATGCCCCTTAGAAAATTTGTTTCAGCATCCATTTATAAATACCTGCACTCTTAAATTCCATTCTCTTCACCCTTACTTTTTTAGGCATCCAAAACTTCCAACACCATATCCTCGGTTTTAACTTTTAGTAGCTTGGCTGCACTCAAAACCTTCCTCTTCAAGAATATTTACATATATACCCGACACTTTTCGAGACATTCTATAGACCTTGCTTTGTGAAAGTTAGCGTGCATTTTTCTGTAAAAACAAAAATAGATTAACGAAAAAAAAAAAAAAAAAAAAAAAGCAGCAAAGTCAGCAACTCGTTTTTCCATTTTTTTAAATTACTAACAGTCATCCATGCTAACTTTTATGTAAGACAATATTTAGTACACACCAACCAGAAAAAGTTCAACTTTAAGGGAGATATATTTTAGGAACACTTTTGAATCGCCAAAATAAACAATCAAATAAGTCTTGAAAAAAGTGAACAGTTGACCCAATTAAGTCAAAAGTTTGTGTAGGTAATACTAAAATACTGAACAATAATCTCGAGATTTAACGATTAAAAAATTCAAATTTCACTCCGGTATCACCTTAGAGGCACTTTTGTTTATATTTGTGTGGCAATAAATTTAGCTGCATTCTTGTTATTTTAATTGTGTGCGATATAATGTTTAGCCAATCAGTAACCTCTAATTTAGAAATTTCAGTACAGGAGGATTTTCTGATATATGAAAACAACTCTTACTCTTTGATAACGGATCATTCGAGAGGAATAAATTTTCTTATTTGGTTAAAATTACCTTTTATGAAAGCATTTCAATTACAATTATCTGCAAAAACCGACTTTTTATTTGTATAACATAGTTGGTATAGTGTAATTAAAAAATTTTATGTTTAATTGTGGTATTAAAATCATATCTCCTTGTTTAAATAAATTTAATACCCAATTTAATATATAAAGATGAAAGCAATTACACATATTTTGACAAAACAACATACTTGTTTTTCCAACACCATACTAATTATACTTTTCTTATTAAATAATTTAACTTTTAGGGCAATTTATCTTGCAAATAGGTTACTGCTGCTAAATAAATGAGTTTTGTAAGCCAAGGCCAATACCCTCCCACGCATTATCAAGAACCTCAAACCCAACCGTGTTTACAATGAAACAAACTGCTTACATCTTAATGCTTCTCAAATGGGATTTGTATACATTTAGTTCAATGTTATGTTTAATTTATTTCAGGACAACATACAAACTGAATTCTATTCTTGCTGCGTAATTCAAAGATTTCCACTCCATGTTGCTGAAGCGTCACCATATCATCTGGATCACATAACGCTCCTTCTTGGGATTGCCATAGGCCAGTGTGATCTTAGACAGCAACAAAAGTGCAAAGTGCTAGTGAATATTTATGTGAAGTGTTTAGTGTGTGTGAAAACACGAGTTTTATTTCTAGCGAGTGACAATATCGTATGTAATTTCGAAAGATGGCGACCTCAGGGTCACGTGACATGAAATTCAGTCTTGGTGATGTGTGCACAAGCGAGCTGTGCCACAGTAGACACTTATTCACCTCTGCCTTCCTAACGTACTTCAGCGTGCCAAAAACATCGCAAAACAGTCAATTTGAGCCTGGAAGAGTGAATGTTACCGAAAATCTCCACGTTGGATGCACAAACACACAATGCAAACACGTAAGTTTAGGACAAAGATATACTAACTTTTGTCGGAAAGACGCAATGACTTGTCCAGCAAATCTACTTGATATTCTCTCTGTAAGGATTTAGACATGCTTCTTATGCCATTGCTTATATTTGTGTGTTTTCTCAGCTTGTAGTTGCTATAACACTTTTGCACATCTATGAATTATATGATATAAAATTGTAATAACCCCTAAGGCTCCATCTTGAATACGGTGACCTTGAGACCGACATTACTGAATAGAAATGTAGCAAGGTTTGCAATATTGCTGCATGTAATTGAAGATTTAACCAGCCTCTTGCTTATTTCCGGAAGTCGTCTGATGCGCAACTCAGCTTGCTTCCAACTCTTCTTCCTGGTTTTACAATTTTTTATTAAATATTTGTCTCTTAACCACTTACTAGTCAAATGAGATTTATGGTCATTTAGTAACCCATCCTAATCATTTTCTATAGTCTTTCATGTTTTTCATTAATACGGCAATTGCGCAGCACATTCTTGTAGCTTACTCGATTTTCTAGAATTCTATTTCTCGAATCGTATGCAACATTCGCGAATCGTATAAACTGTATTGTGTTTCTGTTTGTGATTTTAGTACCTTCCCTCATTAATATCTCCAACTATTCACGGCTTTATTTAATTGGGATTAGAGCAAGCACTCTGAAGATAGTCAAGCTAATACTTATACATATATGCTATGTTCCAGTTGAATCATTTACTTCTCGAACAAATTTCTACACCACCACATTTCTACACTATATGTTCCTATTACTATTACTGCATTACATTTTTTAATCATATAAATTTTTAGGTATAAAATAATGAGAAAATCATAACAATGTGATGGAAACGTGGTAGTTTCACGAATATAATCAATAACATTAGGTGGTGTTAAAAAGGTTTTTTTTTTCAGTAAAAGATATATTTAGAAGTTTTCTCCTTTGCATAAGGATAAGTTCAGTAAAAAGACGTAACAATTTGAAGTATTTGGTTCCCAACATTCTGCAAATTCCTTACATAAACTGCAACCCAACTTGTATGTACTTTACCTATATAAATATCAAACCTTCTTTGCCAAAAGCACCAGTGTAACAGTAACTATAGTGTTATAACCACTAACTTCTGTTCTTTAGTGAGCTTTGTTAATTATTGAAAATAATAATTGTTATAAAAGAGGGTGTGCTCTATTTATAAACTGACATTGACCTGGATTCAAGACACTACTAAGCAAATTTCACGGTAGCTTTTAGAGAAAGCGTTCAACTCCAAACAGTTACATTTTTAATACAGAAATTGAAGCAGTGATTCCCATAATCACACAAATCAAGAATATATTTTGAGAAAAGAAATATAAAATTTCTAGAGAATAATGTGAAAAATATTTTTTTTTTCCTAATAACACCTTGCTTAATTGCCAACATCGTCAAACATTAAAATAACGTTGACAGCATTTTGTCTGTAATGAATGCATGAAAATGCTGCATCTCTGTTGTTATTGAACTCAGCCAGAATTGATTTCAGATACCTACTGAAACTTTTGATTTAGAAGAGGAATATGCTAACATGCTCTGTCAATTTGTACCCTTTCCGTCTTTGTTTTCTCAATGACATCATACAATAAAATCTCTTCTCTTCATATAATTAAAGAGTCCAAAACAACCCTCTCCTAGTCCTTAATACTAGTTAGCTGATCTTATTATGATAGTACTGAAGTTGGTTTTCAGGAAACATGGAGTAAATATATTTTGTAATATCCCTGGCGTTAGTAGCTTACAGAAATTTCACCTGTATAAGCTCTCTTCAGGTTAGTTTCATCAAACTTAGCTTTCGTTTTGATTATGAATATTTTTCTGTGACTATTAAATTGATGCCTTACTCGTTATGATGTTTGATCTGTACTAAATAATTTTGTAACACTTTACTTTCCCTTTTTATTGACATCCAACATCGGAAAGGGGCTTCTTAACTTTAGAAAAAATTATCTTAAAATCCTTAATCATTCTCTGTTTCTCTTAAACTACAGTTTTTTTTTTTTTTTTTTTTTGATGTGTTTTGCTTATATCTTTCAATCATCAGCTGTGTATACTACATTCTGGTTAAGTTTACATAGTACTATTTGAGCAAAGTCCCAATCGCATATTCTGTACAAATGATCTTTTGTTAGGTATACATTAAGAATCAGTTAGATAATTGAAATACTTAACAATAGTGTTATTTGTGTCTAAATTCCTGTTATTCAGGGTGAATCTGTGTGCTTATAAAATTCTCTGCGTCAGTAGCATGTGGTAAAATCTAAAAGTGATAAGAGCTTAGTGCTGTTATGCAACTCATGACTTTAATTTGTATACCTCTTTGCTCACTGGTCCACTTTTTATTGAGTAGTGTTTAACGCCTGTTTTTACTACCGAGGCACTACAGACGGTCAACACCAATGATACATGAAATGATATATTGGGAAAGGATTTTTTTTAAGGAAGTAAACGTTCCGGGCCTAAGTTTGGGGTACCTCCCCGGCATTTGCCATTTATGAGTACTGAGGAAAACCTGGAAAAACCTCAGTCGGGGAGGACGGTCCTGGCGGGATTCGAACCCCAGACCTCCCGCTCACGAATCCGCGCCTTAACGACCTCTGCCACTCGTGGCGGTTACTGGTCCACTGACCTACATATGTATTTCGATACATTACACACCTTGTGTAATTGTTATATTGCCTAAAATTTTTCTTACTTGCTGCGAATGAAATGTGTTATTTCCAACAATGAGGTTCTGGGTCATCTTGCCCTTATAATTACCAGTCTTTGTCAATTTTGAGTATGTGAATATGTGAAAATTCTGCGTATACTTCCAGATAGCTGTTAAAGTTCATAGAAGATTTCCTTTAATTCATAAGAATTTGAACAGATTTTTGACTCAAGTAGCGTCTGGCTCTTAGATATTTATTACTTTAATTTAATTTTGTACTTTTATTTTGGAGAATAGTTGGGATCTCCTCGGTTTTAAATAAATAAATGTTAATTTCTACGTCATTAAATATTATCTTGCGGTATACAGGTAAGCAAGTTGCAACTGTATAATGGTCTTTTGGTCTCGCTGTTTCCCACTGATCATGTTCAGTCTAAAGCAAATGTTAAAAGGCATTGAAATACATGACTTTAAGTAACTATCATAAGCGAGGTTTGAAATTCCGAGCAAGTAGGAAGAAACCTAATTGTGATTTTCTAAAACTGAGAGTACACAACTTGTATCTATTATACTCACAAGCGTGTTTATGTTATTATCGCATTCAAAACACATTACAAACTTAAATAAACTACATCTCCGCATTAGGTAAGCATCTTTGTCTTATGTTTATGATACAACTGTGTTATCATATGAATAACAGCGTTACTAATGCACAAGAAATGTGTTATACAAACATCGCCACGGCATTTGCTGTGTCTATTTAAACTACAACCATGGTTACGCTGGTGTTTGTTCCCGTTTATGATAATGAATCTGATTTAGCATAACAGTTGAAATTGTAGATAAAGTGTTAATATTACAACCAATTACAGAGGCAGTTCTTAGGTTTCCCTCTTCAGTTCCGATCATCTATGAAGTATTCTTTCTTGTGATTTGGTTTTGAGGAGTAGGATGAGAGAGTAGAAGTTAATTATTTTAGCTTAGTTATTTACTTGAAAACATTTCTAAGCCGGAATAAAAATACAGAGAGACAGAAATGAAATTTAGGTGACCAGGAAGTTATCTCAAAGAACATAATCAAGCCCATTAGGGTAAAGGAAAATTTACATCAATTGCTGAGTATGTTAAAATAAATATTCTTTGTGTTTATCTCAAGGGGCAGAGCAAATCGCGATAGCAAATAATAGTGAAATGAAATCAGAATATTGCCAGAAAGAGTAAGTGGAAGTTGTCGTTAAGAAAATTTACCCTTAGAGCTTGTATTAGATGTGCAATTAATAATGAAAGCCAAAAATAACCAAGCGCTCCCAGTGTCGTTCTACAAATGTTGCGAACTGAATACTTTGTTAAAATTACTGCGCCATTAAGAGAGAGTTGTATACCATGGAGGGTCAAACAATGTTTTATTGTATTTCTTTTTATATTATGATACTTCATTACCTTCTGTTTTATTATATACTGTTTGTAAAGTTGGTAATAATGTTTAAATCTCATAGTGAAGGTTGATGTTATCCCCCAATTTTTGTATTACTTCAGGATTTTGATTGCAATATTTAATGTTATTTAAAATTTTGCGGAATGTGTGCTCCTAAAGAAATTCTGCACTGTGGCTAACCTATCAAGGAATGACTTACATGTTGGTACACTTTATATTTGCTGCTGGGTTTACTACAGTTTGAAGAAAATGCATGTACTCCATTTGAGAAAAATAAAATATTTAAAATGCTTGAATCGAATAGTGTGTTCAAAAATCTTCTGAGGTTAAGAAAGAAAACGCAAAACAGTTTTAAATATTAGTGATTCCACATTGGCAAATTTCACTGTTAGTGAAAACAGTGATGTGACTAGAAGCTAGATGTGAAATGAAATCTAAAAATTCTTGCAGAGTATTAAATTTTTATTAGTTCTTCAAAAAGAAACTCTTCTCAAATAATACATATAGTGCAAATACCGAATGTAACGTACAAATGACATATTAGTGATTAATTACTTTATAATGCTCTGAATAATTTTGTAAATTGTAAAAATTGCAATAAAAATGCCATGAAGTATGTAAGGATTAAAAGGAAAGATTTAGTTGCTAAACTAATACCAAAGTGCACTAACTGTGATATAAAGCATGAGTTTATCTCTTCTGCTCAGACACTAAATGAACATGAATGCAACTCTAGATGTGTGCATGCAGGTTGAGAGAAATATGCTAGAAAAGTTAAGCATTCATTAATCCTAACAAAAACACACGGAAAATTCGCAATGAAATTGATGCAAAACAGATCTGCATGCTGAGATGTCCTTTAAACAGCTCAGGAGCAAAAAAGGACTACGTTACTTGAAGAGGATTCAGGAATGCACTAATGTACTGTTTATCTTAAATTCAATTTTTCTTTAAGAAGTGATTTTAAACATTCATATTCCTTTTTCTCAGGTACTATTCATACCAGGAAGATTACATTTTTACATCTTATTATATGATAATTGGATAGAATACGTTCATTTTTTCTAAAATATGTGACTAAAATGCTTACAAAGAAGCGTGATAAGAGTAATTTGAAA
Organism: Metallyticus violacea; assembly: GCA_030762175.1. Classification (NCBI taxonomy): domain Eukaryota; kingdom Metazoa; phylum Arthropoda; class Insecta; order Mantodea; family Metallyticidae; genus Metallyticus; species Metallyticus violacea. Next base: position 278,740,620 of record CM060846.1, on the reverse strand, counting down.
AAAGGATAAACTATGTATATACACCAAATTCTTTTAAACATAAATTACCTGATTTTCTTAAAATGCACTAAAATTCCAAAAAAGCTTATTATCATAGAAATAGGATTAGTAGTTTTATAGCAGCGGGTTACAAACATTTCCATATTTAACATTGCAAAGATAGGGTTGCATCACTTCTCTTTAAGTAATTACATAACCATATTTTTCCATAAAAGAACTGAGGATAAAAATACAAGCACCCATTGCTATTTACAATAATATAATGAAGCAAAAATTATTTAAAAAGCTATAAGTCCGAAATATGTTGTGTGTTGCTGTAGAAAAAATTTAGGTCATGGATAAAGGTCTACAATAGTTGGCTTAAAGGAAAAAAACTATTCTATTTTCTGTTAACTCCAGCGCAGTTCACATGACATGGCAAACACGTGCTCGTATTATTTTTAATGTTTTTATAATACTTCGGTATTTTTCATTGAAATTAGAAACAAATGCTTATTTATAACGAAGTACTAAGCAGAAACCCCATATGATGTAATGATTACAAATATTTTATTTTTGAGTTTGCCTACAACCTGTCTATTATAACCTAATTAATCCATACACATAAGCCATAAAAACAACAAAAGTCTATTCATGATATAGTCTAATCATTGCATTCTTCTCCGCCTATATGTAGAGATGATAATGCATTTTGGAAGAATGCTTACTTAAAAAACTGGCAATGTTTTAAGCTGGAATGAATTGGATTCTCAAATGAGGTCATTGCGTTTTATAGATCATTTAGGATAGCAGAGGTTATGTGGTTATAAGGTTAGGAAGTGTCTACTAATTGTTCTGCATAGAATAACGCATTGAGAACGGAGGAGAAATTCTCAGGTACATTTGTCTTTAAAAAGCCTGTTAATATACAGCATAACACTTGTCTCCTTCTGGTTATCGAGATAACCTGTAAGCTCTCTTCAACTTATGCTTTGTAATTCAGGACAACTTTAGGTAATTCACTGTGTGATATTTATTGCAAATATTAAAATAAAATGTTCTTGCTCATATTTGCGCTGATGCTAAATTTGAAGCGGTTTAGTGTGGCAGCCACGTTACGCGCCAAACTTTCAAGTGGTTTGCTATGGGTGTAGTTATTGTCTCTGACCCATCGTTGGGCGCCATATTTTGAAGTGATTTTGTAGATGGATTATAGGTCGCTTTGCAATTGTTGCCCACGCTTCAATGACAGTTTCTCAGAATGAATTCTGTTATTTTGTTGACTCGTACTCAATAGGATTGGGAGAGGGTTTCTATCGTGTAAATAAGCACGCGATGCGACATAATATTTGTTGGTATTTTATTATGTCCAAAATATTTCACGTCCTCTTGTGTTTTGCTTATGATAGACTTAGCTACGCCGATAAAACTTTATTTGCCGCGTGTAAAACTTACATGAGTGCCGCGGCGCTTATAACTGAAAGTCTGACTTATAATGATTACTGTAAACTGCTTGTATTCTTGCCGGTGTAGAGCATGCCTCAGCAACGTCGAACTTACAGCTACTTCTGCGAATAACTTACTGCCCCTGTGATGTATATCTCATAACCGCGTCTCGCCGCGTGTAAAACCTAATATCCCTAAAAACTGCGTGTATCTTATAACTGCCTCTCCTGGCGTGTAAAACTTAGAACTGCGTGTCTCAGCCAGATCGAACTTACGACAGCTCCTGAGCAATGAGAAAATGCGAACTGAGTGCCCGAGCGGAGCAACCGCCTCCTTTGTATATTAAATTCAAGCCAAAATCGTTGGCTGGATAGGCCAAATGGCACGCGCAATCCTCGCGCCTGTCTTTAAAAATTTGAAACACACGTCTATCATTGGCTGGTTAAGTTCACCTGTCGTACGTACCATTCGTTGTTATTTGAAAGTTTAAAATTTTTGTCGACATTGGCCAGTTTAAAAGGCTAGCTGTACAACCACCGGTCGGAGTTAGAGCCCTTTAACGATTTTAAAAGCATTGAGTGTATTAACCCTGCAGTATTCTCTTTTTAAATCGAAGAAAGGGCCTCACATGGCGACCCTCTGGTTACTGCCTCTGGATAGAGGTTTTATGGTTCTTTTGTTGGTTTTCCTTGCTTCCGTAACAAAACAGCAAGGAGCTTTCTCTTACAATTGCAGTTATACCGCATTACAAACGTATACATGCAAAGTAACTACATCAATAACTACAATACATAAAATATTATGATTATGTTTGTAACAGACATATGCTTATGCTTATATTTTAGTGGGAGTAGGCCATAAGCACAGTTTAATATTGGATGTTTATACTGCTTAGCAACCTGGTTTATGCTTGCATGTACATGCCTTTAAGAATCTCATCCCAGTGTATTTTGTTTGCTATATCTCTTCAGCTTTAATCTTGCAATCGGCAAAAATTGTGATAAACTCTATCTAACCTAGCTTATACTGCCTGCTGGCATAATATTCTGTTTTTATATAGCATTTACTTTATGAAATCAGTAGATCATCTTTAGAAATGGCTAAATAAAAAATAAAAATATAAGCTTCACTTTCAATTATTATTAAAATTCTAATTACAGTTCCTTCATACCTGAAATTTAAAATGTAACATTTTCTTTGCAGCACTTTAGTTGATTAATGACCGGCTGCTGTTACACCAAATGTAGGCTATGACCTACTTTGACAATAATTGCGTAAGTCTTCGGATTTGTTCATAGAAACTGTGCAAGCAGCACTAACACTTTATCCATTACCTGGAATAACGTGTATTTAATTATATTTGAAAAACTGTTTTCAAAATAGTGTAAAAATTCTTAGTCCGGCAAATTTGCGAAATTTTCAGCACGTCACTCCTTCCAGAGCAAGTATTTAATCATTCAAGTTGGGAGGTGGGAGGCTTTGTATACAAAAATACATCAAAAAGGACATTGTTCCCTATGAAGATTAGGCGAATTCATGTTTTTTATTTCTTTTTTCAGATAATGTATATTTCCTAGTGCTTTTAAGTTATTTTAATATTTGAATGTATATGTATTTAGGTAAGGTTATTATTATTATTATTATTATTATTATTATTATTATTATTATTATTATTATTATTATTATTACATTAATAATATTTACTACTTAAGATGTTAATATCATTGGTGGGGAAAGGGTTTTGCTGAGTACACATTTTATTGTTTTATACTGCAACTACCGCTTCAAGAATGCGCCTTGCTAGATGTTTTGATGTCACTGATCCTAGCTATAATCTGAAAAGTTTTCCTACGGATATATATCTCACGCGCCAAAGCAAGACTGTCATTAGCATTTCACCTTTCAACTCTTGTTTCTATAAGGCAAGTGAAAAATACTTTTTCCTAACATTTCTAAAATACACTAACAAGGAAAGGGTTTCAGCTCGAATAGTACTTTTCGTTAGACATTTTTACAAATACTTACCTGACAATGATGAAGAAATAAACGCTTTTCCCCTATGTGAAACTTCCTTTTGCTGATATGGACCAATGCACTTCTCCAAAAAATTCACGAGAATTTTCTTCAAAATGCATAAATCAACATGGAGTACAGTAATAAACACTACACTAAAAAGCAACATCTGCACTATCTTCTGAACCACATTCGATATGTCATTTGAACTGCATTTCTGAAGTTGTGAGGTTGTATAGAAGTCACGTAACCAGGGAGCTGACTGTCAAGAGCACTGAAGCATAGGACAATATACTGCGTTTGTTGATTTGGTTTATTTTTGGACTCTCTTTAAGATCTCAGGCCATCAGCGTATCATACAATTCAGGGCGTAAAACGGCCGATAAACTTTGCTCAGAGGCCTCTTCTTTCTTTTACGTGCCGTATATGCACGACACGAGATCCACGGCTTTACATCCCTTCCGAAGAAAGTCGTGTTTAGGATTTTACGCCGGGAAAAAATCCGTCGACCCTGGCCGGGATTGAACCCGCGATCTTGGATGTACAATATACTGGAGCATACAACTGGTTATGAATAACAGATTACATGTTCATTATAAATATTTGGTTTCCCAATTTAAGTTTTACATTATCAACCAGAGTTCTTATATATACCTTGGTTAGAATTCCTTCAGGGCATATCAAATAAGCTCATTAGAGAAAATTCAGCATACGGCTGTTAAGGGAATAAGAGAGCATGGGAACGAAAATGTTACAGTGCTAGACTGGGTACTATTGGAGAACAGTCTTTGTATAGAGCTTACACACGTCAAAATGCTTAGGAAGGTATCACAGACACCTAGATAAACTATCTTAATATAATAAGAATGACCATAGTTTAAGTTTAAATTTAGGCAACGGATAACGAACTTGAGGAAATTTTCTTTTTTAAACAGCAAAATAAACTATTGGAACAAATTGCCTGTAGTAACCTATGGGGGCTGTTCTTCTCTGAGGAAATGGGGGGGAAGAAAGAAAGAAAAAACACTTAAACAAGAATGTGTAACAATATCTTAGTGTTGTCTTTGCTATTTGTCCAGTTATGTACCTTGTATCTTCTCTCTTGTCCCTTCTTACATTCCTTTTTGTTGTAATATTTTATTATTGTGTAAATGTATATGCACACTTCTACTTGGCCTAGATCTACTGACAGTGATTAAATAAATTACAATTATAATTTGTTACTCTTGTTACATATATTTTGTATTAACCAAAGAAATAAGACACCCAGAGGCTGGATATATTACATTTTATAGAAAATACTCATGTACGTTTCTGAAGAATTATGATGATTTTAATTCATTGTTGAATTCAGACATAGAATGTATATTGATGGGGAAGAGATATGCTTGTGTGACAGTTTTTGCGTATATGATTCAGTTTTAACATGTTTAAAATTATGTTAAAGTATGTTATGGTGCTAATGTAAGGAAAAGAAATCTACTGCATTCTAGTGTATCTATGAAATGCTACAACTAGTTAAACCTCTAATATGATCTTTTCTGCAGGCTTAATATGTGCACTTAAACGTTACATTTACGTAAATTCTCTTTTTCTATCGACTTTTGAAATCAGAGTTCAGAGGAATGTCAGCATCGCTAACGAATATCACTTACCGTCTATACGTTGTTTATTACAGTCCTTAAGCCATGCTGATTCATGACTAACCAATAAACGAGATGTAAATGAATAATGCTTTCAATTTGTAATGTTCATAATCCAATTTATTTACCATTAATAACTTAAAGAATGAACACTGACATACCAATACTATTGATTAGGTAATGTGTTTTTGGTAATGTAAAGAGTGCATAGCTCTTAGGTTACGTATCGCAAGCAATAAGGTTATTAATTCCCTGATGAAAACTCTCTTTTGAAACACCAGCCATATACCCAGGTCCATACATATAAGCATAGGTGGCCTTCTAAGGATGATATTTACATAAATATAGAACGATTACTAACACCACATGTATTACACGAAAGTTTGAGATGCAAATAGTTCTAAAATCATCACCAAATGAAATTTGAGTTACAAAACTACACCCTAATTTGTTCATTATTAAATGTTTCTGTTATTCTTAGATTTACAAAAATTATTCCTTTAGTGAAGTTTTTATGTTCACGTGTGTCCGTTTTTTACTACTTTTTATTTTGCATTTTGTTAATTTATAATAATTATGTGTACGTATCTACTCTGTTATTGTGATCGCAGATACATCCGTGACTTAACGAATGACTGCCAATTGTCGGGACCATTATACTGCATAAGAGGATGCCCAAACAAATTCATGATCCAGCATCAAACTACCGAAACGTTTCTCTCTTTGTATAAGGAAAAAGCGACGCTGACTTCTGCAGATCGTTATATAATCTCTTTATCTTTAATCTGTGCCTTCATGCACAACATTGCTTTATTTTTTATTTCATAGACAACAGAATTCCCTGTTATAATCACAAATATAACAGAGAAAGGGAGAGAGATGAGCGTAGGAAAAATTCATAAGTTGTATATTTTCAAGTGTCTCATGTTATTACAAATGTGTTCAATAAGCATAAAAACAATGTGTGTCGAAAGCAACGTATTCTTGGAGTTCTGTTTGCCTCATAGATTTAAGTTTCTCTTACTGAAGTAACCTTCCTTTTTTTTTTTTTTTTTTTTTTATGTTTACGCCCGTTTTTACTACTGAGGCACCATAGCCGGACAACACTGGTGATACATGAAATGATATGATATATTCGAAAAGGATTTTTTAAGGAAGGAAACGTTACAGGCCTAAGTTTAGGGTACCTCCTCGGCCCTTGCCAGTTATGAGGACTGAGGAAAACCTGAGGAAAACTTCAGTCAGGATTCAAATCCCAGACCTCCCACTCACGAGTCCGCGCCTTAACGACCTCGGCCACCCGTGGCGGTTTGAAAGTTTTAAAGCTGTTCAGAATTAAATGGGATAAGTCATTTCAGATCCTGAAAGGGCATGTTAATTCAGTATTAAGAATTTCCACAAGATAAGCGGAAAATTCTGATTTCATTCTTAATTGTGGCGTACGTTTGTCTCTCTTACTCATTACGTCATTTCCATTCCTCCAATAGAAAATCCATTAAAAGAATCTTAGCCTCTAAATTAAGGTCAAGTGGACTGATTCTTTAGTAAATCAGTTGTCGATGCAGTTAAAGAGTTCCTCAATTCTGATTGTTCCATTGTTCCTAAATAGTACACTATAAAATTCTATTTTTGCATGTATGTGCTAAAGGGTCGTAATATTTTTCTACTCATGTTGTGTCTCCAAACATTCTTTGCATGTGCTGTTTAGTATATGATAAACTTATAGATTTACGTGCACTTTATGTAAAGCCAATTGAGGTTTATTTTAAGCTGAGGAGGAAAACTGGGTATTCCAGAAGCATGTAACTTAGTGCGGATACTGGAGCCTTTGAAGCAAATTTCTTCGACTATGAAAAGTTTAACTTCTATTACTACACAATTTACAGGAATTATAATGTTGTATATGGCACTATCGCTTAGATTTCATTATTTTCTCCAAGAGTTTTGGGAAGAAATAGAAATACATTTAATATTTTAAGCTGTATCAAACTCAAATATTTATAACTAAATTTTCTTGAATTTCACTACTGAAATGTCAACGATAACTTATTTTATATTTTGTGCATCTGAAATCACTACGTTCCTACAGACAGAACCACATTTGCATGAAAGTGCTCATTATTAATGTTTTTTTTTCTTTTAATTTTGACCCATAAAGCGATTAAATTTTAACCCGAGCTTCTACAGCTTAAAATATAAGTTGAAGCGCTGACCACTTTGAAATGATTGAACTTGTGTGAAACTGAGAAAAAGGAGAGAAAAATAACTTGCTATAGCCATGAAGGGATGCACTATATGAATATTTCCACAGGTAACAAGTTATTGTTGAAAAAGATACTGAGCATGGTGAATAATTTCATGTAATTTGAACACGATACCAGGGGTGGCCGAGATCGATAAGGCACGGACTCGTGAGCGGGAAGTCCGTACGATTCCCACCAGGACCATCCTCCCTGAGAGACTTATTCAATTCAGGTTTTTCCGCAGTCCTCATAAATGGCAAATGCCGGGGAGGTACATAAACGTGTATTGCTTCCTTCGTTTAAAAAAAAAAGTATTTCCTAGTTTATCATTACATCTCATCTCATGTATCACCAGTGTCCATCGCCCGCGATGCCTCAGTAGTAATAAACACTACTAATCAATCAACCAATTACCTCTGTAATCGAAATGAATGCAATAGTGGTGAAAGACAAGGGTCTCCCACTTACATTGAAAGATGGTGCACAATTAATTAATCATTACTTTTCCAAATGTTCTGATGTCATGCACATTATATTTGTATACAATTAGAAAGATCGCGAGACAATGGAAGATGTCACTGGTGTGTATTTATACAGAGCTTCTATGCTAGCAGTAACACTCTCAGGGGATTTAGCACATTTACCATTAAATTTGCGACACAATGTAACAAACGTTTAACATCAGGGATTCTTTTTCAGTTTAACTTGCATTCTAGTGCAACTATATTACCCTCCTCACTTGGTACAGCACTAAGGTTCTTAATTGCACTTCCCATAGCTTCTTGAAGAAGCGTACATACCTGAAGCTTCTAGTTTCTTGATAATGTTGGGAAGCCAACTGAAAGACAAGTGATAAATGATACTAAACTGATCACTTTTAACAACTCAATGTCGACAAGGAGTCATTCACAAACTCCACAGACTCAGATGTAAAGCTCTCCATCTGATTTCATAGCTTCGAAGTGCATACCGCAAAAATCACAGCTTTAATCCAGGTTGCCTGTTTGTAATCACAGGCTGTGGAGGCGGAAATATGTCACATAGCTGCTACTTGTAGCATTGTACGCGATAGGGAGATTTAAAAAATATATATTCTCTCAGTTTATTTCCTTCAGGAATTTGATCTGTTGCAACACACGAGTCAGACACATTAAATTTCACATAAACATTGTCCTTTGCTGATATCAGTCTGTTGTGAAAGCACAATGTATAAAAATCCACGTTTTCCAGTTGCACGATAATGAAGATATGACTTGTGCCATGGTTAACAACTGAAATTCTGATGCGCTTTTTTAGAACAGAAAGGAAAATATTTGAAAGGAGTTATTGTTGCGAACTCCTACGAGTTTGCTTTGAATGTAACAACAATGAGTAGCATAATAATGTTAAAAATGAAAATACTGTAGCACGGCTTAAAATGTGTTATATTGTACCAGATGTGTGTGATAATATCTATAGAAATGTCTCGTATTTGTGTATTTCATAATCGTTTTACTTTTCGTTGTGTATAAATACGTGAAATTGAAATATGTAACTAAAACACTAGTGATAATACCACTGTTGCTTTACGATAAGGGTGGTTTGGAAATCTTTGTGTACAATCATAAGAGTTAGAGATGCGCTCTTTAACAGAGAAGGCAGAACTAACAAACGCTGTTAGTAGAACGAATTGCTCAGACATACGAGAATACCAAGGGCTAGTGATGTTAAAAATGAGAACATGTAGAGATATTGGATACCGAAGGGACGGTGCTAAATCAGCTTGCAACAAGAAAACAGTTATGGTATGAACATGCGCAAAGAATGTAAAATAATAGGAGGCTTGAATACGCCGCAGAAATGTAAGGAAAGCGCGCTGTTCCACAAAATATAATTTAATACATATGGAGTTAAATCTTGCAGTTATCAGTACAAGTCCCTTCCACAAAGTTTTCTTCTACATTGTAAACTCCATACTTAACAATGGTACAAGTGATGTTTGTTGTTTTGTTTCACAGAAGTATTAGTTATGCACTTATAACTTGTATGGAATTGTCTACAAGTGTAGAAATATAAAGTCTATTAAGAAAGAATAATTCAATACTTGAGCACAATGTACATTATATTTAACGTGCAATTAAAGCATGGCTTATTACTGACATTTGATCTTTTCTGTTTCAAATGTATCTTTCAGTTCAGCATCTTATCTAATAATGCTTTTTATGGTTCTTGCTAAATGACACGTAAATAATTTATTTCCTTTCCTCGTTTTCTTTTAAAGTACCTAATTTATTGCATTTTTGATTTATGTTGAAAATGTGATTAAACAAATGTACTGTATGAATATAAACGATCAAATGGACTTAGAAAATAAATGATTGAGCGCAATCAAGTAATTCGCATTCTGCATACATAGGGAGTGTGCATGAAAATATATGGCCATTGTCTCAAAGTGGAATATCACCATGAATATTGGCAAATACATAATAAAGCAATTAAATGGTAATTATTTCTTAGTAAAACTATCACACTAATATAAAAAGAATGATGGTAATGCGTTCTGTACGATAAAAATACAAATTTATATCTAAGGAGTAGACACTACCTATGAATATGACGTCATATGGCAATTAACTGTTCCCCCATTGTGCTTTTATATGACGTCACTGGTGATATTTTTTTTACTAATATTTTACAAGTATTGCACATTTTTGTGTAACAGAAAGTTCACACTTCACTAATACACTTATACGCTACGCCTGGCAAGAAAGTGCAAAAAATAAAAAAAACAAATGGAGGTTGCGCAATAGCATGGGGCCGTATGTGGGATGCGGTCGTTACACGTGAGATAAGGAGGAGGAAATTCAGTGATTATTTTATTTCTTGGTTGGATGTCCCTTTGCTTCTGGATTAGGAATATTTATCTCAGGGAAATTCTGGAATTTTGTGACTCGTTTGAGTCAGAGGGGAGGATAGGAAATCTAGCAGGCTACACGGAAACACTGTAGTTCTCAGTTGACACAATTTATTCACTGTTATAAGAATATCGGACTGTTCGTATTGGCTTGGAAATATTTCGAAGATCTCAGTTGACTTCTAGATAATGCTTACCGGTTCACAATTGCCGACCACTTTAACTGACTACTAACTATTCCTTTTCTACAGACTTCGCGTACTCCGATTCTGATTATCTGTTCTTACACCCACTTATTGCAATTAACACTTACTTGCTATTCCTTCCTCCGACTCCAACCATTGACTCCTTACAACTCATAGCCTCGACTTCATCACTGCTAACTGCTCCTCTTAATTTTTACATTATATTAGACGCACAGTTTATTGTATTATTAGGAACCTTCCCCCGCAAAATAATAGATCCGTAAAATTATAAACTCGGTTCGATTCTAACTGCTTTATTGGTCCTTCCTTAATATCTATAATTATACAGGCTCGCTCCGATTCGTTCAATTTTGGAAGATTCCTATTGGTGGAGCTCGACTGATTTTCTAAAATAAATCTTTTAACGTTGTAGTAATTCCAAGAACGGACATTCCTGCCAAAAATATTCGGAAACTTTTCTAATCTGATATTCCTCCATTTTCTTAACCTTTCAGATTTACCCACAATGAAATCGCGATAGACCGGCCATAAATAAGAACCATCTGTTTGTTTCTAAAGTCATGTCAGAAACCTGTTAACGCGTCTAAATGTTATAGTTAAAAGGGCTATAAAACATATGCTATCAGCGAAGGTTGACACTTGTTCAGTTATCGAGCGAATTCTTCCCTTATCATCATTATGCGTAACCATTACCTGTTGAAATAATACTTGTCTCTGCGCTAGTTAAAAAGGCACATTTTGTGTCTCGGGTCGGCAAATTGTTTTCCATAAATCCTTTTAAAGGAAATGAGTTCGTGCCAGAACAAAGGCTATCTTCTTCCCTGGTCGAACCAGGGGCAAACTTCAATACGACACATTCCCTAGTTTAACTAGCAGTCCGGTATTGCACTTTCACACAAATACATAATGACCTCCTACTAAACATTTAACACAGGTGCTATCTAAATCTTACCTTCTAAACCCAAGGTTGCGGGTTTGAACCCGGCCAGGTTCGATGGATTTTTGGGGAGTAAAAATCCTAAATGTGGCTTCCTTCGGAAGGGAAGTAAAACCAAGGGTCCCGTGTCGTACATTTACGGCACGATAAAGAACCTCAAGCCTGAAAGAAGAGGCCTCTGAACAAAATTTTTCGGCCGTTCCGCGCCCTGAATAGAATGGGACGTTGATGGCCTGAGGTGTTAAAGAGCGTCCTTAAATAAACAAATAATAAAAAGGCTATCTAAATGAATACAGTACCCTTAATACAGTTACATAAGTGCATCATATCATATATTCATTAATTATTAACATATATTATAACCGTATTAATTTAATTGAATGTGGCCGTTATTTTCGGCTACAAGCATGATCGACGTAATTGGTTCTTGGGAAAACAGGACCAGTTTGAATTTGGAAATCACAATCTCACAAATACATATGAAATAAATTTCTGATTTGATACAATCTGAGCTGACTTAATGAGCATTATATGTGCTCTTACATGTTTAACATTTTTCATCATAACTTCATATTCGCGTATGCAAATAAGCTAAGAAATTTCAAAATTTAATAACGCGGTATATTTTAATAATTGAAAGAGAATATAATAATTTAATATAATGTTCCCATCATTTTATTTTAAATTTTTAAATGCCAGGTGTAAATAAATATATAAATAAGAACAAAACAAGTCGTTTGAACTTTTCATAATTAGGGAACGTGGATAAGGACTCAACCAAAATCCTACTCTAGTCTTAAAGTGCTACTAGGTTCATGTTTTAGAGCTTGCAGCCGTAGGTTTTTCTCTAATGAAAAATGTTGAGGTAATAGCAACATGCCTAGCAGTGTAACCGTTATTCACTCAAGAATGTGACATCTGTAATACACTGCTAGAAACTCTTTGAAACATTGTTTTTTTTAATACCCAGTGATACAGTTAATATCCGAAAAATGTTTGAAGAACACACAATCTTATATTTATTAATATTTTACCTTAGTGCAAAAAACATTGCCGTTGTATTCAGATTAGTTTATACGCCACGAATGACGCGTTACAGGTTCTTGAAGCGCAATTTCTTCCTTTCAGGAAACCTTAGCTAAATCCCTTTTTGGCTTGCTATAAAAGTTTGATTGCCAAGCAATTAATACCATCTCGCGTACAATTATAAATACCTGTGTTTGTGTGGTTGTAATAAATATATTCCGCTCAAGTCTTACGAATAAATGAAATTACTTTGTGAACTGCATTGATAAATATTAAACATGATTTGATTACGGTCGGAAATGGTATCACGGATCTTCGATTTAGCGTGCCGATGTTCTAACAGTTCAACTATTACAACTGTTCTTTGGGGAGGGGGTAAACGGAAGTTGGTTGAGAAGGGAAGTGACGGAAAGAAGTATATTGGGATTCTGCATGAGCACCCACGTTCTGCTAGCTGCCGGCCAATAGCCGGGAGCGCTTAAATGTGTATCGGCAGCTAACATGACCGAAACCCTGAAGGCTTGCCGATGGAGTGGAGAGGTAGTTTGGTTGAAGGAAGTGTTTGAAGGGAATTAGGGTGTAACACTTAATCATCCATTTCATTAAATTGGACTAGGCACGAGAATGACTGTTGGCATATGACTGAGGTCCGAGGCGATGTTCTTGCAACTCTCGAACGAGTGCAGGCGGAGGTCTAGGTGTCTGTGTAGGTTGTGTGCTGCGATGAAGTTCTTCTTGAATGTTGGCCAGGGTGGAGTGATTTGTGTCCACATCGGTATCAATCCTGTTGGCAGTGGTGGTGGTGGTGAGTTCTATCTTCGTTCTGTTGTCCCGGGTGCGGTTGATGAGCTCATCGCGACTTCGAATGATGAGGTCTTGCTGCGCCATTGAGTAATCCTCTAATTTTTCAAACTGCGTGGTGGTGAGCTAGTGATGTTGGACTGCTTGCTCAAGTAGGGCGTCGTCGGTGGTGTGGGGTGAGGTTAGCTCTTTGGCGAGGCTGACGATGACACCCTCCAGGGTGTGTATCCGGGATGAAAGGTCCCTGAGAGCGTCGGTGTGGTCGGTTAGGAGAGAACAGTGGGCTGGCTGAGCTAGTGGTGTGGCAGCGTTTAGGTGAGAAGTGTGAGCGGCTGGCTTAGTCCTCAGACGAGAGTGTGATGGAGCTGCTGAAGATGCTGGTTGGCCAAGAAGGGACACGTCGGCGGTGGTGTGGTGTGTTCTCGGCCAGAGCGAGCGCGGGCACGCGCCGTATAGTAGATGTTGCCTCCACAGTATCTGCGCCGACGGGCCAGGTCATGTTGAGTGCACACGGAGATTAACGTTGAGCTGTGGAGTCTTAGCAGGAGGTGCCGGTATTCTTCTTTCTATTCAGACTACTCACATAGACGGCATGCATTATAGAGTGCCATCGTCCACTCCAGGTGTTTCCGTATTGATCAATGCCCAATAAGCAGTCCAAAAGCTTTCCTGGTTGGCTTTCTATCCCTACTTAGTAGATCTTTAGCCACGATGTTATCTGATATTTCAATAAATGTTCTCACACTTTTTGACCGAGAAAATTCTTCCATCTTATTTGATGTTCCTTCTTAATCCATTGTTATACTGCGGTTTTAGCAATTTTCTTGCTAATACTGCACAAAGGTTCTATGAAGCCAATTTTAGTTCTTTCTTTTGCCAGTTTATCTGCCGATGCATTTTCTTCTGTGTCCTGATGGCCAGGCACTCAACAAAGTTCTAATTCATTCTTTGTGGAAATATTAATGAGAGATTGCAGGCTTTACTATATTAATCTTGCGCTGACCTGATGATATTTAAGTGCACCAAGTGTTGTTTGACTGCCTGAGAAGATGAGAATACGTTGGTTAACATAATTCTTCTTTCCATAGTAGTTAAGACAGGTCAGAAGTGCGATTACTTCTGCCTGAAAAACTGTAGCAAAGTTTCCAAGACTTACCAAGATCTTTCCTTTTGGAGATAATCAGTAAACTGCTGATTCTAAAGAATTTCCTACTCTTGAGCCATCTGTCAAGAAGACCAGATTACCCTTAGGTGGAGTAGGTGCATCTTCTCCTATCCAATGAGCATTCTCCAATTCTGGTTCTGAATAGTTACGTAAATTTGTGATTTTATAGTAAAGTCGTCAGACTGCATTTCCCACGAAAATTCCGCAAATGTATTGCCGCTGGGTGGTATCATTTTCAAAATTTTTATAACACAAATAAGTTATTATTATTGTTATTATTTATTTATTTTAAATACAGCATACTTTTATCCTTTCAGTTAAAAAAACAAATACCTGAATAAAACTACTCGTTTTTGTGCGGTGATTCTATCCCCATTTTTTTGGTTGCGGGGGCGCTCAGGCGGCCCTTAATTCAGATAACCTTAAGTGCATTAGCCATTTTAAGTGTTTGAGATAATGCACCAGCGTCAGTAATGATCTAAAATCACATTAAAATCATGCCTAAAGTTGACTCCTTAAATGATTTTAAATTTATTTCCATTTTGTTTATATGTTTAGTATATTTTACTATTATTTGCTTGGTTTGAAGATTAAAAAGTTTATCAGAAGCTAAACCAAAAATCTATAGTTGTGTATTTAACGCTTGTTGTTATTAATTTTATATTCCCACAAAAGACTTTAAAAGTATAACAAACTTTAAGCGTCAAGATGTGATGTTCAAGCTTATAAATTTCAATGATTTTCTAAAGTTAAATGTATATTTTTAGTAAAACGTCTTGCATAACTCTTACAAGTATTTTAGAAATTCGTGGCTCATAGTGATATGATAGTTCTATAATTGCAGTTAATGGTTATGACTATAAGATTACAAATTAATTTCTCTTGTAACCAAGGTCAGCAGTTCCACTGATTCTCTAAATGCTCATTAAAATGAATAAAATATAAGTTTTAGCCAGCTTAAATATATTATTTACATTTGTAGATATGTAAACTCCGCATCTGAGGCTTAAAGCATTATTGTTTGGTATTTATGGTATGGGAAAGCACCCAGAGTATAAAAGGCTACGGTCAAAGAATGAGGGTGTTCCGTTTAGTTGAAGAACGCAACTCGTATCAACAACCACCCAAAACTTGACCACTTAATTTACATTTTGTTTTTGATATAGTGCTCAGACAGTTGGTTATTCTCATTTTCAATTTTATGCTAAGAATTCTTAGAAGATGCAAAGCGAGTTCCTGTTAGAAAACATTTTAAAATATGCAGACGTAATCAAATTGTAACATACACACAAAACGGATGCTACCTGAGAATGTCTAAAAACGGTCAATTCTCAAAAGACTCTTCGATGTCACTTTAGACAGGTTTCATCGTTTACCATAGAGGTTTGAGTGTTTAGAATATAGAGAAATGAACCACGGGTCCTGCTGTTGCACGGCTAGGCCTTGCATTGTGCTCTGGTATCAGTAAGTCAATAACTGCCGAAGTGAGAAGGTTTCGTAATATGAATTGAGTTTCTGTACATTATTAACGCCATTGACTAAACCGTTGTTTCGTACTTCAATAGCTGTCCCTGTGTAATCTCATTGCATAAAATAACCTCATCGTTAACGAGGTACTAACCGAGCGTTCTCATGTTTGTCAACCAAGTTTTCGACCATCTAAAGTGCCAAGAAGGCCATGGAGTTCCAACGCCAAGAAAACTTTAATCTTTAACCTCGTTGAGGAATTTAGTAGTTAATACTGAAATATCCGCGATGTAATATTTCAAGTCATCCAAATCCAAAGAGCTTGGGAAGCTCATGTTTCTGTTTCCGTTTACTGCTTTATTTTTAGAGCATAGAGTAAGTTGTTGATACTTTGTTTTCTAACCCACTTTGATTGCCGTTTGTTGATGTGATTAAAGAAAGAAACAAAATAGATAAGAGAAGTTACCATAATAATTCTCTTCATGGTTCTAAACGTGTTAGACATACATTAACATGCGGATGGCACATAAATGAAAGGTTTTGCAGATGCGAAAAAGACTCCTCTATTTTTGAAATGTTCGTTGTTTTTGTTGTTGCCTATAGTAATTTTGAATATTAAACTGACTTTTTAAAACAGTGATTACAGCTATTACCAGTGATAAATTGATTTCAATTAGTTACGAATTGTAATTTTGTAATCGCCTGAAAATAAAATGCTCTTGCAATAATTTAAGTAATAGTATATTAATTTGTTTCAGCTAAAATTATATACGGAAACTAAAGCAATTTAATTTCTTTGCCCTTCTAATAATATTTGGTTTAATAATAATAATAATAATAATAATAATAATAATAATAATAATAATAATAACAATAATAACTATAATAATATGACTCAAATTGTTATAAATATTGCTTATAACTGCTATTTCATTTCCCAATACACCAAAAAGCACATGGGAAAGTATAAATGATGGGCATTTGTTTTATTATTTTCATTCGCCGTGATTTTTTAATAAGTTCCCGCTAATTTTCCTGTATCTTTTTATTGGTTATTGAGGCAATCATGTCTTGCTCCTTTGTACAGATAGTTAAATAACATTTAACTACAGTGCTGGCAGTTTCCGTCAGTGCAGAACGCCCCGTAGAATTCTGGAGTTAATAATTCCTTTGCATGTGTTAAAAGTGTATTTTTGATTTTAACTGCAGATACTAGCACTTACTCAACGGGAATATATTGTATTTTATAAATACATTTCACTACCCTCACTAATTTTAATGAAAATAATTTGGTAAGTGCAATAGCTGAGTGCAATGTTTATTTTTGTTGATCTTTTTCGCATGATCATTAATAAAAATATTTTAAGTTAAATTGATAGAAAATAGCATTAGTCCTCCTAACGTGAACT
Source organism: Metallyticus violacea (assembly GCA_030762175.1). Classification (NCBI taxonomy): domain Eukaryota; kingdom Metazoa; phylum Arthropoda; class Insecta; order Mantodea; family Metallyticidae; genus Metallyticus; species Metallyticus violacea. The sequence goes on along the minus strand of CM060846.1, from coordinate 278,723,392 downwards.
GTAATGATGCAGAACTTGTGTCGAATGAAAGTTTTAAAGAAATATTTAGTTTACATGTCCGTTTTATTTATGGAAATTCTTCGCACCTTAAAGACAAACTAAAATTATGAGTACCTGTAAGAACTTCTACTGCCACTCAAGAAAATCAGTTTATCTGTAAATATATGCTCATTGTCATCTATGTCAGGCATATGTTTCTCTTTCTTTACATATGAATATATATTAATTAATTACAAAAACAATTTGAAATGGGTTAATTTTCTTGGAATACTGGCAGTTTTTGATTGAAAATGGTTGTTTCGTCTCAAAAGTAATCTCGAACATCTTTAGGATATTAAAATAATGTACAAAACAAAGTTGCAGTGTATTAAAGTGACTACAGTGCCAATTAAAATTTTATAAAAACTAACGATGAAATAGCGGCGGAAAATTGTTATTATAAAAATTATATTATCTCTTCCTACTTACCCTTCTCCATTTTGTAAGAGACAGTTTTCACACCAATGTCCATGTCAGTAGTCTTTCGGGGAGCTGGACATACGAATAGAGTACATATGCACGCTGAAGGGCTCATAAATGGACGGTCAATCCTATTTCAGGGCCACCGCGATGACATCACAAACACAGGCATGCTCAAGTGGAATAAAGATGAATGATGAAATGGAAGCTGAATCCGTGGCAGAGAAATACTAACCCGACATTTGCCCATTCTTAAAATGAACTTAAAGAAAGCCGCAGAAAATCGCAGTCAAGTTAGTGGGTCACACGATTTGAAACTAGAATCTCCCGAATTCACATTCAAGCCTTACCGTCTGAGCTAACTCGCTCGGTTATATTATCTCCAATTCTTAAATAAATTATTTTAGAATTAACCTCTAGTCATTATTTCAGAGCAAATTATATGTACAGGAAATGCGATCACTGAAACAAGGTCTTTCAATGAGGCAATGCTTCTCACTTTTACTTTCATGGGAGTGAATATTTTTTATGTAAACCACCGATCTGAAAGGTACCATTTATCATATCATGTAAGGGAAACTTTTTACTCCTTCCCGTCAAACTTGGGCGGATATACTACATTTCTGAATGGAAATGCTTTTATAAAATATTATGTTAAAATATTACTTAAATATATTAAGAATCGATCATGAGTTTTGTTTAGATTTATTTTTATTGCATACCTTCATTTAACTGTAGTCAAGTTCTTGAAATTACAAATTATCTATTTTTTAATTCTATAGAATTATGAATGATTTTAACGCTTATTGTAAATCTAATGTACAACTTTTGACAAAAAATAATTCATCACCAGATTCCACGTGCCAATCGGAGAACTTCGGGAACGTTCGTCAACGCTGTGTACATAAGCGCATGCTGCAAGTGCACAATGCAAAGGGCGCTTTGCCTATAAACGAAATGGTCACAATCATGTGCATCTGGAAAGAGAACATTAGGGTAGAGTAACGGTGACAGAGCGGCTTAGAAGGCATTGCTCTTCTGGGTCCAAATCTCCCACACATTTTATTTTATCATTTATTATTTGTCTTATAAGTGCATATGTAGAATACCATATCATGTTGCCTTAAATTAATACCATATTATATTTTAACATATCATTTGAGTTTTATGGCATTACCTATGCACACACAAAAACGTAATCTCAAACTAACGTTTTCTTTACAAACAATTAAATACATTAACAGAAATATTTATCTTCTGAAGTAAAAACACACATAAATAAAACATAAATTAATATCGGGTATATGAACTAAACACACAAAGAAATATAACATCCATTATAATGCAAATAATATGTTAAAGTTAATACTTGCTCTGTATGGTAAATAATATTACGAAACTAACCTGTCATAATGTGTTATAAAATTTATTAAAAAGAATACTTCATGCTGTGAGGCGAACCTGCTTTCTTAACCAGGGCATCACAGCACACACTAGTCAGCGTCTTTAGTGCATACCGTATAACACAACTGGTGCAGTGACTACACAGCTTTGCTGGATACCTTGTGAACCCCGCGCTGTCTCGTATAGGACTTGGGACAATTTTGTGTTCGATAATGCCTCATATCAAAGGGTGTACCTTGAAAGACATAAACAATTATTTGTTATTTTGAAATCACAAATTCTATAATTGCTTGCATTTTTTTTTTTTTTTTTTGCACTTTTTGAAAATAAGAAAATATGAATTTAAGTAACATGCGCACGAGAGAACATTATTTAGAACACTGCTTCAGAGAAGTAAATGAGCTGGTGTATTAAGATGAATCTATTTTTGAGATCAAAAGCAGTAGTAGGTGTATCTTTATTGTTATATGCGATGTGTTTAGGTAATTGATCCTGTGGTAAACTTCGCGCACTAAAGCACTATCCTAGAGGAACACACTGTAAGTTCTATTTCTTTTGGATTGGATCGGGTAAGATGAAGCAGAATTTACACGGAAGAACCGCCACGGGTGGCCGAGGTCGTTAAGGCGCGAACTCATGAGCGGGAGAATGGGGTTTGAATCCCACCAGGACCGTTGTTCCTGACTGAGGTTTTTTCCAGGTTTTTCTCAGTCCTCATAAATGGCAAATGACAGGGAGGTACCCTAAACTTGGGTTCGGAATGTTTCCTTCCTTAAAAAAAATTCCTTTCCAAATTTATCATTTCATCTCATGTTTCATCAGTGTCCACCGCCTGTAGTGCCTCAGTAGAAAAAACGGGAGTTAAACACTATTAAAAAAAAGTATACGGAAGAGCAATGATAGCCTTTTGTGATCTACTGAACCTTAGGTAGGAAGGGGTGAAGAGAAAAATGCTGAAGGTGGCCAGTTTTATGGGGAGGTAGAAGGGGTCACTAACATTTCCAGATTTATAATTTTTGTTGATCTGTTACAAAGCCAGCGGAGACCTTGAAAGGGCAGCTGTCAAACCGGACGCTAGGACAAGTTTCCGGTTAGATAATTCCATGGCTGCACGCCGCTCACCGCCAACTCAGGTCGCCCAGCCTTGCAACCCTGAAACGATGAACAAGGAAAGCAATTAAGGTATTGGCGGGCAGAGAAAGTCGTGAGAATTAAATATCCAACCCAGCGGAAATCACGGATACACCAAAGGTCAGGTTGTTCGACTCCAAGGGATTTGAACCGCGGACCTTCCAATTGTGGTCCCCGCTCAGTTTAATTTTCTTTAATGGGAAACCTTGACCCTTTAGAAATTGTTCTTCTTTTCTTCATTCACTGGCCATTCACTCAGTTCTCTATCTACAATCTCTGAATGGCGAAGTGTATATAAAAACAGACTACATTGACTTTTTCACTTACGTGACATCTTAAAACCGACGAAATGAACAAAATTTTTCATTTTGACCAATCACAGTCAGATAGCGCAGTGAAATGATGGGAAAAAAATTATCCAATCCGTTTTATCACGCAAGGTGGGTTAGTTTTGTGGTCGTGTAGCCAACTCTATGCTTCCGCTATTCCCGTTCACACATCATTGACCACTTTTCTGTGTTTTCAGTAATTGTGCATTTAACTTAATGTGTATTCATTTAAGTAGTTTTTTTTCTTTCCCCCCATTTTCAGCCAAACAGTCTGAAATCATTTTATAAATTATGCAACAATATCTGCCTAAGTAACCATAAATCTTAATATACACGTTGTTCAGAATGGTAAAAACATTTTTCTGTTTTGTTTTTCTCAGTTGGTATGAGTACATCTAACAGTAGCGACTGTAATAGTCGACTTTTGCCTACTTCATTCTCACGGTTTCTGAATAGGTATAACGGGTATTCAATTTTTAGATTTATTTTCTGCACATTCAAGACTATTCCATCCTATACTTCAAAGAAAATACCTTATCGTTACTGCCCGGGGCAGTGCCGCTTTTTCTGAGACCCTTTATTGGCGGTAATATGAACTTATAAAATATTAAATTTAATTGCTTAATTGATAATAGGTAGTGATCAGAAGACTCGGCGGATTTTTATCAAATATCTGTATTAATACGTATTCCAAGAGATGAGAGTACGAATGATGTACAAGCTAAATCAAGAAGAGCAACGGTTTTAACTACTGAAGGCATAACAGTAACTAACATCATTAAAACGTATTAATTTGTGTTTTAATTGGTAAGGTGTTCCTTATGTTTACTTAATATAAGAGTTATATATATATATATATATATATATATATATATATATACTATTAATAGAGTAATAAAAACTTCTAAAAAGCATAAAAACTCATAAAAAACACTCAGAGTGCAATATAAAAAGGTTCACATAAAATTTCACACTAAAAACCGTAAAATTGAACACTAAAATCACACTATATTTCGAGCTTGGCTCTTGGTCACGTGACCACGTCATTTTCATCACGTGACCAAGAGCCAAGCTCGCAATATAGTGTGATTTTAGTGTTCAATTTTACGGTTTTTAGTGTGAAATTTTATGTGAACCTTTTTATATTGCACTCTGAGTGTTTTTTATGAGTATATATATATATATATATATATATATATATATATATATATATATATATACATACATACACACACTCGCAATTTTCCCCTCTCAATTTTAAAGCAGTAAAATTAATAAAATACAGAAATGACACGTGTAAATATAATATTCTTCCAGGTTGGGCTTCCATCTTGCATTAACTGAGAAAATAATGTATCTTTGTGTCTCCTAATTATAGGGCTATTCCAAAAATGTTGCAAGTGCAAGTAAACTTTGGATCTAACAGAAAAATGAGCGATCATAACGCAAATTAAAGAAATTTTATTCGCAATAACGCAACTATTGCAAGTCTGCATTTTAACTTTTTAGTCTGCTTTAAAATATCAGTTTTGTCTGCGGACACCAGGTTACCAACGAAGAGTCAAGTTCAGGTAGATTATTGCTTAAAATGTCTTCTGAACAATTTTGGAATATGCATTCACCTTCCACTTATTATATGAATATGTTGAATCCATCACAGTCTCTAGTTTTAATATTCTCAAATTTTGGAGCATTTTCTGCAGTTTCTTTGAAGTCCTATTAAGAATGTCGTGCAGTTTCCCTCACAGCTGCAGCTATTTTAACCATTGTGGTATAATAAGCGGTCCGCGGGCCAGATAAGGCCTATAGGGATCTTTTCTTTGATTCTCAAAAAGAATAGTTCATTACGTTCTTTAAAAACAATATATATATATATATATATATATATATATATATATATATACACACACACACAAACGCATAGTACCTGCGTACTAAGTTGAAGTGAGCAAGACACAGAAATGCTGAACAAATTCTTCTTTCGTCCATTTTGACTGCTTTTTTCCCATTCCAAGAAAACTGCAAAGCTTTGCCTTCTGCGAACAACAAAGTAATCCCAGCGCAAGGTCGCGTCAGCACCAAGGTGAATGTACGCAGAAGTCGAAAGCTTGACAATTCATAACACTTCCTTCAGCTTCTTTTACTTGTGTTTTCGGGCATGTAGCATGTGTCAGTCCCGATTTTGCAAAGCGTATGAAACATATTTGTTACAGTGGCTTGTTCTGCATTTATTATGATTCAAGTAATGCGAACAAATATATATAATTAATATATGTTACATTAAAACTCACTGCTTGTGGTTGAATGTTGAAGACCTTAAATTTCCAACATAATAAAACTATAACAATAATAATAATTGTATATTATTACTTAAATTAAAAACTTAAAAATGACCCTGGGCATACTGTTGGGGAAAAAACTGGTCCTTGACTGAAAAAACATTGTACCACACTAACATTAAGCGTTTGAGAGTACACACTTCACCTCTAAATATCAATGAAATAATAAAAAACTCAATATTATGAACAGCTATTAAAGTTGTAAAAATGATATTTATAAATGTTTGTACATTTTGAGAGTTGTAATTATATTATTTTCACCACCTAAAAATAATTACATTCTTTTCTTGATCAAAATTCTACCTACAACACGTTATTGCTCTTTAAATTATACACGTTTTTTGTTTAAATATTCACTTTGAATTGCTATGATTTTAATCAAATTTTGAATTGATTTTTTAAAATCTTCTGAAAATACGTTTAGTTATTTTATTGCAATATTATTAAATGTTTTCACTACAAAGATTCTGAAATTCATGAGTATAAATGTTGAATGGTTGTAATTAAATTGTACAGACCATTCACACTTCCCTCTTTTCGATATTTAATATTAGAGGTTATCTCTATTTTTTTCTATTGTATCTAATTAATAACTAATTTGCTTAGCTTTCCTTATAATCTTACAACAAAGTAAAAATGTATCTGTTTTGAAGTAAACACCTTCAGTGAAAATTATATTAGAGCTGTACAATACGTGGTTAGCATTTACAGTGACGATGAGGTCGATGGTTTTTAATTTTTCAAATGCTGGTTATTAGAGAAATTTCTCAGTTTATATTTGATGTTCTGGTGCGAGTGGGTAACTGCGGAACTCCTGAGCAGTAGCAAATGAATATATCAGTTTAGATTATGCAAAAAGTTCAATGTGCAAAATAACAAAGAGTGGGTGGATTGTGGTCATTAAAATTTGTGCGCCATTGGGAAAGAGGGGAACAGAGGTGAAGGAAAGTAACATAACCTCGCTTGTCTCGGGTGACAAAGTCTCGCCGGTTGTTAGTGCAGAAAACGTCTTGTTCTTTTTTGGGAGCAACAGTATTACAGCGCTCAGAATCCTTTGAAACGCTATCCGTCCTTATCAGCCTACAGAATAACTGACGGCCTCGCTACACTTCGGTGAGTTTTGTTTTCTCTTACACATGGTCATTTTCGCGAAAAAATAGTCAGTGAGTCATGTTTGTGTCGCGGTCACACATGGGGTCTAAGAACGCCGAATCTGCATTAAAGAATAATACTGCGTGCTTGGCATTGTTCCTGTGATATAGAAGTGTATTGACAATAGAGTTGTACTAACTGTGACCTGACAAAGTAAAAGATGTGTTATAGCAACTTCATGGATCTTATTTCATTTTTCTAGCCGGAAACTTAAAAGTTCTGACTTTTGTTCTGAAAAGTTTATAACGCTTGTAAATGAAACTTTTCTTGGGTTAAAAAATGAGTTTCTGGTGAAAATTTTACTTAAAATATTGTACTACTACTCAAGCTCTTTATTTCTTGATCTTTAAGAGCTACATCTAAGTCGCCGACTGCCAGAATCGTCCTTTCTCGGAAAACAAGGCCCAAATAAATGGATGGCAGGATATAAAAAGCCGACGTTAATACTTAACTGAAAAATATAATGTACTGATGCTAGTGATAGCACTACCAAGCATTTCTGCATTAATATAGAAGTTATACATTGCTGGTTTCTTCATACAGCATTTTATGTGAGAATAACTCAAATTTTACTGCATTTGCAAATATGCATTTCTAAGCACATTATTGTAAAATGGTCACTGCTTGAAAATTGCACTCTCAGACGTAAAATTTTTATTTTGAAGCTCATTAAATAGATATGTAATCTCATATTTAGTCATACCCAACTGATCGATACATAGAATTCATCGACTTTCTTTACCGTAAAGCGCCCGCAAGTATCTGCCAAGGAAGACCTCACAGTTTGTGACTGCAGTAGAATCGACGAACTAAAAGTAATTTTGTTTTATTTCTTGTACTGCTGGCTACAACCTCTCTGCAGTTCATTCCATTTTCTTCAGTTTGCATAAGGAAGAGCATCTTCTCGGTTTCTTGACTTTGGCATTAAAGTCAATTAGTCGCTAGTTGCCGTACATACGAGGGGCTTATTTCTCGACAAAACAAATAAGGTGGTGTTGTGGTAAGATGACAGTTAAAAGCCTGCATTATCAGTACATTTATTGTCATTAACTTGTCGTGCAAAATTTGCACGGAGTTTTATATTATCTTCCCAATTTGTATTTTCTCTCTATCTAAGGACAAAGATTTTTGTTGGTATATTATGACTCCGCATTTAGCCACCGCCATTGTTATTCCGCAGATTGTGGGTGACTTATGCGTAAAGTGCCGGTATCATTTCTTAACGAATAGGTTAATGTATTCATTTTATAAGAGTGGAATTGCAATTAAGTGAAAGTTTTGTGATTCACTTTTCGGAACGGTACTGCAAAATTCTTCTGTATCATTCCCACTTTTTATTTTATGATCCTTGAGTACGAGTAAGGTGATGTCACTAAGAATCTCTAAGGTCTCCAGAATATCTGCCTACTCACATTTCAAGAAACTGCAGGAAATGAGATTTGCGTTTGCAAAGTTCTGTTCTGACTCATTGCCACAGGAAAGGTAGCAAACAACACGTGCGAGCATACTAGGTCAGCATAATCTGCCCTCACAGCTTTTATCGCTGAAGCACGTGGCAAACCGAAGTGCCTCATGCAGTTGAAACAAACTTCTCACTCCTGCCACTCTTCCTTAAGAACATAGGTTGATCATTTCACAATAATAGTTTAACTTGTTGACATTTCTCAACGTGCCAGCAACCTCTAGTTGTGGGAGAGAAGAAATGTCATGTCCACATCAACATTGCAATTGATTAAATTTAAAATGCTAATATAGTGGTATAGTACGGGATAAACCTTGATTTTTTTTTTCTCCAGTTATCCAGTTGTTTGTTAATGCAACGTTGATATAATAAGCTTAAGGAATGAGATCCACCAGAAAACTAAGTTGACACATCTCTGCAATTTCTTTCAGTACATGCATAATGCTAATAAAAATAGGTGTGGAAGTGAGAGTAAATAATTCATTAATTCTTTATTTATTAATGAAGGTATTCTCAGACATTCTTAATAATATGAGAAAGAGGAAATATTCATAGTTTTTGTTCATATTTTGTGTAATACGAAATTAAGAGTGACAACATTAAAGAATTACCAGGTATCTTGTGGTAGTGTGTTACTGTTTATACACCCAGAACTCGATGGGAGGGGCGAGAGTTTATTCCGCTCTTTACCTACATTAATATGACAAATTAATATTTTGTGTTTTGAATGACGTTCTTTCTAAATACAAATTGAAATTATGATTTAAGAGAAGAAATAAGCTGAAGAACGATAAGAAAGACAGCTCTTGTGCCGTATACCAAAGCCCCCTACCGGGCTAAAATAAATGTTTATAAGAAGTTACTATTTTTGTAAACTGTTTTTGATATCGGAGCGTATTTTTTAAAACCGATAAGTGTTCCATTGTTAAATTAGCATATTTCAGGTTTATTTAAATGTTTTAAAGTAAATTTATTTCTTTAAAGTACTTTATAATGAAACAACTCTTTATTTAAATAAATAATAAATATTGGTTGTGTACTATTAAGAAAACTTCGAAACTATATAACTTTAATTTTATAATTTCAATATGCAATGCATAGTGAAAGGTATTTATTTACAAAGGAGCAATTTTTCTTAAAATGCAAACTATTTTACATTTATTATAACAAAATTAATTTAGACTAGGGGTTTCATGTTTTGAAGAAATTATCTCTGGATGCTTCATATATTAAAGAAAATCATTGCTTTAAAAATTATGAGGTAATTTTTTAAAACTAATGTCCGTATACTTTGTTAAATACAATGTAAGGAAACGAAAAGATGGAGATATGAAATATGACTAGAAAATTAGAATAATTCACAAGGTGAAAGAATATTATCAATAATGCTAAATAAATGTTGGGATTTTCTTATTAAGATACTGGGTCAATTTGTTGTAAGTGTAAAGGAAATATGGTGAAGTATTATAAGAACAGAGTAGAGAGAGTAGGTATAGTTTGTCTTGAGGTAAACCGAGAAAAAAACTTAATATTACATTCTAACACAGTGCTAAGATGTAATGGCGTGTGGATAGCTTAGTAATCTATTGTTAGATTGCACATTTACAGAAAATAATTTTAATGGTAGTTTAAAAAGTTAGCGTATAAAAAGATAAAATTGCTCACTTGAATAAATATTTTTTCTTATTTCAATATCTTTAGTTGTTTATTTAAACGGCGTGAATCTGGCTGCATTTTAAAAAAGTCGTATCTGAAATAAATATGTTATAATTGAAAATAAAAACTGAAAAACTGCAAGGGTTGTAGACAGTTGACAGTAACCTGCAGTAACCTCTGGGAACTCGGCACCCATCCCATTGGGTAAATTTCTGAAGCATGTGAGGCAGGAGAGATTGCAATATACGAGGGTAAATAAAACGGAGAAAGGGTAGAGATAGGTGAACATAAAGAAAAATGTATTATTTAAACATAACTTTTTTATTTTTCCACATAATCACTAAAGTAATTCAACCATTTGTAATAGTATAAATGACTCATTCGATATAAAATTGTGCCCTGCTCATTGTGCCATTTCAGCATTTCATCCTTGACTAAATCGAAATCGTCTAAATTGCAGATCTTTTCCATTTCCTAAACAGATTTTGTTTAATGGTGTTTATCGCCCGTTTTTACAACTAAGGCACCACAGGTGGTGGGCAATGGTGATATATGAGATGAAATGATATATTGGGAAAGGATTTGTTTTTTAAGGAAGCAAACGTTCAGGCCTAAGTTTAGGGTACCTCCCCGGCATTTGCCATTTATGAGGACTGAGGAAAACCTGGAAAAAAACCCAGTCAGGGAGAACGGTCCTGGTGGGATTCGAACCCCAGACCTCTCTTTCACTAATCCAAGCCTTAACGATCTCGGCCACCCGTGGCGTTCCCAAACAGATGAAAGTCAATGATTGGTGGGGACCATGTTGCCAAGGTTTTCCAAAATAACATTTGTATCGACTTTGTGCAAGTTGAAGGCACGATTTTTGCTCCCATTTTGATGGCTATGACATAATTTCTCTAAGCAGACACATTTTCACAGATTTCGTATTTTCTATCCAAAGAAATGAAATAACTGCGGACACTTGACCTCTCATGAAGTATCCTCGTCATTTTATTACTGTTGCTAAGGTCATGCATGCTCCTTTGAACAGGCCAGTGTTGCTGTACCCTCTAGCAGTGAGACTGCACACAATTTGCATTTGGGGATCATCGTCTCAAAAAGCAGTTTGTCCACTAACTTTCAAGAAAACAGAAAAATGAAGATGATTTTTTGCATTACACACATGGACTTAAGCTTTGAATCGACACTCGTCAATAGTTTTTTTCAAGTTATTTTGTGGGTTAATTAATTACACTTAATTTGTTGTATGTTGCTTTTTCCACCAAACATAAGGAATTACAAGATCTGAAACGCACATATTTTATTTTTAAGAAGCTCTGAATCTTCAATACCCCTCCCTCTTCAAGGCAGTCACATGTTAGTACTCGTCACTGTCTCATTCTAACCATGCCATTTAGCTTTTTAGTGTTGGTTGGTTAAAATACCGAACTATCCTAACATTACATAAGACATGGACTGTTCGTACATTTCTATAAATTTCATCATATTCTTCTGGTATCGTTAATTCAGACAGCTTTCGAAATTTTTTGTACAAAAAGTAAAACTGAACAGAATAATAGCACAACTAAGTATTAAAAGATAATTTCATCCTATTTGGAGAAAGAACCAAATGCTATTGAAATGTTCTTTAAGTTTGGAAGAGCGTGTTTTAGAAGCCACCATAAGGGCATGGACTTGGTGGCAGTTTCGATTTTGTCCACGACATCGGAAAAGTCTCGAACTTGTAGTAGAAAGATCAAATTGGAAGATAACAATGAAGTTATTAACAGCAGTAGAAGCCATTTATTCAACAATAGCGCCTTTCTCCATCTTTTTATACTGTACAAAATTTATACCACACGTTTGAACGCACAAAGAGCTTTGCTTTTTGTGTGAATAATCAACAATTTATTCTGCATTGTTGAATTCTCTAACATTCAAACATTTTTAAATAGCGCTTAAAAGTATTTCTTGGGGATATTGCGTCTTGTTTCGAGACAGTGAGTGAACAATGCATTTCGAACCGAATATATAACATGGGGTACACATTTTACATGGAAAGATATCGTTTTGAAGCAAAAATGTACTGTAATACCATTCAAAGCGAATTTCTTCAAAGATAAGCTATGCGCGTTTTGAAACGATGCCTCTCATTTATTTTGAAGTACTCGTAATAAAATAGTAAAACTAATTTTTAACTCGACCTCGTAAAATGTTGATAGGCAGCAAACATAATGTACTCGTGTAGGTGCTGGAAGATGATAAAGAAAACTGGGAAATTGTGTGTATAATGTGGCGCAAACGGGGATGGAGATTATGACACATCGAGTAGAAGGATGGGAAATAAGAGACCTTAAATATGCAGGCAACTCTCATATAAAGTGAAGGAAAGCAGCTTGAGAGAGAACAAATATCTTCACGGCTCGAAAAGCTCCATGGCAAAGGGAATACCATGAGTGGCGGTTTCTATCGCGTCTTATTACAGTCAAACACTCCGGTGATGTTTCACTGAAAAGCAGCACAAGTGCAATATTGACAGAATGTCTCGAGAGGAAATACAATTAAACAGCAAGTAGGAACTTCCAAGCTGATATCTCGCTCTGTGCGGACAACACCACAGAGGAAGATACTGAAGAGAACATAGAACAGCTGAAGGAAACTGCCAGAATGTAAACCAACTTCAGAGGTAGTTGGTAAAGGCAGGCTATTTGACAGCCAGTCTCCCTACAGGAAGGTTGAAATCATACTGGACAAGTTTTTTGACTCATCAATAGATCGGTATAAATTGTAGGCTCTACAGAACGTAAATAGAAAATGATAAGGGTTTCAAGGAGTATTTCGAAGGGAGATATAGATAATGTTAACACCACACACTTAAAGAAAAACATGAAACTGACATTCACAACTGTTTATGCGTATGAGATCATTTCTGCATGTATTGCTAAGCACAATCACTTTTTTATAGGTACCAGCCCCAAATTATCTATTGATTTTTTTGACAGACGATGGAAATTCTTGGAAAACATTCGCATGATACATTAATTATAATGAAAGATTTTAAATATATTATAAAAATATAACCTCTAAAAAGGGAACTGTCTTTAGGAGGACTGAATGTATGTGGTGAGGAATTCCTGTCCCTCTGTTATGCCTTTCTGCTTAAAATAATTGAGAAATGATATGAGGCTGTATTAGCATTAACCTTGCAGCACTGTTGTCTACGTCTTCTTCTCATTTGGCGCTACAGCCTGGGGTGAGCATTGTCCTCCCGCGACGATCGCTGTATCCACTACCTCCGTCTTGCGATATCATTGATAGAGGTTAATATGCCAGCACCCCGTCGGTCAGCTATCACGCGGCTTTCGTGATCGAAGAGCGTCACCTCTCCATCAGGCAGCTTCCCAATTGTCCTCACGAGGGTGAATCCCGTTTCAAACCTCCCTACCTTAGAAAGATTCCTATGTACCGGGAAACGAACCCGGCCCTCCCACTGGATACAACTTATCTATCCCAGGGTTTCCGCTAGTCTTCAAAGACATGTAAGAAACTATATTTGACAGGTCCTTCAGAACTGCCTCCGCAGCCTTCATCACTGTTTCTGGTGATGGAAAATACCTCCCACGAAGGTGTTTCTTCAATTTGCGAAAAGTATTACTCGTACTTCCCATTCCTTTCAGCAACAAAATTTTACGCGTGCGGTTGTGCATTGTCGTTGTGCATAATCAGCTTATAGAATGGAATATATGGTGTTTTGCCTGTGATATCATCTTCAGCAAATCTCTATACTGTTGCCCAGTTACAGTTGCGTGTATAGGTTTACATGCTGGTAAATTATTCCTTGAATATCGAAAAATGAGATTCTCAACAGAAGTAACCACCTTTTTGGTGTTGATGGTGATGGAGGTTTCCACACAGAAATTTGCTATTTGCTCTCAGGTTGGAAATTACGTAGCCAAGTTTCATCAGTAGTGACTATCTTTGAAAAAAATAACGTATCTTCGTGTAACATCATCCTCAACTGCATGTAAGCCTCCATGCGAACGTTCTTCTGTTCGGGAATCAGCAGTCACGGAATCCACCGTTCACAAACACGTCTCATATGCGACTTTTCAGTTACCAACCTGTAGGTGGCACCCAGTGACATTTTCACAATTTTTTTAAGTGTTGTTAATGTTATTAACCATTGTCTCTCACAATGACAGCAGCGGTGTTAATGTTTTCTTCCGTTAGAACATAAACTGGAGCACCGTATGCAGCTTCCTTTCAAATTAATTGCCTCCCCTCTTTAAAAAATTTAAACCATCTTCGAGGTGTGCTACAGGGAAGAGCAAAATCTCCTTAGGCCTCCTGTAATATTTTATAGGTCTCAACTGAAGATTTGTTGAGACGAAAGTAGAATTTCAGAACAGCATGTTGTTCGTTGCGTGTAACTTCCATTTAGCAGTAGGCGAAACTGAACATGTCTCACCTTGCACATTTCTTTCTTTCGGCAACCAAAATTGACAACAATGAAACTAATTCCACTTGTAAACTAGTCATTAATCTAAGAAAATGTTGCAAAAATAAATTTTAACGCGAGAAATCAAGCCTGGAAAAAGTATGACCAACAGCTCTGGTATTTCTTTAACCAACAGTAGATTGTGCCATTTAGTTAATAAAGAAATTAAATTTATGATGCTACACATCATGAGGAGTTTCTTACATCAAAGTGTACGGAATTTGTGGTCAATTGTGAAAGTTCTTTAAAGATATGTGCATTAATATTTAGAAAATGTGTTAAATATGCAGATAAATATGTATTAAGGCAATTATGTCTCAACAAATCTTCAGCTGAGGCCTATAAAATGTTACAGGAGGCATGTGAAACTAAGACATTATTAAATGCAATATCCTAATTATCGGTAATAAACTATTCCGCAATTGGAATGAATTACAAAATACTGAAAGACAAGTGTCCCTCGTTTACATTACCCTCAAATATTCTATTGTCAAGAGTATTTCATTTTTAAACTTAGAAAAAGACCTCTCTGCGTCGCAAGACATGACCGGTGCGAACAGAACTACTACGTTAGCAATATATTCTCAGGTTTTTCTACAGTGTCGCTTTTAAATACACAACACAAATACGAAAAGTTTGGACATTGTGGTATCTTTTTCAGCACAACTTACATTTTATTGGTAAACTACATCACCTGGTACCTAGTACAACACTAACCTTCTTTATTCCCATGGCTTATTGAAGAGACATATCATAAGTCTTCTTGTTTCTTGATAAAGTCTTGATAAATGTCGGGAAGCCAACTGAAATGACATGTGATATTGATCGCTTTGTAAAGGCTCACTGCCGACAAAGATTTACTCATAAACGCTGGAGAGTCCCTCTCACTGACTTCACAGCTTTAATACACCTTTCTTAATCACAGGCCGTGGAAGCAGAGATAGAGCTACTGCTTGTAACACATGATAAGGGAGATAAAAAACAAACGCTTTTTCGTTGCTGATGTAAATTTGTTGTGAAAGTATTGTCCATGTACAAATCCACATTTTTAGTTTGGACGATAAGTAAGCCCTAACGACTAACAAACTAACTGTCAAATATGCACTTTGAGAACAAGAAATTTTAATCATCACTCTTTAAATGTAACGACATTACTTTGCATAATAATGTTGAAATGTAGTTTGATATAAAATTTGTAAAAACTTTCCTACTTCGTGCTTGTAAACATTTGCCCTTTCTTTGCGCATAAATAGTTGGCATATAAAATATGTATTTGCAATAAATCCGGGCTCGAGTGACCACTCAAGGAATGATAAGTCATGGCTATCGGGGAAAATCCCTATAAATAAAATAAATTGCAATATTACTGGATGAATGGATAGAACTAGATTATATTTTTATATACAAATTAAGAGGTTTCGCGTCTATAAAAATTCTCATCCCTTGTAAAAATGATTTTGAAAAAAATCTGCTTTACTTGGAGACAAGTATTATAGTGTCAATACAAATGATAATGCACATGTTGCTACTAGCCGCAAGTTCGCCAAAATTGGATAACTACAAAACAGCCTACAAGAAGAAATAATCAGAATTTTGCAGCCAGAGTTGTGCATTGTGTTTTCGTAGTATTTAAGGAATATTCAACGTTTAATTTAGACTTTTCTAGTTTCGATTCTGAAATGAGTTTTTAGGAGCGTTAGATAGTAAGTAAAGTATTTGAAAGCATGATGAGATAAATGAATTTAATTTTATTCCAAGAAAAGTATGAAACTATAAAATCTATGTCTGTCTCATAAATAATAATAATAATAATAATAATAATAATAATAAACAACTTTATTTAGTGAAGAAAATGAAACAGCATGTAATTATCAATTTGAAAAGAAGAAAACGATTTTTCCACTTTTCAGTGGTTAAATAATTTTGTTATTGTGAACAACTTCATTTTGATTTTCCACACAAGCAAAGGTCATGGTATATTGCATTGGAATGGAGTGGAGTGGAATGGTTTGTTAGGAACGAAGAGGATAATTCGGTACTTCAGTCTTGCTCAACGGGACTGGCCGTTGTGCCTACGTACACAGTTAAAGCATCTCCAGGAGGAAGGGATGTGACGAGAGCTCACCCTGCAGCCAGTATCCAAAGGCGGTGAGGCCAGACGTAGACAGGATCCCTAACATGGATTCCAAATAGAATACCCCGAAGCCCTTTCAAGGAGCTCAAGCCTCTCAGCAGGTCCGCTTTCATACCTGACGCCGGGACAAGCGCAAGTCACCCTCACGCCGCACTAGCCTACCTCGCTCTGTCATTTTAAACCTTGTAACAGAACCAACGGAATGAAAGTATTTGAAATGGGGAAGCTGAAAATTCGTGGAAAGTAAAGATGCGTCCTAATGTTAGCCTAAGCGATCAAGGGAAACCACGAAAAATTCCAAGGTTATGATGGCCGGCCTCAAGAGATTTGACCCGGGAACCTTGCGAATGTGAGTCCCAAGCGTTTCCGTCTGAATCGCATCGCTCGGTCATGGTACGTTAACATGGTGACACTGAAGTTGAACAACATCTTGACCTTTGTACAAGGGAGTAACCCTATTTATATAAACTATAGAAATTATGAAGATAAAAGGATAATACAATAAACCTTCAGTTTTCCTTGTCAGGGAATATAACTAGCCCAACTCCATCTTTAATCCGGGACTGAACATAGAGGCAATTTTTCAGATGTTATGATTTAGACCATGATTTTCACTCTTGAAGAGAGACAATTTCTGCAAGGCTCAAGACTGTTATATTCTTTTCTTAACTAGTTGCAGTATTATCCGTTACTGTATTAATTCGTTAGGATAGGATGGAAATCATATTACTTAATGTGCATCAAATAGGGACTATGTGTTACAGAATTCTGAACCTGACTGGACGAAATGAAATTAACAAATTTTTAACTAATTCAAATAACTATTAGGGGTTTAACAGAAGCTGAACGTTAGATTCAGCGTGTAAAATACACCGAAAAATATTTTCCCTCGAATGACAATTAATTTTAATTCTAGGCATCTAATTTGTGTTTTGATCGGACACTGTAGCAGGTTCAGTGCGTGTTTCTTCCATTGGTTTATAGTCATTGCGAAATGTACAAGGATCATCCAGAAAGTAAGTTTCCCCACACCACCAAATATGGCTGCCTATGCATTGCGAAAGGCGGGTGCGCATGCCACAGATATTGAGGAAGTGGCAATCCTATGAGATCATTGGCTTTTCCAGTTCTCCAAGCAGTGGCTGAAAATGTCGGCTCTCATTATTGCGCCCGTCGTATGTGGTTAGGTCTGTGAACATGTTTTTGAACTCACAGAGCATAGCACCGTCATGGTGCTATAATGGTCGGACGTCATGAGCAAGTCGCTGCTTTTTTGGTGGCTCACCACCATCTCTCTCACTGACCCACAATATACTCAAATACCTCTGAGTAGTGAGAACCACAAGTTTCAATCCATCTGGAAGGCTCCCTTTGAGGAGGGAGGGATATCCGGCCCATTGTACTTCCAGTAAAGTCAGAAGTACCACGAGAGCTCGGGATCAGCAGAAATTGCACCAGATCATCCCAACGGAATATACAAATGTGCCGTTGGCGACATCCGTCCTAAAATTGAACTTATCTATAAGCTGGAGTGTTTTAGCGATTGCAGAGCTACCATGGTAGCGTTGATGTTGAGCCTGTCTGTAGATAACGTGTGATCACAACAGGCTGCACGCCTCACTCTTTGAGATGCTCAGATGTCCATAGTTACCTATTACGTTTTCGTATCCAATAAAATGTTTTGAGGAAAAAATAATTTCGATCTACTCCGATGCATTTTTGGGTTATGGCAGCTCAATGCTTGTTCCTATTACTGCAGATGTAGTAACAGACGTATGACGGAACATTTTTAATATAAATGTGACAAAATTGCACTGAAGGAAATTTAACTAAATATTAACACAAAAAATGTAAAATACGCATGATAAAATCTGATTGCCTAAACCATTGTGGAAAAGATAACAATTCAAAGCGCAGACTATTTTGCTCAAGAGGTTTGTAGACAATTATATGGAAAAATGAATCGATGAACAGGGACGCGGAAGAGCGAGCATTGAGTAGGAGTGCAACTAATGATGGTGTGTGGGATGTGTTTTTCCAGTCCACGTAATCCCGTCAGAGGATTTGTGACATATGACGCAGTTGTTTTCCAAGAACTACCGAGAAAGAAGAGAAAAATATATTGATATGGAAAGTAAGGAAGATACAGAAATGGCTACAATGTTTATTTTTTAAGGCTGTATTTGCGCTGTGGGGATATAGCGAAGGAAAATAGGCCTGAGATTGCAGGCGAAATATTTAGATGAGATTGTTAAAAGAAATTGAAAGTATCTAGTCCCGGCATGCACTTGAAGCTTTGAAGGCAGAGGCTTGCCCTTTGAGAACCTAGCTAGAGTCTAGACGATTCATAGTGTAGGTACATTATTCTTTTAGTTTTATAGATCACTCCTTAATCCTTTTAACTACTGAATTTTTTCCCTATAAAAAGAATACCTGTATTCAGATGACCAGCATTTGTAAATTTCGAAATTCGTACTCAACCGTGTTTATATTTTCAGTTAGTGTCATTGAATCGTAACTATGCATTCGGTATGCTCAATTAGATCAGTCATTTCTTTAAAAAAATTGCTTAAATTATTGGAAAATATTACCCTAATCGGCGAATGCTAATTAGAACTTGGTTTTGAAAATAGTTTATTGGGCATTCTGTTCAACGAAACCACAAATAATTTCTGTAACAGAGACAGGAAACATAACGCTCTAGTGACCAGAAAGAAACAGTTTTTACACAAATGTACAAATGATGTTTTGTGTGTAAATCTCTTCTTAGTCTTTTACTGCCCCAAGAGGTTTTTGGCGACCGCTGCGTCTTCTACCTCCATCAATTATATCATTGGTAGAGTGGAGGCAGGTATGTGATCAGCACACCATATCCCGCCGATCGCTATATTCCGGCTTATAGATCGAAGATCGCCACCTCTCCATCAGGCAGCTTCCCAAGGCTGGGTAGACCCCGTTCCAGACCTCCCTAACTTTAGTAGGTAGCAGAAATCGAACCTGCCCCTCCCTGCCAGCAGTCAGCAAAACTAACCGCTAGACCAAGGCGGTGGTCGTGTTTAAAGGATAACTTTCACAAATTTGTAAGGCAAATTTGAATCCATTGAAACGAGCTATTTCTTGAATTTACTCGAACGATTAAATCACATTTTGCTCACAAGGCCAAAATATTGATTTCTTTTTAACTTTGTCCTACTTGAGAGCATAGGAAAATGTTTGTAATGTAGAAACTCTTGACAATTTTACAGCTTGTAAAATGAATGTCATTATAATCATTGAAACAAAATTCCTATTAACTATAACTACTTTACTGAATTATTTAAATATTCAGGAGTGTGGACATTTAATGTGTACCGTAGTAATTTGAATTTATAGTGTCGGGACAAACAAATTGAAGTAGATTAGACAATGATCAACATTTTCATTAATGTGAAATCTATCAACTTTTATTTTTATTATTTAATATATTTAGGTAGCTCGTCATAACTACCAGTTCATTCAGAGAAAATAACATTACGATTAACTAAATTAAAGTGCTTCAAAAATAGAGATGTTTTTGTGGTTTCGTTTTATTTATAAAAGAAACTGAGCAGTTATATTCGTTTTCTTTTTAAGATAAAGCCTTTATGAGATAAGGTCAAGAGGACTTGTGTTTCTGAAGATTATACTTTTCAGAATAATATAATAATAGTTTAGAGCTCTTTTCGTTGGGAAACATCGCAAGATTCAGTACTAAAGCCCTACATTCGGACACAGGAGAGCTCCAAGCAATCCGCATTAATGTAAAACTGTGCATGGAGTATTGCTTGATGGCAACGCGCCCCACGTACACAGCTCTCCTGCAGGAAAGGGAAGGTAGGCGATTTCACTACAGCTTGTACAGTTTTGACTCGTCATGCTTTCCGTTCAAAAAGAAAGTTCCATGATATACAAACACTTAACGGGAATGGAAAGTGATCAAAGGCAGGAATCTATTGATCACTCGTCTTCATAATTCTTGGTGATGATAATTTATCAATTTCTTACAGATGTCTTTAGTCACTCTATAAGGAATATTTCAAAGTTATTAACCTTTTGAAAATATCCCCTTTAATAATATAATTATTTA
Organism: Metallyticus violacea; assembly: GCA_030762175.1. Lineage (NCBI taxonomy): Eukaryota > Metazoa > Arthropoda > Insecta > Mantodea > Metallyticidae > Metallyticus > Metallyticus violacea. The sequence continues at coordinate 278,702,741 of CM060846.1, read as the reverse complement.
TATATTTCTTATTGTTATTTTGGGTAAATTTTCTGGACTGGAGAAAGCCGACGTGGGAGGCTGAGGTCTCTAAGGCCGGACTTAAGAACGTGAAGTCTGCGGTTCGAATTCCCCCAGGACCTTCTCACTGATTGAGATATTTTTGTCGTCATTATTAGAAAGATACTCAAAACTTGGTCTGCAATGCTTCCCTTAAAGAAACCTTTCCCAATTTTCTTACAAATTTCCGTATCACTTTTCTGCAAGAGTTTGTTTTCAAATATGAATCTTTCGTGAAAGTATGTGTTTTAAAGTGTACTGACTTTAGCACACAAATAAAGCGAAAAATGTTTCCTTTCACGACTTGTCACCTTAAGATCATCCGAACCACACAAAGGCAATTGTTGCTGTAAGTGAGGACAGAAAACTGCATAGTTAACAGCATACGCTTCTTCGCACGTGCTCTAGCCGATGAACCATTTGCAAGCACGGTACAACAAACATAAGAATGCGCCATTTGTAGATTTATTGTCCAAGTACGTACAGTTATCAATGGTACGTAATATTAAAACTTCCCATTACTTTTCTGCTATTCTGTAGAGAACCTCACTATTTAATTACGGGCAAAATAACGTGAGGCACAAGGAATAAACCATCATAAAATCCTTCAATGGCGCTATCTAGACAACTATGTCCCTACAACATGGCAAGGAAGTGTAGGTATATGAAATTGTTACCAAACTTATTTTCAAATGTGCCTGAAATGCAAACTTCGTTTTCTCTGGACTCATACCTTTGTTAACAAACATGCTGTAAACGTACCCCCTGGGGAAGTACACACGGAGTCCGAATGGTGCTAACAAAAAGAGTATGCATTATCATGGATAAAACTCTTCCCTATGAAATTCAATGTTTTGATAAATACCAGTAAATTTTCACTTAGTTTGTTTTCATAAGTTCATATTCATTTTTTCGTATTTTAGCTTTAGATATTTCAGAATTCAGTAATGTATCAAGCTATTGGATTGATAAGGACATAGGAGAATTTTCGGTACTTAAGGCGTGCTCGAGGACTGGCCGTTTGCGTTGTGCCTCCGGGAGGAAGGGATGAGGTTAGAGAGACAACGGGCAGCCAGGATTCAGGGGCGGTGGGGCACGGACATTGACAGGGTCCTTAGCATAGTTCCCAGGATTACCCCAACTCATAATTGAAGCCCCTCAGAAGGGCCACTTTTATAGCAGATGCGCAAGCCACTGGCACACAGAATACAGCACCAGCCCACCTGGTACAACATTTTCGATCCTGTAACAGAACCAAAAGGAAAGATCAATTGGAGCATTCATTCAAGTGACCAGGGAACACCATGAAAAAACCCTGATCAGGATTGGTCAGGATAGACAACTTTAAGAGATTTGAACCCGGTGCCGCGCGGAATGCTAATACCAAACATTGCTGTCTGAGCCACCTGTTCGGTAAGCTTTTCTTTTAATCATTGTCATATATTTTAACATTTCGAAGAATTAAGCACTAATGACCTACTTATCAGAAAATAGCAATACCAAAATGCTTAGCCTCATGCTATGCAGCAGCGTTGTGAATGAAATTATAAAATATCAAATAATTCAAAAGATACAAAATGGTCATTAAATAATTAATATTGCTATATGGTTGACGTAGTAATGATCAGGAGAACACTAACCTCCTTCTCTTGGAACGAGAGGCCAATGCGGGTTCAGGCCAGTCGCAGCAACCGCTGCGTCCTCTACCTCCGTCTTGCCACATCATAGGTAGAGGTGACGTGATCAGCATACTGTTACTCCACAGGTCGCCTATCAAGGGCCTCCGAGATATATATCATGTGTGTGTGTGTGTGTGTGTAAACTTTAATATACCAGGACAAGGAAGCCCAGCTAAGATTTGTTCAGAATCATCCCAACTTGTAGCTTCGCCAATGGAAGGCTGTTCCCTCCACAAAAGAGTCAGGATATCTTTTGACAGGTTGTGATGGTCATACACGTGTATGGAGACGTCCTGATGTACTTCTTGCTCCAGCCACTATTATTGAGCATGACAGAATAGGAAGCGGTTCGATTATGATTTGGGCTGGCATTACTAATGAGTGTCGGACAGAGGCTGCTGCTGTTCCACAGTACATGAATGCTGAAGTTTACATTAATGACACTATTCATCAAAATGTTGTACCCTTTGCTTATGGTATGAACCCTAATTTTCTTCTAATGCACTCAATGAAGAATGGAAGAGAACCCCAAAACTCTCTATTAGGAGGCTGGTGCAAAGCATGCTACGAGGTGTTAGGAAGTCATCGCAGCTCACGGAGGACACGGAGGACACACTAGTACTTTGTGTTGAAATAACCATGGACACATTGATTACTAAATAATATAACATTGTATTTGCATTTTGTTTTCTGCATCAGTCAATAATTTGTTCGTGTTACAAATCCTGTGAAATAAACGTTTATTAGAATACCTATTGTAATTTGAAGCGGCTTAGTCGTCCCCAACAATTAGAGCATGATTATGATACTATATATTTGTGGTCCCATTTTGGCGTCAAATTCTGAAACTGTTTACTAGCCTCCGGCTATGTGCCCCAGGCTGCGCACCAATTTTGAAGCCATTTATTGTCGAGGTCGAATTGTCTCAAGTTGTGATTCCAGTTATGAAACGGTGTGTTACATTGATTATTGGTTTACCGCCACAGGTAGCCGAGATCGTTAAGGCATGGACTCGTGAACGGAAGGTCTGCGGTTCGAATCCCGCCAGGATCTTCCTCCCTGACTGGGTTTTTTTCCAGGTTTTCCGCAGTCTTCATAACTGGCAAATGCCAGGGAGGTACCTAAACTTAAGTCTGGAACGCTTCCTTCCTTAAAAAAAAATCTTTTCCCAATATATCACTTCATTTCATGTATCATCAGTGTTCACCGCCTGTGATGCCTCAGTAGTAAAAACGGGCGTTAAACACTACTCAAAAAAAATTATTGGTCACCTCGGTGTTATTGCCCACGCTTCAATGACAATTTCTCATTTCTGATTGTTTGTTGATTAGGACTCAACAGGACAAGGAGAGGAGTTACAGTATAAATAAGCACGAGTTATGACATTATATGTTGGTAATTTATTATGTACAAAATCCAAAATCGCGTCCTCTGGGGTTTTCCGTAAGACAGACTTAGCTATACCGATTAAAGCTTAGTTGCCGCGTGTGAAACTTAAGATGAGTACCGCGATGCATAAAACTGAAAACTGCCTAACTGATTTATCGAAAATACGTAAATGAACTGCATAACTGATAGCAGCTTCTTAGCTGAGAATCAACTTAAAAATTGCCTAACTGATATATCAGAACTTAAGTGCCCGCGTCCAAAGTAAAACTTATCTGCACCTGAGAACTGAGCTGGATCTCACCGCGTATGGAACTGCTTGCCTCTCGCCGTGTGTAAAAGTTCAAACCGCGTGCTCCAGTCGAGCAAACGCTTCTTTATATATAAAATTCAAATCAAGTCATCGTTGCCTTAATGATTGCCATGGGGTCACAAAAACACGCGCAAGTTTCGCGCCTATCTTTAAAAGTTCAAACAAACATTTTCCATTGACTGGTTTAAGTTCACCTGCCACGCGTGCCATTAGCTATTTTTTGAAAGTTTAAAACATTGTGTTGGCATTGGCTAGTTTAAAGGCTAACAGTAAAACGCCTGTAGGGGTCAAAGTCCCAAACGGATTTAAAAGTCTTTCAATTATTAACCATGTAACGGTAGTCCTTTTTTAAAAAAGGGAATTCACACGAGGCCCTTTTCCTTCGTATCGGATTTATGGCTCTCTTGCCTTTCCAAGCTACCTCAAGGAAAACCACCAGGGTCTCTCTTTTGTACAATTCTTACATTGATGTTAAAGCTTATGACATAGGATATTATACGTAATATTTATATTACTAATTACAATGCCAAATTATTATCAGGCTTACATAAATATATATTATATTTCGGGGGGGGGGTTGGATGGGAGGAACTGCTACTAATTTCATACAGTTCTTCAATCTATAATTACAAACTGTCAAAAATTAAGTTATATTAATATTTATTTTGGGACTTTGGTTTAAACACGTGTTCTTCTATCTTTTTTTTTTTTTTTTTTTTTTTTTTTTTTTTTTGAGTAATGCATAGTAAAAGGTTATTTGTCAAGGAAAATGTAAACTAAAAAACAAAAGTCCCAATGCAACCCCCCCTCCACTTAACAACTTATTCTGCATGATTTGAGCCTACGATCTATGAAACCATAGATAAATGGATAAAGCAACCATGTTGCTGTATCCATTATACCAGACGTCAAGTGCGTAGTTACCTCTAATCTAGACTAAGCTACGTATTACGATAATGAAACAATTAACACTTGATCAGTGCCGTACTGACATATGATTAGTCTAAGACTTTAAAAATCTTCAAAATTTGATAATGGGCTATTGGAAATCAGGGTTTAAAGATATTCTAAGGCAAATTTTTGCCACCATCTGCATTAATGTTAACTTATCAGTGCCTAATTTATATGAAATTAACACTTTCGAGAGAATATTCAGCCATAAAAATGACTGGTGATAATAAAGAGAGGTTAGTTTAAGTAAGAAAGAAACAAATACCTATAATAAATTTCGATACACCTCATTAATATCCACCGCTTTGATGCCAAGTAGTTAAAACGTTAATAACAGTCCCGCAATCTATAATAGGCAGGAAAATCTCTGATAAATCCATATATTAAACTTTGAAGAGTATAATATATATATTTCTTCGTATCGATATTGATATAACTGTAAAGCATTTAAAGTACTATGCTCTAGATTGTATTTCACATTTGAAACACACATTAAAGAAAAACTGTTACTTATAATAGTTCATTCATTATCTAATTAATATAAATGGTACTTTATAGTTCTTCCTTTTGTATTGTAAACTAGAAGCCTGTCATGCTGCGCAGTAGAATTGAGACATGATTCAGGAGATTTAATAAAAAATAATACCAGTTTTATTTATGCACAATTTAATTTATATCCTATGAACCGAGAAACATCGAACATTTTGTACTTTATTTTAGCATATTAAATTAAACATAGAACATAACATGAAGCATTTCATTTATCTCGACACAGTGTTGTGTATTAAAGCTGAGAGCATAGGGTATATACAGCGCAAATAGCGCGTACAGTGCATCTTTTCCAATTCCCATAATCAATGCATAGCTCTCCAAGTTCTTTGCTGTGCAATTCAAAAGCTAAATCAAATGAAGCAGAATTTTATGATTGGCCATCCTCTGCAATGTGAGTGTTCAGTGACACGGATGAGGCATTGAGTGTCCACTTGTTAACTGGCGGGTCCGAGCGATTCACTTGAATGGTGAACGGTTGTTGGTTGTTTTTTCCAGAGCTTTTATTCACCCTGCATAGGCGAATAGCAGGTAACTTAACACTAGAACAGCTAAGAATCTGATATACCCCGAACAGCGGAAAGGGATCATTTTGACTCCCGTCATATAAACATGCAAAACTTTTTTATTTTATTTATTAATAGCTTTATTTTAATTACAAATGCTCTCAGAACAATAAACAAGTGCATTTTAAATTATGCTTAAATATTTAACTTGAAAAAGTTAATAAATACTTCCTAAAGCTAAACCCTTAAAAAATTAAAAGCATAAAATATATTTATTCTATATTATTCTTAATCAGAAAAGTTGGCTTTTGCTTTTCAGTTCGTAACTGTATTACAGCTCCTAGTTTTTCTCAGTTATGTACATTTATTTGAAGGATTATAAAATAATTTTGTAAATCGCCTATACGCATTTTGCACAGATGATCTGAACTTTTCGTGCACATTTTTCACACAACAGCTTTGCGGCGCTTCTCACAAAAATGACTTGTTTTCTTTACACAGACTGCTTTGACATTTCTTTCGCTTTTTGGAAGACCTATGCTCTTCATCCTCTTCCTCTTGTTGTCCTTGTTGTTTTTTCTCCTTCAGATTATTCACCAGTTGAAGGATGAACTCTGTTTATCTTTCTGTTCTTTACCTCATTGTAGATGACTCATGGTGACATGTAGATATTGTAGAAATGGAGCATTGGCCATCTTCTACATACTACTTTAGTTGAATATTTACGAGTCATCTGGTAAATGGCATCTACCCCATATATGGTTATTGTAGACGGCTATAGTTTCTGGTTTCTTGTCTACTTTGCTCATTGCCACCTCAGAATACACCGCATTGAAGTGGGACATTCTTATTTTTCCTTGCTCCCCCCCCCCTTTTTGCCTCGTTAGGAATTTCACAATGAATTTTGTTCATTGTTCCTTTTTTTTTTTTTTCCCTGTTGGAGTTTCTGGGCTAGTGGAAGAGGTGTGAAGAAGTTCTGTCACCGCGTTCTTCCTTGATTTAGAAATGGCTCCAATAGACGTAGAACGACATATTCCCCTAGAGTTAGATTATCCGGAAATGCATAATCCTTCCTAGGTATGGTATGGCATTACATATATGATAGTACATCTGCTGCGATCCAAAATTTCTGACCATATTTGCCAGGTTTGTTGGGCATAAGTTGGGTAAACATGCACCTGATTTTGCTTGCAAGTAAGCTCATCAACAGTTATATTTTCCCCTGGACGAAAGTTTTCCACAAATCTATTCCAAATTTCATACACAAGAGTGAACTTATAACATGGAAATCTTTCAGCTCGGGTTGATTTCTCATCAAATGGAGAAATCTGAACAGCTCCTTAAATCTATCCCGTAACATTGTGTCCTTGATGAATGAATGTAGATCCCAAGGAATGAGACCAAAGTATACTGACATACCATTAGTACAGATCACTCCTCGATGTACATGATGGCGATCATCTTCTCCAGTTCTTCCAGTGAAACAGTCCACTGGTGTTTCACTTTCATCCGAGCATTGGATTCTGTAAACTTCTTTATGAGACGAAGCATCGATTCATCAATGAATAGACAAAAATCACTGGTGGAAGTGTCATCCACTCGTTGGAAAGTATATTTATTGGGACTTTCTCGCTCTTTTAGGACATTTACAGTAGTCCGTCTTTCTGACGAAGATATGTTGATAACCTCCTATTTGGACCAGTCTCTAGGCACAATTTTCACTGTGAAAGAATCTGAGAAGTCTGGCCCTACTGAGATGACTGAGGCAATGGCTGAGGAATATTAGCACTCGCACACGCTTCGGATAAGGTATCCTCGCTAACATTTACATCACTGTCACTAGTTTTTGGTTTAAATTCACTACTCGAGTCTGATAGGTCAGTTTCTGATTCAACGTCGGAACTCTCGAAAAAAGCGAGCAAATTTCGTCATCCGAAAGACCCCTTTGACGATACATGATTCAATACGACCGTGAACACACAACATTACCTAAATGGGAACGTAATATTTACAGATAATATGCATACATTTTCGGTCCCAACAATGAGCCAACATCTCTCTCTGCATATTGCTGGTTACTGTAGCTGTATTGTTGGTTATTTGTCGAAAATTTTACTGGGTAGTTACGCTATAAATTTTTAGCGGTCGAATTGACATCTCTCGCTGTTCTTGGTATAGGACATAAAAATAAATGAAAAAATTCAGTTTTTTATATCAAAATGCAATATCGTAAAGAGGAAGAAAATAGAACAAAAGTCATGTTATTTGGTGGAAAAATATGAACATTTGAGGAAACTGTTCAATATTCCTTCTGCAGTTCTAGTGTTAAAGCAGTTGGCGCAGAATATTAAAAATGGTAACAATTTGAAAATATCACGTTCCAGTTTCGTTACAGAAAGTTTGTAAGAACGAGGCTTAACTTTGACTATAAAGACTTCGGTTCGATGTTGAAAGTTAGCATCTCTTTGAAAAAAAAAGCAATACCGCTACATTCTGCTGCTTTTTCTGCATGCGTTCAACGATCCTGTGGCTTTTCACATGAAGTTCCGCGAATTTAAATGGTGCATATGTCGATTTCTTTCCTTTGCACCTTACGCAGATGCACACTTATTGCTTTTTCCCGTTCTTAATTGCGTGACGCGATCTGAAAACCGCTGCCTCTTCAGCATTCTCGCAGACAGATCCTTTAGAAGCAAATTTTCTTTCATAATTCTTCAGTTGACTAGTTCTATTTTTAATTCTAGGCTGTGCTTATGCAGACTTCTGAGGCGTCTTTCTTGTAGCGGACGGACAAAGGGAGGGCACAACCTTGCAATCCTTTGTGCTTCACGACGCAAAAGCTATTCACTTCAATGTCGGCCCATTTCACGAGGGAAAAAGGTTTGACACGTGAATGGGTATACAGCTTATGTGCAATTTTTTCTTTCCTTTGCAAGGATCGATCACGGCTCTGGGATAACGTTTAATGTGCAATGTACTGGAGGGTTGCATGTGCATGTGCAGTTGGGCGAAATTCATTGGCCTTATTAAGATTTTCCATAAGCTCGTGTGTAAAGACATTTAAAAACTTCCACATTAGCACCTGCTTTCAAGTATAACCCTTTGTTAAGGCTGTAAATTCGCATTCACCTTTTCTCCTCATGAATCCTATAGAAACATACAGAAAAGTACAATAATGGGGAAGTATTTATGCAGTTGCAGTATTTTTCCTGATTCTGGTGGTAGCCATTCTTGCCTCGTAAACCCAAGATCGCGGGTTCAATTCCGGCCAAGATCAATGGATTTTTAGCATAAAAATCCTAAGTATGACTTCCTTCGTAAAGGAAGCAAAGTCGTGGGATTCGTGTCATAGATTTACGGCAGTCAAACCGCCACGTGTCGCCGAGGTCGTTAAGGCGCGGACTCATGAGCGGGAGACTTGGGATTCGAATCCCGCCAGGACCGTCCTCCCTGACTGAGGTTTTTTCCAGGTTTTTCTCAGTCCTCATAAATGGCAAATGCCGGAGAGGTACCCTAAACTTAGGCCTGGAGCGTTTCCTTCCTAAAATAAAAATATCCTTTCCCAAATGATCATTTTATTTCATGTATCATCAGTGTTCACCGCCTGTGGTGCCTCAGCAGTAAAAACGGGCGTTAAATACTATTAAATAAAAAGGCAGGCGAAAGAACCTCAAGCCTGAAAGAAGAGAGAGGCCTCTGAGCAAAATTTGTCGGCCATTTCACGCCCTGAATTGAATGCGACACTGATGATGTTAAAGAGCGTCCGTAAATAAACCGAATAAATAACAAAAGAATCTTGTGAGTCAGTTTTAAGTGATCAAGAAAGTTCCTTTCGAGTATTCTGAGTAAAATGTAGAGACCTGAAAGTCCCCATCACAATCAGTTCAAAAATGAGCCCAGCTTGGTCAGGGTTTTCAGTAAATTAACATAATTTGATGTAATAACCACGAAGGGAACAATGGAAGCTCCTTAGAGTGTCATTTGTCTCCCCTGAAATGCTGAGCAAAAATGCGGCCTCGCTTTGTCGTGTAGGAGAGCGATTAACGCCCGGCAAGAAGCAAGCACCTGACACTCATGCTTTTCTCTTTGTAAGGTTGAGAGCCCTCTTAGCCCTATTGGCGGGAACATTTCAGTACCTTCATGAAATCTATTTCTCACTCTTGTGGCTTGTTGAAGCTTGCAATTATACGAAAGTTCCAGGGGAAAAACATCCCAAGTCGCATCTTGTTAATTAAACAGCAGAGCATTTTTAACGTCTGTAAACTTATCACATATCAACTAAAAACTTGTCGTGTTTAAAAATATATGTTATTATTAAAGTACTTATAAATATTACGTACGTTCTTTATAAAATGTGAGAATGAAAGAGAGGAAAGTTAAGTGTACACAAACTTATTATGCTTAGCATTTTTCTCGTGGAATAATAGGTCAAACAGTATGTTTGTAAATGTCTGCACATTGTTTATTCATAGCTGCACAAAAATGAATGTGAACTAATAAACGATTTAAATATCTGCTCTTAGTTTTCAGTTTATATTCCATCAAAATCTCTGTTTGCGTGATTTGTGATACTTTCAAAGTAGTATCGAGCTGTTATACTGTCAATATTAATGTGATTAATATAATAAGCAAATAGAATAAGTAATTCAATAATGATAAAACATTAACATACGTTCATCAATGTAGGACTGTCCCAGGTAATCAATTTGCCAATCCCGAGGCATTTGGACTACTGTGGGAGAACTGGCACATCTGACCAGCTTGCAACAATTAAGCAGGGTGGTCTTTATCAACTCCAAATGCTTTAATTGAGCGGACTCTAAATGGAAGTTTTGCCTGTAGAGAAATACATCCTATGAAGATCGAGACCACTTTCATTGGATATGGTTTCCTCCTACTACATTTGACATGATTAATACAGTCATCTGGAAGTTCTACTTTAGTGTTTAATTAAACAATCCACATCTCTTGGTAGATTACCAACTTTCAACTGATTTCAGACAATGCAACGGAAGGGTCTTAGGTCTAGACAATTGTGAACAAAATGATGCAGAAAATATCACAAACTTTCTTGCTTACAGCCTAAGGATAAACATGCATACAAAACACTTTCTTCTGTTGAGAGTATGTAAATACTTAACAATTAATCTTTACAATAGACATCATTGTATGTTACCGTAGGACAATGATATTATATTAATACAAAAAGAAAACAACAACTTTCTTATAAAGTTCTTTCCCACTGGATTTTTTTCGCACTTGGTTTTGATTTACTACATTTGTGCTCCAACCAGTTGTAATTTCTTTTCACATTCAATCTTTTGAATTTTTGTTGTAGAATTTCTTCAGCCCTGCATTTCTATTTCCAAATTTGGTCTTCCAAGTTCTTGTCACAATTGAAATAGCCGTCTTTCTTTCTTTACCATTATCTCAAGAGTTAGAGAGATATGGTCATAGTATTGCACAATGCTCCCACCCTTACGAGCCTAAACGTTTCCTTTTAAGAGTTCCCTTACTGGCAACCTGTTGTTTCAGCCTTGCTTATGTTGGATGCCCTGCTAGCCTTCTTAGAAACCTTTACCGTAGACTGGATGCAGAATCTCCCACCCCAGTCTTCATTGTCTCATGTCGCGATCAAGAGCGCGTGTGTGTATATATATATATATATATATATATATATATATATATATATATACACACACACACATACACACTTTGTGTATATACTTTGTATTTTAAGTTTTTGAAGTTAAATATCAATAATATTTTACAAAAATATAAATACCATTACCAGACAAAAAGCAAATATTCATACAGGTATTGCTAGCTTATTTTACTGTGAAATGGAAATCCATTGTAAATGCATAAGAATATTTAATGCTCTTTCAAACAATTTCAAATCATTATTACTACTCAGTTATGAACAAAACTACAAATCTGATCTTTTAGAATACTAATGTAACAATATATATTTACTCTATAGAAGAATTTATAAATTAGCAATGATTTTTTTCTTTGGTAACATATGCAGTATGTTTTGTGAATCGTGTTTGATATACTTAGACGAGGAACTATGTATAATAAATAGTATTAATATATATAAGTAGAATAATAAATAAAGCATTTCCCACACAAAAATATTACATATGCGCATTTACTGTAACTTGTGTATTAATTAGTAAGCAATTAATTATACTACGCAATGTATACAATTTTAATCAATTTGCGCTCACTACGTAATGCAAAACTTGACATGTTCTAGAACGCAATTAAATGTTATGTTATGTAAAATTATAGCCATACCAGTAGTGTTAAGAAGCGTCGAAAAACAATACTGGTGTCTACGAAATAAACCCATTTCTGTTTCTTTTTACGTTAACTTTGATATAAAAGTGGACTTGCCAGGTTTTCTGAAAATCAGTAAGGGTCACATATTTTTTTCCCCTCAAAGATCTGTAGAGGTCGTTCTCTAATCATAATGATGACAAATAGTCAAGTTAATACAATAATTTATTTTGTATCACATCTTATGGCCAGTACACTCAATACATACTATAACACTTGCAGCTCTTCTTAGCAATATTTAGTAATGATTTTATCATTGATAATTAAATCACAAAAACTTTGACAACTTGCTTAAAATTCAAATGTATTTATTTTTCATCCTTAATTAAATTTGAATAACATTTGCACCGTCCATTGCTCCATCAGTTATGTAATATTGAAAACACGCCCCAAATATTTTAATTAAATTATTAAATGCTTAAAAATAGGATATTAATATTCTCATATTGGGAACATCTATAGGAAGGTGAATAGTGAAAAAAGGTTAATCATTTTTTCTCCTAATGATTGAAAAGTTTATACATGCAATGAAAAAATACATAAAATTCCCCTTGAACAGACAACAGACATCTAACAGACATCTAATACCGTAACACAAAGCACGTACTCTTACCGGTCAGTCATGCTATCCGCACTAATTTTCACAGGCTATTGGCACTAGCGCTTGATTCATAAAGCTTTAGGTATGAGCAGTTTAAAAAACGTTTCACGGGTTCTCTGTGGTTTCCAAATGCAAATATTAACCAAAAGATGGAGAACTATATATCTAATATCCGGTATGGCTTTCAAATGGGACACAATTTTTCTTCCTCAAATATCGTATATTCTCTATGATATAGGGCGTTTGGCAAGTCTATATGTACACATGCTGTAGCTTTTCTTTACTGACTATATTTAGAGTCAAATCGTCAGTAAAGCATTTCCACATCTATTACTCCGCAATATGATTACCCCAAAACGAAAAGAATGCTGAAGCAAGAAGACAACTCGGAAGTAATTTTTGAAGTTAGCTTAGATAATTATCAGGAATGTAAAAAAATTTAATTCCGTAGGATAGTATGTTTGCGTAGACCAAATACATTTTCAATTTCCTGGCAGGCGTGGCTTCATTGTTTACATGTTAAAAATGCACCACATATGGAGTCAAAAGAATATCTAGCAATTGCCCGGATATCATATATTCCTAATGTCCACATTTATTTTCGTAAGGGATCTATGGTGCAGGACTAAGCAATGAAGAGAGATAGTTAAGAGTTCGTAGACTATTGCTGCAATTAATGCAGTTCATTGTGAACAGAAACATAAATGTAACAGTTGACAATCGGTTCACATCTATAGAACTTATGGTAGAGTTTCAGGGCCTAGAGTTAGCATATGCAAGTACACTGAAGAAAATTAAACGGGAAATTCCCGTGCGTTCTTCACTTCTAAGAGAAGGAATGTTGAATTTTCTCTTTATAGTTTCAAAGATAATGTTACTATAATATTGGTTATCCTGAGAAAATAAGATGTGGATAAAGTGACATGAAAACCCGAAATTCCGTCCTTCTATGATATCACTAGAGATGGAACAATTCTTTCGAAAAAAAGATATCAGCATAATTAGGATACCTGGTATCATAGGGAGGGGGTTAGAGTTTGTGACCGTATTGCAGGAACCTGCTGTTGTTCACATCGAAACGCTAGGCACAGCTCAGGATCAGCTACACTTTATAGTTGCTGCTAAGGCATTTTGATAGTTTTTAACGCCCGTTTTAATTGCTGAGGCATCACAAACGGTGGACACTGATGATGCATGCGATGAAATGATAAATTGGGAAAAGGTGTTTTTTTTTAAGGAAGAAACGTCCCAGGCCTACGTTTAGGGTATCTCCTCGACATTTGCTATTTATGAGGACCAAGGAAAACACCTGTTAAGGAGGACGGTCCTGGCAGGAATCGAACCCCAATCCTTCCACATTAAGACGTTTAATGACCTCGGCCATTCGTGGCGGTAAGGCAAGTTCGTGTTCGGTCATAGATGCACTGAACAAAATTGTGCCACCTACTCTTGTTAACGTGAGATGCACCCGGTGGTCTTTAGCTGCATTTCTCACTTAATATCAGTACAATGAATAGCTGCATTCTTTAAATTTGCTTTTGAAACAGTAAAAATGTTTTCAGGTCAAAGAAATTTCTATAAATCTGATGAGACCTTATGTTGAAAATAAAACTACTAACTTCTAATTTGAGTCATGGTTTAAAGATAACAATTCAGAACACCTTGAAAGAAGAGCAAGAGTGAGTGAAATCAAAAAACCTGGAATGAAAAATGAAATGCAGTCTTTGTCTTTAAAGAACAGAAAAGCTCCACATGTGTGTAGTTTTGATAGATCTGTCTTCCTGGAATGCACCAATATATATATATATATCAAGTGATTTATGAACTAAAATGTGTTTCTTTCATTGTATATCCTACATGTTAGTATACCACTCTGCCAGGGAAATCATTTTTTTAATCATATCTGTCAGACATAGTTCCATTTATTTAGTAATAATGATTCTCCTGTTGAGGATTAGCTTAGAGCACTTCTCACATCGTTTCGTTGACTCTGTTTAGCTACTCCCAACATATCTGAGTGGCGATGGTTTTTCTCTGCGTCAGCACGTCATAACACGTAGGTTCAGATATGATGTCATCTGTTGTCGAAGCGAACGTTCAAGAGTATGTGGTTTTGCTTCCCCAGGGGCTGCTGCTTTTGGTTGTGGTAAAGGATCACAAGTAGACGTGTGTTCGAGGGAAGTATTTAATGGATTCATCCCCATTTTTAAATATTCCACTTTGTGCCATATGATAATTCTCGAGCAAACAAACGAGTTTACAAACCTAAACTAGTAAAATGAACAAAGGAATGTTATACTCCTATAAACATTCACATTATCGTTCACTTTCTATGATTATGGTAACTCGAATGTTATTTCTGTAGAAATACCAGAGAAACATTAATTATTTCTATGACCTTGACAGATTACTGCGTACTAAAACCAACTTCGTCATCTAATAGGGCTAACTATCATTATATAGGAATGTCGGTCCTGGTGGTGTAGTGGTTACCATACTTGCCTTCTAAACCCAAAATGCGGGTTCGAACCCGGCCAGGACCGATGGATTTTTGGGGCGTAAAAATCCTAAGTATGGTTCCCCTTCGGAAGGGAAGTAAAGCCGTGGGTCCCGTGTCGTACATTAACGGCACGATAAAGAACCTCAAGCCTGAAAGAGGGGCCCCTGATCAAAATTTGTCTGCCGTTTCACGCCCTGAGTTGAATGGGACGCTGATGACCTGAGATGTTAAAGAGCGTCCATAAATAAATCAATCAAAAAAAAAAAAAATACAGGAATAATTCATATTTAGCATTAATTTCGACAATGTGTTAATTAGAGCACTGCTAAGGTCCTTTGAGATAGTAAATCGTTAAATCAACACTAGAACGAGTTCATTTGTTCAGCGACAGCCTGAAACACAATTTTACTACTGCTATAGATCGCAGGTGTCTACAGTCTTAATAACTAGAATTAACACGCATGCGTGGTAGTTGAACGTATACAACAGAAAGAGAGAGAGAATATAATGAAATATCTTAGTAACGCGCCTATTTACACAAAAGTGTTTATTCTTCTGGTTTTCCTGGCAATAAACTGATTTAATTTAAGAGTGAGATCTTCAGAACGAATTGTGTGCCTCTACAGAAACATATAGTTCTCATGTTGAGGAATCACAATTTAACTCAGCTACTTGGAGTTGGCATATCCAGTTTTCCAACCTCAATATTTTCTTCCAATGATCGCAAAGAAAATGACTTAAAATATATGCGTTTATAGTGCTCATTTTATTTACATTCATAATTCACAAGTTCATAGAAAATTTGACTGGTCTGCCATTCAAAAGCAGCTTAGTACTAAAGAAACGACCGATTATTGCTGCTGGGGAGATCTGCATGAGAGCATTAGTATTTCAAATATAATACTGTTTGATATTATATTATCTACAACTTTGCTAAATATTTAATATATATTTACGAAAGAATGTATTTATAAACTGCAATTGGGCTTACACCCAATGTCATGAAAATACAATAAAAGAAACCAGCTCAATTAAATACATTTCACCTAAATGAAGCATGCCAATCTAGATAACATCAACCTAGTGTAATAGGTCAAACTTGTTAAATATCATGTCGACATAATTTTATACATATTAACTTAATTAAATACATTTCACCTAGCTAAAAATATGTCCTGTAGTTAAATATAGACCAACCTAAAGATATCAATCTAATTAAGTGTATGTCAACTTAATATTACACATATTAACTTAATGAAATGCATTTTACGTAACAAAAACGATCAATTTAGTTAAATACATCAAAGTAATTAAATATATATCAACTTAATTTTATACATGTTTACGTAATTAAATAAAGTTACCTAACTAAAATATGTCAGTCCAGTTAAACACCCATCAACCTAATTAAATACGTCAAAAATAAATACATATGAAACTTAATTTTTCACATGTTAACTTAAATAAATACACTTGAGAAGTTATTAGCTTGAAGCGGTTTAGTATGGCAGCCACGTTGGGCGCCAAATTTTGAAATGGTTTTGTAGATTGATTACAGGTCGCTTCGGTGTCGTTGTCCACGCTTGAATGACAACAACTTCTCAGGATGAATTCGGCTATTTTGTTGATTCGTATTCAACAGGTTTGGGAGAGGGTTCCTGCAGTATAAATAAGCACGCAATGCGACATAATATGTATTGGTATTTTATTATGTCCAAAGATTTTTGCGCCCTCTAGTGTTTTGCTTAGAATAGGCTTAGCTGCACCGATACAAACTTATTTGCAGCGTGTGAAACTTATAGATAAGTGCCGCGACGAGTGAAATTGAAAGTCGAACTATAATGAGTATTGCGAACTGCGTGTATCTTGCCGCAGTTATAAGATGTAGATGTATATGGAGATCTTATAACTACCTGCCATAACAACATCGAACTTTCATCTGCTCCTGAGCAATGAGCTAATGCAAACTTAATGCCCCAGTGGAGCAACTGCTTCCTTATATATTAAATTCAAATAAAAAATCGTTGACTAGGAGACGCAAAAAGGTAAGAGCTAGTCTCGCGCCTTTCTTTGAAAATTTGAAGCATACATCAATCATTGGCAGGTTTAAAGTTCATCTGCAGTGCATGCCATTCGTTGTTATTTGAAAGTTTCTTTTGTCCACATTGGCTAGTTTAAATGGATAGCTGTACAACCACCGATCGGGGTCAGAGTCCTTTAACGAAATGAAAGTCCTTGAGTTTATTAACCCTGCAGCAGCTGTCCTTTTAAAAAGCAGAAGGGGCTTCACACAGCGATCCACTTGTTACTTCCTCTGAATAAAGGTTTTATGTCTCTTGTTGACTATCCTAGCTTCCGTAATAAAACACCACGGAACTATCTCTTTTGTTGACATACAGTTTACAGTTATATCGTATTATAAACATGTACATACAAGGTATGTACATCACTAACTACAATACATAAAATGTTATGATTATTTTTGTAACAGAATATTATATTATGTTTATATTTTAGTGGGGATGGGTCATAGATGCAGTTTCAAGCTTTATAAAATATAATTCAGCATATTTACTCCTAGATGGCCATTAGCTTGAATAATAATATTAACAAGTTAAATGAAGCTAGCTAGTCCGGGGAAAAATTTAAATTGGAACACTGATTACATTCATATCTGCTTATATCTATGAAATATTTCTACAGGTACAATTTTAGATTATTTTAAATCTTGTCAGAGGGCAATACCCAAAAACAAGTGCAGTATTACGTTCCAGATTTATAGTTTTATTTACCGAACAGAATTTATCTACATCTGTTCACTGTTGCCTACGATTTATTTTAAAACTATGATCGTTCCTACCATAATATGTTAATTTTTCTAACGTAGTTGTTTAATGACGTTATCCTCGCATGTTTACGTCTTTCTGCTAGTGATTCCCAACCTAATGCTTTAACATATTCGTCCCGATGTTCTTTTTTTACCTTTTACGAATTTTGCTACCCTACGCTGGATTTTTTCTAAGATATTTATTTGATATTTCCAATATGGATACCAGCAAGCTGCTCCATGCTCCTTCAAAGGCCGAATTTATTATAAATAAGCTATTTTCTTCGATTTTTTGGACATTTTTATTTGTTTTGTTTTGGATTCTCATAACTTATATTACTCCTGGCAAACTTTACTGGGAACGCACGTGACGAGAGATGACGTTTCGGGTGGTGCATGCACATAATGACGCTTATGGGAAAGAAGATCCGCTTGCACTTCCTCTCACCTCTCCCGATCAGAACACTCCACAAACTTACCGTGACATTGATGTAAATGCATGTCCAATGAAGAAAAAATAACGGAGGGCAGATACAAATTGAGGAAAGACAACGCTTCCTTACCGTCATCTTCTTAAAGCATTACGAATTATTCTTGTTGCGGTTACTTAAATTGTGCAGTCCATCATTTCATCGGTCAACCAATGTCTCTTCTACCTTTAGGATTATTTTCCAAATGACATATGGAATCCTATCTTGGGGCATATGTGTTAAGTGTTTCATACATTTTTTCCATTAAATAAATATTAACACAATGTAGGCTCTATGTTTGCAAATCTTTTCTCGTCTTTTCTTTTTGTGTCACTCCTTTCAGTGATCTTAGAGATCTTAGTTTCCTCTGCCTAATTTTCCATTTTTGCCTTCTCAGCGAATTGTCAATTTTTGCTGCTAGTTACAGTGATTACTTTGTAAAATTTCAGCTGAATTTCAATTCTAATGTTAAGTTCCTTCTAATAATACCACATGTCTAGTTAACTATTTGTATTATACGTTCATCATCTCTTTCTCCCACATATGGCAGTCCAAAATATTAAATTCCGATACATATTCCTATTATTTCTTTCAGTTCATATTTTGACCTCAGGGTCATTTTCCTCTTAAAATCATATTTTCAGTTTTGTCTATTGAGTTATTATAGGAAATTATACCATTTATTAACTTAATTCAAATCATAATGAGCCTTTAGGAGATTATTTTTATTGTCCGAAATAATCGTTTGATTGTCCGCAAACGTAACTGTTTTATAAAACATGGTTATACACCCGCTACTTTCCACATGCTGAACGAAATTTCAACTTGTATTGGGTTGTACATTCTTCAACTAGATGTTCCCGTTATTATTTTTTCCAAATTTGCTTAAACTTACTGTTATTTTAATTTTTTGTCTTATTTTGCGATATGAAATAATGCAATATTTTAGATGTAAACCAATAAATATTTTTACACAAGCATTCAAAATCAGAACTGGAAAACGATTTCATTGTATAGAAGAAAACTCACCCCTAAGGATCATCTGGTTTTCTTTATGGATAGCACAAGAGCAATAAACTGTTCAAGAGCTTTATTTTTTTTTTTTTAAAAAAAATTGATTTGGTTTATTTACGGACGCTCTTTATCACCTCAGGTCATAAGCGTCCCATTCAATTCAGGGCTTGAAATGGCCTGCAAATTTTGCTCAGAAGTCTCTTTTTTCATGTTTGAGGTTCTTTATCGTGCCTTAAATGTAGGACACGGGACCCACGGCTTTACTTTCCTTCCGAAGGAAGCCATTAGGATATTTATGCCCGAAAAAATCCATCGGTCTCGTAATCTTGAGTTTAGAAGGCAAGTATGTTTACCACTACACCACCAAGACCGACCCTTTTCTTCAGGAGCTGAAACTTATTGAATATCCCCCCAAAAATCTTGAGAATTTTGTTGCAGTTTTTCAGGTAGAGGCAACTCCGCTTGTGTGATAAGAAAAATTATATTAATTAACATACATTCATTCTCACAGAGAGTCCAAGCTACACTTAGTGCGCTTAATTCTCATCAAATTAAGTCTAGACTATTATGGGAATGTCTCCAAACACTCATTAGCCTTTCCACCAAGAATCGACTAGACTCATTTGGCTGCTTATACATCAGGGTATAGGAGGTAATGAAGTGACAGATAAACCGGCAAAAGGAGCTAAGACTGACTTCATAGAAGGAGAATTTTTCTGCGATATTAGCTAGAAATTTGCTGGAACCGCAGTAATACAATGAACTAAGCAAGAGCATCGTTTGACATGGGACAACTTCCCCGGTAAAATTTTGATAACACACTAAGGATCTACTAACTAGGAATAGAAAACTAACTAGGAAAGTTATAGAGATGATTACTGGACATTGATCATTCCGGAAACACCTACGGACGATTCGACTCTACAATAGAAATTTCACATGCCCCCTATATGAACAGTCTAATGAGACAGCTAAACATTTCTTCTTAGGGTATGATACTCTGGAAGGACAAAGAATATCTCAATTAGGTTTGATCCTTCAGGGGATTTATTTTCTAGGTTTGTAGGGAAAATTTTGTAACTTACTAAAGGACTGAAGAAGTGCACAAAATTCCCATTGTGACTTAAAATACAAGCTATATTTACATACTCCATCGCTAAATAAAAAATATTTACAAAAATAATTCTGATACTTGCACAAAAACATTTAGATTATCATTTTATCGTTAATGCAAAAGCACACGTCGCTATCCATTATTTATGAAGTTTTGAAAAGATAAAAATAGTATATTGTAATGCCACACATATACTAACAATTGGATTGAATGGAAACCGAAGTGGTTTGTAAAATATCTTTTCTGGTGGTCAGTTGCTTATATTTAAAGAATGGTTGTTATTGAAACTATAAAATAAAACCACACATATCTTTATTTAGCAAGTAATGGTTATACTTTTTAATTTGTCTGTAGTTTTGTGTTGCTGCCCAGCATTGATGTCGATAGTGTTGTGCGAAGTTTAATTATCGATCAACTTCATTCTAACGCAACGACAGGGAGCTGAAGGCCAAATGTTTATCCAATAGCTTCGCTCGCAACATGCAAATGCTCCTTAATTAGTTGAAAGCTGAGGGCCATCCTCGATTATTTGCTTTGTTGGAGTTTTCCTTCTACCAAAGAAAGCAAACTCAGCATCTCTCAGATGGAAATGGCAGGCTACGAGTTCACACAGAACACTACTGCATGATGCTAGTGACACTGCAGTTTCTTTCTCAGCCTTGACTCTCCCGTGCGTTCACATTACCAGTTCACCAGTATTATCCTGAATTTCATTTTCTGCAGCCATGCAATAGTTCCATACGTTGCACGTTCCTTTTATTCCACAGCAATGTTCCCACAGGTAAAAACTGGAATCTACAGAACTCAGGGATTCACTTATTCTTGAAGCTGATGCTCCAGCAATGGGCTTGTGCAACATTCGCATTTCGATTTCGCTCACAGTTTAGTGCAGTTGGCTACATTAACAATATTCGCCAATCTGCATGCACACTACTCGTTGTGAGTGAATGTGCTTTACAAAATTGTCACTCATTAAAATATCTTATTTAGTTTATTTTGACTTTAAGATCTGATTTTGATATAACTTTGTCATTTACGACACTTTTTTTTTGTTCCAAATGTAACCACTACGTTACACGATTGTCTGTTACATTAGAACTGAGAGCATAAATGAAATTGAAAAATTTGTATTTTTTTGGTCAAGATTGCAATTTTCATATTAGTTTGCTGTGGTGACTATTAGAAATCTTCTGCAATGCATTTATATACCGAAGAAGCTGGAAGGGCAAATTCTAGTGACTAAAGTAGAGGTTGTGGTCAGCTGTAGAAAGGAAAAAAGTTTGTTTTTAAACTGTATATACAAGAGTAATTTTTCATACTTATATGGGGGTAGTAGTGATAGATTTTTTTATTGTACACAGTTTTAAAATACATTCAAGTAAATACAACTGCCGCATGGGCCTTACGGCCGTACATTCTAGGTATCGTCCTTGTAACAATCAAAATGGCCATACACCATACATACACATCAATCAATATACCTACATCATACGTTTCCTATGATGATTTTATATACAAATACATAAACACGAATAAAACCCTTACTCTTGAGCCCCTGTTCCATTTATTCACACCCTCTCTCAAACTCCCCCCTCTTCACTATAGCCATTAACCTCCTTTATCGGTTCTTTTCTAGAAATATTCCCAAATTGTGTGAGTATCTCGCATGCACTAACACTTCCCGATAGATTTCAAACTTATGTTGGAATTTAGAAATTGCAGTGATAAATGCTCATTTCTTAAAATCTCCGTTTCCCTGCATTCGGCCAACATATGCCTACAGGTATCGCTTTGTCCGCACAATTGGCAAATTCCTTCACCGAGATCATTAACTGTTTTGTTTCTTTCCAAGCTCCTAATCTGGGCCATGCCAGGCCACTTCTCTCTTCTCTTCCGAGACATCTAAAGCATATATCGTGTATGAGAGGCACATTTGGTTGATGGCAATGGTTTGCGAGCAAGGTGACCGATGCCGAATCGCGCGTTCGATCCCGGAAGCGATAAACAGATCACCCCGACCTGCAATGGCACATACAAAATCAAGGAAATGTTTAAGCAACCATCCCTTCTTTTGAGACCAAGAGTGGCCTTGCAAGAAGTGCGAGAACTTCACTTTAACTTTGTTGTATACGTTGAGGGCAGACTATAGAACCACAGCGGTTTGATGTATCCTGTTTATCTTAATTACCAAGCTCGAATTTTCTAATTAGGCACACACCATTGGCCTAAATCCACTCAGCTTTTGATTACGGTATTAACAACTTTGTTCCACTGATGTCAAGGTTAGTTAAGGCAAAGAAAAATTAGCCTTCCAAACTCTGAAGTTAACTGAAATACTATATACTTGGATAATTTCCATTTTATACGGTTTTGATGTACCTGCTGTTGCTAGTGAGTGTATTTTACAAAAACTCATTAATAGTATGTGAAAAGATTAACCGTTTGTATAAACACCACTAATAATTATTTATTTAATAGCTATATATATATAAGCAAACTGGAGAGAAAATAGGCATGGTTAAGAAATACAGGCTAACACAACGAGTGTCGGATATAGTACCTACAACATTACAAGGTTAGTTAAAAATATCTTCGAAGTTTTAGAACAGCAGTTCTTTATGAATAACTTGTTCTTGGTGCATCTTGCAAAGCAATACAAAACTGCCACGAATGGCCGAGGTTGTTAAGGTACGCACTCGTGAGCGGGAGGTCTGGGTTTTGATTGCCGCAAGGTTTTCCTTAGTTCTAATAAATGACAAATACCAGGGAGGTACGGTATAATTTAGGCCTGGAACGCCTCCTTTCTAACTCTTTCCCAATTTCTCATATCTTCTCATTTATCATCAGTGTCTACGCCTGTGATGCCTCAACAGTAAAAACAGACGGTAAACACCAATTATAAAGTTCTGAAAATGTTTATTTATACTGTGATGCTATTCTAAAGGTTAACCTGCAGCTCTACTTCGATTTTCAGGTTACAGACATAATGCATTATGATTCTTGGATGAACAGGCACATTACACCGCTTTTCTATTCCGCGCCATTCATCAATGAAACAACAAAATATGGAAATAACTCCACATGGAGTAACAAAGTGTCTGTTATCTTAGTTTCTTATTATTCTGTTGCGTGGTAGTGTCTATGGTGCACTAACCGTAATATTGTTACTTGATTAAAACAATGAGGGAACAAACGTGATAATACTGCATATTGCAATAATGACACCGCTATCCGCTAGGCAGTCTTAACCGGAAGTTAAACTTTGAACTAACAGAATAATACTGCTGTCAATGAGCATAGCTTAATGCTGGAATACCATCCGTCTAAGCTAATAATCACGGTCAAACATCGCTTTTGAATTAGGCAAGTATCTACCGAAATCTATCCGAGCAAGGAATGCACATGAAGATTCTGGTCGTCAGTGCAGAGGAAAATCAACTGTGCTCCGGGCTACATCTGCAGTAGACGTGGAGCGTGTGCAACAATGGCGCATTTAAAACCCACATTCACTTCTTCTAGGCCAGGTTGCATAAATTTCTAGATATCTACACCATAACTATCTGTTCCATAAATTTTATCGGACAGATAACTTCCATACGCTACCCAGCGAAAATGTAGCCTTTTGATATTTAACTATCTGTTTCATAGTGAACTTCATAACTATCCTACAGATTGCGACTTGTTTTTTCTTTTTTTTTCTTTTTTCTTATCATGTATAGTTTCTGTAGGTGTCGCCAGTAGCGTCGTACTGTATCGCGTATTGCTGTGAACACCTCTGGTGGCCGAGGTCGTTAAGCCGTGGACTCGTGAGCGGGAGGTCTGGCGTTTGAATCCCACCAGGACTGTCCTCCCTGACAGGATTTTCCCAGGTTTTCCTCACTTCTCATAAATGGCAAATGCCGGGAAGGTCCCCTAATCTTAGGCCTGGAACGTTTCCTTCCTTAAAAAATCCTTTCCAAATATATAATCTCATTTCATGTATAATCAGTGTCCACTGCCTGCGGTGCCATGTAGTAAAAAGGGACGTTAAACACTATTAAAAAAATATTGCTATGAAACAATAGAATATCAAAGACATAATATAAAGGGCCTACTCCGCGAAAGTGTGGTCTAATATCATATAAGTACAACAATACAAGTTCTTTTAAATTATGGAGTTGCAACTTTTATTCCACGGAAGAATTAAATTTATCAGTAAAAGTTACAGTGGAGTCGTATAAAAGCAAAATTGAGGAACAGCTATTTGTCACCTTGAATTAGGCTATGTTTACTACTTAGTAATAAACTCGTATATTTTAATGTGCAGTATGAATTATTATTATTATTATTATTATTATTATTATTATTATTATTATTATTACTATTCCAACTATATTTCTTTTCAGAAAATTAATATTCAAGCGCAAATTGCACTTTAAAATAATGCTCTTATATTTTCATGCACACAGCTATGTCTCAGCATTGATTTCAGTGGAGAGATGGCAGATGAACCGGGTCTCCTTATTGCTCTCGAAAAATTTTATTTTATCGCTTATTTGATTTGAATTTGTACCCATTTATTTATACATTTTGGAAATCACACTTTCATTACAAGTAAAAATTGCAAAATAGTGTCAAAAGAGAATATTTCAAAAGAAACGAAGCAAGAAAAAATCTTATTTTCGTGGAATCTACCTAGAACTTTAAGAAATAACAAATTAAGATGTTGAAACAAAAGGCCAATGTCAGCCGTGCGTATTAGTTTATTTGCATTAACAACACGGGGAACCGTGGTCATTAACACGCTAACTGATGAGCTTCTAGGGTTCAACCACCCTAACTGAGGATTTTTCCAGGTTTCCTCAGTCCTTATAAATGGCAAATGTCGGGAAAGTATCCTAAAATGAGGTCTGCAACGCTTCTTTCCTTAAAAAAATCATTTCCCAATTTATCATTGCATCTCATTTTATCATCAATGTCCACCACCTGTGGTGCTTCAGTATTAAAAACTGGCGTTATAAACGCTATTTAAAATTCAATACATTTTACTAATTAACTCGGTGGAAAAATGAACATTAAACGTGATAAGAACTTTGTTGAATTTGAAAATAATCTGTTAATTGAAGTATTCGAAGTGAAAATATATAACTGATAATAAAAGAACATTTAAGTACTAAGCTGAAAATACAAGACTGGAAATGCAATTATTCCCAGGATCCAATGTTCTCCAAGGGCAATTTTCTGCAATAAAAATTTGCGATCTACAGCTCCACACATGTTAAATACTTTCCCTTGCACATCAGACATTTATGTCGATTTTTTGTCAGATGAGTTATCGAAATCATATCTGTTTGATATTCCCTATCTAACGTTTCAGAAACACTTATAGATCAGATAAAGTTATGGAATAGATAGATATTTTACGTTTCGGAAACGTTTATCTATGCGATAGCCTATTGAACAAATATCAGGCCTTTCAGAAACGGAGCCTTGAATAATTCAAATCTATCTGTTGGGGCTTACTTTGTCCTCAAAGAGTCGTTAGTATACATATAATTACATTGTAAAGCTTTGGATATCTTTAAACCAACTCTATATATTTTCTTCTTATTTGTACTCACATAAGAAAGTTATTAACGCAACTGTTTAATAAATGTCTTTGTTTTTAAAGCATCTACAAACCTAAGCTAAATTACGACACAGAAAACTCTCGACCCCTACTGAAAGTATATTGTGAACAGTTTTACAGACGTAACAGCTTGGCGGTTATTAATAGTCAGGTGTTAGGAAGAAAGTAATAACAAGCACTGTCAGCAAGCGTGGACAAAGTAGCACACGGATCTCTTGTTTTCCTTGTAGTGTCATACCGGAAGCTATGTGCTGAGGCATGCAGATTTTTCTAAGAAAAAATTGCCTAGCATATAGTTTCTTTTTCTGCTGTATTTCATTTCACTGACGTTCAGTTAAACACAAGCATTCCTGACTGCACTCACGAGATAGTCTCAACTGAGAATCCTTATCAGCTCTCTAGTGTTGCACAGGCACTTGGGATCTGGTTATCAATTTGGGCTCGACCACTGAGCGAGTATTATGCTCGAGTTTCCTTACCTTTCAAAAGTGAAATTCCAATAGGTTTAGAAGCCAAAAATCTCGCATGTGTTTTATCATAGCTAATGATTCCATTTCATTTATGTTCCGCACTACTGAACTTGGAATATTCTTTAGTCTTATTTATCAATATTATATATATATATATATATATATATATATATACACCAACATAGTGATGATAAATGTTGCAATATTTTAGGCCATCTACGGTGTAAACGTTTAAAAATGTAATAACACCTATATTGTATAAATATATTCAGTTAATTCCATGTTATGTTTAACAAAAGCAATTTATTATAATGTTCTGTTTATTTTCACTGTAATAACTCACAATTCTAGAATTCTGGAATTGTGGAAAAGGTTTGTGTAAAGATACATATGCACAAATCACTAACTTCTTTTGGGGAAGGAAGTATTTATGATAGGGATAAAAAGCAATAATTTATAAACAGTTGCTTATTTAATTTTCATTATAGTAAAACATAATACACTCATTTCTTTTGTGTACATTCTCTTAAGGACACACCAACAACTTATCTACAGGCGTTTTATACATTTTCATCATTATGAATTCTTCTTGCTCTGTTATCGGACAAGTAATTATAATTAATTTCCTTTTGTTATACATATACAAAAATTGTAATGGATAGTTTCTCGTATGTATCCATATCCGCAGCAGTTGGCACGAACTCTTGAGCTGCAGTTCATTTCCCGCTGCCTCCCTGACTGAAGTTTTACCAGATTTTCCTCAGTCCTCAGAAATGGCAAGTGCTAGATTGCCAGATGATAACTTAGACATGGAACGCTTCCTTCCTTAAAAAAAAGTCCTTTCCAAAGTTTTATCATTTTATTTCTTGTATTAGCAATATCCACTTCATGTGATATCTCAGTATGAAAACGGTCATTACGCACTATCAAAAAATGAAATAATTAAATAGAAGGAAGGAGGAAAGTATGGACCAGGCGGGTTTTATTGAATCTCATCCTAATTCATGCAGTTAATACTGCAATATGATTACTGTGGTCATCACAAGATGGTGCTCCATCACAACCTATCAACTGAGTTATAGCTGAATTTGGATTACCTACTGTAGAAGCAACATTTCCATTTTACGATTTTGAAAAACTGAATTTTTTAATGTGTCATTTATTTTGAGAATTGGTCTTCAAATTAGTTCTGCCATGGAAGCAAAATTGAAAATTTATCGCAATATTAAAATTTCAAATTAAACGCTAATCATTTTTCAAAGCACCAGAAGCTAACGTAAATTTTGGCATAAGCTATGAGGTGGATTTATGAATCACTTCAGACATTTGGTACTCAGTGAGTTTATTAGACAACAGATAATGCACTCAAAACCCAGTGAGGGGCATGAACATTAAGTAAGATGTTAGAATCTAAAAAGTCAATCATTATTCCAAAATTCCTCCCATTTATATTCGGTATTTTGTAATTTTATTTCATGTCTGCTGATCACCAATTTTGTTGCTAAAGAAGAGTATTGAGTTTTATTTTAGCGCTCAAAACATTTAGCTTTGCATGAGAATATTCGTATGCATATCAAACAATTTCAATAACCACATCTTTTCCTAAATATATATGTTTATATTTAAACAAGTTATTTGGCGCTTTAGGCCAGTGTTAATGAATATTATCATAGAAAAATTAAATTGTAATCATAAGTAGCCAAAATGGCCATATTTTAACGAGAGAACGGGTGATTGCGATTTGAGCGTTGAATTGTGTCTTTTCAGTTTGTTTGTCTGTCATTTATTAATTATATTAATCAAGTAAATATTATATATGTACACTGAATTGGTTACAAAAACTAAACTAAGGAACGTTTTAGCATAATTGAGTTAGAGGTTATCTGATGCGATTTCGTAGGCACTAACTGCCCATATTTAGAAACGTACCTTTGTTCTGCATTTCTTAGTCCTTTTTTAAGGTTTTATTTCAAATTTTAAGCATCAATCTTCCTTTTTCTGCCTTTATTTAAAAGTTTAATGCCGCCTTGTCCGCCATTTCATCTAGACATAACTACAACGTCATTGCAGAGATGCTAATTTTTCAACTGTAAAATTTTCAGACTTGCAATTATTGAAAATGGGTTCTTTTGTGTGAAAAATATGCATCAAAGTTGTATAATGCTATTCTACCGAAAAACTAATATGCCCAACCAGCGTTATTTTAGGGAGGTATTTATTGTTGCTCTATGAAATGTAAGTTATTTAGTTTATTTGAAGGATGTTCCTTAGTAGGAATGCCTGTGTAAACTGATATTTCTGTTTCTTGGCTATAATATTATTGATCATAAAAAAATAATTCAGATTTATTTCAACACTCAACCAGGAAAATGCCTTTAAATTTCCGCATAAAAACTCTACCCAGTTGAAGAGATTTAAAATTTTTCTTTTTTAATTTCAATTGCTGTTTAATTTAAATATAAATTAATACAGCAATGATGTTCTAGCCCGCTAGATGAGGATTCTATAGTTTATGGCCGGAGGCTGGCGCTAGTCACGTCATGTCTATTGACAGCAACTAGCTCATAGACTTGGAATTTCCCTTTCCGGAACCACATGATCTAATCCTGTGACTAACACGCATACATTTATATGAAAATTGCGAATTGCGGTTTGCATTTTTGAGGTTTATTGAAATTTTATTGTCGACTATGACTACAATTACAGACACATCGGGATTTATATATATATATATATATATATATATATATATATATATATATATAAATGAACTCATTTTCATCATGTGACCAAGAGCCAAGCTCGAAATATAGTGTGATTTTAGTGTTCAATTTTACGGATTTTAGTGTGAAATTTTATGTGAACCTTCTTATATTGCACTCTGAGTGTTTTTTTTATGAGTTTATATATATATATATATATCGTCAATATATTTTGTTCTGGTTACCTAGGAAGAAATAAAATTAAACAGAATTCTGAGCTTGAATATTGCAGTTACTTAGATTGTGAAATATCGCGAGGCAGAAATGTGCAGTTTACTGAAAAGGACTTAAACTTATACAATGAACTACAGTACAATTCATTGTTGCTGAATGCTGGCATATTCATTGTTAATGATGGAGGTCAAACAATACACAAATAACACATGGGCAGAAATAAGTTATTATTCTACATGAAGCATGGGAAATTAAGGTGTATAAATTATAAAACTAACTCATAAAAACTTTGCACCCTTTATTGGAATTAAAATAAAAAATTAATACGTTATTTTAACTATTCAAAGAAATTCGGAGATTATCGAAAGAGTAACTCCGAAATATACAACAGAGAATTGAGATGAACAGTCCTATCATCTCCATCTTGCAGGCATTAGTCTGAGGGCCTGTTCGGAATCCTAACGAAAGAGAAATAGAAAATGTGAAATTCATTGCCAAAGTAAGAAAACAAAACAGATATATTAAAATAAACCCCTACCGGTGGCAATTATAGATCTTCGAAAATAAATAGCCAACCTAACTGGATATTTCAACACTAAATTAGTAATACAAAAAATGATAAATGAAGACCATAGGTAGAAAACATTTTAAGTCACTTTTTTAATATGTGGTATATTTCTTCTAGTGGCAAATCTACTGATGGTCATTTTCCACAAATAAAATGCAAGGATAGTATGCAAATTGAGTTGTAGTTAAATTCTATGCAGAGGAATCATTCTTTGTTAAAATAATTGTTGATAATGCGTGAAGAACCAACAAAGCATAAAGCTAGGTAAATAACAATTGTTACTGTAAGTAAATTAGAATAAGATTTGTGCCCATTACTTTTGCTTATTGCTGTAGATAATTTTGTAATTAAGAAAACTAAGACCTAAAGGAATTAACAACATGATCACAACATTACCTTATGGAACATTTTATGTCTTATAAATGTTCAAACGTCACTTTTTTTCTAATTTAAAATGATTTTTAGTTTGAAAAATACACACTAAAAGAGAGAAAAAAATTAATATGTAAGAATATATAATTATTGCTATGTTGTTTTTCGCTTCAAACTTTACATGTATATTTTGATATTACTGGAATTTATCGTAATGTTAAATGGACTTCAAATAAATTGACTTTATGTACATCTTCGCCCTTATTAAAAGAGATATAATGATCTAAATAATGAAAGAAATATTGCTGTAACTTATTTTAATATAATTCTTAAAGCCCGAAATACGTCACTTTAATTTTAGTATAATTTTTGTGATTTTTCGCATATTTTATGGGTGGGCAGTTCCAATACATCTTATTTTCCAAAGATAACCTTATCATCATTGATTATGTAAATGTACAGTATACCTTGAGATATCTTACGCTTGGGAAACATTTTGTGCTCAGCGATAACCTAACCTCCATAACACTCTCAGCAGCTATTTGCTATCTTCATAGGTATGAAAAAAATAAGTACAAAGAATTTACAATTAGAAAGAGAGCTTGGCACTAGGTATTTTTAGGGTGGAAACGAATGGTCTCAGGTGCTTTAATATAGAGAGAGCTACAGGCTCGTTACGGATCAATACTAATATGTTGCGATGTGACGTGTGCCTATAGTGAAGCAAATATAAACCAACATTCTTGGCAGAGGCATATATATTAGCAGGCTCCACATCAATCTAATCACAAGTCAGGCACTGCCTCTCAGTGCACAGGTCTTCCTGGAAATGGTAAAGCGTTTTTGAGAGCTTCAACTTTATGAACAGTTACTGTACTTGAACTCCAATAATATTAAGACATACGATCTGCTGAAGTAATGTTCTGTATTGACAGAATAAATACAAATACGTGTGCAGCTTTGCAATTAACACCATAACAAAGGTTCAAGATAATTTGTTCTTATGCTTTAGGTGCCTACCTATTTTTCGATTCCTTTTTCCCGTAAATTCTTCATAGGCACATATTTTTTCCGCCGCACATATGTCGGTTTTGAATCATGTTTATAACGTCTCTAGGATAAACTTTTCTTCATTGTATTACAAATATTTCCAATTGTGCCGAACGCCTAATTTCCATTTATTATTATTATTATTATTATTATTATTATTATTATTATTATTATTATTATTATTATTATTATTATTGTTATTATTGTTATTGTTATTATTATTATTATTATTATTATTATTATTATTATAATCACCCGTTCATTTCTATAGCTGCTACTATGTCATCCAAGCATTAAATTAATTTCTCCTTTTATTTGAAATCTGTAGTGATTTAATTTGTCATAGATGTTGTCACATTTAAGTTTCTAATTCCTCTATATAAATAGCAGTCATTTTTAAAGTGGCAAATACTATTACTTTTCTTCCAAAATATTAATTATTTATTATTTTCAATTTATAGAATAGTATTTCATTATTTTCAAACTTAATCCATTATTAACATATAACTTTGTCTTACGAATTATTTGTCCAGGATGTTGGTATCGGAAAAGCAACACAATATATCTTTGGTAAAGATTAAACAAAAAGTTATAAATTTATAAAAATCTATAGATATATGCAGAAGCCGCCGGTACTCGGCAATGTTATACTTGCAGAAATGCACGCGTGGCGGCTTTATCCATCTTTTTTATCCTTTTTTTCCAGCTGGTTTCATTTTGCTGCATTATTTTTGCATAAGATGCCAATTGTAGCGAAGTTAATGCACTTGCCCCTTAGGTTGAACAACCAGGCGGGGGGGCTGTGTGACAAGCTAAATTTACAATATAAAACGACCATGCGTTTAAAAAAATGAGGACTCCATGGTAATTTTCCCCGAGAGAGTTTTCACATGCCTCAGTTAAAATGCTATACAAATGGAATGTTGCCTCTTTTATGTGCCCGCCACTTCTCTTACGCAATGATCTTGGTTTATCAAAATATATAAGTATTCCTTTGGTCTCTAGACAACAGAACCACCACTTAGGGCACTGACCTCAATTCCAGACAGTAGTGTTTTATTTTTATAGACGCATGTACACGCTGAACGTGTACGGAAGCCAAATCATAAGGTCATTGTGCACTTCGGCACAAAGACAGTGAACAAAACTCCGGTAAGCTGAAAAGCAACATTCTCAAATAAACGGCGAAGAGCAGAACATTCTTATGGTATTTATTTACTGTTAGTTAACATGGAAACCAAATTATTTCGAAGAATAATTGCGATTGAATTAATATTGTTTTACGCAGATATCAAACTCGTTCTTTCAATTGGGACAAGAAATATTCTTTTTTCCTCTATTAAGACTGGGACTGCCTTGTAATTAAAATTATTATTTGAGAAATATAAGTTATTATATTACATTTCTGGTAAAATATAGTGTATATTTCCTCAAGATATCTTATATTCTATAGAGCCTTCGCGCAGAAATTTGACCGCTTATGGCTCTGTACTACGGACGCCGAGGTATCGTGCGATCAGTTTTGTTTTTCCCCGGAGTGTTTTGCCTATGAGCGAGCGTGGTGCGCGTTAGTCGATTGGCCGGCCAGTGGGGTCTCGGTAATTAGCAAGATGGTCAAACAATAATACAAACCAGTCATACAATACATAAAACAAATTTAAGGGTATCATTACTTCTCAAAGGCGGGTGTTGAAATTGCCCGCCTTCATTCACCGCGCATTTTTGGCACCTCTTTAGGAAATTATTCATCACTCGCTGTAGTTCATTTTGAGAAATCTGGACAGTTACCTAACGATTGTTACCTTTGAGTTCTTGTATGGTGTACGGATTTCTTTTGTACATGTATTTTTTTTTTAATTTATCCCATAGATAATAATAGCAGACACTTAAATTGAGGTACCGAGGGGACCACAAATCCCTACTAATAACTCTGTCTTGTGAAAACACGTTGTGAATTGCTCTCATGGAGTTCTTCGCAGTGTAAACAGTGGCAAAGTCCTGTTGAAAAAAATGTATGATCACGCTCCCTGTCGGTTAATTCTCTGAACAAAAGAGTTAGTATGGTATTCACATAACAGAATCAACTGTATGCTAAAAACATCGGCCCTATGATTCTTCAACACTGAGTTGACACACATGAATCGTGCATAAAGACACGCTGTGTCGTTGTAAACACAAGAGGCATAACACACCTTATGCATATTGTTCAATTAAGAAATGAACAACACAACACACACCTGGGAACAGCTGCGCTATTACTGCAACAGTCAGCAAGATCAATAAGTAAGCAAGAAGACTTGCTATCTCCACCACGGTGGTGCAAACGAGCGGAGGTTCGCTCATTGGAACAAACCGCGCCACGGGGGAAGCTTCACTGATCGCACTGTTCCCCATTTCTGACCTTGTTTCTTTCCACCGCCACGGGTGACCGAGGTCGTTAAGACGCGGACTCGTGATCGGGAGGTCTGGGTTCGAATACCTCCACGACAGACCTTCCTGACTGAGATTTTTTCCAGGTTTTCCTCAGTCTCATAAATGGCAAATGCCGGGGAGGTACCCTAAACTTAGGCCTGGAACGATTCCTTCCTTAAAAAATCCTTTCCCAATATATCATTTCATGTCATGTATCATCAGTGTCCACAACCTGTGGTGCCTCTGTAGCAACAACGGGTTTTGAACACCATTCATTCATTGACCCTGTTTCTCCCCTATGTATTTAGATCTCGCATCAGTATGTTTTTGTGTTTATAAGTTTGCACGCTAAAGTGCTCTAATTTGTATTATTAGCTCTCCTAAGTGTTATAAAGTTTAGTTATTAGTGCTTTGGTAATGTCATGACAGAGATACGCATTATAAAAGAAATGTGTAGTTTACAAATTCGTGCAAGGAGATAAAATGCAATTTTCATAACATTCGGTACTACTCTTAAACAAATTGAGATAAATGTGACTATTTTCGGTAAAAAGAGATATATAGAACGAAGTGTGCTTACTTATGTGAAACTAAACGAAACTAATGTTAGATTAAAATATAATCCTAAATATATCTCCTATAGTTAGCACCAGAAGTACAAGTTTCACAAATTGCAGATTTGAAAGCTATAAACTGTTAGAATTGAAATCATACAGAGTCGCTATTGTCCAGCAATTGCAGTAATGGCAGTAAAATTTTTGTATTTGAGTTTTTGGATTGTTAAACATCGCACAATATATATTACTCACCGACGTAGCATTGTTTCATTTAAATGGGACGTTGCGCCGATGAACAACAGAGGTTGGAGCTCAAAGAATTACGTGTTTGTCCACGAAACTCCCTTCCTTGTCAAGGTACGTTCCTACCATGACTTTAATTGTAATTTTATGCCTGGACAGTATAACAAAAGAGCTCCTGAGTTCCGGGTACGGTAATAAAAGTCCAATTTCGTCAGAGCCGCATCGATTGCCAGCAATTACCGGCCAAGCTCACGCACGAAAGCTCTGTATACTCTAAAAGTGGTATTCATAAGTGGGTTTATTGCATGCCCAAATTTATAGCTTAAATATGGATAATGAATTTCAGCAAAATTGCTAAGAACAAAATGGATTACTTCTTCAATAAGCGGAATATAGTTGTGAAGCAAAATCAGTAATATAATGCCTGATATTACAATTTGTATTTTAGGGAAATGTGAAGGGTTTATTTTAACATCTCAATATTTCCGATATCTATACCAGTCATCATATAAATGAGCCGTTTTATGTTGGGACTTAATTGTAAATAGACAAAACTGGGCTAAACCTGGGCGTTATTTTAAATTAAATAGTAGTTTTAGGAACAAGAAATTTCTTAAGTATTGCACATAAATAAGACGGAAATTTTTATGAACATCAGAATTAGTGTATGTATGTCTGTTTCATGTGTGTGTGTGCGCGCGTTCACATTAATGTTGTCGTTTTCTTTTGTTGCAATTAATTTCAGAAATCAAGTATTTTACATGAGCACTAACGTTCTTGCGACCCATGCGACTGTAATGGGCAATATATATACATACATA
Organism: Metallyticus violacea; assembly: GCA_030762175.1. Taxonomy (NCBI): domain Eukaryota; kingdom Metazoa; phylum Arthropoda; class Insecta; order Mantodea; family Metallyticidae; genus Metallyticus; species Metallyticus violacea. The sequence goes on along the minus strand of CM060846.1, from coordinate 278,667,410 downwards.
CACTTTGTTTAACTGAAATAAATATTACTACTACTACTACTACTACTACTACTACTACTACTACTACTACTACTACTACTACTACTACTACTACTTCTGTTTCTACTACTGCTACTACTACTACTGCTGCTGCTCCTACTACTACTACTACTACTACTACTACTACTACTACTACTACTACTTCTGCTTCTACTACTACTACTACTGCTGCTACTACTACTACTACTACTACTACTACTACTACTACTACTACTACTACTACTACTACTACTACTACTACTACTACTACTGCTGCTGCATTTTCTTTATTTTCTGCTTAGTTTTTTTTTCTTAAGGGTGTAAGAACAATTTTTCGTTTCTGTGTTTTGTGTATATTTTATGATGCACAGCGCTAAAGGCCAACTGCATTATTTGCATAATGTTTACAATTATCCCCATAATTCTGATTATAAAGGGATAATTAAATGAAATAGTTATAACTGTTGTATATTTGGGCCGTAAACTGATGTGTTCTAAACATTACTTGAGACACTGCAAGCACTTTAGTGCACTTCCTTTGAACAAAGAAGATTTGTTTTAAGTGAAAGTGTATAAATATGAGGTAACAGAAATATGAAAACGTAAGATTTTCTGAAAAATTGTACATTTGAAATAAAGCATATTTTATATGTGAAAGTGGACTGGCTCAAGCAGTAACAAGTGAGATTCGCTTTCTTACACAAGATAAGTTCCATAAGCAACATGTGCTATGTAACATATGGTGTTAAACCCTTCTCATAAAAGTCTACCGTAGACAGTTAAACCAGAAAACTTTCTCTTTTGACCACATACAATTAACATATTAAAGGTATATTTGAAAATACACGACCTACATTACTAATTAAAATGCACAAAATATAATGAATAGGCCTAAAACATACATATATATTATGTTTATATTTCAGTGGGGATGGTCCGAAGGAACTGTTTCAAATTCCTGGTGATTCATTTTTTGTTAATAAATTGCTACAATTTTTAGTTCATACTAAGCTCTTTGTAAATTGCATCCCTAATCGGCTTGGAAAACTTGATCGTCTGGAAACGTATGATTAAAAAAAAAGAAAAAGAAAGAAATAAGATAATTTATAAAAGTTTTCATTTAATCATGTACCCAGTCTAATATCTAAGCATTATGCGACTCTCTTCTCAAAACTTTGTTTATAATAGTGGTTTTTCGTTTTTCTTCCTTGAATGTTCTATTTAAATACTTGTATTTTTATATGGTTTTCCTTTTTTAAGATGTTGGAAAATATCTGCAGTAGCAATAATGTGTTCCTAGAAAGAAACTGTGTTCATAGATATAATATACAGCCGATATTGTGCATTGAAAACTTGTTTTTTTTTTAAATTACAAAATCAATATATTTACAAGAAAATACAATACTGTAATATTCTACTTAGACTGGGAGGTTTAGAGCGTCTTCGTAATTATAATTAAGCATCTCAATTATGACTGATAGCTGATAAAGTATACCTAAAGCTAGTTTAGAAGAAAGAAAAAGTAAATGCTTGCAGTGAAAAGCATCTGATCGCGTCAAGTTGGATATGCCATGTCATGCAGAGAAAAGATAAAATGTACATAGAAAGCTTCTTTGGGAGAGTCAACTCCAAGAGCAAACTTGAGTAGTACATTTACACAGTAACAGCGATAAGCAGCACTTGGCGATCATGATGTGATTTCATAACATTATAATGGAAAATTCCCAGTCGAATGTTTTTATTTGTTGCTTTATTGTGGAATTATAGTAACGTTTTAATCCATCTCACAAAAATAATATATGGTTTCTTGCATTCTTTTATCACGAACATTCAGTGGTATATTTACATGCATTATTATTATTATTATTATTATTATTATTATTATTATTATTATTTTTGTTGTAAATAATAATAATAATAATAATAATAATAATAATAATAGAATATGGTACTCACTACTTACAGTAGGTGCTGTAAATATTTCCCATTTTTCCAGACACGAAACCCCATATCCTCTTAGGAAATCATCACTGACACGCATTAGTTCCCCATCACTAGATGACAGCTTCATTTCTAATGTTTTTCCTAAGTTGCTCCAGTGTGTGAGGGATAGTTGTGTATACTCTAGTTTTCAATGTTTCCCAAAGACAAAACCACAAACCGTAAGATCTTGGGAACGAGTAGGACTTTAATGGAAGGGCACAAGTTTTTCTGCTGTGAGCACAAGACAACTGCGATTTTTTCCTGTCACTCACAGAACTTATTTCATTCAATTCCTGTAGTAACTTTAATATTATTTTTATTGTTGGAACCGAGTTGTCAGGAAATTTAACTTAAATGCCTGACTCATGTCACATGACTTTCTGTTCCTGATATATGCTTTGGAGATGAATGTACGGCGATGCAGTGAATATCTCATCATTGCACAACACTATTGCACTATTTAATTAAATCTCACTCTCGACTGCACAACACAACTGCCCATCTTTGTAGAAATCCGCTCCAACAGACTGAAAGAGGGAATAGCGCCGCGAATGCCCCGTGGGGAATCTCAGCAATTGGAGGGGTGTATGTGCGCTGATCGGCAGCCGGATCTAAGATGCGGAAAATTTTAACTACTCTCACTGTAGTGGGGTTTGACAGAAACTAAAGTTTTAATATTTGTTTTTTTTTATCCATCTGTTTACTCTTTTATATCATTATTTGCTTTTCCACATGATAATTAAAATGTATTATCTTAATTTTTTTGGCAATTGATAATAGGAATGAAATAAGTAAAAGTACTCTAAAATGAAAATTAAAGTAATTCAAGTATATAGCAATATAGCTAAAATAACAAAAACTAGAGAAATGAAAATAATATCTTAAACAGTTACATAAATAGCGCAGTATTTCGAACAGCATGTTTCCTTCAAAGGTAATAGACAAGTGAATGATAAAGGGAAATATGGAATCTCCAAAACTTAATGCCTGGAAACAGCCCAAACAAGCTACGAGGGGAAAATGTTGGGGAGTAAAATAAGTAACAGTACTATATTAACCATAAAAACAAAATAAACAGGCAAAAAACACGTAAGATTTAAGCCTGGTGCTTTACCGCCTTATGGGGGGAAAAAATGTATCGCTCTTTCTCTCTCAAAAGCCTTACAATGGGAAAGGGCACGTTGCGCATTCGGTTAGGGAGACATAGTTTTAATAGAATGCCTATGATTGTTCATACAGAGAGATGAATCAAAATAAAAGAATATACATATTATATGTAATAAAATAAAAAGTAAAGTATCTAGTGAATAACTTATTCTCATTTGGCACTACAGCCCAAGTTGAGCCTTGGCCTGCCGCGGTGACCTCTGCATCCTCTATCTCCGTCTTACGACTTCATTGATAGAGGGCAGTATTGTAGGGGCATGTGGTTAGTATTCGCCCATCCCGAAGGGGAGTTGTCCGGATTGGGTTGAACTCGGCTTGGCAGTTGGTCCCGGAACCCACGGGTAATTAAGCACTCGCAAGAGCGGTGTGTCCCAAGGAAGTGCCTAAGGCGTGTACCTTGAGGGCAGGACTTTTCCTGAAATCACCGTTTTTCGTGAGGATGGTGGTGGCTACCTTAATGCTGGGGTGGCTCACCTCTTAAATACGAGTAGGTCTATGCTAGACGTGACCTATCCACCAGTGAGACACTGGAAGCCAAGTTCGCTTAGCGCGCTTGGGCGACGAAATCGTCTGCTGCCGAAAGGATACCTCTAGGTGCCGTCCTAAATGCAAAAAACCACTGGGCGACACAGACCTCTGTGTTTTTAGCCCCTGGTCACGAGAGAGATCTCAACCATATTTCGTCGCCCCACCGGTCGTCTATCACGCTGCTGTTCGTGATCGAAGAACGCCACCTTTCCAACAGGCAGCTTCCCAATTGTCCTCACGAGGCTGGGTGGACTCCGTTCTAGACCTCCCTATCTTAGAAAAAAAATCCTAAGTAGGTACCGTAAAACGAACCCGGGCTCCCGGCCAGCAGTTAGTAACCCTAAACACTAGATCAAGGAGGTGTAAATAATAATATAGCTGAAAAGGAAGACTAGATTAGCAGAAATAAATGAAACACTGTCATAAATAGAGCATTGTTTTGGGCAGATTTGTGTCTCTTGCTGAACTGTTTCTTTGTTTTGGGTATTTCTGTTTCTCTAGTTCTTATATATGTACGGTGGCCCAGATTTCTTCAAGTTATTCCCTAACTTATTTTCATGATTCACCTCTCCTGTTGGTTGCATGTTTCAGGGGGTGGGAAATAAACATTAGTGAACATTTGCACCCAGATAGGTCAACTAATGAACTGTGTATGTGTGTGTGCGTGCGTGCGTGCGTGTGTGCGCGCGCGCCACGGCTCTTAACTAGGCTAAGTGCATTATTGTGGACTTTTCCCTCTCGTTGAGGCTTCGTAATGAAGCTAATGTTTTACACACATACCGTTCGTTAGGAGGCCTGTCCGTGTACTAATTTTTGAGTGTCGTTTCGACATAATTTCATTGAAAGCTTCCTTGTTAGGATTATATGCTACTGAATGCGAATAATGAAGAGAATGCTGTGAATATGGTCCGTTACGGTTAATAGATATTGTTTGCAAATAGTCGAGGAATCTTAAGATGAGCTACGGTATTAAATTGTAATTGTCTTTTGTGTCGAATAAGTTGCAAAAATATTAATTTTTGCCGGTTTATAATACATGTTCATTTTTTCTTTAATTGCGGGTATTAAATATAATTCCTGTATGAACTCTTAACATTTCAGTGTCAAATCACATAAGAAAATGTGTCATATTGACATAAATCGCATAGCGAAAAGATTTTTATCTATTTATCTTGTTGGGAATACCGCTCAGTTTTTCTTGTGTACTGGCACAATATCTACAAAGTTACATCACGGCAACCAGCGATGATGCAACCGCGGAAGTTTTGTGCGATGTAGAGTTCCCAAAGAAAGGGCGTGAGGTTTGCATAAGTTCCGCCGCGGCCCATCCATTTCCATTGACAGATAATATCGAGAAACTTTCACACTCTTCTGTTATAATATTGGAGTGCACTGTTTCTCTGCAGTCGCAGTGGAACATCTTTTAAAAAACCACAATCCTGATCGATTCTTCAGAAATTCTCCAGTGAGAGCGCCTTCTAGATAGACTGGACCGACAAGATGACCCCCTAAGAGATTAAGGTTCCACCGCCCCTGGGAGTTAGTGCCGATTTATGACGGACAGTATTAGTAAAGTAGCTTTCATCAGGCCAAAGAAATTTCCTAGGAAGGGAAGGCAATTGTTGTACAAATTGCATGGGTTCTGAAAGTCATATCCGGTTAACTCTTGAACCAATTGAAGTTTGAAGTTCTCTTTTTTGATCGTAAATATCTAAATGGACCGCTCCTGGGTCTTCTCAAAACATAGCAAGAAAGCTCCCTCATGTCCAACGGCAATAAGCTCTAGTATGAGCATACATGCTGTTCTTAGAATTCCCTGCATCTCTACCCTTACTACGACATAGAAAACATGTGTGTTCTTCGTTTATATAAACTTTCCATTAAATATACAAGGCAGCATTGCAATGGAGACTATGCTTCTTTCTAAGTATTTTTAACCCAATGGAATAAAGCAGAACTTTCTCAGGGCTTGGAGGAACTACACGCCTAGAAACCATATTTATTGTTTAAAAATTGTGCTTGCTGCCGAGATAGCCGAACCCGCGATTCATAAATTGAAGTTCGCAGTCTTAATCATTCGTAGATGAAGGACAGTGTAGAATTATGCATTCAAGCGTTAAAAATGTTATAATCGCGAAAGAGTTGCCTTCATTCAATGACAATAAAGAGAATCAATTAAAAAGGTATCTGTAATAAGTGCATGTTGCGTATATTTTAATGGCCAGTTATTGAAGATTGTTCAATCAGCTTCATTTTTACTTAGCCCTTAAGGCGTGCTTTGGGTTGCCTATTCACAAAACCTGAACGGCGATCTTAGGATAACTTATAAATACAAGGAGGTATTAAATGATTCTGAAACTATAATAAGGGGACAACCAGTGTGACGAAGTTCCTTTGTGACTCTCGGCTTCTGTCGTTTGTATCTTATACTTATCATTTACTTCAAAATTATCCTAATTAAATAAACTAGAATGTGGTCATGTGGGTGAAGTTGTTGTAAATCCATTTACACAATTATGTGTAACACATACCTATATGAAACATAGATTACTGTAAGATGAGTTTTGTGGTTTTAATTGGTGTAAATATTTGTATTATTTTAAAACTGGATCTTTTGGTTATTTCATGGCATTTACTGATGCCTAAGGCATTCAAGTTAAACCTGTAAGTAACATTTAATTACGAAATATTTAATCTTTAAAAACAAAATAAATTATTTAAGTATCGCGGGATAAAAATGATAAGTGGAAATACCTTTTCCTCTATCTCTTTTACTTTTCAGAAAATAAATCTTTTATCTTAAAAGATATGGCAAATCTGTCTAATGTTCCACTTATAAATGTAGAATGTACTCTTTGCAGATACTCATTGTGTGTTTGTTTGCATAACTGCTAAAACAAATTTATAACCGGCATTGCTTATTTGTTTTAATCTTTAATAACATCAATAATGTTAAGCTCAGTGATGCCAGGTTTAATTTTACAAACCCAAAACTATTAACAAAATATGTTTTAAATGAATTTACGGCAAATTGCTTCGAGCAATGTAAAATCAGCAAATGACACAACTGATTTTATTTTTGTTTATGTACAATTATAATCTGTATGTATGAATTTTGAAACAACAATGAATAACATATTACAGCACATGAAAAGTAACGTGAAATGTAATTATTTTTCGGCCAAACAACATGTAAGTGGCCAAAATGGCATTAGGAACGTTTGTTCCATTTATAGAATGGAATTCGCACATAAAATTATGGCACTGAGTTTCTTTTCACTCTGTATACTTAGCAATTATTCTGTCTTTCTTTGATGGTGACTGCAATCAGTTGTTGATAAAAAAAATACCACAAATTAATCTGCCAAATATTAGAGTTCAAATATTTCAAGTAAAAAAAAAACTTAATAATTTAATTGAAGAAGAGCGTTAAAATAGAAAATGGACCAGACTGGGCTTTGCAAAATATTTTGAAGTGTGTTAATAGGTAGAAGAGCTTCGCTGATCCAGCGGCAGTGAACTAAATTCTGGGAACAGTACAAAATTGGCTAGTAGACCTAAAATCATCACCAAAATACGGGCATACACTTATTGATTAGGGCGTTTATTTATTTGTATGTACGAGGGTAAGTTCATAAACTTACGGCCTCCCCGATAAGGTTATCGCCTTCACAAAAGTCTTGTCTGATGTATTACCTTATCTGTTAAATAAATAATTGTAGCTGCAACTCCCGCTCCCCTGTGTTCAGTTGTGCAGATATAATTGCATAAAGGAGGCTATGTGTAGAAGATTGTGACATGTTCAAAATAGAGCATCGAGCTCTTATTACGTTCTTTACAAAAGAAGAACTTACTCCAAATGAAATTAAACAGCGACTGGACTGTGTATATGGCGAAACATTTTGTCTAAAATTAGAGGAACTGTTCTTCTAAACTATGATTTGTTTTGTAATAATACACACCAACACTAGAGAGCATTGCAATTGTGCGATTTCTATACACACGTGCAAGAAGTAGTGGCAGGAGGCAGTGATAAGTAATGAAATACTTGCTGTTGTTATGTATACATAAAATGTTGAACGCGAGCAGTAGACCACAGCGCCGGATTTCAAGCGGTGTGAGGATTTTGCGATCTTACAGTCTACCTGCCGAGGATCTGTAATTGCTACCTTGATATGAAATACAATCAATTCCTCACGATCATGTGCAATTCCCACACAAGATTACACTGAGTTTATATATATAAACGTCTGTTTGTGTGTACCGAGGGTGCCAGAAATGTGTACACACTTTCACAGTAGATATCTATTTAATATATTTCAAAGTTGGACCGAAAAATCAACAGTAATGTGTAGTATGATGTTCTGTAAACAGATGTGACTCGCATACATTATGATAGCATTGCTACGTTACAGATGAATCAACAATGAGCAAATGAAGCCAAGATTATCGTAAATCAACAATGAAAAAATGAAGCCACGATTAACGTATAATGTTCTGTAAACAGATGTGACTCGCATTATGTTATGCTGGCGTTGCTACATCAAAATGGAGTCAAGATTATCCTTTGAACAGCGGAAAGCAATTCTGAAGTGGTATTGGAAAACCGAGAATGTTGTTGAAGTTCAAAGGCAATGGAGATATGTGTACAGAACAGAACCGCCAACGAGAGTAACAATTGCTTGCATCCGAGACAAATTTGAAACTCATGGTACCGTATGTGATGTTCACAGGGGCAGATCTGGGAAACCTCGCACAGCAACAAGCCCCGCGTTCTCGGCTATGGTTTTGGAACGTGCTGCAGTCGCTGAGGACACTTTCACAAACGTTGCTCAATCAGTACTTCACGTACTCAGAAGCGTATCGACGCCGATGGTGGGCCTTTTGAGCAACTGTTGTAACTGTAAAAGTCTAAGATGATTAGTGCTCATCATTTTCTGTTTGTGTGAATTCAGTTTTGTTATCTTAACACAGTTTTTTCTTTTCTTGAAGTGTGTATACATTTTTGGCACCCTCACTATCTCTCTCTCTCTCTCTCTCTCTCTCTCTCTCTCTCTATATATATATATATATATATATAGGTATACAAGGAAACTATTCCTCAATATATATATTGAGGAATAGTTTCCTTGTATAGCTATTTATTTCAAAATAAGGACCAAAATATATGCCGCTAATCTGCAGTTTTATGCATGTTCATAGAAAATAACACTGCGCATATTACTATTGTCTGTGCGTTGTTGTGCTATTCGTCAGAGATGGAGTCAGTTTCTGCAAATAGAATGTAAGAAGTATTTACCTTTTTGCGGTGAATGTTTGTGATAAGAGCGAAAATCGTCGTATGTATCGCATTGTCTTTATTTTATTATTTATTTTTTGTTGACTTTTTGAGACTGGTTTTAAGATTACTGATATCAGAATAAAGTTGAGATAAGATTTGAATAAGTACTGCTTTGTTACGACACCAAAGTCTGTCCCAATTCGTATAAAGTTCTTTATGGCACTATGGACTTGAAATCCCTTTGAAGGCTGGGCCAAAAATATTAGTCTTTCAGTTTCCTGATGAAATGGATATTAAGGAATGCCAAACTAAACTTGCATTCTGCTGAATGAATAAAGATACCTACCGGCAAATGAAACGTTTATTATTAAATTAAACCAGATATTCTTTGTAAACCAAATGGGATTAATCATGATTTGTGTGCGATGAACTCATTGAACAGCATGACAATATTGATAGCAGAGGGACTAGATTATAGTGGATTTTTTCCCTAAGTTTTCTGTCTTTCGAACTGTAAACAGAACTTTAATAATTACGTGAATAAACTTAGTTCGTTAAAATTGTGAAAGTATTGTTCTAAATTTGTCCAGTCATTTCATAAATCGCTCATTTAGCAGACAAAGGCTAATACTATGGTGCATTATAACGAAGCAAAACGGGTCACGAGTCCGTCAGTGAAGAGCTCATGTAAATCCCTCAAGGAGTTATGGGGCCAAAATAATAATTTTTATTTTTTAAATACCTACCTTTTTTTTTTTTTTTTTTTTTTTTTTTTTTTTTTTTTTAACAGAGAGATGTCTGTGGCAGCAAAATTTTGCAGAAGGATTTAGTTTTCTCTTTTGTGCTCAGAAGTTACAATCCACGTAAGAGGGCTATTAATGGAAAGCTATCTCATTTAATGGCTACGTATCTCAGATCTATGACATAATTAATTTGGGAAAAACCAAATTATAACTGGCAGTTGTTTTAATGTGTAACTGATATGCCGAATGAACAATTTACTTTTTATCACGATATTTTATTTATTAAGTGTTTGAAAAAAAGTTCAAACAACAGCAGAATGACAAGGAAATACAAATTACCAAATTATTTACTATAAATATTTGTTTGAAAAACAAATTTTATTTGCATCTCTGGAATACAAAGGCAAAAGTATCAGATTTATACTTCGAGTTCCCTTATTTATAGCTCTAAGGTGCAAATAATGCTGTAAAATGTAGAAACTTCTTTACTTTTTTTTTTTTTTTTTTTTTTTTTTTTGTTACAGAATAAGGGAATATACAAGAAGAAACAGCTGCTTTGTCGTGTTGATTTCATCGGCAATAAAGCGGGTTTACCAGTTAAGTTTTACTTTAGGATGATGTGAACATCATCTTTGCCATATGAACGAATCTTTCGAGAGAGAATTTGCGCATTTCTGAAAGAAAACTTTAAATTTCGGAATATAAATTCTGAATCATTTTTGGATAAACAAAATAATAAGAAACAATCAATCAACTTATCAACAAAATATTTAAGTTATGCACTCATTAATAATAATAATAATAATAATAATAATAATAATGATGATGATGATGATGATGATGATGATAATAATGGAACCGTTATGCAGTTTTGCCTTTTGAATTTAGAAATAAACCGAAAAATTTAAATCGTATTGCAAAAATAGTGTAATATTTGGGAAAACAACAATTACAAGTATATACAGACATGCTTCTGAAGCAGACTGAAACACAAAACAGAATAATGTTCTTGCCAGCTATTGCCTGGAAATAGGTGAAATGCAGAAACCGTTATAAGGAATGTGACAGTTAAATTCTGCAAGACAGAGGTGGATGAAAATACATGAATTACTTCATAATACTGGAAACCTGAAAGGCATTCTGTGATCAAGAATTTACCTCTTTGAGTATGCCTTTATTGATCTTTAAGATTTATATAGCTGTTCTAATTCATCTAAGTACAACGAAGAAATAACAAGTTTCATATTATATCCTGCCAATTTTGTTATGTATTAAAGTGTGGATGTAATCCATTAAAAGCACACACATATCAGCGACTGTTGAAACGAACGTGGTCTGTGCTTGAATTGACGTTAAAAAGTTTGAGTAGCACTGTCCTCATAAACACGCATGGCAACATGCCAGTTGTGTCAAGTGTGTTTTCTCAAGTGCATACAAAAACTTCTGCTGATGGCTCTCCACACCTTCCTAGAAAGTAGAAATTGGGATATTGGCTATTTGAACAACGGTGGTTAAATATGTACAAAAACGATTCGCCTAATTTTCAAAAACTAATACTTATCATTTAAGACTATAGGAAATCCATATAGATTACTTTTATGAGTTACACAAAAGCATTTGATAAGGGAAAATATAATAAACTATGGAAAATTATGAAGTAAAATTGAATTCCACAGCATTTGATAAAAAGTTTATACAGAGAATACCAAATAAATAGAAACAGTAGAGAAAGGAAGTGATAAGGTGCTAGTGAATCGAGGAATATGGCAGGCGTATTCATTGTCACCCACGTACTTTTACACTCACGATGTCATCTAAAATTGGCATATATAATATATATATTCACTAAATATAGAGAAAAAATAAACATGACTAACGTTTTATTTACATATTATTCAGCTATAGTAACAGATTCATAGCATAGTATAAGTTTACAATCTTAAAATATCAACCAATAATGTAAGCATTTAAAAGAAAATATATGATAAGGCACAACATTATCATAGAGGACATGCCTAGTGATTTTAAACATTTTAGGTATACAATACTATAAATAACTTTCAAGATGTAAAAGAAAAATGCACAATTTTCAGTATATTACTAAAATAAGAACATTATATGTTGAAATCATTTTAAAATTTATAAAGTAATGGTGGCATCTCTTCTCTTTATGTCTCTGACCGCCACGGGTGGCCGAGGTCGTTAAGGCACGGACTCGTGAGCGGGAGGTCTGGGTTCGAATACCTCCAGGACCGTCCTCCCTGACAGGTTTTTTCCAGGTTTTCCCCAGTCCTCATAAATGGCAAATGCCGGGAGGTACCCTAAGCTTAGGCCTGGAACGATTCCTTCCTTAAAAATAAATCCTTTCCCAATATATCATTTCATCTCATGTATCATCAGTGTCCATCGCCTGTGGTGCCTCTGTAGCAAAAACGGGCGTTAAACACTATTCGGTTCATTTACTATTCATTTATGTCTCTGAATGCTGGATCCTGATAAAATAACAGGAATAGCGAATAGAAACAACCGAAATGAAAGTTTCTTAGAGCTGGGTAGGATACATCGTAGGAAAACAGAACATATAAAGTATATATACATGATAAAAAAGCTTTAGATGTTTAATGTATTAATCATTTTTCCAGAAACTGTACATGTAAAAAGAGTAACGTCATGAAGGTTACCCTATCAATTTTAAAATACAAACCTAAAGGAAAACTATATTCGGTAAGGCCACAAAGAAGATTTAATGATCGGTTTTAAATAATATTTGGAGCCGAAACAATCCCGTACGTATTAAGCCATGAAGTTGATGAAACATTTTAAATAAAAATGCATTTTATAAAGATTTCCCAAACAATGGGAATATTGTGCTACAAATATTCCAAAAAAAAACTTTATAACAGTTTTGTTGCATGGAACATGCAGCAGACGTTTGAACATTACCAGTTGAAGGCGAGAATCAATGGAGCACAGAGAAAACTCCAGTTATGTTCAATAGTACGTAATATTAAGAGAGCGATGATGTGATAGATGAAAGCACAATCTACAGAAAAAACATTTTAACTTCTTGCTTGAGTTCATTAAACGTTTTATGGCGGTAAAGTAACCTTCAAATCAAATTTTATAAAATTCTTGCAAAAATTTGTTTCCGAGAATTTGTTTAAATGTACTACTTTTTGCTTGAATGAAGTGATGTGATTTTAAAATTCACTTTAGTCCGCTAATTATTCGGTTTGCCATTTTTATGTTTCAAATGATCCCTTTCAGAGTTTTATCATGGCACTATGAAAGCCTAATAGTAAAGTACAATATGAAAATAACTGTTTAGATCTTGATGACACCGATTTTTTAAAGTATAATTAATTAAAAATTCTGCAAAGTTTGTGAATACTTCAGTGTTCGAAAACAAAACGGAATAGAAAGAGCCACAGGACAATTTATTTTCTATAGAAGAACGATGAATCAGGAGAATTTTACTAAGATGCAAATAATGGCGATTTGAGTGTATAGAATTATTTATAAAACACCTAATACTTTAGCAATAAATATTGTAACAACTGAAAATGTAATCAAATTATGAAAATCGAAGTGAATTTGGCACAATTACTATTTTTACACTGTACATAACAGGCAACAATGTATATTCAATGGCTTAAAAACAGTCGATTTTAAAATTTTCACCGGACGGTTCCAGAAACAGGCTCTTTGCGCTTGATTATCGCGTATTTTCTAACGAAATTTGGTCCTTATGCAGAGTTCAGTAAAGACTCCAACTAGCTTGTATAGCTTTTTCCCACCAGAGGATGTAGCTTTTGGTACGCTTTAGGGCTTCTGCGGTAAGATATGTTTTGTGTAATGCAATAGTTTTGTCAACCTCATAATATATGTACGATAAGCCATGCAATATATGTATATACACTTCAAGCAAAGAAAAAACTGTGTGAACACAACAAACTGAATTTACACAAACAGAAAATGATGAGCACTAATTATTTTGTATTTTTACAATTACAACAGTTGCTCAAAATGCCCACCATCCGCGTCAATACACTTCTGAGTACGTTGAACTACTGATTGAGCAATGAATGAACGGTGTTTAACGCCCGTTTTTGCTAAGAGGCACCGCAGGCGATAGACACTGGTGATACATGAAATTAAATGATATATTGGGAAAGGATTTATTTTTAAGGGTAGAAAACGTTCCAGGCCTAAGTTTAGGGTACCTCCCTGGCATTTGCCATTTATGAGGACTGAGGAAAACCTGCATAAAACCTTAGTCAGGGAGGACGGTCCGCGAATCAACGACCTCGGCCACCCGTGGCGGTCTGATTGAGCAAGTTTGCGAAAGTGTCCTCAGCACATGCCGTTACAATTTCTTCCAGAATTTCTGACAGCCTGCCCAGATGTGCCCTTGTGCACATTGCATAAGGTACCATGAGCCTCAAATTTTCTCAAATACGTGCAATTGTTACTCGCGTTGGCGGTCCTGTTCTGTACACACGCCTCCATTGCCTTTGAACTTCAACAACATTCTCGGTTTTCCAATATCACTTCAAAATTGCTTTCCGTTGTTCAAACGATAATCTTGGCCCCATTTTGTTGTAGCACGCTAGCATAACGTAATGCCAGTCACATCTGTTTACAGAACATCATACGATAATCTTGACTTCATTTATTCATTGTGATTCACCTGTCACTTAGCAATGCTATCATAATGTATGTGAATCACATCTGTTTACAGAACACCATACGATAATCTTGGCTTCATTTATTCATTGTGATTCACCTGTCACTTAGCAATGCTATCATAATGTATGTGAATCACATCTGTTTACAGAACACCATACGATAAACTTGGCTTCATTTGTTCATTGTTGATTTACCTGTCACTTAGCAACGCTATCGCAATATATGTCAATCACAACTGTTTACGGAATATAATGCTACACATTACTGTTGTTTTTCGGCCCAACTTTGTAATATATTAAATAGATACCTACTGTGAAAGTGTGTATACATTTTTTGGCAACCTCGGTATATAGCATATATATGCTCCATTTGTAAAAAATGATGCTAATGTAGTTCTAAGTCCTGCTTCATAGTTTCTGTGCTCTTCAGCCTGCTGGTAATGATGTGGCTGTGTATGTCACCAGAGATTTTTTAAATACAGGATTAGTTGAAAACATCTCCGGACTTGTACAATGTAAGTACATATACGTTAATAAAACTATCAAAACAAAATTAGCATCAACCGACACGGCAACTACTATAACGTTTTTCTTATTTTAAAGATATTCAATTTGCAGTTTTTGGCACCATTATCGAACATGCTTCACGTTAACTGCAGATGTAGACCAATGCACGGCCAATTTCAAGAATCATTACATTTGCGTATGCTTTGCACGGATAGATTTATCTATTTGTCCATCCTTCCCGAATTCTGCTCAAAGTTGTATTGAACTCTGAGTATGGTCTTAGTCACATGGAGTTCCAGCACACCCATCATTTTCACAAAACACCGTCGGTGGTCAAGAGATAAAAGTATATTCATTGAGGGCAGTATAAATACAAATTTCCAAAGTTCCTTCGTGCGGCGTATAATGTTCATCAAGATCAAGTCAATATTCAGAAAATACCTAGTGGTTTTTTAAAAACACTGCGGTCCGTTTGATTAACCATGTAGTTTCCACTATTTTGGCATCACAAGTGATGGATATTGATAACACATGGCATGTAATGATACATTGAGAAGAGAATTTTGGGAAAGAAGCATTCCAGATCAAAGTTTAGGGTACTCTCCAGTATGTATAATTGATGAGGTCTGAAGAAAACCTTGAAAATCACTGGGAGGATTCTAACCGCAGATCATCCGTTTAAGAGTTCTTACCTTAGCGGCCTCGAGCGATACCGGTGTGTCATAGGCCTACACAGCAGATCGCTATTGCTATTTCTTTCCATGGAGACAGTTGAGTAGGTACCTCATCATATTTCAACTGGAGAAATACACCGGGTTGTAGTTATGACGTGATGATGGAGGGTCGGCAGCTCGTATCCTCTCATCTAATGTGCTTCTTTGCCGTCACTATGCACAACTATATATTTACTACCTGGGTGGATTTTCAAACTACAATATCAGAAATAAAAGGGTCATCATGATTGATGAGATTAATACAGTAACGTTGCTTATGTTTTTTATATAATCACGTCATTTTGTACATTACAGTTCCATTAATTTCCAAACTCATTTAGTACTCAAGGACTGTAACCTTGAACGAACTAATTAAGAGTTTCCGGACATCGCGAAAGTGCATAAAGCAAAATATTTTATATCGCTGCAAGGGAACTGATATATTTAGCATTAATTTCTCCATTAATTTCGTTGTTTTTGTATTACCAGTAATCCCACATCTATACCAACTCCCTTGAAATTTTTACTCTAGTCTTTGTTCCATATAGGTATGTTTTATTTGCGTAATATATTTACATTTGAATATGAAGAGCTTGATATGAACAAGTAGAAACTGAAACAGTCATTACTTTGAAATATTTGGGATTCATTTCAAAAGATGTTGGAAACGGCTTGCCTGAAATCGGAAAAAAAATACAATAAATAAATGAAGGAGGGAGGGAGGGAAGGAAGGAAGGAAAATATTTGGCTTGTTAAACTATTTCTTTGGAGAAAGAATATACATAAAAAACAAATTTATAAATTATTGGTCCAAAGTATTGTTTATAAGGAGCAGAATATTGAACATACAAAGCCAACATATAAATAAACTATTTGCCACGAAAACGGACTATTGACAAAGAGCAGCAAGAAAATCAAAAAGAGAGAAATTTGAAAATCAAATAATTAGAGAAATTATGACAGTTGAAAGTAATATTATTGAAATCCTTAGAGGAAAAAAATTGAAATAGTTTGAACACATGAAAAGAACGGGGGGGGGGGGAGGAGAATTCCGAAGATTATGTTGGAGTAGAATGCTGAGGGCAGGAGAACAATGGATGAAGGAGTATTAACAGGAAGGAACTTACAGAATAAGTTGCTGAAGACAAGTTTGTGGATGAGTTAAATTAATTTGGGTTTAAGGGAAACTACTGTATTGTAGAATAACCTTTATTAAAATAGATATGTACATAAACAAACACAAGTGACTATACTGTATTTATTTATCGGATTGTGAAATGTTTAAAAGTAATTTTCCTGCCCACGTTTAATCCTCCAGTCTTATCGGCCGTTCCAACAAATCTCCACCTTCCAGTTCTTTTTCCCGCAAGCTGTCGTACTTGCAGTTCCGCTCTCCGTGTTTATATGGGTCGTTTCCTTTTGGTTTTACGGTTAATAATTTTCTAGCCTGAAATATTTCCAGCGGTGCTGCTGAGAAAGATACTTATCATTGTCTGGGGGACTCATCATGGACGAACTAGTAAAATTTCCTGCTTTCAGCTTCTTTGATCAAATCCCAAGAGTGTGATAAAAGCGTGATGTGAGCGGAAGTGACGAATCTCGTTAGAGTCGAGGCATCAGGCAGTGAGTGAAAACTGGCATTTGAAGGGCATGCCACCATGGGCGGATCTTCATTGTATGCAATAGTGCAAAAGTATGTAGCCAACTTTAAGCATGGAAGAACTAATGTGGAAAATGTCCCGGTTTTTGTTGATTAAATAATGATGACTGATTGAAGTTGAACTGCTTAATACACCCGCACTTAAGTCACAAGGGCATTTTGTGTACTGCTTTAATCCTAAATATATAATTTCAAGTCTAGAGCTGCAGTGAACTCTAGAATCTTTCCTACGATTAGGAATTGCATCCTAATATATATATGTCCGTTATCTTTCATGAATTTCATATTCTAATAAGACGTAATACCTTATCAATTATGAGCAATTATTTATAGTATACGCGTGAGTTTATTTCAGTTATATATGAGTAAAGGGGTTATTGTAAATGCGAAAATGTAACGAAAACCACGAACTCTCGCTCGGACAAGGGAGAGGCAGCTTCTTGCAGACAATGGGATAAACCCTTTTCTTTGTGTTCTGGGGAAAGGAATACGACTACACTTTGGGGGCATGCTAACAGAGGCGTAAATGTGACACCTACAGCTCCGTTACAGGCTTTTGACCTGTAACGGACCTTGGCACTTAAAGTTGAACTAAAGACAATCTCACGGAACAGATTCCGTCAGTAAATTGAAATAGCAAGTAGCTACAAAATCTCATGATGTCACCAAGAATGCATAGTTCTGTAGTGGCGCAAAAATGGCAGCTTCTTCTGGTCAAGCGGGCCTTATAAGATACAAAAGACCGGCTGCCCACGTAAAAACAGAACACCACTACCTGTTTCCCGACGACTTGCACTGCGACTTCTACTTCGGCTACCCCGAACTCTGCGAGGACGACGTATCGGCCAGAGCAAGAGTGACCTAAGTGCTCGGCTGAAACACGTAACACCGAGACACGAACCCAGACATCTAATTCGCCACTCTCCGGTTATATAACTTCATTGATAATCAGTAGGTACACATCGACGTGTCTACCAAGCAGTAGCTTTTCCACGGTCCGACGAGAAACGCCCTGGTACGCACCTGTTGGTTCAATAAACAACGTCGACTAGCAGAGAACAGGTTTCTTACTATCACCTTTAAACTTCTTTCACTCAACCCGGCGCAATCAAGTCCCGAAATCCAGCAACATCCCTGAGTACGACCTGAGGAGAAATTGGATGGCGGGCTCAAGCGACAATTAAGTAAACATTGGCCAGCATTAACACCAACACAAATTCCTTCAAAGATTGGCCTACCGACGAGGGGCATACTCAAAGCATTTCAAAACAACGCCCACGTGAGCCACCATCCCAAAACCACTTCACATATATTTTGTATTCTCATCACACCGATAACTGAAATTTCCAGGTGGAGTCCCATCATCCGTAGGTATTTCCAGAATGATCAATGTTCAGATCATCATTCAAATAGTTTTACTCTTTGATTTCAATTCCTACTCAGTAAGTCTTTAGATAGTATGCTATCTGATATTATAATAAGAGTTTTACTCTTCATGGCCGGGAAAATTCTACCATTTTATCTAATGTTTTTCCTTAGTTCATTCATACACTGTGGTTCTAGCAATTTTCTTCCTAATGGTGCAGAAACGTTCTGATCTTATGAAGGCAATTTTAGTTCCTTCTTTTGCCAATTTATCTACTGCTTCACTATCTTCTATGCACTGGTGTCCAGGCACTCAAAGTTCTAATTAATTCTTTGTGTAAATATTATTGAGATTTTGGGAACATTCCTGTACAAGATTAGAGTTAACTTGAGATTTAAATGCACTAACCACAGCTTGACTTTCTGCGAAAACATGATTGCGTTTATTAACATAACTTCTCTTCTCACAGAAGTAAAGGCAGGCCAGAAGTGCAATTACTTCTTCCTGAAAGACTGTAACAATGTTCCTAATAATTACGGAAAATTTTCCTTTTTGTAGACAATCCATAAACTAAAAAGTGAAATATTGGCTTACAACATAAAACTTAAGGCAAAGGAAGCGAGGATTTGCGATGGTTAGTTAAAAATCATATACACAAATGCAGACAGTTATTAGATACAGGAAAATGTATATTTGTATTGCAATAAAATAAAATATACAGAATAGTTGCTAGAAGTAATGTATTATTTAAAAAGCATCTACTGTCTTGTAGAATTTCCTTTCATGTGACATTCCCAACATGGAAATAGTTATCAAGAAGGGAAGTTTGTAATGCCTCTCGAAATATATGGCGACCTCTTGCCTACTTACCCAACGTTCGCAGGTTAAAAAAAAGGGGGGGTCAATTTCCCCACTACTACAACTTTTGTATATTCATTCACTCGTAAAAACGAAATCACTGGTGTGTGATCACTCAGTTTTAGTTTCTTTAATTTAAGATGCTGTTGTTGCTTAACTCTATAATATTCTTCTCTCTTTTGAGAAACGTCTGAGAGACTACTTTGAAATATTTTCTAATCTGTCCCTGTTTCATCAATTTTTTTTCTTTTGTGAGAACATAGCGGCTCATATTACTTTTTTTTGTTCCGTCGTACATACTATTTTCACGAATCTTTTAACGCTGCTAGACTGGTCTATCAGCTAAATTTTCCCGAAATTTCATTTTGTTCTGCTAAAATAGTACATTCCTATACAATGTTTCACTACCGGCATTACTAAACACTCAATCTATTATCAAAACAACTGAATTACGGATACACTCAGTATATCATGCAAGATATATGGGTAACTGCAAGTGAGCTTCTGGGTTTTAAACCACACACTAGCTATCGAGCGACAATCACATGATAGACCGGGGAAGGCTATCAAAAAACAGCACTGTAGTACCCACATAATTACGACGTCCATATTTTTTTTTCTTTCTGCTTCACCTGCTCAATTGCGAAAACAACTTTAGATAAGTGTTATTTTATAACTTCTTATAGCTATGTTTCAACAATTTCGTGTTATGATTTATCAGTCTGTGAATGCTCCCCTATTCTGTTCGAAAGCGACTTTGAACCGTGATTATGAACTTAGTTGCATGGAATTCTAACACACAAAATAATTTCTCTGCTGGTGCTGCTGCCACCATTTGCGATTGAAATTTTTTCATCGAGGGTAGTATAATAAAATATCGCAAGTTTTGTGTTTTTGTAAAAGCTGCATTAAGAACATGCAATTCACAAAGAATATATATAAATTTAAATTTTCACGTGTTTTTACTACATACTTATAATATGAAAATGAGAAACAATTTCTTAGCTTTAGTAAAGATCGAGAAAATCAGAAGAAGAGGAGCACAACGGCGATTTAAAGCAAATATAGAAATACATATTTGACATTACTGTTTTCTCATAGATTTAGTAGTATCAGTAGTATTTGGTTTATATATCCGTAACAAACAGCAGTAAAGGCAGGCGTTTTGAAATATAAGAGTAGGCGCTGTCTTTATTTGATTTGCATCAAACTTAGAAGCTCAGAAAAAAAAATAGTCTGTGAATTAGAAATGGGAATAGCCTGTTCAGTCAAAAATTACACTTAAAGTGAGCTTGTTTACAGATAATCCAATATTTTGCAAATTTTAATGATGTTGAAATAATGTCTGGATGAAAATGGTGGTTACAGTTTAAATATTTACATCTAAGTGGTACCACCATACACTTTTACTAAATTTGAATTGTTTTCCTTTCAGAGCCACCACAAGTTCTTGTAGATGGCTTCGGACGGTTCTGATTTGGTAAAGGTAAGAATACTAATATTTCCTTTTGCAGTACTAGATATTGTTAATGTACATTTAGCATGCATGTAGTTTCCTGTCTTGCTATATTTGCAACTATTAACGCGGCATGGAAGTGAAGCCTCATTTCATCATTAAAATTGGGTAAAATGTGCAGGTACCCGTTAAACAATCGAACGAAAAGATAGAACTTCATTCCCGCATGGCTATTATCAACTAGCACAATTTTTTATAATTTTAATGGCCAGTAACGTACATTCCTTCGAACCTTTCTTATGAATTATGATTATCGAGCTGTAACAGTTCGGTAACCGATAGATAATAAAGGAGCGGAGAAACTGAATGAAGAAATACCTAGAAACTGGTGCTTAAATTTAGCCCCCTTGAGCAAGAAAGAGGTCTTTACCCCCATTGGGGTTCAATAGTAACGCATTTACCAATTGTTCAAAACTCAATAAATGCAGAATATCGAATTTTTCATGAAATGCGTTTTTTTTTATTTAATTATTTATTTTGCCCTTCAACCTAGAGAGAGACGTTAGACGAATTTAATATTTTCTCCAGTATTAGATCTTACTTTTTAAAATAAAACGCCCTAGTAAGATATATTGAAACAAAATTTGCACTATAGAGGAGTACCGGATAATTTATTCAGATTTTTCCAAAAGTCGATAAATGCATGTATATGCAAGAGAGAAAATTTGTTCCTATTATTTGATACATTTTTTATATTTATATGCCGTTATTCATTTATTATCATAATTCCTATGCATAAATAAGTTTTATAGTTTATAATTGGCCTGCATTATTGCATATTACATACTAAAATGTATGTTTTTTAATTTAATTTTATTTTATTTATTGAGAATGAATATGATAACAAAAACACAACATAAAAAGATATTAACGTGCAATGATTTAATCTTCCTTAATTATGCAAATAGTAAAATAATCTACACTACTACAATCTTTTTATTATTCATATAATATTTAGACATGGTCAGATTTGTTGTTGTCTCATCTTTGTAGTATTATTCTGTTGCATCATTCGGTACTTCAAAATACTTTAATAGATGCAGAAATGCCCCTCCTCTTTTTATTTCTTTGCTAACCATATTTTGCTTTGGCAGAACACTGAACGATCTTAGTGCTGAATGGCTGAATGGTTTTCTCCTGAATCTCCGAAGTACGTGCTTTTCACTGATATATTAACATTGTTCTTTACTTTTTTGAATGAAATGCCACGCTGACTGTTAATTTTGGTTGGTAGCCTAGGTTTTAGTACTTTCTTTGCACTATCCTTTAGGTTTTCAAATTCCAGTCTTCATTGAGTATTTACAGAGTGCCTGTTCTTTTAAGATGTCATAATGATTTTTAGAAGAGAAGATACTTTTTTAATGATTTCTCAATTTTACCAAAGACTCGATCTAGAGCTATGTAGGTAGCTTGTCCACGGACTGCAAAGACATTAAGAATAGCTCTTTTCCATGAGTGCTATAAGTCATAAAGAAGTCCAGCAAAGCAGATGCAACTTGTTTGCATCCTCTTTAAGACTCTGTTTTCAGTCAGGTATAGGATTTTTTTTTTTTTTTTTTTTTTTTGCTGAGTAGCATGAACCATGATTATATAAGCATATTTGCCTAGCATAGAAAATTTCGCTTACCGATAGTTTTGGAAGTGCCTGGCTTTGCTGCATATCGAAGACAATGTTAATGACACCTGGATTTTCTCCTTTCATTATTCTATAAAACTGCTTTGCATGAAATGTATGTAATCTATGACTAGTTCTTAATTCATTTTTCTTCTCCAAACATTTTTCTCATTTTATTTTCAAGAGACTAACCTTACAATGGAGCATGTATCAGCGTGGGGAGTCCGAAATGATACATTAAAATATTTATAGAATATATTCTTCTATTTTGATAAAGAGCATAGTTTGAAAGGTGGCACCCTTCTTGTCTCTAGATCTTCGGCAATCCGAACATTCTTTTACCCTTACACCACTTTTCAGAGTTGCTGGAATTATCATCCATTCTGATTTAACATAAAATATTTCTTCTTATAAACCATTGATAACTTCCCTAAAAGCTATCCGGGAATATGCTGACGACAATGTAATCTAACCAATGAATTAGCCAATCAAACAAGAAAAATTGTTACAATAATGAGTAACAGCATAAACTACGTTTGCCAATTGCTCGGATTGAAACAAAAGTAAAGATGCCTTAACTCTCAGATTGCATATATCAATTTTTGCTAAAACCTCGTGAATTTGTCTGCTTCTTTACACGATATTTGTCGAGTTTTATTAAAATTATATTCACAGGACGACGTGGAAGGTCAAAGTTATGTCCTTACGATGTATAATTCATTTTCGAAAAAAATAGCATTTGCCAAGTTTTAAAAAACGCTCCCCAATTACACTAAAGAAATGGTTATATTTATGTAAGTTTTGTTATAGGTATCGCTTCTGGCAATGTGTCAGGAAGCTGTGTTAGCAATCTCCGTGTTTAAAATACAAACTTTAGAGAAGAACTAAAATAATGTATACATTTTAATATAACAAATTAAAAAAACAGGCTGTTTAAGCATATAAATAGGATGAAAGAAAAAGAATTTCCAATATATTATCACAATCTAAACCTATTGGAAAGAGAGAGATCAAAAGATGAATTAGCAAATGGGAGGTCGGTTTTAAAACGATTAAAATCAAAACAAGTCAAATGACTTACGCTTCATAGTTGCAGCGGGTGCTGGTTCACTTATTATGCACCCTTTAATTATTCATATGTCGGAACACACTGTTCTCTTAACTATTTCTGTTCATTCATACTGCTTTTTTCGAAATCGTAAATGCTTGCTACCCAGTTAACACGCGATACTTTCGTTCACAATATGCCATCGCCCACTGATTATTCTATATTTATAGTTAATAGCGTTCCTAGAATTGTTTTTTAAGAATGCTGAGAGTAAGAATATGCAATTTATTTATTTTTACTTTTTCCTAGACCTTCTCGGGATTCAATTTCTCAATCTTAGGTAACAGAAATGAGTACTACACCAATCTCGTGTATGTAACATACTCAATATGCTAATCTGATCAAGCGCATCGGGAAATATACAAAACAACGAAAACCTGATGACGTAAATCCTTCACTCACAGTAATATAACTGACAGTGCGATTGCAGCGCTTTGTCCCGGCATGTCGAGACGCGTGTTGTCTCCGTCATTAGTGCCTTGTGGCAGATCCGGTTGCATAGGAAATGTGCAGATAGAGCAAGATTATTCACACGAAGAGTTATTACCGGCAAACGTTTCATTAGAATCCAAGGCGAAAGTGAGCTGTTGAAGTGATCAAACGGTTTTAAAGAAGTTCACGAAAAAAAAAAAAAAGCATATTCAAAATCTGTATATTATAAATTATTTTTATCGTGTACATTTTTCCTTTACACAACTTGGGCGAGGCGTTTTTTTTTTTAAAAAGTATTATAGTAATTATCATTAAATGTTGCTTTAGTGACCTGTTGATACCTACATCAAAGCTCAAAGAAAGTCAGAAAAATCATATAAATTTTCGTAAAATTTGCGCTCAAGGTATATTGACGCATATATAAAAATCAGAAGATCTGACTGCGAATACTGTCAAGAATTTATAGAAAAGAAATATTTCGAGCAGAAGTACTGCTTAGCTCAGTTTGTTTCCTACTTAAGGCCCCCAAACAAAGTCAATTAACGATTTATCAAAGAACGTCCTGTGTAAGAATATATTTTTAATTTTACGAAATTATGAAATATTTTATAAATAAAATCTTAACTGCCGAAATGAAAGGAGGAAAATAAGTTATCGTGATTTTCAAGCATCTATCAACAAACTTTGACGCGTGACATTTTGTAGTAGAGAGGAATGATACAAATCTCGATAACTGAAAATTTCCATCACAATGCACGATCCTAGAACTCCAGGTTATAAATTCTCATAATGTAATCACGAGTGAGTTTCATGTTGTCGATAGTTTTAAGAGCGCGGCGCAGAGCGGAGCGCGAGGGAAATCACCCGAATAAATTTAAACCGCGAGTAATATTTGCTAAAGACTCTTTGCCGAATAAAATAATTTAAAAAAAAAGAGCATTAACAAAATAAAAATATATATTGTGGTTTTGTTTAATTTCCTTGCATATCAACGTCATGCCATGGTATATCTTTCTGTGATTTATAACAACATTTCTTGCCTTTCTGAATAGCAGTAAACAATTGCGAAAACTGGGATATTATGCAGACAATTACTAAACCAGTGCGGCAATTCCAGGTGCGAAATATTACAATGACTGGTTGAAATTCAACGAACTGTAAATTGAATCCCTCAATGTTCAAAGCAAAACAAATTAAATAGAAAATTCAACCGTCATATTCACATTTTAGAACCTAATATTTCCGGATACTCAGTGCTTGTATTGTTTCAAGGATCTGAATTAAGCACACTTTCCATCAATTTAATAGGCTGTGATTTCATGGTTATTTATTTCTTAATGGTTTTGAGTTTAGAAACCACAAGCTAACGTCTCTCTTGATGATGGCTGTCTAGACGTCTATGAATTCGTGATCTGATGACCTCTCCATCTTGAAATATTTATTTAATCTACTTAGATTTTGTGCCATCCTAGAAAAAACATTGTATTATACACACTCCTAATGTTATTTTTATGGAATCGTTTATGTACTTCTCACTCGTCTGATAAAAATGACACTTTAGGAGCTTGTATTATAAATAACAATCATCTGTTTAAACAGGAGAAAAGTTTAATAATTTCAGCATAAGTTAAATGACATTATGCTTCCACATAAAAAACA
Source organism: Metallyticus violacea (assembly GCA_030762175.1). Classification (NCBI taxonomy): domain Eukaryota; kingdom Metazoa; phylum Arthropoda; class Insecta; order Mantodea; family Metallyticidae; genus Metallyticus; species Metallyticus violacea. The sequence continues at coordinate 278,641,568 of CM060846.1, read as the reverse complement.
TTCTTTTCTTTCTTTCAGAAAGATATTGATATTAATATTTGCACAAATATAGTTTATTTCTATTAGTGTTTCGCTGGCAGTAGTTTAAGGGATTCAAGTTTATACATTGTTTTGTTGCTTACAGGAAATTTCCTTTTAATCCTAAATTAAGTGTAGGCATACGCGAAGCTGAAAACGAACTTCTTTTAGTTTATGATCACACACAGCTAATCATTTGTAAAGTTGCAACGATTCTCTGTTCTTAAGCTTCATATTGACTTTAAATATTGTAAACCGTTCTAAATGAGTAAATATAACTAATATAGGTTTAACACTGTGTTTTGTTTAAATTCAATTTCTTCTCTGAAAGTGTCTGGTTAACAATCTTGCTTATATTGTAAAGGGGAGGGCTCCATGTTTAAATAAAAGACCAGAAAGTGTGGGTGATATTCCGAAATAATTTTTCATTATTCTTTGAAATAAAATTTACAGTTTAAGCGACGAAAAGCCCAGTGCTCTCATTGCTTCACCGTCACGAGTGCCCGAGGCCGCTAAGGCTCGCAGCAGTGAACGGGAGGTCTGTGGTTCAAACTACGCCAGGATCATTCTCTGACTTAGGGTTTTTCCTCATCAATGGTAAATGCCATGGAGGTACTCTAAGCTGAGGCCTAGAACGCGTATTTCGCAAAATTCTTCCTCAATTTATCATCTCATCTCATATATCATCTCCTGTGATGTCTTAGTAGTAAATTCGGAAGTTAAAAAATCTCAGCCCCTGCGCGCATTCAAATCTCCATCTCTAGAGTATTCGAGTTTTTCAAGAAAATACAGGGCCTCTAGCTCTTTCTCTCTCATTGATATAAACATGTTTTGGGCATTGAGGAGAAGAGTTACGAGATGAATGTAATTTATTTTAAGATCCAAATTGGCTGATATTTAAGTTCACTAGTTTATATTAGGAAGCGATTTGAGGTTTGTAAAATTTGTTCGTTAGATCTGTTTAACGAACATCACCCCATAAGATCTGGTCCAGGTTTCCTTTCAAAATTAGTTCTGCTTTGAGAATGCAGAACATCTCTTTAATAATTTTTTTTCTTCTAACAATATTTCACTATACTTCCGTAGATCCATGTTCAAACTAAAGCTAGCGTTAAAAACAATGTTAGTTCGTCTGTTCAGTCAGGTGTAAAATTAGGTACCTCCGTGCATACCACTGACAGACGCAACTAACATTTTTCTGGCAATGCATTGAAGTTGCAGTGCAAATGGTGGGGTAATATAATGGGTTTAGTATCGTGAACTCACATATTACATTTCCATCACTTCATAGCACGTCTCTAGTTTTCGTGTACTTCTGGTTTAGTTAAAGGGGATAGTATTTATTTGTGAGCAAGAGTTTTTGACAAAGGTGACGTAACTTTCGGTATACTCCGACAGTTAAATTGTAAAGTGCACGAGACTTAACCTACGTGCATGAATTTATCACACCTTATTGCTTACATGGGGTGCTATGGAACCCCGTCGTATTTTATTTAAATGTATTACATTTATTGTTGTTTGTTTAATAAACGTCTCTGACAGCACTTTTACAACTATCCATTAAAGAAACTGTGAACTTTGACATAAGAATTCACAAACTATTCACACAAATGTCTCATTTATGTTCAGCACACACCATTTTCTGACATTTCACCCAATAAGATTTTGTATTTCCATCTTTAGATCTTGGACAAATAGAACTCCTTCTTTGTTTGCGTTTTGTATTCGGAATGCAGCCTTCTTCATCCTCGGGTATTTCTGCCACTTTCTTCATTGTAGTTCTTAGTTCATTCTTGTTCTGGGGTCTCTGTGCCTTATGTGCTTTACTGGGTTGATAGCAAAGTGGTGCAGAAACTTTCTTCTTACAATGTGGCCTTTCTGTGGTCTGTATGGAACAAGACTATGGAATCAACCACAGCCCGATCTAGGATTCCATAGAAGAACCGTAGAGGTCATCTTCGAGTCTTTCAAGAAACAGAATAGGTATAAACCTTCTGATCTAATGTGTCGACTCCTCCCTTGTTTCGTTGTAAATGTTATTTGTCACTACGGCTTATTTGTCACTTCATCCTACGTTCTTTCCATAGCGCATAGTGGTCAAGAGAGTAACACTTTTTCCTTTATTCGGCGACTATAAGAATAACATTTTTTTTTTTTTTTGTCATCAAAGGTGAACTGGAACGAACCAGCTTCCTTCTTTTGAGAAGGTAGAAACGAAAGAGGAATCTTTTGTTTATTTTTGTTCCAACCAACTGTACTAAGTTAGCATCATATCAGCTAGTGGAATTGACGTGAACCAATTATCCATGGTCAAATTTCTTGCAGTCACACCCATGGATACTGGCTGTTAGTTTACGCACATACTTCATTAGCAGTGGTTCTTTCCTTTCAACTTCCCTAAAGTATATGAAATGGCATTTTATCATATAAAAAGTTTTGGGATCCTTAATGTTTACAATTTTATGTAGTACTGAAAACTATCATTTTTGGAGAGGGTATATATACTAACCACGAACTCCTAACAACTGTTTATCTATTGTACAATATTTTCAAGGTATGTAACTCTCTGTACTGTTCCTGATGAACGACTCTCAAAATTTTCCGTGTCCATTCTTACCCATTATAACACTTCCAGGGATGTCACATTCATTGTCCCTTTCTTCTGAACACTTTGTTTATCATCAATATTAGATTCCACTTCCAGGCTATCGTCCTCGATAGCTCTGAATACTCCATTACTGTCACCCTCATGTCCATCCATGATATTCCCAACAGTTTCTTCGAAGTCATCACTAAGAGGTTTAATACGTAACATTCTATCTATAACAACATTATATATAATGTGTGTATATATATATGTATATATATGCACTTGTCTTCCTGCCATAGAAGGACTCCACGAGTCCGAAATAAAGCGATCTCAAGTGTGACTTTTTCTTGGTGTTTCATCCTTTACTACTATTATAATTACTGTTAATTTGTGACATTGTTAATAGTGTTACTTTATTTTTGTTTTTATGTTATATATATAAAGTAGAAATACTCTCACCTGTAAACAAATATCACATACAGTAATGCACACAGGGATGCTGTAGAACCCCATGGTCATAATTACCTTCAATAATTTTTCAAATTGAAATGAGATTCAACAAACATGACTGCCTGCAACAATGTCCACCTCATTACTGAAAATACATGGAAACATCAGACATGTGTAACAATACATACCTTTCACCAACTAAAGGTTATACCAATGGGGCGTTGTAGCAGCCCTGTAAGCAATCTGGGGGTTAAACTCGGAATCTCTCGCATTGTGTAGATATCTAGAAGTAATTACTTTAAATTACATTTAAATCAATCATTGCTAAATGATTTATATGTCAGCCCTCCCTAAACAGTTCTTTTTATATATTCGAGTATATAGACAAGTCCTGACTATTGAAAATTGGTAGCTTGCAAAAGCGAAAAGAAGACAAGAGAAAAAGGAAAGAAAATGCATGTACATTATGAAATATTTCTGAATCCACTTAATATAATTGGACTAACGCATTCCCTTACATAAATGTAAGTTGACTAAATCAAATAACGCCAGTAATATAATTCTTGAAATGATGCCAAATTGCTCTAATGCGCTACAGAAGCATATTTTCGGATGAGTGAATGAATGAGAGGTGTTTAACGCCCGTTTTTACTACAGAGGTATCTGGACATTCATGATAGATGAGATAAAATGATATATTGTAAAATAATTTATTTTTAAGGAAGGAAACGTTCCTAGCCTGCGTTCCTCCCCGGCATTTGCCATTTATAAGGACTGAGAAAAACCTGGAAAAAACCTCAGCCAGGGAGGACAGTCCTGGCAGGATCCGAAACCCAGACCTCCCGCTCATGAGTCCGCTCCTTCACGACCTCGGCCATCCGTGGCGGTCATTCGGATGAATGGCCCTTATACTATTGAAACGCTTTTCCGCCATTTCTGTTGTTTGTAGCTTAGCTGATTTCAGCTAAGAATAAGTATATAAAACTATCTCTTTGCTGATTCTTAAAGTTTCTGTAATTGAAAGAAGTTAGTTGAAGTGTATAAAATTTGAAAATGCGAGAGGTATAGGTGCATAATGTTAAAGACTACTCTGTATCGCCGTAATGCCGTGGTGGCGCTAAAGGTCTACAATCTACAAATATACCATATTATTCACGCCACTTATATGGTAGTATTGTTATTTAATAACATTACTTATCTCTTGACCTATTTATTTTATTTGCATAAAATGCCGAAAAGAATTACTTGTATTTTTAAAAAAGACAGAATTAAAATCATATCTGCCTATTCCACCTGGTTCATCTCAAGATCAAGATAAAATTAATTAATATTGAGTGAATACTTATAATTTTAACATAATTTAAATTTAGTTACACGTTTTCTAGTTTGTTTCCCTACTCTTAGTGATGAAAAATTGATACCTGTTTAGAATCAGAAAAGAGATGACGTTTATTGGTTCCATAGTTGTTAATGGCGCCAGTATACAAAATTTTCCTCGTTGAGTTGTATTTTTATATACAGCATAAAAATTGGTTATGCTGTTAAGCTTTGGTTTAAAGAAAGTATTTAAATTATTTGTTACAATTTTCTTGTTTGTATGTACTCTATTTCCAGTCCAATAACCAAAGTGTTTAGGTGGCGTTTTGCTGAGGTTGCCTTATTAAAACTAGCTGTAATACAAAATACATATTATCAAATAAATGCGTAAAGAATGCGCTATAACACAAAAGAAATAAAATTTTGGAAATGAGGAGACTGCCCAGAAAGTATTAAGCTATATGGGTTTTGTCCTCTGGGAAATTCTCCTCGGACCTCACATCTTGTCTTTGGTCCCTTCCACTGTTGAGAACAGATGAAGTTCATTTTAGGGGGCCGAAAATTGGAACTGGGTCCTTTCAGCGGTGAGAAACAAAAATTACAAGGAGCCAATATGCCAATATGCTGAATTTTCGATACTGGGTATGCATTAAACGCGCGACAGTTTGGTGCGACATCGCCTTGTTTCCCATCACAGGCCTTTATTTCTTTTAGGACAGCAGTGCTGTTTGAGTTCATATGTAAATATAGCAAGTGCCGTTCTCCTTCCAAAGTTGATTCAATCTATTCCGGATCGGCTTTAATTTGTAGCCAGTTCAGCAAGTGAGGTATGGACACCGCGTGGGAAATATATGAGGAAGTCCCAGGTTACCTGTTAGTGATTACGCTGATGCTGCGTTACGTTTAGATTTTTGCAATGTGCTTGTAAAGAAAATGGATAAATAGGTCAAAGAGAAGGGAAAGATACATTTTATGAAAGAAATATTAAGGCAGCCCGAAGAAAATCCTACTCTGAGAAGTAGACATAATGCTTTTTTAAAAAATAATCAAATTGTTAATGGTAAAACGCTTAAATCAGGAAGAATTCTATAGGAAAAGGTATAAAAATGTAATACCAACTTGTTTTCGGCTGCTACATTACAGGTAACTAGGAAAAGGCGTATGAATCACTATACAATGTGTAGCCACGTCAACATTTTAATCAGTTTACGAGATATGAATTGTGTAACATGGCTGAATATTCAGAATATGCATTTTTTTCAAAGAAACTGCATTTCCACTATTTTGAAAAACTACAAATGTGGAATATTGTTGAAAGTTCACTTTAGTTAAAACTATTTATTAAAATGAAGAAGCAAAACGTTTTATTCTTGTGAATCTAACAAGAAAGAAATTAATAAATATATAAGTCTGCTCCTGTCTTTCCTAATTTCGAGTAATCTCAATTAACATGTGTTCACAACTTATACATTTAATTGATCACAATTTCCCTATCGCCACGGGTGGCCGAGGTCGTTAAGGTGCGGACTCGGGAGCGGGAGGTCTGGGGTTTGAATCCCGCCAGGACCGTCCTCCCAGAGTTAAGTTTTTTTCAGTTTTCATCAGTCCTCATAAATGGCAAATGTCGGGGACGTACCGTAAACTTAGTCCTGGAACATTTCCTTCCTTAATAAAAAAATCCTTTCCCAATTTACCATTTCATCTCAAGGATCATGTGTCCACCATCTGCGGTGCCTCGAGCGTTAAACACAATTAAAAAATTCCTGATAAATCGAAAACATACGTTTCCTGAAAGATATTCTATACAGCGTTTGTTCATTAAAAGCCGCGGCTGCACCCTTCTTGCCTTCTCACTTAAAATGATGTGATTGTTTCTTTTTGCTAACTGGAATGCCGTGATCTACAAGTCCCTTTCTTGTTAGTGTAAAGAAATTGTTCTCCATTGTAAGAAACATTGATGTGATTATTTTTTCATCTCAGAACGTAACACTGTATTTGACCCAATTTTTTGTTGAGTAGCCTCATCTGCTGATATTTTTTTAAATTTTGCCCACTTAAAGCATGCATTTTCGGCACTTGAAATATTTACGATCTTTAAGGAAGGCTAAATTTATTTCTCATACTTGCTTTATTTCTTTCTGCATCGTGTGTAATTCCTGGAGGGCAATTACTATTATCCCATATTAGTGACACTGCAATGTTTGAAATTTAAACCCCAAAACGAACAAATCATGTATGGCAATGATGTCTATGTATTCCACAGCATGATGTACGATTCACTTCGATAAATTAATAAGCAATCTGTTACACTGTATTACCTATATGCTTTTAAACATTCTCTCTTCAAAATAATAAAATCACTTCATATTGTATGTATAACTTCCACCACCAAACGAACGGCTTGTAATGACTGGGATTCATGCTGTTTGTCATGAGATTATCAGCGTGCAGCATCTTCAAGACCAAAATCTTGGTACTGCATATTAACCTCTGTTAAATTTTTCTCATCTTTCCTCTACTTTAAAAGTGACCTTGTGATCATGAAGTTTAAACCTTTCTATTTAATAGCTAAATAAAGTAAAGTAACCTATTAAGCAATTACATAGTGTAATGAAAAGAACATGGAATGTTCAGAAGTTTATTACTAAAAACGCTTACTATGCATTTTCATACTTGCTGTTCTTTTTTCTATTCGTTTGCATTTATTAATTTAAATTACTGCCTATGCATATTAAAGTGAAACTGTTTTGCGCTTCACTTTAAATAAATATTCGTTTCTTTGCACAATTAAAAAATTAAATGGTTAAACCAATATAAACCAAAGCAGCTGCCATGAACCATTGTTAAATAAGCAAGCAACCAAATAATCAACAATTTCGTTTTCTTACATGAAAAGCAACCAATCTCCATTGGCTCTAAATGCTCAAGCAGTATATAAAAAAACAACATTGCGAACTTTTTCACAGTTCATTGATAGAAACTAAATGGTTGTTCGTGAAATGAACTATAGTTCTATGTATGAAACATTTTAATGTTTAAACATTTATTTTTATGTGGTAATTTTGGGAAAATATTGGCAAGTTAATGCTTGGTATGACAGGTGGTTTTCACTAATAAAACAAATCACACATTTACAGTAACAAAATAAATGCTGCATATTTAAAATATTTTCCTAATATCTCCTGTCCACAAAATCTAGCACAGACTGATGCAATGTCATCGAGAAATTGCTTTTACAGTTCGAACTTAGGGCAAAGCAATTGTAAATACACTTGATTTCCAGTTCTATTTCTTACATGTTGATACGTTATTTCCGTTTTTAATAACAATAAAATGTTTATATCTTAAATTTTCGTTAATTGTAGGAAATAAATAAATAACGAAATTTAATTGATTTAGAAAGATTGTAATTAAAATATATCTATAAAGAGGAATCTGTAGTGAAGGGTCATCGAGAAGTCGCTCCACAGTCACTGTGTAACCCATATTCACCAGGAACACGAATTCGGGTGGTAGCACGGACCGCGCGCAGGTGTCCGAGTTCAATTTACCACCAAAGCATGCACACACTCCAAAGTTCATACTTAAGTAACGGTAGGCAGATTACCAGCTAAAAACCGGCTTCCAAGGAACAAAGCAATGTCAGAAAGGTAGGAATACCAACTTTCTCCTGTGCGGTGCACATTATCTGAGTGCGGAGGAATTTGTCCATTACCCGTCAGTATACAGATATTGACATCATATTTATATATATAGTCCAATATTAAATATATGTTATTTTTGTTATTGCTATTATTACATTTCACGCTTTAGAAGAACATTGAACTATTGTTTCAACCAAATCATCTAACAGGGAAACACGAGGAAGGGCTATATAATAAAATATTTTGAGTTTTACGAGTGCAAAGGGAGCTTAAAATTTATGAGTGGCGTTTCAAAACGTTTTACTTGCTTTCGGAACTAATGTTCACTATTTACATATAAATTCAGAATAAAAAAGTTTATTTTACAATCAAGTTTCTCAAATATTATTATTTCTGATTTAAATAATATCTTGAAACTATCGTGCTTCTGTCAAGGTATTAATTAACTTTTGATTTCATTGTTCTATAGAAGAACTGATATTTTCACGTTATCAGCATAAATTAAGTGCTCTTCTTAAATTAGATAAGTTCGTTTCTATTGAAAGTGTAAAATAACCTATTATTACATTTTCTCTTTTGAGATTCTTTCCGATTCAGAATATATCTATGCTGTTTATGGGGAACTTGAAATATTTATCAGTGTAAAATAAGTCTTTTTAGAGATTGTGTCTCTTTAATTGTTGGTTTATGACGCCTTTTCCACGAAAATGCTTAATATTTCATGAACTTAAGGTAGTTTTGCGGTAACCATTACTCCCCCTTGTCTCAAAGCTGTTGGCTGCATTGCATGACGCATATTGCTGCGCTTTTGTTTGATCGATATCTTTAGTTTTCATGAGGAGACTATTTGTTTTGGTTTATCGAGAAAGCGCTTTGTAATTTATGGTAGTTTCTCAGCTTTTACAAAAGCATACAACGCGGTAAAGAAAGCTACAGTATTTAAGAAAGCAAAATTACATGGTAACAGATTCAAGAATATTCACGGAGAGGATCTTGAAGAAAATTCTCATCTTGTAACTCCCCACGTGTAGCTGGAAAATAAGGCAAATCGCTTAGGTTGAAAATTAGGTAATATCAATGAGGAGCCGCCCCGGGTGGCCGAGGTCGTTAAGGCGCGGACTCTTAAACGGGAAGTCTTGAGTTCGATTCCTACCAGGACCATCCTACCTGACTGAGGTTTTGTTCTAGGTTCCCTCGTCCTCATAAATGGCAAATCCGGGAGGGTACCCCAAAATTATCCCTGGGACGTTTCCTTTAAAAAAATTCCAAATTTCTCATTTCATCTCGTGTATCACCAGTGTCCCCCGTTGTGATGTCTCAGCAGTAAAAATGGGCGTTAAATACCATTCATCAACCAATAAGCGCAATAGAATTTCATGCGTACGTTAAATTCTATATTAATATTATACTTACCTTTTCTATACTCGTCTATCAATTGTGTCTGTCATAAGTCATAGGCTTCCATGTTTTCTTCATGATTGTAACCTTAAACATCTAAAAGTAAATTATTAAATGTTTTTGCGCTTAACACTTAACACTGGCCACTAAAATTGCACTGCCTTTCAGGTACGCGTTAAATCAACCCCCCGTTAATGAGAATGCCATAATTTTCCCTTGATCAAATTCAGACACCTACTGATATTGCTCTAACTTTCCAGTAATGTGACATGAGTGAATTGAGGTAAGGCAAACACGCCGATGTAGAGAATCCCAATGGCCCCACCAAACAACCTAACAAGAAGACAAATGTCATTTCCACATGGCTATTATGAACACGCACAATGTGTTGAAATTTTAATGACCAGCAGTATATTGTCGTGACTTGGTAAATCTTACAAAGACGAATCCTGTATTATAAATACGAAGTCGTTTCCTGTCACTGTACGTAAGCTTATTTATTATTTTTTACTAATCTATTAAATAAAATACATCACCATAAAAATTATTGTCTACAATGTGGCTGATCTTATTTTTCATCTAGAGTATGGTATAATTATCTAGCATATATAAAAGAATTAAAGGTATTTAATAAAAAATACTTATTGAAAGTGTAAAGCAAAAACGTGATTTTTATATGAACTACAACCAAATTGTTTAAGTGCCATTGCATTAGGCTGTTATTTTTTAGAGAGCTGTGTTGAATGGATTTTTTAGTAGTGTTTTATGCCCATTTTTCTATTGAGGTACAGCAGGTGATGAATGAATGATTTTATTTATGGACGCTCTTTAACAGCTCAGGTCATCAGCGTCCCATTCAACTCAGGGCGTGAAACGGATGACAAATTTTGCTCAGAGGCTTCTCTTTTAGGCTTGAGGTTCTTTTTCGTGCCGTAAATGTACGACACGGGACCCACGGCTTTACTTCCCTTCCGAAGGAAGCCATACTTAGGATTTTTACGCCCCGAAAAAAAATCCATCGGTCCCGGCCGGGTTCGAACCCGCGATCTTGGCTTTAGGAGGCAAGTATGGTAACCACTACACCACCAGGACCGACAACAGCAGATGATGGGCACTGATGATACATGAGATGAAATGATAAATTGGGAAAGGATATTTGTTAAGGAAGGAAGCGTTCCAGGCTTAAGTTTAGGGTACCTCCCTGGCGTTTGCCATTTATGAGGACTGAGGAAAACCTGGAAAAAACCGCAGTCAGGGAGGACGGTCCTGGTGGGATTCGAGCCCTAGATATCCCGCTCATAAGTCCGCACCTTAACGACTTCGGCCACCCGTGGCGGTGTTGTTGATTGGATGAGATTATTCTTCCTAAAATGGTTAAGCAGTCACATTATTTTTTCAACCGTTTTGAAAATACGTAGAAAATTCCATATTTTAGAAAAATGCTAATTTAAATTAAAAGATTGAGTAACATATACTAAGCCAGATTAACAACAACAACAACAACAACAACAACAACAATAATAATAATAATAATAATAATAATAATAATAATAATAATAATAATAATAATAATAATAATAATAATAATAATAATAATAATAATAACAACAACAATAATAATAATAACAATAATAATTCAACTTATAATATTTCATAGGTATGATGTATATCCGTGATTAACAACAGTTAGGCCTGTATCCGAGTACTACCTAAATTCTACTCGTTTTATGGTCCAGGTCAAGCACTTTAACATCTGTGGTTTTCACTTTTCTGAATCCTACAATGTTCATTCATAAACTAAATTTACTAAGAAGACCCTTCTCCACTTGCCAATATCTTCTTCAAAGTCCAGGCGTTCAGGCGCCATTGAGTTTTTAAGGTATGAATCAGAACGTCTGAAATCAGAAGTGAATTAAGGTTACATTTTTAACTGCTGCACTCTAACCATATATAGCTTTTTATTTTAGGAACATGTCCTTTTATATTTGAATTTATTATTTATTCGTTATATTTTCTAAATGGTGATGAAAAATGTGTTCAATAATATTGGTTCATGTGGAACACATTTTTGTTATATTTTTACTACTCTTCGTTTAATATGTTAATTCTTTATGGAATATTTGTTCACTTAAGTAGTCTTAAATACACGTATACAGGGTGTCCTGAAAAAAAATGTCCAATATTTACACAGGCGGTAGTATGGAACAAAAAAAAATCCTATAAAATGGGTTCTAAAATCAGTATATTGTGAGTTATGATCTTATTTTGTTAGAGTTAGACAACCAATGCCACTAAAAAAAAATGAGATAAATTATTTTACCACTCCGGGCACTATGACAAGAACCAAATGAGGAAAAATTGTACAAAATATTACAAAGCAGTTATATTGATTACCAGCACTTCAGTTGTTACCACTGTCTTGGATTTACTCTTTACAATATATGTTCGATTTAAATGCCATCCATTGCAATGCAATCTTTCAGCCTACGTCAAATGAAATAGCGCACCATTTGGAATACTTTGGTTCTTGCCAAATTGCATCACATGCATTGAACACGCGTTCTTGTAGTGTATGCACATCATTTCATTTATGAGGACTGCATACACCTTGGACTTTAAATATTCCCAAAGCAAAAACCTAGAGGGTTAAGTTCAGGAAAACAAAATTTTACCATAATTTATAAGATATTGATTTTAGGACTCTTGTTTATGGGTGTTGTTTTTTTTTTCTCTCCTTGTTTTGTTCCATACTACCGTCTCTGTAAATATTGAAACGTTTATTCAGGACATATTGTATGTATATATATATATATAGTAATAATAAAAGTAGATAAGGATAAAACACTTAGATAAAGTCACACTTGAAATTGCTATATTTCGAACTATCGGAGTTCTTCAATGGCAAGAAGTTAGACAAATTGAATGGTCTAGCTTCTTGCCATTGAAGAACTCCGATAGTTCGAAATATAGCAATTTCAAGTGTGACTTTATCTAAGTGTTTTATCCTTATCTACTTTTATTATTACTGTTAATTTGTTACATTGTTAATAGTGTTATTTTATTTTTATTTTTCATTTATTTTATATATGAACACAAAAAAAACGGACCCAGTAACGTATAACTTATATAGAATTAATGTGGTAACATAAATGTGTGGGGTTCATGATATAACATTCGAGCATTCTCTTTAGAAAGGTCGTCGTCTTAACGTTTATTTGTGGAGTTAGTTAGCCAAATTCTTTAGTGTTGCCTCATAGATGTTCAACTCCAACACAACTGAGAAAACAATTTCAAAAAATATACGGATATTAAATAAAGAAGACTTTTCAGCTAATTTGATCTATAAGAAGTTTGGAGAAGAATGCAGTGCTGTTTACTAAATGTCTAACTGATACGCCGACTCCTTTCATTACAATGCAATGGCCCATTGATTTGCAGCAACCAAAGTGAAGTTTAAGTATATATCACATTGATGCTTATTGCTCTACAGGCAGTGGTAAACGAATATATATGATTTTCCAAAATGAAATTGAGACTTTTTTTTTCTGAAATGATATAATGGTTAGAATATATGAACATACAGGAAGAAAGAGAGATATGTGGGTGAAATATCCACTAAGTCACCTTGTCTGCTTAAATAAGTGTCCTAGCAGGTCACAAGCGAAGAATGTCCGTGGTTGACTGCGGAAGCATTCTTCAAAGAAACAGACTCCTCTATGATTGATAATGCAGCATGTAAGCACTCATTTTCCGAGACTTTTCCTCCTCAAAAAGATACCTGGGGACCTACTGCGCACAAACCTTGTGGTATCTCAACCGTCGATGGAAAATGGTGTCCACAATGACAATGTTTCGGGTAGTGATTGGGCTATTCTCCCTTGCAAGGTTTTCTATGGCTGCAATTGATTCCTCAGTAATGGTTAAGTGAACTTGACCAGGTCTAGGCATGTTCTCAATGTGCACACGTCCGTCACGAAATTCACCACACCATCTGAACTCTGTGGTACGTGACAGACACGCATTCCCATACACATTGTTTATACAAAGATACACGTTCTGCCTTCAAAAATTGAATTACTGCTCGCTCGGCCCTTTTGGACAAATCTATGTTGTGAACGCATTCAATTCAACGCGCTTCTGCATATGTGAACAACATACCGCGCCATCAGACAATACCAGTTTGCTTTCTTACATACAACGCACCTACCAGAGCAAACACAAAGCTTTGCGTAGCTATGAAGCTAAAACAAAAGTCTTAGTTTTATTTGGGCAACTCTCGTGGAATAAGCTTTTTACATAGGTCAAATTGTACATTTCCAACATTAACAACTGAATTCCATCAAATTGATTTGCAAGGATAAAAAAATACGTTTAATCTAATGAACCTTTTAGTAGATCTGTCCCGTCGGTCGTGGTGGTCTAGTTGTAACCATACTTTTCTGATAAACCCAAGATCGCGGGTTCAATCATGGATTTTTAAAAATTCTTCGGAAGGGAGATAAGGTCGTGGGGTCTCATATGGTAGATTTCGGCACGACAAAGAACCTCAAGCTAGAAAGAAGAGGCTTCTGAGCAAAATTTATCTGCCGTTTCACGCACTAAATTGAATGGTACGCTGATGACTTGAAGTGTTAAAGAGCATAAATAAAACAAATAGATCTGTACCATTTTAAATACTTACATTATATTATACAAATGTCGTTTCAATTTATAATGATGACGCTTTCTGTCGATATTAATGATTGATTTTTTTTAACTATTTGAATTAAAATGTTTTTAACTCCTTTTCTGCGCTATTCGCAGGCAGGGTAGCATATGTGGTTTACTAAATAGCTGCATCCTAATATATTACTTTGTATTTTCTTCTTTAAAATATACCATGAGTGAATACTGGTAAGTGGGTTTGAAGCTGTCACTTTTATTATAAGCGGTCCATTTTTTTTTCTTCAGAAAATAACTGCACAAAATTAGTGTATAAAATTTCCTATTTAAAGAATACGTCTTATTCAATGATAAATAAATATATTTAAATGCTTATATAAATGCTATTTTAAAAACAAGTTGTTTTCGTTTTATTGTACATAGTTTTAAATAAAAATGTGTAATTTTAATAAAATTTTAATTGAGGGATTTTATAAATCACTCGGACATAATTGGGTGAAGTATAGAAAAGTTATTTGTACATCCGGGCATTATAGTAAAATCCGAGCTTCAACGTTAAAAATGTAAAAGTCAAAGCACTGTACTTAACACCTGTAAATTGTGGCCCAGATATAATAATTTCTAATAAAATTTCTAAGTTGTGTAATAATAAGTTCACAATAAGGGATTCTCTTTTTTATTTATTTATTTTTTTATTTCCATTCAATTGTTTTTCTTCCAGTAAACCCCACGGAGATAATGCGTTCAGAGATATTTCATTAAATACTCGACGGGTCTCTTTAAAATAATCTCAGAGCATTTCTGATCGCATGCCTTTAAAATGAAAACCATTGATTCAAAAAAGTATCTATTTACTCTTACTGCCTAGTAGAGGATTTTATTGTTTGTTGATTTGGTTTATTTACGGACGCTCTTTAACATCTGAGATCATCAGTGTCCCATTCATTTCAGGGCGTGAAACGGCCTACAAATTTTGCTCAGAGGCCTCTTCTTTCCAGCTTGAGGTTCTTTATCGTGCCGTAAATGTACGACAGGGGATCCACGGCCTCACTTCCCTTCCGGAGGAAGCCATACTTAGGATTTTTACGCCCGAAAAAATCCATCGATCTTGGCCGGGTTTGAACCCGTGTTCTTGGGTTTAGAAGGCAAGTATGCTTACCACTACACCACCTAGTAGAGAAGATAACACACAAAAATAAATAGCAAAAGTGGGGCCCAAAGAGTGACTCCATTATATGTGTGCTGATATAACAGTCAGTGTTCTTAAGACCGGAATAAGGATGCGTCAGTCCGGCAACATCCCGATGCGCCCACGTATGTCGTGACATCATTGCGCTAGATGAAATTGAAGACTTCCGTGGTAAGGCATCCTTGGCTTCTGGCAGTGGACATTTTTGCATCACACCCACAGACATAAACGCTCGACTGGTTAGCTGTACCTGAAACGATTGGCTGTAACACTGGCAGTGTCCAGCTACACTCCATTTTCATGTAAATCTGCTTGTTAGGATTCTTTCCCTGTTCATCTAATTGCTGAGGAAGGCCAAAAGAGAGTCGAACGCCATGAGTGTACAGAATACCCTCAACGTTTACAAGTTTGTTTCTATCTTGCTGCAGAACTACTAAACAAACGCATAAAATAAAATTAAAAATAAAATTTTTCACTCAGCTCTTCGATTATTCCCTCTATTCAGAGTCAGCAAACATACTTGAATAGATATTGTTTGTCGTAATATTAAAAGCATATTCTCCCATGATGAGTGAGATGTTACATTGCTTTTAGTATGGTTAACGGAGCTAAATCGATAATGCTATTAACAGCGTATCTAATGTAATGTGGGCCATAATCTTATTACATGCTTGCTGTATTTTGATTCCCAGCTTTCTGAGTACTCTCAGAAAGAATCAGGTACTGGATGATTTCAATTGAATACTTCCAACCACTCAAATTGTGACGGTCTACATGACCTAGGTTTCGAAGCCTTGGAAGTGTGTGTTATTTCTTCATCAACAAAATTTTAAATTTGCTATTAATCTCAACATCATTATTGCCGCGTTTGACAATATTCTCGGTATATTTTTCTATAAACACTTATCATTTATGTACTTTCTAGAAATTAGATTATACCATGGGCTCTTTTTGAATAGTGTTTAACGTCCGTTTTTACTACTGAGACACCACAGACGGCGAACACTGATGATACATGAGATGAAATGATATATTCGGAAAGGAATTTTAAGGAAGGAAACGTTTCAGGCCTAAGTTTAGGGTACCTCCCCGGCATTTGCCATTTATGAGGACTGAGGAAAACCTGGGAAAAAAACCTCAGTCAGGAAGGACGGTCCTGTCGGGATTCGAACCCCAGACCTCCCGCTCACGAGTCATATCATGGGAAATTCATCTTAGTATGTGCATGTAATACGCATTGCCTTCTCCTTAAAGAGCACACTCTTTCGCCATTCTTAAAATGTCTTTATTGTTTATATGAAAGTTCTTGAGCGATTAAATTTTCTTTTGCATGCATATCTGCAGTCGAAAGTTTAAATAGTTCACTGCGCGACGCATACACACCCATCTGTGGAAATAACTTTCAAAATACACTTTGTACTTTAAATGCAACTGTGGGGAAAGAGCAAAAATGAAGTTCTTTTTCTCATAGTTCCATTTTTTTTTTTTTTTACTTTATACATATACAGGGGTTAAGAACGTAATGAAATAAATAAATTATATCAATTTGCAGTAGAACTATAGTACATTAGTACGAAAATCTTAACACACAAATATTAATAAATGCAGAAGGCTTAATTCTTTGTATAAATGAAACCAGGATACAGGCAACTTTGACTGTACAATACTTTAATAAATTCCGGAACATTTTAAAGAATTTCAGTAAGCAGAGCTTTCGAATTCAATGCCATGGGCTTAAAAAGTTAGCGCAGTTTTAATTTAATGAACATGTGAGAAGCAAATAGTTAATTTTTAAATCTGGAATCCCACATTTTTCAAACAGTTTCATTACACTTCAATAGGGGTACCACTTACTGTAGAAATAATTTATTGAACCATTTCAAATCATTCTACCTATATCAATTTTCACCAAAGAGTTGTTGTCGGTCCTGGTAGTGTCGTGGTAACCATATTTGCTTCCTAAATCCAAGATCGCGGGTTCAAACCCGGCCAGGATCGATGGATTTTTTCGGGCGTAGTAAAAATCCTAAGTATGGCTTCCTTCGGAAGTGAAGTAAAGTCACGGGTCCCATGTCGTACATTTACGGCACGATAAACAACCTCAACCCTGAAAGAAGAGCCCTCTGAGCAAAATTTGTCGGCCGTTTCACGCCCTGAATTGAATGGGACGCTGATGACCTGTGATGTTAAAAAGCGTCCGTAAATAAACAAATAAAAAAAACAAAGAATTGAACAAGAAGCTCCCTCATATATGAAATTTTCTCTGTTCAGAGTGGGTGAAATACTCATATCTCCCCCGTAGGCGGAAACCTGATATTTCCTTTCCATCTGTTAGCTTGTACACTGAAGTTCTGCTTAAAAAAGTATAATAATTTTATCATAATTATTACTGCGATAAAAGTATCATTCAGAAAGTATTTGTTTGGAAATGCAAACAACAATAAAACTTCTTTTCTATCCAACTGTTAACGCAATGCTGCTCTGATTGCCCAAAGAAGACAAAGTTTTGTACAAATGAACACCCCAATGGGAAAAAAACTGATCTTTTAATGAACAGTCAACCTTCAGAGACTATTATAACTGAAACATATATGTTTTTAAATTATCAGACTAGGTTGACATCTCAGGATGCAATTCCTAAAGCCAAATCAGCATTTAAATATTTTAAAAATGTTGGTCAAATGTTTCTTTCTCATTTGAGTGTTAAAACTTAAGTTTGTTTCATAAAGCTTTCTATGTTCTTTGGTAGCGTAATTATCATTTTGTTTTTCCATTTAATTTTATGTTTGATGATGCTTTTAAACCTAAAATCTCTCATTTGTTGATTTTGTTAGATTCATTGTATTATTGTTCAAGTTTAAAAAGAAAACATTCTTGGCGTTTAATGCGTTTTGAACATGATAAACGAAACATGTAGCAAAGTATATACCCCTTCAATATGCCTCATGATCCATTAAGAATACTTTCGTAAATTTCATATTCATACATACTTCGCAACTTCTCAAAATTAAATAAGGATATTTTAATACTTCGAGCAATTTTGTACCTATATTGTGTATATTTTGTACAATATAATTAGTAGCTTTATAACATTGGTGAAAAATAATAATGTGAAACAATAAAATCTATGTTACGCCAAATTTCGAATTTCCAAGTTTCTATTTGAATGTTGTCTTTCAACAAGATTATTCCTCTTTGTCAGAATGTTTCAATTTAGTAGTTATACAAGGGATTCGAGAATAGTAGGGGAAATATTCTTGGGAGAATGTTCTTTATTTGTAAGTTCATTTACTGTCCCATTTGTGATGATAACCGAAGTCAGCGAATAGTTTACGTTGCTCTTGGAGATGTTGTGGTTTGGACAGATATTTACTGAGACTAACAAATTCAGTTTTATATGAATAATTGACCTCTAATAACCCAAAGATGCATATTAGATACTGTGAAGCATAATGGAGTTGTTGATAAAGCACATAATTATTTATCTACAATACATTGGGACCCAGAAATATTTTCAAATCTTTTCACCTTTCATCTCATTCTCGAGGTCTAATGTAATTTGTTTGCCTCGGAGATATCACTCCCGAGTTTGCAAATTGTTTACCCAAGTTATGAATGTAATACTAGAAGAGCAAGTGAATAATTTAATCCGAAGCATACTAGGGAGGTGATATGCGTCATTAATGACTGTGAAAATGTAATCTTTTATAAAAATCGTGCTAACTTTCTTTTTCTTGTTTTCTTTTTGTGTTTAATAATATATAAAATTAAGTTTTATCTCTATAGTTTCTTTTATTTCTCTTTGGTTGAACTAGCTTCGTTTGCTAGAAGCGGAAGAGGACGCTTCGGTATTTTAGTTTGCCTAATAGCTGCCGTTTGTGTATGCCGGCAATGGGACTTCTTTAGGAGGAAGGGATGAGGCCGGGAGGAGACACCTGGTTGACCGTGCGGCCAGGGTTCACGGGCGATGACTGCGCGTACTTAGACGGTGTTCCCTAACATGTTTTGATATAGAATGCTCCGACGCCAGTGAAGCCCCTCGGAAGGTTCGCTTCCATATCAGACACCGGGGTAAAAGTATTATCAGCCACCGCCAGCTAACCTCGGGTTACGACCGAGCTGCCCCGCTTGGTTTTCTGTTGAGCGTCCTTACTGAAGAATGTCCTATAAAACTTTGTGTATTTTCATATGATACTGCCACTTCTTCTTATATTTGCAATGTCCTTTCTTCATTTTTCAGTACCTTCTTGTAATGAGAGCCAAATTTCAGAATCAAACCAAAGTTTCATTCTTTCAGTTACTCAGTAGACATGGCTCTAAATGGTTTTTGAACTAACTGATAGTTTTAGAGGAAGAAGAGCCTGGTTAATAGGAATTACACATTGACTTTATTCTAATTTACAATGGTTTATTCATTCCGATACTGACATAAATATATTTCTTATATTATACAATATATTGGAAATTCTATAGTGTATAAATGTATACTAAACGATAAGGTTCCACTTTTATGTATAATGTCTATCATTCGTTATTTTTTCCATTTCCATCATCGATGGTTTGCTTTTTATTTAGACCATAGGTATTTTTAAGGGTATTTCTAATGTGTATAATGGAAACTTGAGCACTACAGCATTTTGGGGTAATCTTGAACATTCTCTATTATTCTCATATAATAATAATAAAGATTGCTTTCCTTAAAAAAAAAAAAAAAAAAAAAAAAAACAGCAGGCTTTATTTATGTTTACATCACATTCTTGTTGTTGAAGCTTCAAGTTCTCATGCCATGCATCGTATTGTTTACTGTATATATCGTTAGCATTGAACAGTCAGGTAACAAAACGATTTCTTACTACTTTTATCCTCTTTTGAAATACCATTACTTTCCCTTACAGTATCATTAAATCTTAATATTTCTTTATATTTCCAACTGATTCTATCTAATATAATAATATATTTATGAAATATATGTACATTTCGAACCTGCGTTCTCATTTCTGTCTGTTCATTAAACGATGTAGAAGCCAAATTAATAAATATAAATGAAGAACACCAACACCTCAAATTATTCCGTTAAATAAATCGATACATTCAAACTTGTACATCTGTATTTTAAATAAAGCTTATTGTTTTAGTACTGTCATGTATTCTTTGTAAAAAAAGTTATTGCGTGAATCATTAAAGTTACAAAAAACATATTTTGCAAAAAATTTCGGCTTTTCATTACTATGCATAACATACCATACCAAATCAAGAGGTAGGAAGGTAAACAGAATTCTGCAGTAAATCTCTAATTAACAATTTCAAAAGTTGGCGTTATATACATAGATATATGTATGCATATTAGTACATTTTTACCTTATATACATATCATGCACTTATTGTATTATTGGAACATATTGCCGCTTTAATATTTTAATAGCGTATAATAATATAATAAATGTTGTTAAAATGACTGCATAGGTTTTGCTGTTTCTACAAACAACAATGTGTTCAAAATATATATTTAATTCACCCATGAAACACACAAATATAAAAGGGCTTGAATTCCTTAAATTTGGGAATAAATTGGAATGTATTGTTGCAAAGAAATTTCGAAGCGAACGCCAAAGCTATGGAATCATTTCCTTCTTCTGCATTATGCCCCAGAATAAAGTATATCATAACTGAAATGAACAAAATTTGTTTATTTTTGAAGCCCTATATTGTTAAATACGTATTTCTAATATATCCATATTGCTTGGTTTTCGCTAAAGGATGGCATATACTGGCGACCACATTAATAAGAGCTTATGAATCGTGTGATTGGCTTTGGATATATTAACATATAACGGGCTTGAAAACTAAATAATGAAATTAACGAAATAAATAGTAATGTTACCTTGCAACACTCGCCTTCCTGTCAATTTTTATTTTACTTTTACGAGTCCAAGAATTGTACTAAAATATTAATATTTTAATCATAAATTATTTTTTTTTTTCAAATCATATAATTAGTTTCATTTTATTTGTCCTTTCCAATTGCACAAACAATACTTGTATTACAGCAGGTGGTTTCAAATACTGAGGGTTAAGCCAATTTTGAAGTGCAATGCATTAAAAGAGTTTATTAAAAGCTGCAAAATAAAATTATTGGATGTTTCAAATAGAAATTCAAGCACTCTTAACATAAAAACCAGTTCTCCCTGTTATTAATTCAAGTGGCAATTCAATATCTTTAAATGCACTGCATATATATTGGATTCCAATTACTGTTTGCTTCAAACCCTGTGAGGTATGCATGAAATATATATCAGCATTATCAAAGGTAAAACCACCGCATTTCAAACTATAGAAGAGATGAACATATATAGAATATTCAAAAAATTCGGGCACTGTTTCAAATAATCATTATGGCAACATGTGCCATAAAGTCATGTATATGAGCTAGTCCATGTGAAAACAGCAAAACTCCTTCTATGTTTATATTAACATAAGTTAGGTGAACTTAATAGACAAGAGAGACTAAGCATCTTGGAAAATTTGGGTGATTAATCACTAATAGTTTCTATTCTAAAAGGACATTCATTTAAGAGTATTTTTGAACCTTCGAAGTAAATAACTCTGAAGTGTTTCCAAGATATATAGGAAATTAATATTAAGTTAAAGCTCCTACTATTTTCTTTAAATATCTCTTTGATAAATACTTTTTCGTCTGAATCGGTTGCTTTTGGAATTAATTTATTTTATCAATTTGCAGTCACTTTATAAAATATTTTTACGGTTCATGTGATACTTATGCAGAAGGGAATTGTTTCAAAGCACTTCCGCATGCACTCCAGTGAACGCATGGTGTTTGGTCGTGCAGCAGTAGTGTGCTAAACAGTTAATTACAGTGCGAGTTTACATCTCAACAAGAAATGCTACACACTTTGTGTATGTCAACAAACGTCCACCGCGCTAAAATAAATTATAATAAGAAGTTATAATTTTTGTAGGCTGTATCTGATAAAGGACAATAATTTAGAATTCAGACAATTATTTCATCATTAAAATTTTTAGTGTATTTCAATATTTTAAAGTAAATGTAGAATTTTAAAATGTCTTAAAATGTAATAATTACTCCTTGGTTATACAGATCTATATCGGTTCTATACCACTAAGAAAGCTTCAAAAAGGAAGCTATATACTTTTAATTTGTGTTTCTGTAGCGCACAGTTCCAGATAAGTTTATTTTTAAAGAAGCAATTTTGCTTAAAATGCAAAGTATTTAACGGTTATTAAAGTAAAATGCATTTGGGACAGGAGTTTTATAATTTGCAGAAATTATTATCCCTTGATCCGTTATATATTTAAAAAAAAATAATTGCAGTTAATTTTAAAACGTCTTGTCCTATTTGAGATGGAATGTCCCATATGCTCGTTCCCGTCGACAGTGTCATCCATAAGCCGGGAAGCCACAGTAATAACGGCGATGGGCAAAACACAATAGATACACGTCCTTATAAATCCAGAGCACACGAGATGAATCCTAGCATAACAGATGAATATACATAACTGAATTATTAGCACATATTTGCAATTTAAAAATTTTGTATTTATCTAAAATGCTTACCTTTTCAAAGAAAACTGCTCACGTTTTGACGACAGAGCAGAAAACGGTAACTTTTGTATCGGAAATTGTTTGGGTGCTAGAACTTCTGCATACATAAACATACACCTTTCCCATTAAATAAATTTTAATTTTGAAAGTGATAAATACGTTTTCAGTTTTCAATCAGTAAAAATTGTTGTTATATCTGAAAAGATTAATTTTTGGGCATTTTCACAACTTCACGATATTTTATCTGCCATCGGCGGTCGCGGCAGCATAAATTCAGGGTGCACAACTTCACTACAGCTTATAAGATTCATGCTTTCTCGCAAACAGTGCAACATTTACTTTGTATACCACAGTGAACACACCTTTATTCTTTGGAAATCTTCATAGATAAAGCGGAGCAAAAAATATCATCACTTTATGTTTCAACTACTCCTATGTTCATTTGCTTGCTTATTCCTTTTGTCGCCTTTGATTATTCGTTTAATTAAAAACGATTTCTATAAATACTGTACGTAGCTTACCAATAATATGTTAACACATTTATGAAGAACAGTGCGCCTATTGACACCAATACCCATATGCTGATTGTATGCTTAACATTGTAATTAATCTTGAGGACAACAGTGAAAATGCTAACATTTTTTTTTGAGAAAGGGATTATATCCGAAATTTGTAATCATAAATCGTTAAAAGGTACCAGCCATAAATATTTCGGGTTTTCAATTTGTAAACTGATTTACTTAAAACTGCTAGAATATTTGAAAGTGTATTAAACAGAAAGGCTAGGAAGAGGCGTAGTTTTGAATTAAAAACAATCGTGCATATTATTTGATAATTCAGAAATTAATGACAGTTGTTTGTATTATTAATTTTAAACTATAAAATACAGAGCCTTCATTTGGACGCGTAACCGGCTTAACGGGGATTTTTGTGCTGACACGGAGTCTTTGTGCTGTACAGGAGTTGAAGTTTGTGAGACCACGTGTTTCAGTGTTATAGTATATTAGTGCTGTGTAATGCCAAAAAGTCCATATACTTAGCGCACAGAATCTTCAATTCCTATGTGGCAGCAAACCCATGTAGAGAAGTGAGACGGCGATTTATAGACAGATTCCCTGCTGTTCGTGCGTCCAACAGAGAAACGGTTCGTAATCTTGTGTGTAAATTTAGGGAAACGGGATGGGTTTTTGATAGGAAACCTAAAGTTAAACGCCATGTTCTTACGGGGGGGGGGGAAACGCTATGACATCGGAGAAAGTTAGAGCGAAAAAAAAAATCACTAAACTTTTAAAACTAAAACCCTATAAGATAACTGTAGTTCAGGAATTGCAAGTATACGATAATATGAGTACGTGTTGCATAATGTTAATCTTCGCTCCATTGATCTGCATTTAATGTTATTTTACGGACGAAGCATGGGTTTATTTACATATAGCGACATAAAACAATAGTAATTGGAGTGCAGAAAAACTTGATCTTTTACAAGAAATGCCATTGTATGATTAAAAAATTGCTGCTTGGTATGCTATAGAAATTTATGCCCGTGAATTTAAGGGATTATGAATATTCGACTCCGCCGGCAACAGCGTGCTTCCGGTGTCAACTATACATCCGTTAAGCCGGCCACGTGTTTAAACGAGGGCTCTGTATTACAGTGATTTCTTTTTGGGTAGTGTTGTGACCTATGACGAAAAGTGGATTCTATAACAAACACAGAAAATCTGCACAATGGTTCAATCTTGATGAAGCAGCGAAACACGTAAAATTACACCAAAGTAATGTAATGGCGACTGTATGGTGTTCTGCGGCTGGTACACTACATTGCAATCTTATGCATCTTAGTGAAACAATTACATAAGCAGAAGTGTTGTGAAGATACTGGCAATACACTTTAGATGCTGCAAGATAAAAGCCAACGCTACTCAATAGAATAGAGCCTATTTCCTTCACGATAACGTCTGGCCACACATCTCGCAGAGAACACTTTAGAATCTGATTGAACTGGGCTAAGAAATGTTTCTTCATCCAGTACATTTATCCTATTTTACACAAACTGACATTTGCTTATTCAAAAGCATAGACATTTTCCTGAAGAGTAAAGCCTTAAATAACCAAAATGAAGGTGAGAATGCATTTAGAAATTTCTCGTCTCTGGAAGCCATGATTTTGATCAAAAGGACATAAATATTATATGTTCCGATGGTGGTTATTTTTATTGATGAAATTAATTCAGAATTTGAGGAGCTAGTTCTAAAAGGGGACTTGTATGGAATTTTACGATATTTAAGTAAGAGCGGTAGGTGTTTGTAAGTGCCGTTAAGTTGTATAAGGTAACTTAGAGAGTAGTGTTAACTGTTTACACAGAGAAGTAGCACGCGCGCCACACACACACTCACTGTTATTAATAGAAAGTATGGCAAATAGGTATAGGTACGCGAAGAGAAGCACTTTGAAGGACGGAAATGGAATTCACCTTGCTCCTAAACTGCTAACGTTGAACCTACCACTAAAACTAATGCTTTTCGTGTGCGACAATGTTTTTAGCACTACGAATCACGAAAAGGAGCTGCAGTTCCCTCCTCCTGGGTTAGGAAAGAGTGGCTGGAAGGGCGAGGCCATAGTGGTAGTTAGGTGGGGATGTGTGAGTGCAACGATTTAACGGGTACTTCCGCATTGGCGTTTCATGGCCAGTAGCGCTATGTCTGAACAAGCAATTGCACCGTCGTTTGCTCACCGGATTATCATCCGTTTTCTTAACAAAGGAGGAGTCAAACCGATCGAGCTTTTCGCCAGACTTCAGGCACATTTTGGAAAAGCTACGCTTTCACGACCCAAGTGTTTGACTGGTATAAGAAGCTCTTCAGCGGTCGTGATGCGGTGGTAAATGAAAAGCATGCACATCGTCTAGGTCGTTTGCGACCTTGTGGAAGGTGATTGACGACTAAGTATGCTCGAATTCGCTTCAGAGTGGACGTAAGTTTCGGAAGTGCAAAGAGCTGGAATTTCGGAAACTGTTGCCAAGATGGATCTCACGTCCCTCTCTAATGAACAGAAAAATGTTCGAAAGGACAACAGTCAAAGTTTTCTGGATCGGTATGAGGGTTGATGGGGTTTTCGGACGTAAAAATCTTAAGTATTGCTTCCTTCGGAAGGGAGATAAAGCCATTGGTCCCATGTCGTAGATTTGCGGCACGTAAAAGGAC
The DNA here is from genome assembly GCA_030762175.1 of Metallyticus violacea. Lineage (NCBI taxonomy): Eukaryota > Metazoa > Arthropoda > Insecta > Mantodea > Metallyticidae > Metallyticus > Metallyticus violacea. Next base: position 278,615,515 of record CM060846.1, on the reverse strand, counting down.
CTCAAACCTAAAGAAGAGGTATGTGCGCAAAATGTATCGGCCTTTCACACCTTGAATTTAATGGGACGCTGATGATCTGAGATGTTAAAGAGCGTCCGTAAATAAACAAAATAAAATAAACGCCCCTGAAAACAAGCGAAAGAGTACAGAGTGCAGGACAGAAGAGGGAAGGCGCTTCAGTCTAGACCAAAACTCGTCTAAAGGACTGTGAGTGTGGCGTATTTCTGCAAACTGTTGGGCGATGTGAGACCCGCCAGCGCAACAATAGACACCGCTAAAAGATTCGAGATGTCCTGCTTCTGCATGAGAACGTGAAGCCATAAGCTGGGATCAATTAAGGAACTTTCAGTGGACACATCTATAACACCCTCCTTACAGTCTCGATTTATCCCCTTGTGATTAACACATGTTGGGACCACTGAGGGAGGCATTGGGAGGGAAAAGATTCTACAACGACGCAAAGTGGACACATCTATAACACCCTCCTTACAGTCTCGATTTATCCCCTTGTGATTAACACGTGTTGGGACCACTGAGGGAGGCATTGGGAGGGAAAAGATTCTACAATGACGCAAAGGTTGAGCACTTTGTACGCAATTGACTGTTGACGTGCCCATCTTCTTTCTATCGAACGAAACTGTGTAGAACAGTAATATAATTTTTGGTTATTGTATATGAAAAAAATAATTTATTTTTAAATAATAAGGTATGTACTAGAATAATCCCCGTATTTAACACAGTGAAGCTTCATGCTCTGAATTTGTGCGAAGGAACAGAACAGAATCGTAGGTGGCGAAAAAGTATAATGAAAAACAAGAACGTAAGAGGTGAGGGACAAAAAGGAGAGGGGGTTGTATACCAGCAAAAGAAATTGTGCTCACTGCGTAATATAAGTTCACATCATAAAAATAACCATGGGTAATAGTGTACGTGTTAATGTTCTGATTGCTGTAAGTAATAATGTAATTACTGTCATTTTTTTCTTATTACAAAATGTTTCTTTATATTCACAACATCCCTACTTTAATTTAATGTCAGTAGAGGCTGCTAGAGCCAATGACATTGCTAAACACTTGAAGTAATATTAGTGGAACGCCGTTATTATTCCATAAACATTTATGATAAAGCAGATAGGCCAACACATGAAAATTCAGGCAGTGAATTATGGAACAGCGATTAATTTACTACCAATTAATCAGGCAAAAGTTCTTGTACACTAGAGATACGTTTATCCGTAATAAAGGGCGGGGGGGACGGTGCGGAGCAATTTCTATAACACTTTTTTTCGGATAGTGCATGTGAACCATAAATATAGCATTTATGTTTGTAAAAAGTAATTTAAACTTTTGTAATAAATGTAGACCACTTTAGAATTATATACACATTGTAAGTAGCTATATCACACCCCTGCTTGATGAGTAAAATACTAACAGACGCCGATTCACTAATTTGTTCAACGAATGTAAAGCAACCTGAAACAATATAGTATTTAGTTTTTAAGTCGAAATTACTGCACAACAGTAAAATGTTTTTGATACATCTCATTGAGACTTCATTACCTTCAATACTTTACATGTATCCATCGCCTGCTGTCACTAACGTTTCGGTTAAAAGGGATTTTACTCTATTTTATTTACATTGCCTTTTTCTGATCAGTAATAGTTAAATGAACATTGCAATGAGTTAAGAGAATAAATATTTTGTACCTTTAATGTTTATTTTTCCTTTATATCTATCTCTTTAGTTCAATTGTTTGAAACGTCCTGTCTCAGAAAATATATTTTCATAATTGCATATGTATAATGTTCCACACACAACTCAAACATACTAAGAATAGTTGCGCAATATTAAGTTGTTTATTTTTTTCTCAAAACGGTTGTTGAATGATTGGTTTTAGAACGTAATGATTTATTTACTAGTGATATATTGGAAGCTTAAATCATAATACCGCCATTAATTTCCGAACGCACTAACACAAAGAAGACCCGCTTCTTCGAAATGACCTCAATAAGGTAAAAACAAATCTTAACCGTGAAATGTATACATTAACTTAACTGGAGACATTTTGCCCCCTTGAAGATTTTGTTACTTTTTTGCACTTTGTGCACTTTGCACCAAGCTGCAAAGGAGAAACTGGTTGTTTTCGTATTTTTTGGCTTTTTTTTTATCTGTCAAAAGATAATTAGATTGAGTATGTTGGAACGACTGCTATTTAAGAAGTTAAAAAACCCAGAAATAATTTAATAAGTGAATGTTTAAATTTTCAAAATCTGTTTTTGTATAGTGTAAAATGAAAGACTGTTACTTTCTATGTATGTAGGCCGTAGTTTAAAACATGTAATTGTTGAAATATTGTTACGGCTATTATAATCACAAAATGTGGCTTTTCATAGACACAGAATTTTACAAAGCTACTACCTAATATCATGATAATTTTACTCAACTTTGGACCTTTCATAGAGGTGATGAAGCTTTGTGAAGGAGCGTCATGTAAATATCAGAATTAAATATAAGGTAAAACAATATATCTTCGTTTCTGAAAGCAAAATGAACTGCTCTATTTCCAATGCTTGTCCTGTTGTGCAATCTAGATTAATGGCTTACGTTCTTGCAATTAAAAACTGAATTTCTGATCACATGTTAAAAGGACTTTCAATAAACAAATTAAGTTACCCTAACGAAATATTTTTCACCATGCTTGGGGTGGGCTATAAAACCTTAATTGTGTGCTGCTGGAGATGATTCAAACAATAGCAGCAGGAAGTATATATATATATATATATATATATATATATATATATATATATTGTTGTTCAAAGCGGCTTTCGTTATGAAAACTTTGATAAGGGTGCAAAAATCGTGCTGTCAGTAATGTGGTCAACTTAACACCATGGGGAAAATTAAAATTAAAACGCGCAAAATTGGCTATTCATATTCTGCCTAATATAAGAAAACCCGGGAGTAGCACGAGATAATTTGATTTCGAACGAAGCGTGAGTCTAACTCATTTTGTGTATATGTTGTTATCTTTCCCTCTGACCCACACACAGGAACACAGACCTCCATGACAAGGTGTTAATCCAATACACTGAATTAGGTGTTCACGACGATTGATATCATAGAATGAGGTTATACAGGTGACAGGTTTTGCGTTTTTCAATATTCTTACGTTTTATGAAAGCTAATTTAAATGTGCCCCTCTCCCAATGCAAGACTATCTTCTGTATTTTTTAAATTTGGCACTATTCTTAGAACTAATGAATAAATTAGAGTTTGCCATTGTAAAAATTGTATAGTTATAACCATTTTAATAATTCTATTATCGATAGTATTATGTTACTACTTTATTCGTTTTTATTTATGTCGCGCGTGTAGAACTTGTTTTATCTAATCTAAAACAAGTGAACTTACGAGAGAAGCTCTAACGCTTTAACTCATGTTGTAATAACAGAAAATTATGGTTAATTTTTGCACGTTAAGAAAATATTTTATTGTGTTTTATTTATGAGGAAAAACCTTGTGTTAGAGCTAATTAAATCGAACAAAAACTCGGTTATGGGCAGTATTCTTACCTCTGAATTCAATGGTGATATTCACTGACACTTTTGGCAAGGTCGTTAAGACACGAAATCTTGAATGGAAAACCTGGGCTTCGATTTCCGCCAGAACCGATCTCCTTGAATGAGGTTCTTTGCAAGTTTTGTTCAGTTCACATAAATGGCAAAATTCTGGGAGGTACCTAAATTTGAGTCTGAAACGCATCTTTCCTTTAAAAAGAAAATACTTTCCCAATTTATCATTTCATCTCATGTGTCTTCAGTGTCCACCGCCTGTGGTGCCTCAGCAGTAAAAACTGACGTTAAGCACCGTTAAAAGAGATATTCATTTTCCTGCTAAACGCTGCAGTTTCTCGCTGAAAATGATTGTTATTAAATGTGTTTGTGTATCATAGTATTTGTGTAGCCATTGGTCTAAAAATATATTCATGGTTTAATAAAAATCAAGTTCGTATACTTTAAAATCCATCACTCACAATCCTAGTTTACTTATTTATAAAACACTGAGACTGTATTTTCAAAGTTCCTCTCTTTGGTTTCAAAAGTATTTCATTTCCTGGAAAGAAATCAATTTTATTTTTTTAAACAATAAGTCAAAAAAGGACACTTAGCTTTGTGCATGCACTTAAGCTACGCTAGTATGCAAAATTCATCGACTATCGCAAAGCGCTCACAAGCGGAATGTTCTGGCAACTACAAGAGTGAAAGCCTCATAGCCGGAAACTGCGTAAACAAGAGTTGAACGCTCTGTATTTTGTGATAGTGCATATCCAACGTTGCCTAATGGGTGGCTAATATCGCTAAGACCGAACTCCTGAACCGGTTACTGGAAGCAGAGCGGTTTTGTTCAGAAAAGTCGTGTGCTTCTGTTTAAAGTTTTCAGAAGCGGCCTAAGAGTTCTTAGTGCAACATATGTGTAATATAAAGACATAATTTAAGTGATTTTTATAAAGCAGTGGAACTACTGTACTTCTGTGCTATTATATTTATCTTTTGGTAAATTAGTGTGTGAAGCCTTCATAATGGATTGTTTGCATATTTACGTGAAGATTCAAAATTTAGAAAGGTTAATGCTATCCTTAATAATTATAATATAAATGCAGCTATTTCATTTCATAATTTTCCAGTATTAATAATCTAATTCAAATAAATTAAATCAAAAATAAATAAATTTAGATATTAAAAGGGAAGTTTAAAACCAACGTAGTTTAAATTCTACGTTTCACCCCTGACCAGAAGTCATCCCCACTTCGAACTTTTAAATGGCATCCCTATATTATGGTACTTAAATTTTAAATATTACTCAATTGTAACCACATTTTTCATTTTCTATCATTTCCTAGCAACCTAATTGTTGTTATTCTTGTTTGTACTTAAATAGAATAGAACTACAAAACATGTTGGGCGTATAATTTTATAGTTGCTTTTTTATAATAAGTTGTTTCAAAGTGATATAAGAGCAGTCAGGAGTTCTGAAAATAAACTGCATTACTGTAACATTACTCAAAATAGATTGTGTTTTTCTACAATTAACTGATTTTTATTTATTTTAAAACTAAAACAGCATAATAATAACAAACTTTGTTGCCAGGACAAAAACATGTGATAACAAATGTGCCATCTTCAAAATTCAAGTTCCATAAGATGGGGAGTCATATGAAAGTTCAAAATGAGAGTGACTGAGAATAACGCGATAAACTCTAAAATGTAACCAGTAATGGCTTTCAACTTCTCAATATCTAAACTGGCGTGTATTTAAAAAATGAAATTTATTTTAAAGAAGTAGTTATTCACACTAGTAAATTTTGAAATATGAAAATATTGGATTTTATATTAAGTTATTGACCAGTATAAGAAAATTATATCGGGTTTGTATTACGTTACCTTTTCAATAAAATGATTTAATACTACAAAGGACGCCGGAACAAGTAAATTATTTAGATGTTAGACATAGTACATATTTCGTAGAAAAGTAATTTAAAACTGGTATCCTTTCTTGAAATAATTGGAAAGTTATGGCAGATTATTATAATAACGGTCATCATTTTTCCTTCTACTGTGTACTTCATGTATATTTTATAATCATAAACGTTTGTTGTTCTTTCGCTATCAAATCACTTTATAATAAATAACAAATATTAATTATAGAATCTACTGATTCATGTTTCATTATAATTGTTTTCCAATAGCTATATTTGATCATGAGACTGAACAATTAAGTTTTGATTCCTGCTTAATCGCTTTTAGTTAAAAAGAAAAAGGCCTGTGCAATCTTGAAATCCAGGTGAAAACAAAGAATCCTCATTTGCGCTGGTACCAAATGAATGCTAGAAGAAGTAAAACAAGAAAACAAATATTACAAATTGCTAGTATTAGAACATTAAATTTTGATAACCACATTAGCATTGCAAAAGGTTTTATTTCGGACTTCTGCGCTTATTACAGATATATGAATTTTACTTCTTGAATATGAGACGTTATTAAACATTCAGAATATAAACAGAAGCACGATTTTATCTTTGAAATTGTGGATGTGCACAAGAATATTTTAATTTTTTATAAATGCATTTTATAATGATAAAAATGTTGTTATATATTTTATTGGGGGATAAATTGATAGAAACTTCGTCCAAAAGAAAAGTTTGGAGTCAATTGATCCAAAGTGGAACCTAATGTTGAGTATGCACGTGGGCTAGTCAATAAAGACTGAGAATGCTTTTTTTTTTTACTTACGAGGTATACTAGACAGAGCGGAGGTTGGTTTAATATTTTTAAGTAATCCCCATCGAGTTATTTGCACTTGGCCCAATTTGTCTACCTGTCCTGGAAGACATGCCGAATACAATTTTTGACATTGTCTTTAGAACCGCCTTCTTCGTGACTGCTGTTGATGAACCAAATCTGCTGGTCCCGTAGCTGGTTTTTTTTTTTTTTTTTTTTTTTTGAGACAAGAAAACAGAAAAAAGTCACACGGAACTAGGTGCTTACTGTAAGGGAAGTGGGGCAAACATTCATGTTTTTCTAGTCAAATCATCAGCAACAACGTTGCAAACGTGAGGGTGAGCATTGTCGTGGTGAAGGAGCCAACTAGATGGATGCATCTCGTGTTCGTCCTGGACGCTCAAAACAATCTTGTGATTATCGTCGTTTTGGGGGAGACTACATGTTAAAGCACTCCATGATAGCCTAAGAACGTACTCACCATTACCTTTCCTGCCGACCGAACAACCTTGATTACTTCTTTGGTGTCGGAGAACCAGGTGATTCCCAGACTGAGCTCGTTTGTGTACTTTCGGGATTTAATAGTGAAGCCAAGTCTCATCACCTGTAATGATGGAATTCAGGTATGCCTCGCCATGCTCCGCTACCAGACGTTGAAGCTCCCGAAACATGTCCATTTGCACCAAACTATACAGGGGTCAGCAATTTCAGCATTCTTGTAGCACCTGTGTCAGCGATCGTGCAGAATGGTGAACGTACTATCATAGGAAATCTACAACATGTCTGCCAGTATGTACGCTGTTATTCGTCGAACTTCCCGAATAATGATGTAGCTGTGTTAATCGTGATTTTGTTCACTGCAGTGATTGGAACACCTGGACTGGCCTGCTTTGTTGGTGAAAGACGGATCTTCTTAACTCTTTGAACCACGGAAGTGCGGTGGATTATGTTTCATCATCGCCATATTGCTTGCTGTAACATCGCGTAGGCTTCCTGATTTCTGCAGACGAAAGCGAAATTTCACAGCAGCGTACTGCTCGTTATAAGGTGGTTCCATTTTACGCAGCCGACTAGAAATCACTCGCTCTTTTGCTGGCGTCCTGTACTAAAACCAATATCCGTAGTACCCTCTTTCAATTTTTCTACCAATCATGTGAGATATGTACTTCTCATGATTTTTTCACCGCATTAATTGCACTGTAAGATGTACAAGTTTTTTTTGATTGTTTTATTTATGGACGCTCTTTAACATCTGAGGTCATCAGCGTCCCATTCAACTCAGGACGTGAAACGGCCGACAAATTTTGCTCAGAGGCCTCTCTTTCGTGCCGTAAATGTACTTTTACTTCCCTTCCGAAGGAAGTCATACTTAGGATTTTTACGCCCCGAAAAAATCCATCGGTCCTGGCCGGGTTCGAACCCGCGATCTTGGATTTAGGAGGCAAGTATGGTAACCACTACACCACCAGGACCGACAGATGTAGATGTAAAAGAAGCTACGCTGTTTATCATTAAATTAGGGGACTAAGTTTTATGGTGAAGAAGGGTGCCTTTTTAAGATTATAAGAGCTGCTTTTGGAATTCCAAAAAAGCGGCTTGTAAAATGTCAAATTCGACGCATGTCCATATAAGTATAAAACAAAAGAGAAAAACAAAAGCAAGTAAAGCAAATCCACTGTTACTATAAACTGCAAATAATGGGGGACTACTGTGACACTATCCGATAAAGCACTTCCAAAGCACATAAAAGGGTAGGTCCAAACGTTTCCGGCCTAACCTTTTTCTAGGTATTTCACAATTTCACCATATTTCACTTTTAGAAATTATTGAAACTCATTCAGCACTTATTAAGCTCTGGAAATTTCCAGATAGTTCCAGGTGGTATTCCTGGTGTTTCTAGATGCGTAGGTAAAAAAAGATGTCCTTACATAGTTGTTTCCTTCTTTTTTTTTTCATTTGCAGTACAGTCCTTGGAGAGATTTGGCCTGCCGCAGCGACCTCTGCTTCTTTCCTCTTGCTCCTTCTCACGACTTATTGATAGAGGGTAGTATTGCAGGGTGGCATGTGATCAGTATGGCGGCACTCCACCGGTCACCTAATACGCGGTTCCCTGGATCAAAGAACACCTGAATCAAGTGGGTACCCAGTTATCCTCACGAGGCTAGGTGTACTCGTCTCAAAACTTCCCTAGCTTAGAAAATTCCTAAGCGAGTACCGATAATCGAACCCGGGTCTCCCGATCAGCAGTAAGCAATGCTAATCACTAGACCAAGGAGGAGGTGTCGTTGCTTCACAGGTAAAATGTAATAATTAGATACTTCTGTGCCCTAGCTGATATCTTTGGCTCTGTAGACATCATATGCATACCCCATCATATGTACAATATATTTACCTTCTCAATAGACTGTAAGAGAACCGCTCTTATTATTCAGATATTTTGGTGCAATGTTTCAGTAGAGCCAATAATTTATAGCTGTTATCGTAGCTTCTGGGGGTGAAAGCTACACCCTTCGGGCGGAAGCGATCAATCTTCTTGTTTGCATCGTTCTTTCTGGATTTCCTTTTAAACCTATCCTTGTGTGACTACTATTGTATTCCGCAGCAAACTTCTTAGAAAGTTTTGTATTTGTGCATAATGTTTTTTCGTCAGTCTTTTTGTTTTAAGTTATATTAAGTAGAAAGTATACCTACAATTCTTTTCTTTCTGCTCTACGAAAACTACTCTATACGCAAATACAGATCGTGCGTTAGTCCATTTGTAATATATGCAACAAATAGCATTTCAGTATTCAGGTCATGTCTGTATGAAAAAAAAAATGTAACTGTTGCCAAGTTAACAAATGTTCTGCTCTCATATAATATGAGGGCAGTTTCAAAAGTTCTCTGCCTCGAACATAAGTGGGCTATGTAACTTACAAAATAATATTTTTTTACTTTATTACACTTGTCTTAAAGTTTCATTTGAAATATTAAATGTTTTTTTTTTCCAAATGATTTATATTTACAACGTTTTAAAACAGACGTGTTTTCGATATTTCATAAAAAAAATATTATCGGGTATCATATAGTGATAGTCTTTTTAAAGAATAGTTTAACGTAAAAGGAAGAGCTTGCCAACATTATAAAGTCTGGGCGGACTGTTTGCCTTCATTTTCAAAGATTGAAACATGTGCTGCTCAGTTTAAACATGCCCGTACTAGCTTTGAAGTTCACTCATGTGAACGACGCCCAAAATGCGCAACAGCAGCAGAATTCTTTGAGCAAATATATGACATGATGTTAAATGATTGATGAGTTAATGTGCGTGAAACTTCTGATGCTATAGGTATTTTAAAGAAGGGTGTAGGTTATATTTTACTTGAAGAACTGCATACGACAATTTTTTTCGCTAGATGGGTGCCGCATACCATAATCGAAATAGAGGTTAAATCCCGGTCATTACAACTGTTCTTTTTGTGTTGGAAGCCGCACTTTATAATATGAAGTGATTTTTTTTTTTTTTTTTTTTTTTTTTTTTTGCAGAGAATAAGTGTGTTTGAGAGTAAATAGGAAATACGGTGTAACATATAGTTTATTAATTTTATAGAAATGAATCGTACATCATGCTATACTACACTTATCAGGCATCATTGCCATTTATTATTTGTTTGTCTTTCACACGTGTTTCATCATGTTTTGAGGTTAGAACTACGAAGAATATTTGTAATCGTTCACCAGGAATTACACGCGATGCAGAAAGCAATAAAACAAGCAAGAGAAATAAAAATGAACTTCAAAAAGAATCGCAAATATTTATAGTAACAAAAATAATATTTAGGTCAGTAAATTAAAAATGTCAGCAAGTGAGGCTACTCGACTAAAAATTGGGCCCAAAACAGAGGTACCTCCATTATTTTAGTGTGCTTTTACAATGGAGAACAATTTCTTTATGCTAACAAGAAGGGACTTGTAGACCACGGCATTTCATTTAGCAAAAAGAAACAATCACATCATTTTTAAGTGAGAGGGCAGGAAGGGTGCAGCCGCGACGTTCAATGAACAGACGCTTGATGGAATATCTTTCAAGAAACGCATGACCACTTGTTTCCGATTTACCAGGGAAGATGTACTCAAGCTCTTATGTTAAATGCATGAGTTGTGAACTCATGTTGATTGTGATCACTGAAAATGAAGAAAGAGAGTAGACTTATATATTTAATTATTAATTTTTTTTCTTGTTTGGCTCATATTAAAAGATACGTTTTGCTTCATTATTTCAAGAAATAGTTTTAACTGTAGTGAACTTTCAACTTGTAATCCGCTTTTCAAAATAACATAAATGCAGTTACTTTAAAATATATATATATATATATATATATATGAGTGCAGTCATGCTACGCAATTCATGTCCCATTCACTGTTAAAAAGCTTAATGTGGCTACAATGTGCCCTAGTTACTTTGATAGTAGCAGTCGAAAAAATGGTATTCCATATTTGTGCCTCTTCCTCTACTAATTGATTATCTTCAGAGAGTAAAACCATATCCAAATAGTATTAATGTCATTCATTGTACCAACTAGACCGAAACATTTTGTGAGAAAATGTGCTTTTTGCAGAAGAACAAAATTTCACTACATGCTCACAAAAATGTTTTAGGGAGGGGAAAATTTAGATATTATAAGTATGAATTGTTAGATCATCCGCCTACTCCCCAGATCTGGCTCCTTCTGACCTCCATCTGTCCTCAAAACTGAAACTCTTTCTCCCAGGCCAGCGTTTTTCGTGAAAGCATTTGGGGATTGCAGCTGTAGAGGAGCATTTTATAGACCTTCCGTCAAACCGCTTAATTACATTGCTGGGGTAAATGTATTGATTTTAAGGGAAATGCATTTGAAAAATAGAACAGTGTCCCTACAGAGAACATTTCAGACCGATCTTGTGTATGTTGGTAAAACAAACTACTTATACAAGTTTCGTTTATATTTAAAACCAATATTTTATTCAACATTTGAGCTCGTTTAAAGAATTTTGCTGAAACAAGTATGAATGCAGAATGTTTGGTTACGAATATTTTCTGCTTCCAGTTTTTTTTTTTTTTTTTTTTTTTCAACCGGAGGAACGAATTTTGAGTAATTTCTGTTTCTCTGAACTTCAGCTCATATGGAGCTCATAATCCATAACGTCAATGCTAAAATTATATGCAAATTGTATTTTAATTGTTTTTATTATATGTATTTTTCTATGGTGAAATATTACAGACAATGCCTGATATTCTTACGGAACCTTAGATTTCTACCATCCTGTAGTGAAAGTCTATAATTGATTTATTGTTCCAATAAAGAAAATGCATAGAAGAGGACTTTGATATAATTATTTAAGAATTAGATATTCCACAAATAAAAGCTATTTCAGAACTGTATTTTCAATTTTTCCTGTGGCTTTAAGGACTTCGTCTCTACATTTTTGACAATTTTAATACATTAATGAAATGCTTAGAACCTGATTTTTAAAAATATTAACGAATTTCTTTTGTTCCTTGTTAATTTATTTTCACCTTACTATGGAAAATTGTTTTGGAGCGAAACTTGCGTTTTGTATGTGAAGCTTTTTCTATGGTTTAACTTACGTTTGGTTCGATATCTTATTTGTTGTACGAAACTGGGGTCGCTGATTCCACTGTTTTCTTTCTCCGGAAATTGCTATGTTTTGGTGTGTTATTTTTCCATTAACTTAGAAGGTTTGGTTCAATAGTTTTCTCCGTTGTCGTTTCACTTTATGTGCAGTTTCAGAACCGTAGTCTTAAAGTGCGTTTTCTCTTAAAATTTAATAGTATTATCAATATGGGCGTTACTTGAAATTGTTAGCACTCAAATACACGTATTTTCAGAAAATTTATTTGTTTTAATGAATTTTGTATGGAGTTCTTGTTAGCAAATCGCTTTAAAGGTAGTATTTAAATAGGGCTTCGTCTTTATATATCTTTATTTTACCTAATTTATAATCCTAGTTTTTCAGTTTTTAAAAATTTCTAGGATATGCCATATTACTGGCTCTCTTTGAACAGAGAAACATTTGCCATTTTTATTCCAATGCAAATTGTACTTAAGATTTTTGTTAATAATGGAAAGTATTTTACTTTGAACAATTTCAAATACGAGGGTTGGAACTTCAATAGTGGCAACTATTTATTTACAACCGATACAAAAGAGTTACATGTTAGCAAACTTTACTGTCCTTCAATGTAGTCACCAGCGTTGTGTATAACCCGTTGTCAGCGATGTGGAAGTCGTGGTATACCTTTAGCAGAGCCTGTTCTCTTGATGATGCAGATGGAGCGGTCTACTGCCTGTCGAATCTCTGGAACACTTCTAAAGCGAATGCCACGAAGTGGTTCCTTCATCTTCGGAATCAAATCAAAGTCACAAGGACTTAAGTCCGGGGAGTGTGGTGGATGGTACAGTACTTCCCAGCCCCATCGACCGAACAAATCAGCCACAGATTGCGCTGTATGCGCCCGAGCATTGTGTGCAAAATGATGGGTGGATTCTGCAGAAAGTGTTGCCGCTTCTTTCTCAAAGCTGATATACCTCGTACTTACCTACCAGTATTTATTAATATCCACATTCTGTCTTGTTCTTTTCCTCTAATTCTTCCCATATTTTCATTTATTAAGCTTGCCCTTTCACTTCTGTTGTTCGTTTCAGCTAATTATAATTGTTTTGTTTCGATTTACTTTTCAATAAATTGCATGGCTGGTTTTTTTTTTTTTTTTTTTTTTTTTTTCTACGCCTGAAAAGTCAATGCCAGGTAGCATTATGCACCTTAGACTACCCGTTTATTTGTAATGCATTCATTTCACCGAAAGACTTTTAGCAGCAAAAGTGAGTGCTTTAAAGGTCATCTGTTTTCTATCTGAAAAACAACGATCAATTATACAGGCTTGTTAAACAGAACACTCGACGTATTCACATGCGTTCTATGTGAATGACATATTCAGGGCTTAACCTTGCTTTTTATGTATGTTATAATTCAATGCTTGTTCTTTGTCTTGAATCAGTGAGATGTTTAATTTCAAGCATTAGCTTCCATAATATCTATAGCGACAGTCATCTTTTCTAGCGTTTATCCTACTATTAATTGCACAACTTCGATCTAAATTCTGTACAACAGTCGAATAAAATGGGAGTACAATGATGAAGTAGTAGGAAGAGTAATGGTTGTAATGATGGTGGTAATGACACAATTTGATCCTCAATGAGCTTACACAGCTGCAATATTGCAGTTTATATTAAACTAAGTCAATTATTCACTTGTTTTCATAAAAACCACCACTCACAAAATAATATTCTGTACTAATGATGGTGAAGAGCAATATATTGTCACTAAAGTTTTAAAGTCGCTCAATAAAATAGTTGTATTAAGTTGTATTAAGGAAAGAGCTCATGTTTTAGGTGCTATTTAAGAGAGTTAGGCTGATGAATTATGCTAGTAGAATGAAGCAGATCTAGTAATGAAACATATGCATATATTATCTCTTAGCGGTTTCAGAAATAAACGTGGCCTTCCGTTAATTTTTTTATGAATGTGGAATTTAAATTGTAGTAATTTGATAACAATTATGAAAATAAATGTTATTTGAATTTTTCATATTGATAAATCCCAGTGCAGAAATATTCCTATGCATTCTTTAAATGGGTATATAAAGTTATTTCAAACTTATTGCATTTACTTAAGAATATCAAAGGACCACTTAAAGAAAGGAGGGCATTGTTTGTGAAAATAAATCTGAGCAAGAATGCAGAAAGCGCAAGGGTTCTGGCATACAGAGGTCGCAATGCCTCACTGTGTTGACAACCGCAATGCAGACCTTGCATGGCTACCCCCCCCCCCCCAATTTGCACAAGCAACATCAACAATGCAAGATAATTGCAATCTCTTAATGTCTAGTAGGAATTCACAACGGCGTACATTAAGATATGCTGCACATACTTGAGAGAAATACATGTTACACAATGTTGAAAAGAGTCACTTAATTATATAGAGTAATATGCGTTATAAAGATTTTTACTTCTCGTTCCTCATATGATGTGATTTCAGTAAAATTATTGCAAGTAGAATGATGAGAAATATCTTATACACATGAGTTTGATTTACTCAGCAGAAATATAGTAGAGTTATAGCCAATATCAAAATAGTCGGTTTAAATTTTGTGTGTTACAGTAATTAACATCTCTATGAAAATAAATTCCAAAAAGTGTAAGACATTGTAATACCCTTATTTCAAAGTAATTTCGCATAGCGATGAAAATACACAAAGAGATATAGAAATATTGAGAAAGACAAATAGTTTTTCATCATAATCACAGTGAGGATATTTTAGTTACGGGCCACCTGAGTGCCGCGCTTACGGGGGAATTGCAGCCGCCGCAATGTAAAAAAGGGAGGCAGTCTTCGTGCTAAAGTTTTTTTTTTTTTGTATAGCATTTATATTTTTACCGAAAGTATAAAATGATGCTGTATTTAAAACTGATAATAACCACCCTTCTCTCCTGTCATTGAGAAAACTTGTCTCTTATAAATTTGTAACAAGTTTACGAATTGTTTATCTACCCGGAATGCGAATGTCAGGAATCGCCGTAATATTTCTCTACGAGGAATCAATTTATACATATATTTATCGTACATAAAACCGCGATCTTCAGCACTATATTTATGTATTGGCATAACTAACGAAGAAAAATGCTCAAAATGAAGTCACCGATTAAAACACGAACACAAAAGCCCTTGCTGACAAATCCTCCTAATTACAAGCTGCTACCTGCATATGCATCACTATGCATTAATGGCGGGTTTCTCCCAGTATGCAGCCACACGCTGCCGGTTCGTAGCTCAAATAACCTCAAATACGTAGATTTAAATTTCTGATGGGGAAGCTTGTGCCATATTTAAAAATAGGAATTAATAACACAAAAACATAACATGTTATTTTATTAACATATATATGAAACTTCCAGAAGCCCATTAACGCATGTCTTCGCCGCTTCCTTGAGTACTGTACGAGCTCCGTCAAACGCGTGAAGTTTACAATTTTAATATAAAATGTAACATTATATACAACACTGACATAGAGATAATAACACTTATATAAAGATTAATTCCCTGACTGCCTACCAATTGTTATTCTAGCCAATTCCCTTCCAATTATACTGTATTTCCTCCTTTCAGAATTAATTAAACAATTATCATATAACAAAATAAATCTACCTTAAATTTTCAATTAGCAGAGCCTCACATAAATACTGTTTCAATACACATATTTAGAAGAAATGCCAACATGGTCATATAAATAATTATATTTGTTTTGTGAAATGGAAATTTTAAATTTATATTAGGTTTCTAAATAACACAACTCTACGAATTCCTAGTATGTTTGAATAAATTAAATAAATAACAAAAATCAAAAATTCTTCAGGAAAAGTCCAAATCTGCGATCACACCGTGTTTAACGTGCTGTTTACCTATATGATGAAAAGCTTTACAAATTACCTTTTTAAACGAAATACAGTATGTTCTGCTTTACAGTTCAATATTTGAAATGTTATTTTATTATAGCCGCTCTGCAGTTTTCGGCCATATTTTATACATTCTTTCTGAACCTTATTTTGCTGTTAGGATTCACCATGCAATTGTTTTGTTTGAGTCAGTATGTCCAACATGCTATTATTGCTAGGAGATAAATAACATTCTGTAGAGTTTATATTATGGTAAATAAATAATTATATTTAAGTTAAGAAAAATAGCCACTGTACCTACCTACTTATTAAGTAATAAATGAATTTACATGTAGGATATAATTATAAATGTATTCATTACCTTCACTAATTCGCTGTCACATAATACGAAGTTAATATATACGTGTGTGCCTGTTTTATCCTTTTTGTTCATTTGTGTAAAATCCGAATGTTAATGAAAGTTTACAGGAAAATATTACTAGTATGCATTGTTTAATGGTTCACAATTTGGTTACAGGTAAATGACATGTAATTTTAAAGCATGCCAATACATTTGATAAATCCTTCCATGACAGTCTTCAAGTGGTTATATTTAAGCACGTACGGTCTATGACCCATGCATAAAGTATATTTGTAATGTATCAGATTTGTTTACAATTTTCATGTATCCACAAATATTGTTAAACTGTATTCACGAATTTATTTGCCATCCCTGCTTCTATATAGTTATAAACACAGTATTTTTGTGTTCTTTTTTGGAACATGTCATTTGTAAAGAAGGAAGAAATATGTGTTTCGTTCTTGATCGTTTCATGTGGAAGATCTGGCTTCTTTTCTGAATTGCTCCAAGCAATGTGTACCTCCTCTTCAGAACGTGGTGTCACACATTGTAACAAATAAAAGAAGCTACTAAAGCTATTGTTTTAATCTTTTCGTTTGTATGTGTACTCATATGTCCTAAATGTTTCTAATGCTATTCCATGTTTTCCATTAAACTTGTGCTTTCAAAAGATGCAACTGTCACCCCAAAGTTGATTATATTTTAATTTTAAATTATTATTATGGCACTTTTCAAACATCATTATTTTATTGTGTGGCAATAATGAACAATTTAGTTCGGTAATATTGGCCCGGTGTATAAATGAAAAAAACAATAATTACTTAAAAATGATACAAAATTCTTAGCAATATAAGGCTGCTGAATAAGGAAGAGAAATCATAAGTTTCGATACTACATCATAATAATTTAATCACCTCTTAGAACAGGTGTCTCATTTTTAACTTATTTAAAATATAAAACAGATCTTACAAATAACTCAGGCATAATAAAAGTGTTTTAAACAAAGTATACTTTCTGGAACAGTGACCGTTGCATCTTTACTGTATGGAAGTGAGACATGGATCAGTTCAAAGTTGAATATAGGGAATTGAAATGGAAATGGAAATAAAAAAACTGAAATTTGCACGAAAATGAATTATATAAACAACAAAGTTGTTAGAAATGAACTATATGTAAAATGTGGAAAGGAAGAAATAGTAAGATACAAAAATAAATGTTATTAACATGTCATGAGGATGAATGATCAATAGTTATTAGAAGATGTGCCGAATTGCAACCCTGGTGGTACGAGAGATTGGAAAACATTATTGTAAGGACGAACCAGACAATTCTCGAGATCAAATAGACCCAAATAGTGTAGTAGGTTTAAAGAACGTAATAGTTTTCAATTTTAATTAACTAATAGTTTTATTTATCTTTAAGGCTATTATAAACATAATGTTAATTTAATGAGCAGAAAGAAATTGTTTAATTTTCAGGTAAAATGTTCGTGTTCTAACATTGCTAGAATAGTATTTACTATATCTGTGACCAGAATAGAATATAAATTTGTATTTATAATTAATTTCATTAAGTAAAATTCATGTTAGCAAATCTTAAAACAGGTCCCTAAAGCATGACACTGAAGGAAACAATCTTCGGATGATGAAGAAATAAACCAAGCACCTTACTAAAGCGCCCAAATAGAAAATAGAAAATAGGAGTCGCTTGACTAAATGGCAGCTGGTTTGTCAGTCAGAGTACCCAACTTCCAACATGTTGCTGGCAGAGTACATGATGATGGTTTTTATGCTTACTGTACATCGATGAGTTTCCACGTACTTGTACATCCAGTTGAGCATCATTTAGAATTGGAACGTTCTATGCTATCATGTGTTTAAACGTTGGGCCACAACTTATGATTTGGAGAAGAGCTGACGATGTGTTAAAAGCACTTTGTTCATCGCTGATAAAAAAGTTCATCTGTGGAAAATAAAACATTTCAGGGAATAATTACTTAATGCGCGTATCCATTGTACTAATGCGCCTGATCGAATTTGATCTGATTATCACAAAGAAGCTAGTAGGATGTTTCTAAACTTAAGATGAAAAACTTAAGCGCGTATTGAACTT
Organism: Metallyticus violacea; assembly: GCA_030762175.1. Taxonomy (NCBI): domain Eukaryota; kingdom Metazoa; phylum Arthropoda; class Insecta; order Mantodea; family Metallyticidae; genus Metallyticus; species Metallyticus violacea. The sequence goes on along the minus strand of CM060846.1, from coordinate 278,597,294 downwards.
TGTGTAAACCCCCCCCCCAAAATACGTGACCCCATTCTATAAATATTTATGGTCTTAGGACTATGCATTCGGATACGACCTGGCGCTTAGATACTGACGGAAATACATTTCAGAGAATACATTGGGAAATCCTTCATATTTGGGGCTTCAAATAAAAGCAGTTGCTACCCTTCTCGTTCTTTAATGTTTTCATTGTATTTTCATGTTTTCAGCAAGTATACATTCACATGAAAGACGTATTTCATCTGCATGCATACATTACACAAATTAAGATGCAGCGTGTAAAATAGAAGCCGCAAAGAGAGTTACAAAATATAGAAGGATGTGTTGTTATGAAGATTCAGTGCAACAGGAAGTTGTTCATCAAGCGCTCTCTAAAACTGTGATAATTGCTGCGGAATGCGTAGCGCCTAATACTATAATGGTAGGAATGATCAAAATGGGCTCTATTGTATGTTTTTTTTTAGTAGTGTTTAACGCCCGTTTTTACTACTGAGGCACTACAGGCGGTGGTCATGAAATTAAATGATATATTGGAAAAGGATATTTTTTTTTTTTTAAGGAAGAAAGCGTTCCAGGCCTAAGTTTAGGTACCTCCCCGGCATTTGCCATTTATGAAGACTGAGGAAAATCTGGAAAAAACCCCAGTCAGGGAGGACGGTCCTGGCGGGATTCGAACCGCAGACCTCCCGCTCACGAGTCCATGCCTTAACGACCTCGGCCACCCGTGGCGGTTCTAGTGTATGTGAATTACAAATTGTTCTAAGATAGTAAGTGAATGGATATTTTGTGTTAAACTTGATGCACGTTAATTAGGACACGATAGGGTAGTAATGGACGAAGAAGGTTTTCGGCATTTTGACACGCTAATGGGTCTTTTGTAACTATGGCTCAAATTGGGGACACCATGACTCAAATTTCTTGAGACCGGCCATCCTATCGTACGCTTTCTTTATTTACATAAAGAAATTTAACAACAGCAAATGACATTACATTATACGAAAAAACCATTATGTGTACTAAAGCATGCCAATTCAACAGAATATATAAAAAAAATAACATATATATGAAATAGTAAAAGTATACAGAAATATGTTGTGTGAACACTCCATCAAAGAACACGAGACAGCTATAACATTTTGTTTTAATAAAAACATGCCGGGTCTTTATTTTATATGGTAGCCCATTCGCGAGCTCTCAATTGCTCGAGAGAGCCGAGAGGCCCCTGGGAAGAGCTGCACTAAAATCCTTACATTATGGTGAATATGTTGTCGCTCACTCGCCCAAGCTCACCAGTTGTGTGTTCACAGGCCCATTTAGGTTAAATCAAGATTCGTCGGAGAAAAACAAGAGCTGTGGGTGGGTCCATGGAACCACCTTCCACAGATCGGAGAAACCAATTGCAGTAATTCACTTGCTTGCCGGGATCAGCTTGTTTCAAAGCTTACACATATGCATAGCTATTGGGTTTCATTTACAATGGTCGTATAGCATAAGACGGAGATGCACCTGTTTGTTGAGCTAATTTGTTTAGTGATTTTTAGGCGTTCGCTCTAAATTGGCACCGTTTTCCTCTAGCTCTCTGTTAAAACTGATTTTCTTCTAGAATGTTCCTTGTCTAACACCAATTCCAACGGTTTAAATTCATTGACATTCGTAGGTATAGTTTTTCTTGTAGGTGGTGCAGAGTTTGGGCATTTTTCAGCAAAATCCCTACACACACGGCCGACAGATTCATGTTTAAAGTAAACTTTGGAAATGAACACATGTTTTTCCGCATATAAAAGTGAAGCACCATGTTCAGTGCATCTGACTGACTGGACCTGACGCGGCAACATCAGTGGCAATGGCAGCATTTCACTTTCGAGAGGGAATCGGCAGTCTCAAGTCCAGCTAGATGGAGCGGACAGAGCGAAGGCGAGAGAGGCCGCGAATGGGTTACGATATTAAACTATGAACCTGCATATAGTTTACAATAGCGCGCATATTAGAGTACATCGTCGAGCAAGTAACTGGGAGCACCTAAGGGTGGTCTATTTAAGAACACAGAGTTGGAGAATATTCCAGTTACTAAAGTTCTTAAATAGACAAACGTAATTCGAATCTGTTTTAAAATGTTAAAGTAGGATAAATGAGTAAAAACCACATGTTTTCGCGAACAGATTTGAAACTTATATATTCTATATAGAGGCTCAACGGGAAAAACATAATACTAGAAAAACGCTCAAACATTGTAGTGCACTGATAAATATGATTGGTCGAATTAGTGACGAGACAACAGAACAATGTTGCCTATAAAACAGTGACATTTCGCGGCTGCAATATTGCTTGTGCAGTAGACAAGTGAAGATATAACAATTATCTTACTGAACGGTATTTGTGGCTGTTTCAGTGTTTTATTCGTTTCTTTTTTTCTAGTTATTATCATTTTAACTATAATAGGATGATTTATTTTATTATAAAGTTTATAAATATTGTTAAAGTAAATGTTGAATTTCGGAGAATGGCAACCTTCAGAATAAAAAAAACAAAGCAGAGCTTTATGATGAGGATGTCACTTGTGTGCTATAGATGATAATATGCCAACAGAGATATTTAGCTTATCATGGCTGTCGACACTATCCCTTATCAAAATTCTGATTGAATATAACAAATATAATACCTATTATCTCAAGCATGCTGTAATGCATGGAAACAGCCAAAATATGCCACGAGGGATAAAGGTGGGAAGCAAAATAAGCAAAATCATAAATACGAATAATAATAATAATAATAATAATAATAATAATACCTAAGCAAAATGAATATTAACACACAAGATTTAAATAGGACGATGTAGACGCATTATGGGGGGAGGGGAATGTTTGTGCCTTATGGTTTCACGAGAACTGTGCAGGATACTTCGAAGGTTTTGCCAAAACTGTGATAAATCCTTATATTTCTCTCTCTAATAATTTATATTTGGGTCATGTCACAAAGTGGAAAATTAATAGTTCTTACGAGAGGAGTTCGCCAAGGCGATCCAATCTCTCCCAAACACTTCACCTGTGGAATGAAGCATATATTCAGCAAAATGAACTGGCATAGTAATTTCAGAATCAACATAAACAGCAGTCGACTAACAAACCTAATATTTGGCGACGATGTGGTCTTATTTGCCAAAACACTGAAAGCACTACAAACTCTGCAGGAACAATTATGTGAGCATAACAAAATTGCAGATCTGTCACTAAACAAACTGAAGGCACAGTTAATTTTCAAATAGACCCCAAAGCCCGATAAAAATAGATGGAACAGTTTTCACATATGTGAGAGAATATAAATACCTAGGACAACAGATTTCCTTCCTTGATAAAATGGAAAAAAGTACAAAGAAGGATCCCATTAACCTGGAGAGCATTTTGGGCCCTTAAGTTTATATTGTTACATCAAACACTAACTAAGAAAATCAGATTCCAGACGCTCGAAACCCGTGCATACCCTATATTACTATGTGGGTGCCAGACATGGTCACTAATAGAAAAACAAAAGAACAAAATTCAAATATGCCAAAGAAAAATGCAACGCAAGATCCTGGGAAAAACTTTGAAGGACAAAATACCCATAGTATTAATCAACCAGTTATCTCAGACAACAGACATCGCACAAATAACTACCAGAAGCAAACGGCAATGGAGCGGTCACGTCGCAAGAATGCAGGACAATAGGTGGATTTACAAGATCTCCATGTGGGACTCCTGGATAGGAAAAAGGACACACGGCAGACCCAGAAGAAGATGGACAGACCTCTTCGAGTAACATGCAGGTACAGATTGGTAAAGAGTAGCAAGAGGAAGAGAAAAATGAAAATCTTTGGAGGAGCAACTAGTACAGTGAGGAATGCAGTAGCCAAGGAACAAATCAGTCAGCATACGAATAACTAGCGTGGAATAGCTCACCACGTTAGGAAAAAGCGAGCTTTCCAGGAGGACATAGACCTTAAGGGACACAATAGACACCTTTGTCTTTATATTTATCTGACATGTTTAACTTGAGATGGATAATTATTTTCTATTCTTAATAATTTTTGTGCAACATATGTTAGATTGGAAGGCTAATCGTTCTCACAAATTATATTACCTTTTCTTTAGTTATGTTAATAAATATATGTTCTGTTTTCCATGTCCATAATGTTTTCCATGTCCGCATAATACCTTAGGATTTTCGTAAAAGTGGAAACATTTATTAAATGGTTTGCAGTACAGCGATTACTGAGACCTGCAGAACGAATCCTTTGGGATGAATGAAAGATAAGTGGTAGTTTCTGTTGAACAGTCGCTTGAATTTAATTGTTTCAGATTTTAACAAATCTTCTAACTAGCCCATATTTCTTGAGATTCCTTGTTATCAAAGCAGTTCTTGCCTTGCAAATAAAAATTACAATGATGTGCAGGAATCTAATCTTCTTCCTTTTAGTGGCCTAACGTATCTATCACAATTGTTAATACTTCTTTAGCTTTCAAATGTTTCTCTAATTGCCCTTAAACTCAGCTGATCTAAAATTATATTTTGTAACCCTTCCAAAATCATCCCGCAAAAGTTATGCTTATTGTTGAGAGGCAATTTCTCTCATCGTGTTACTGCTATCTCGTACGGTCTTCTCTGTAAAAATATATATGTAAATACCTAATTTACCAACATTGAGATTTTCCCATTTTTTGCATCATGGGTAACTTCTGAACGCAGTAGCATGTGGGCATTAATGGTAAGTATATATTTTCTGCACAGTGGGAGCTAATGGCAAACTATCAGCGCTTGGCCAAACTCATCATGGTCGTATCATCAGAAACAGCAATTCATCACTCCGTTTAGCAGATGGACAGGAATGAATAAAGAGAGTTATTTTGGTAAAAATATTAAACTAAAATAAATACTAAACTTTTGTAAATTCTAAATTCATTTAAAAAAACAGGAGGAATAAAAAATGTCTAAATTAGGAAATGGATAAAGATTTTCACGATGCTAAATCTGGAAATAAAGTTGGTGTGTCATAATACTTCAATGATTGAGTTATACGGGCACGATGTAAGACCCATCTCGTCCGAGCAATATTTGCCCTACTATGGGCGATTTTTAGTTTCAGTACGTCACAATAGCAACCAGTGGTAAACGTACTTTGTCATGTATAATCATACAGAGTGCTTTCTTTGTCGAAAAATATGAGATGCATTATCTTTCTTGAATTTGACTGAACTTTGGCTCTCTTAGAGCTTGTGCTCGACGGATGTGAATCCCCTTGTTGGGCCGTATGATGGAACCAGGTTTCGTCTCAAAGTGATGACTGTGTTTTAAAAACTCTGGTTTAACTTCCAAGCCGTTGTTGACACGTCAGAACGCGGTGAGTCCTTTGTTTTTAGTTCAGCACGTGCGGTCTGCTCACTTCGTTCATACTGACTTTAGTTTTTGCAGGTACGAGTCCTCTGGTGCATGAAGAATGTTTCATTACTCTCCTTAAGTCGTTTATGCCGCTGGAAGACTTGTGTTCTGCCCAATGTTTGCTTTTTATGTGCTTGCTGCATCATTTCCAAGGTGTGCACAGTACTTTGGTCCAGTAGAACACAAAACTAATGGCTGCCGGGTACTCACTGCAGATCAATGTCGGGTATAGTAAACAAGTTCTCGCGTATCGCCTTCTAACTCGCTACTGAACCGGTGCATAGGAATGGAGCTCGCATCCTCTATATATAAAGGTTGCAACTCTCCATCAATAACAGTCGTTGAGTTCTGAGGAGGTTTATTCAAATTAATATAAAACGTCCTGTTATTTTTTGATTCCTCCATGTGCGCTATTATTCTTACGATAATGTTTTGCTAAAGCGCATTTAAATATGGTTAGATGTTTGTAAGGGATTGAGAACTTCGTATGTTATGGAACAGGCCATTATGACTTTAAAATTAGGAACAGGTGCTCCAAAGTAGGTGCAAGTCGTTTTAACTTTGTAAATAGAAACATAAGTGAATGAAATTAATTATTGAAGCTGTCTCTACAGCTGAAAATGCTTAAAAACTGCAATGCAAAACTGAACGTAAGCTTAATTAACTAGAACTGTTGGTATTACAGTACAATACTATTCATTATATTGGTATGTCGGTCGTGGTGGTCTAGTGGTAGCCATACTTGCCTCGTAGACCCAAGATACCGGGTTCAATCCCAGCCAGGTGCAATGGATTTTTCGGGCGTAAAAATCTTAAGTATGGCTTCCGTCGGAAGGAAAGTAAAGCCGTGGGTCTTATTTCGTAGATTTGCGGCACGTAAAAAACCTCAAGCCTGAAATAAGAGACCTCTGAGCAAAATTTATCCGACTTTTCACGCCCTCAACTTTATGGGACGCTGATGACCTGAGATGTTAAAGAGCGCCTGTAAATAAAACGAATTAATAAAATCTTGACATGCCAATGATGTTCACAGTTATATGTTACATACACAGAGCCGAAAAATTGATTCGCTAAGTCATTGTGAGCAGGTTTTAGGGACTCTCGGTGGCAGAAAATCTTCTTCGTGAGAACTGGCGCACTAATTTGATTCAGGATAACTTTTTATGTTTTAGGAGAGTAAATGAAGGCAATTTATTAAATACATAATGTATACACTGTGCAGAATCGTTGGTAGAACTACCATTTCAGCATAAAATAAACGTCTTGAGGAAACAGTATGTACAAAGAACTTGAAAGTATGAAGTGTCAAGTTCCCTTGCTACTCGTATTTTGACATTGGGAACGAATGATCTCACACCCTTCGTTATGAACTACAGTTAACGATGTATATCAAACTCATAGATATGTAACGCTGTGGGTTCATAGTAAACCAACATATTTGACCTAGGAGCTGTCATAAGCGACTAAGTCTCAATATGTGTACAGGTTCGCTTGAAAGTGTAGGTGAATTAAAATGTTTAAAGAGGAGAAACAATGAATTTCAAAGGAAATTGGACGCAAAACTCCAGTTTGTACTGTAGCGGAAGGAAGCATCAACACCGTTACGGCCAGAGTGATGAAAGATTAGTAGAATTACGATAAGAACACTTTTAGAAGTTCTGAAAACTTCATGCCACCATTGTTAATGGAAAATTACACATTAGACTTGTTTGTGCACAGTGAATTTCAAGATAGCTGACTCCCGAACGGAAGGACGTTCACGTGCAGGGTCGTTCCATTCTGAGAGCGAACAGCAAAGCTCTGGTGGAAATCTCAATTATGTAAAAACAAACAAATAAAAAGTAGCAAAAGTGGTTACTTCTACTGGGAATGTTATGGTCATCTCATATTTCGATATTCAAGGAATGGTATATCAACATTTCGTATGTGCAGACAAAACTGTAACTGGGTAATACGACAAAGTTCTCTTGAAAACTCTGTAAAAAGGCTACATTTTTAGCAACAAATTAGATGCTGCACGACGATAATGCATGGCAATACATCGCAAATGCTGTTGCTGAATATTTCATTAAAATAAATGTGAAGTGTATCGCCCATCCTTCCTATAGTCCAGATTTAGCCCCATATGAACTTTTTCTTATCCCCAAATTGAAGATACACCTTCGTGGGAGGCATTTTCAATCTTCAGAAGCAATGGTGAATGTTGCGTAGGCGATTTTGAAGGACCTGTCAAAAATGATTTCCTATATGTAGACTGACAGAAACACTGCATTGCATCCAACAGGGAGTTCTTGGTGAAAGTTCATTAATATTTTGAATATGAGTAAGGTCATTTAAAAAAAATAAAACTTTATTGAATAGCCATGTAGATAATCAGACCCTGATTTACTTGTTCTGAAGCAATACAGAAGCCATAGCTAGACTCAGTACATAAATAGTGTATTTAACTCCCGTTTTCTTATAGGCATCACTGGCCATGGACGAGATAATACATGAAATTAAATAGTAAGTTAGGAAAGGATTTTTTGAAACGAAAGGCCCATCTCTTTGACATTTACCATTGATGTTGATTGAGGAAAACCTGAAAAAACACATCAGTCAGGAAAGATGGTGGCGGGAATCCAACCACTGGTCTTCCATTGACGAATCCATGCCTAGCGACCTCAGTCACACGTGTCGGTTTTACTGGAGCATATTAAAATAAATAATAGTTCCTACATAGTGTTGACAAATTAAACGAACTTTTGCAGAAATATCAGTTGCATTAGAGATGAAATGTCATTCAAAAATATAAAACACACAAACTGATTTCTTAAACAGAATAATCAAAGGAGACAACATTAACATTTCAAATTTGTATTTGTCATTGAATATGCAGCTTATATCAAGCGGAAAACTGCAGCTACTGAAGATTTCTAGTATTACACCAAGGTTGTAAATATATCGTTTAAAATTTAAGTGTAACGTCACGTGATCTACTTTCCACACAATCTTTCATAAGAATAGTTTGAAAACTCCCGATCATTTCTGTGTTCTATGTACCTTATACAGCGTACATATTGAGAAGTGTAATTCATAAAATGAACCCGCCGGAAACCATAATTAACACAGGATTCAACCTAGAGATCTATAAATCTAAGAAAGATTAATGTGTACTACTTGAAGACCCTTATAATTATCCAGAAGAGGAGAAGCAACTATTACAAGACAAATACAAGATATCGTAGATCTATTAGGGAGAAAGAGAAAATGAGTCAAGAGAGGAAAAAAAAAAATGTTCCAGGCTATTGAAGAAAAGAACAGAGTTTTATAACACTTATCTTGGTGAAAAAATTCTACGTTTAGTGTAATTTTTATCTGGGGAATTTTAACGTCATGACATCATCTGCTTCCCTGGTGGTATGTCATCTTCGCCAGAATCCATATTAAGTTGTTCATTTATTTGGCAACCATAGTTTTGGCCGCAAAAAGTCCTACAGCTGGCTTGGAGATTTCCAATTATTTCTGCAGTTAGTACTTGTTGCTCTATTTTATTTTTTAATTCGATCTTTGCCATTATGGACCTTGCACTGGTAAATTTTACTATAAACAAAGAATTTCACTGCTCTCCAAGCACAAACAAGGATCAAATGCACAGAAATAACACTAGAACAACGAAGAAGTACTGTACCATATATTACAAAGGCATTCTATTGTATAATCTTATTATATCTAGACTGTGTAAAAGCCTTTAAGTTAAAAAAAAATCAAGCCATTGTGCCCTTAATTGGATTTAACTTTAATGTCATTGACAGACATGTTTGAGTGCGACATGGAAGTAATGCACTTACCTATGTATTTTGACTTTAGGATATATGTACGTCGTCTTTCATTTACTACTTTCCTTCTCTTATTGGTGGTTTAAATAAACAATAAACTAACAAAGACTTTAAAATTTTGCTAGGCAATACAGTGGGATGCGTCTCCTGAAAAATATAATCTTTGATTTTGGATCCGTTTGCTTTAAGTTAGGACTCGCTTTATCCTTCCTCGACATTGCAAACTTTAACCCGTAATAAATAAAAATGTTTGACAAGCGAGCAGCTGCATCAAATTCTTTGACGAGAAACCTTGTGAAATAATATCTTATTTAAGCAAAACAACTCCTTACGGATATGTATTGGAATGTGTTAGTAACCCTTGCCATCTGCTTAGAGATAAAAACGCATTAACACGGCTGCACAAATCATGAAAATGCATAAACGTCGTGTGTCAACACGAAATTTATACGACAAGGGCAAAGTCAACAGTGCAGCTTTGCAGCAGACCATAATATCCACTAGAAGACTCTGGGTACATTCATTTAAAACATTCCATTCGTCTTTGACCGCTTACCGGCGCAATGCCCCTTATACTATCCGGCGTCTGGTGCCGCGAAATCACGACGGCACAACAATTTACCTTTTTAAAACTTGAGCACTGCAAATAAAGGAAATTAATAAATGTTACCCATTTTGTATGATACGTATTTACATTTCCTGAAGAAACTACTTGTCAGTTTCGAAATTCTGCGCAACACGTTCAGGAATGGAATGTCCATAAAACATGGTTCATTTGATGTCCATTTTTCAGATATACTATGAATTTCATCACTAGACTCCATGAACACAAACTCAATACCTGGAACTCGATGAAGATCAAGCCTTCTAAACGACTCTGTTTTCAATTTAAAGTATCATGCTATTTCATAGTATCATGACTGGTATTATCGGCGGTAACTTGAGCTTTGGCTCAAATATAGTATTTTAGCAGCTGCCTCTTGCATATTAAAAGTCTCTCTAGCCCACGCACAAAAGTACTTTCTTAAATCGCACGCATATTCTCCTCTGGCATTATTCTTATTCATCTAAAATTTCCTTGAATGTGTTACAATGTTATACTATGATTTTTTTAAGTAGCATGACCTCCTTGCGTGCCCTCATCCCTGGAATAGCTAATATAGGAATCCGATTCTGTTGAAATAGAAGCAATTTGGATAATAAATCAAGAAATGTGTAATTATACAATAATGTACACATATACCTTAATCAATTAGTGTAATGCAAGTACAGAATCTGATTTTATACGTTTTCAGAAAAAATGTATTTGTGAATTTCATAGTTTGTTTGGTTTAACGATTTTTGCTAAAAAAATTACCCGTATAACCAGGAAGACAAATATTGGGGTTAAATAAAAGCATAGAGTACTAGTATAATAATTTTCGTATGAGAATAAAAGTGCTAAATAAATATTTCAAAACAAGGTCGTTTAAATTTTGATTAATTATATTTATTTTCTTTCTTATTGTCTTTCTATTTCTTGCTGCTTTTCAAGAAAGTAAGCTTTTGGGCATATTTAAATAAAATTTGCTAAAGCAGCTTACATTTGATATTTATTTCACTTGAAATAAATTCACAAAAAGACTAAATAAACATATACGAGGGCGGATTGATAAATCGTAAAAAATGTAAAGTATATTTTGCAACAAAAAAAAAAAGAACTTTATGAACGTAACCTCCTTTGAGCTCATTACATTTGGTTCAGCGAGATTCTAATTTTTAATTCCTTTAGAAAATAAATTCTTTTGAACTGTGCATAATACTTGTTTTCAGCACAGATGACCTCTTCATTTGGAGAAAGTTTTTTTTCCCGCCAAGCCAAATTTTGAGGTTAGAAAAAAGAGAAAAGTTACACCAGGCCAAATTTGGGGAATAGGTTGGGTGAGGAAATATTTTGAAGACCAGCTCTTGTGCTTTTACCATCGCAACCGCTAACATGTGAGCTGGTGTATTGCCTGGTGGAGGAACACATTTTTGCACCCAATTTTGGTCGCTTCTGCTTCCACTCACTGTGCAAACGATGGAATAATTTTGCATAATGATAGATAATCAATGTCTTACCCTTTTCTAAATGGCGAATCGTGATGAGACTTTGTGTGTCCTCCTAAAGAAAGAAAAGAAAAAATAAAAAGGAAGAAAGAAAAAAGAAGAGGGAGAGAGAGAGAGAGAGAGAGAGAGAGAGAGAGAGAGAGAGAGAGAGGGGGGGTTGTCATCCCTTTTTCCGCCAACAAAACGGTTTTAGCTTTTTACGATGCACTTTCACAATCGTCAACTCACTGTTTTGACTGCCAAGATATGTCTAAAATTACAAAACGACGCCAGAAGTTATTCGGAATATGCTGCAACCTTTCCAAAAATGATTTTGAAATATCCTTCTTGAAGCGTTTTTGAACTAGAGTCAACAAACGCGGCACTCGGCTTCTTCATGTGCAAACTTCATGCAGAATATTATGTATCAGTTTATATGAGATGCCTACTGTTTCATCAATCTCGCGAATCTTAATGCGACTGTTTTATATCACGGTACCATGTATTTTATCAACAATTTCTTCAGAAGAATATCTCAATCGGGCGTCTGGAACATGCAACATCTACAGTGCTCGTACGGCCAAGTTTAAATTCATTTATCCAGTAATAAATGGGCAGTAAGTTCTGGCGCATAGTCGCCATGAACTTTACTCAGCAATCTGCATCTAAGTCGCAATCCAATTTTTTAAATAAAAATGTTTTATCACTGCGCAATATTCGTCTTTATCCATTTCTACTAAACATGTTACACTGATCACTTAAGATAGCTGCCAACAAAGAACTACGCCTTATAACTATTTGAAAATTTGGAAAAAAGAAAAGACAAGATTACAAGAATCACGCCAACTAACAGTCGTGTCGTTTAGCAAAATTTCCTGCCATTTCGTTCAAATTTACCAGACTTATAAATCTGTCCTCCTACTTTGAAACAATAAGTTGTTGCCAATGTTATCTGCTTAAAGTGAAAATAGAGCATTGTTTCAAGATTTTCCGGAAGGAGGATATTTTCTTATCTGAAAGTAAATGAGAGAAAGAAAAGATAACACTATCACAAAGAAATGGTTATGCCTTGAATAGAAAAAATTAAAAATTTGTACAAAGATTTGCAACGAAGATGAAGATATCTGTTTGGCTGTTTATAGGTCAATGTACCAGATTTTTCTAAGCAGTAGTTTGTAGTATCAAATGGCCATAGCCTTGGCAAATTTTTAGATTCTACGAAAATTAAAACACCAATTTCTTCGTAAACAAACATCATTTTATTACAACAAGAATAAGCAATAATATAAAATAATAATCAAGAAGTAGTTAAATATTACGAACATCGTGTTGTTCAATAAGAAATAGTTGTTGTTCTCTGCTATAAACAGCATTAGTAAGTGCATGTTTTCAATGACACCCGATAGTTCCAGTTCCTCACGAGCTTTAGGCCTACTAAGAAAAATCACTTTCTTTGAGGTAACCCCACAACCAGTAATTGGCCGGTAGCGTTTTACTTTATTTTATATGTTAGGTGGAGTATCAAGACAGTGTCATGATTGAAATTATGGCATTACAAAGTATTACAACATTCAAATAAATCACTGCTGTTTTACCGTTACTCTTTTCATTTTTCCATTTTTCATTTATTCTAGAAATAAGGTTCTATTGTAAAATCACATTAAATAGTAGCCTTGATATCATATAACCCTTGCTGATCAATAGTGTTTGGATTATGTCCTCTAATATTGTGCAAATGTGAGATTTAGTGCGAAACATGCCTCATCTGTTCACAAAGTTTTGTCTAGCCATTTAACATTATTCTATATTTCTGTTAACAATTTTTAAAGCAAAAGGGACGCACATCTACTTAACTTGTTCTTTCAGTTCAAAATGCTTTTTCATTTATATGGATAGAGCCGAAGATGCTTCCTTACAATTTGACTCATTATGGAAAAACTCATCTCCATTTACAATTGTATTAGCACTACAGGTTTTATATATGCAGAATGTGCACCATCTTCGTGTACTTCTTGTAAAATTAGCAGGAAAAAAGTCTTCTAATTTTGATCTACCCGGTTGCTTTTTATCGGAAATTACACCAGTTTCCCTAGATTTGTTCACCAGCTCACAAAGTGATTTTACATAGCAGAGTTCATTTCTAAATCTATGTTAAATTCGAAATCTTGTCAATGATTTGATATAATGTAATAGCACTGAAGGTCAATACAAACTCCTAAAGGTAAAAATATTGCTGATCAAAAATTGTTGTCGGTATTCTATTACATAAATGGTTTTATAATGGTTTTACCATAGCAAAAAAATGCACACGGAAAACGCCCTAAACCCTCTAAAACATAAAACCAAACCAGCAAACTTTACAGAAGATGCAGTCATTTCAAACTGGGAACTTACTTTAGAATAGCCCTGTACTTCTTCAAAAATGTACAAGTGGATTTTCTATAAAACTCATGAAACCGCACGCACTGCAAAATCTGAACAATTTTCTGAATTAAATTCCATAAAGACAAATCACATGTCGTGTGGATTACGTCTATAAAGTCGGGGACGTGTACAGAATTCACGTAACCGGCTAACAGCCAGGAACGCTGAAATATCTGCGTTATGGTTATGAATAACAGAGTGCATGTTGATTGTAAACACTGGATTGCCCAATTTAAATTCGGGACTATCAGCCAGAGTTCTTACATAATCTGTTATCGTTCTCGCGTGTATTGTATATTGTCTAAAGTAATAGACTCTAGAGCCTGAACGTTTTAAACTTTATAGAAAATCCTCATTTGCTTTTTTGAAGAAGTGTCACCCTAGATCCATGCTTTTGTGGTCTTCATCGCCATTGTGACCATAGTCTGTAAAACATTTTAACCCAGCCAAAAGTCTACCCTTAAACATTTATGTTTTTCCTCAACAGGCCTTATGTGACTCAAGAATCATATCGTTAAAATCACCTTAAGTTGACGAAGGTTTTATTGAAGTTTGTAGTTGTAAAACATTCTAAGAAGTAATTTAAGTGTTTTAATGTAAGAACATTCTTAAACATATCAGCAAAAGAACAGTCACTTCTGAGATTGGGTGAGGAAACCATGCTGAAGGGAGGCTCTAAAACTTCACATGTACTTTCCTTCAGTAGTACACCACTCAGTTTTACATGTTACATACAAAGCTTTGAGTACCTTCATAATCATCTCTTTGGTTTCTGGCGACAGTTCATGCAGGGTTTTGAAAACCTTAGGCTTCAATACCGATATTTTCATCAGGGTGTAGTCAGTCCTTTCGCTTTGATGCAATATCCCAACAGCAAAATAAAGTTGTACTCGATATATAGTTTTTTACAAAATAAGTCTTTAATGTACTTACACACTTGCCCAAATCTGTGGCAAGGGCAAAATCAGCATATTTTCAATAGATTTACAGTGGTTTGTTCAGGCACATTTTCTTGTAATAATCTCCTTTCGTGATCAGTTGCTCTAGTGTCTTGGGGGTCTACCCAGCCACGTGAGGATAATTGGAGAGCTGCCTGATGGAGAGGTAGCGTCCTTCGATCTAGAAAGCCGCGTAATTGGCGATCGGCGTAGTGGCGGCATGCTAATAACATGCCCCTCTACAATAATGTCTTGTATCACTGAAGTCGTTAGACGGAGGTAGAGAAAGCAGAGGTCGCTGCGATAAGCCTTGGCCCGATCTCGGGTTGTGGCTCCATAGAAAAAGTGGTAAGAGTATTGAATACAGTTCGTCCCATTCTAATCTGCCATCTGATCACGTGGAGGAGGATATTTAGTTGCTTTATAGTGCTTCACTACTGCCAATCTTTTGCTAGTGTCACGAATTTCTTTCTTAGTCAATCAGACTTTGGGAAACTGCTATACCCTAAATATGAATGTTACGTATTAAAATGCGGAAAAATTATAGCCTCAGACAAAGTATAACTGCAAAGTTATGTTACCTGAATGTATTGTTGCATCCGTTTTCCATCAATGCGTAATCCAAATTTTCAACTGCTATGTTGCATTTCAAATGTATCTATAGTATCTTTGCCCTATTTAAATTTGTTGTTACGTTCTCGGCATCATTCAGTGATACCTGCCAGACTATAATGGAGCAATTTTTAACGGTTTTATGATTTTCACAGTCTGTATGCTTAGCACACAGTCTCGTCTCTTTCAGTAGATTCTAATATTGCAGTAGTAGCAAATAATGAATGTATGTCTTGCATGGTACCGTGATTCCCTCAGAGCTTGTCGACCATTTATTAAACTGAATATGGAGACAAGCAGCACAGAGTAATAAAACAAATAACTGCTTAGCAAACATAAGTCTAACTGTATATATTTCGTGTTTCTTAAAGACAATTAACAATGCACGAGCGGCATGGCAACGGTGAATGATCCAGCCCTTTTGACCATACATGTTTTACGATTCTTGAAAACAGCAGTGCTAGATTAAGACAACGAATACAATAATACGTGGAGATAAAATAAAAAGTAGGAAAACTTATTTCACTTAAACGAAGTTTTCAAAACAAGAAAATATACAGTACTCAAAACATAAAAGTAGCGACTGATACAACGGCCAGTAACTCGAAAGCTAACTGGAAACTTTGTTTTTTCCATAAAAGTTGGCACCACCGTCACTCATTTATTTGTTATTAATGTAAGACACCTGAAAACACCAAGAAACACAAGTCAACATGTGTGCGAAGTTTGATCTGCGTATTGACAGTGATGGCACGGCTGAGCAAGAATACCCAGGCAGACAATGAAGGCACAGTTGTCACCAAATGAAGCCACTCGTGCAATTACGTTCAATGAAGAGGCACATGTCTGGAAATATGCTGCTACAATTGCTTGGAATTGCTGAACATATACCATTTGGAAACACTGGAAACATTTTCAAGGAAACGAAAGTGTTGCCAGACTTCTTGAAAGTGGTCGACAACCACCTCATCACATGATTGCTTTCTCCAACTAGAGGTATCCGCCACACTGCGGCGCGAGAAATACAGGCAGGCATGCAGCAAGCATCTGGAATAAGAATTAGCAGCCAAGTTGTCGAAAACACATTAAGAAAGGCTGCTTTAAGATATCGAGAAAAGCTAAAGGACAACTACTTGCAAGAAGACGCTGTACAATGCGAATGCAGTTTGTCAGAGATCATATTCATTGGAAATTAAGCCACTGGAATCCTGTGTTATTCTCTAACAGGTCACGTTTCTTCTTACATGGTTCAGCTGGCAGTAAACGTGTCTAGAGATGACAAGAAGAGTAATTCATCGTATTGTTGCTTTTGGAAGGGGGATCTGTTACGGTCTTGGCAGACATGTGCTTGCATACAAAAGGTGATCTTGTTATCGTTCGAAGTAAAATATTAACTGTGAGACGGTGTATTCATGAGATCCTAGTATCATATGCTCAACTGAGGAAAATAAGGAACACGCACTATTTATGCATGGTAACGCCAAGACTTATACAGTCGATGTTGTTCATAGATTCATCCAGAGCAAACAACGGGATGACTGTCCAGGATTTCAGAATTAAATTACATTGAACAAGTCTGGGACCAACTGGAATCAAGTGTTTGAAATGAAGATTGACAGCACTTCAAGCCCTTGAAGAACCTCTTGTGGACGAATAGAGACGCCCGCTTCAAGTGAACATATGGCGTCTTGTCAGAAACATGAAGCATGAGTTTGCGTTGGGAGGCGATATTCCGCGATAACAGCTTTCCCCGACCTCATTATCATGCAATTTTCCTTGCAAAATGACATTCTAACATCTTGTTTCAAGTTTTTTGTTAACGAAAGCCAAGTATTGGGTTGCCTAGAAGAATTTAAAGTCTAATATTATCTAATGTTAAAAAGGCAGAAGGATTTTTAAAAATTATTCCAATTTTCAGTTTAATATGCAACAATACTATAAAGTTATAAGGACTAAAGCTTAAAGCTACTACTTTATATTTTGCCTAATATATTTTGTGTACATTGCAGTATTTCGTGCATATGTCGGTATTTCGAAAATAAGCTAGTATTTCTTACCTTGAGGCGATTGTGATATTGCGTTTTAGCGGTCAGAAAATATTCAAACCTCTAATTGGATTAATTCCGAGGTATGTTAAAGCACATATTTCGTGGTTCACCACAAATGTGTGCCATTATATCCTATTTATATCCCTTATGATGTCAACACAACATTTTGAAAAGAGGGGTTCAACGTCTGAAACTGCAGTTGCGTTGACTTTTATCCTTCATTATATTTATGAATTATATACCCTGATTACAGTGTGACCGATTTTTTGGCCCAAATTTACCTGCATTATTAGCATATACAAAACAAAAAAAGTATTTAAGTTGGCATGGTATTGTGACACTAAGGGTATTTGACTCGGAAAAGCTCGAAGAAGTGTTGCTGGTGAAAGAATTTCTAAGTCATACGAAGAAGCATTTGAAAATTGAACCAGTCCACAAAAATTCCTTTTCTTGATGCCGCCTTCCTTTATTTTCTGCTAATTTTGCTTTCATCGGTGTCATGGAGCGTATGACATGTCACGCCGGGAACAGCTTTAAGTTTTGCAGAAACACCTAATTGCTTTCCACACACTCCGTATACTAAGACCGGTGTATGCAAGTCAAGAAACATCACGCAGACGTATAAGAAATTATGCCGACAATACATTATGGACAAAGTAATGTTCGCTTATTTAGCCGTGTAGTAATGCAACGTTACGCGCTATAAATGAACATATAAAAAAGTAAAAATGAAAACTAGAACGAACCAAGATAAATTAGCTGAAAGAAAGAATGAAAGGTTTCAAGTTTATGACACATATACCGGGCGTTTCCGAATTCATGATACAATCTTTCAGAGAAGACGGAGATATATAAATATATACATTTGAAATCAGAAACCCTGGTCCGGAAACTACGGAGTCGAAAGTTATGAGTGAAATTCGTTGTATGTACATATAATACCTTTATTTATCTGTACAACTTTTACAAAGTGCTACATTCACAACATATGTTCAAAGTGATGCTCTTCAGAGGCTTGATGTCGTCGCACAAAGTCCCGCTGTACTCGTTGGAACAGCCCAGTGTCGTTGAAACAAGGTCACAGGCAGCGAGAATTCTTGTGTCTCGCACAAAAGACTTTTCACCTAACCCCACAAGATGAAATCAAGTGGGATCAGATAAACAACCTGACCAAGAAACAGGACCTCCTCTTCCCATCTACATTTCAGAAAAAGTTGTGCAAAGTGAGATGGGGCTCCATCATGTTGAAACCACATACGTTGACGAACATCAAGTGGGATATGTTCCAACAACTTGCGAAGCGCGTCTCTTAGCAACACATTGTACACTGCTGCAGTTAAGTGGGAAGGAAGTACATACGGGTATGTTAGATAATCATTGACAATGCTCGCCCACAGGCTCATCGCAAATCTGTGTTGCAGTAGCACGAAGATTCTCAAAGGCCCATACATTACTATTGCGAGTATTGAGCATTCCTTCTTTGTGTAACCGTTTTGATAACCTACGAGGCCCGATTCTGCTGTTTCGTGCTCTCGGAGTCGCGGGATAGAGGGGCGAGGGGGGGGGGAGATTAGGAGAAGAACAACTCTGCTGCAGGACTTATCGACGTGTTTATTGGAACCATAACCATCTGGATGTCTCCTGGTGCAATGCTTTGACCGCCGACGTTAATTTAGTACGAGGCCGTTCATGTAACATTCTCGAAGCTCAAGGTATGATGACATTGCGTAGCGTCGGTAAAGATTTGATGTCAGAACGACTCTCAAAGTGCGATCTACTGTCTGCTTCCAAAGACTGCATGCGTTTCTACTCCTTCCTGTCCAAGAACTGCGTGATAGCTGCTCCTACCTTGCGAAGACTGCATCCCAAACTGCATGCCAAACTGCGTTTCTGCACCTTCCCGCCCAAGAACCGCGTGCCTTTCTGAGGAGGTTTCCCCATATACACTATCTGGGCCGCGTGACTCACTTAGCTCCTATAAGGCTTCATGACATAGCCCACGGATTCCAGTCGCTCAAAATTCAAGGCTTTGATTGGCGAGTCAAAACTCAGGCTAATGCCTCATACTCAATTGTTTAAAATTCTCGTTCCTTATAGGTGGGCGTTCGAACACGTGTCCACGCTATGCCACCGCATGTTCACCTGTTTTACCGTCTCTTAAGGAATGTACTTAAATGATTTTGTTACCTCTAGAATACAAAAGAGTATTGATATGACCCATCCTCGCCAGGTGCACTTTTCTGTTGTGTCTGTCTCATCTGGTGAAACAGACTTCATCCGAAGAAAGTTAGGTTTGACCATACCATGCTGCAATATCCATTGACTGAACACGAAGCGAGCTCAGAATTCAGGAGTCAGAGCGTGTATTTTTAACGATGACAGGGGTGCAGCTGCTGTTCTCCTATTACTTTCCACACAGTGCTGTGCGCGATACTTATTTCAGTGTAATTGATCGAGTGCTGATTAAAGGTTCCGCAAGCACTTCATTCGTGGCGGCAGTCCGTACTCTGCGCCGTTCTCCTCGAGTACTGTATTGTGATACCACTTGCCCTGTTTCCCCTTCACCTTTGGAACAGTAGTGGAAACATGGTATGAATCGGATGTCTCCTATATGGGAACTTGGCCCGATACAGCTTGTCAGATTCCCTACTGTTCCCATTGGCTGGTCTTCTGTACACCAGAAGCATGCCTGCATATTCCTCAGCCGTATACTTCATTTAATTAGACTGATCGACTGTACACTTCAACTGGTAAACACAGGTTGCAATCTACAGACCTTCACATCCGAACTGAGCATGTTCTATACACATCATATCATTTGCTGGTGGAGTTTCCTGTTCCCACCCCTCATGATGCACGCCTTCATGTTAGCAAGTTCATGTAAAAATATCAATGTATTTCTTCGTACAAACAACGATTCATAGGTTCTCGTATTTCATTGTTACATGGTATCCCACAACAATGTTGCCTTATAACTTCCGATTCCGTCGTTTCCGAAATATGGTTTCTGGTCTCAAATTGACACGTTTGCCCTTCTCCATCATTCCTGAAAGTTGTATAGCTCCGCTCGGAAACATCCTGTATAATATATAGGTGGTCCCATAATCGCCATATAAATTTTCTGAATAGGCAACCCACATTACGCTGTAAGTTTTGGAGAAAACAGCAGCTGATTTAACAATCGACAATATTTTGTATATGTATTTTTATTTGAAAATGGTTTTCTGTATTCCACTAGCTGTCTTTGTGTATTAAATATTTTACCCGTGTGAACTGACAGAAATTCAGCAGTTCAGAATCACTAACAGCTGAAAGTAATTGTATTTAATATATGTACACATACAGTGGAGGAAATGAACATGTGTTAATAACTGTGCATAGATTGAATATTAACTCTGTAGTTTATTTCGCAATGAAAACATTTCATTGCCGAGGATATAACTTAAAAGAAAAAAATTGGCAATTCTGGGACACGCTGTATATAAACTAAAGGAGAAAAATAAAACACTGTAACATTCGCACAAACAGCGCAATATTTCCATCAGCTTGTGCACATTTTATTATGTTAACCTATATTGTTCTTTACGAGTTAGAATCTCACAAATAATGCAATGTTTCAAACATCAAAGACAGTAGAAGGTGAAAATAAATCTTGAATCTCTAAGAGGTAACGTAATGCAAGGATAAAGCCTGAACAAGCCACCAAGGACCGACACGAGAAGCCAAAGTCGTTTAGGGACGGATTCGTGAGCGGTAGGTGTACTGTTCAATTACCTCCAGGGCCCATCCTCCCTGATTTGAAGTTCTTTCCCCCCCCCATTTTTCCTCAATCCTCATAAAATGGCAAACGCTGGGAAAGTACTGTAAACTTTAACCTGAAACGCTTTCTTCCGTTAAAAGGATCCTTTCCCAATTTATCCATTCATCTCATGCATTACCGGAGTTCACCATTTGTGATATCTTAGCAGTAAAAAGAGTTTAAAAATATATAAAATCACCAGAGGAAAACGACAGAGAAAATATTTTAAGAGAACTATATTAACACATGAAAAAATAAAATATCTAAGTAAAAAGGAATAGTATATAAATTTAATTATGTGGTGTCGCGCTTTGTTAAAAAATATTGCTATGTGTCTATCTCTAAAGTAATTTTCAGGAGCATGAGTCAATAATGCGTCAATAAAACCCTTACAGTGGAATAAGATGTGCTGTTAATTATTTGGTTTATTTAAGGGCGCCCTTTTGCATTTCTGGTCATCAGCGTCCCATTCAACTTAAAGAGTAAAACGGTGATAAATGTTACTCAGAAGCCTCGTCTTAAGAGTTCCCTTACATGCGATTCACAGCTTTACGTCCTAAAAATGGCCATCGGCCCTCTCCGGGTTTGAATACCCTACCTTGGGTCTACGAGGTCAGCACGTGCTGAGCAAGCGGTAAAGAAAATCAAGTTTTTACAGATCGCTTATGATTGTTCATAGGTTGGGAGTCAATAGTAGATGTTAATCCAATATAAATGCTTTCCAAAGCTTACAAGATAACATATATACAATATTCTTGAAGATACGGCAAGCTAACTAAGTAATCATAAGTTCTCTGTCATAATTGGGACGGTGAATGATTGGCACGGAGTAATTAGCTCACAGATTTTGCATTTAATTCCTTGACTACTTTTAAGCCTGGAATGGGGTGTTCTAGAATGAAGGGCAGTACAAACTTCAAAAGGCACTCACATATGGGTGTGTTACTTCGTTTTTCATTTATTGTATGTTATATGTGTATTCTGTTGGTTCATTCATTACAAACCGCGTACCCTCACTGCACGGTCTGCACGACCGAGAATTGTCTCTCGTCAAACGCCAGCCTGCTCTCAACAAACCACAGTTCTAACTGCACCTTCATCGCTTACTGGACCAGCAGTATTTACCGACACAGCCACAACACAGTCAAACTGGATCACATCATGGCAGTCCCGAATGGTTGCATTATTTCAGCGCTATGAGCTTGCATGCTGAAATCTGGAACGTCACAACCCGAATACTGTGCATTGCTCACAATACTGAGTTATACCGCCATCTCCAGACCGTACCGCACACCATCACGGTCTTCAACCTATTCAGCACATACCATCATCATCTCGGAACATACGAAGCCGTTTTTAGTGCAGCTAAGAATCAAAGATCCTCATAGAATTCTTATCATTAAACCGTTTCAGATGATTAGTAGTCGGTCCTGGCGGTGTAGTGGTAACCATGCTTGCCTCCTAAACCCAAGATCGCGGGTTCGAACCCGGCAAGGACCGATGGGTTTTTTCGGGGCGTAAAAATCCTAAGTATGGCTTCCTTCGGGAGGGAAGTAAAGCCGTGGGTCCCATGTCGTACATTTACGGCACGATAAAGAACCTCAAGCCTGAAAGAAGAGGCCTCTGAGCAAAATTCGTCGGCCGTTTCACGCCCTGAGTTGAATGGGACGCTGATGCCCTGAGCTGTTAAAGAGCGTCCGTAAATAAATCATTAAAAAAAAAGATGATTAGTAAAGATTTTCACACCCGGCAAACGCCACTAGATTGACTCACGTGATTGATTGCACGTCTGTTTTTCAAATGGTGGGTTCGGCTTCGATCCCCAGCCAGGATATTTTGCCTAAATCATTTCCTGAAAAAAGATTAATGCCACGCAACTTAGCCATCAGCTCTTACTTTCTAATCTGAACTTCCTTTTACTTGTAGGTTTTGAAAAGCAGAAATAAATAAATAAAAATAGAATTTCTTAATAATTTGAAATCTTCGCATGAGTTTATTACTATTTATATTAAAATAGATAAAATGACTCTCCTGTTATTGGAAGACAGATGATTGAGAAAAACGCAATGGAGAATGATACAGAACTTAGCTTTTCTTATAAATTGGTAAAACGACTTCAAACAGATTTTACCTTAGTTATTGCTTATTACATGCTTATAAGGTTACACTTTAGCATATCAGGAGAATTGGGTCAAAATAATTGAAAATAATGGAAGGAAACACTGTAGTTTAATCGGGTACTAAATCTATATTACTGTAAAAGAAGTTATTAAAATTATGTGTCATTGATATTGTTGATTACATGCCTCAAATGCAAAATATTTCGTAATTCTTAATTAGAAAACCAACCAAATATGGCCCAATTATTGTGAGCACAGCTATATGTTTATTTCGCCTGAAATAATTAATTTATGCATAAGTACATAAACAAAATTATTTTGAGCATTAACGTAACTAAACTCCACAAACTCTTTTACGTTTTATGTGGTACATCACCACAGCGCATGTTCATCAATACTTTGTGCTTCCTTCTTTTGCATTTTTACACATGATCACTTTCAGAATACCGTAAATGCACATGATTACTTTTTTATGTAATATCTTTGACCTTCGTATAGGCCGAAAGATCCCGAGTTCGATCCCCGGCATCAGCTTAACATTTTTTTCTAAGTTAGGCAAATCTGGATAAATCCACCCAGTCTCGTTTCGGCAATTGGAGAGGTGCGTAACAGAGAGGTAGCGTTCTTGAATCGTGAAGACTGCCTGATAGCGGCCGGTGGGGTGTAGTATGCTGATAACTGCACATTGTCAATGATGTCGCAAGGAGATAAGAAGACGCAGTGGTCGTGCGGAAAAGACTAGGCTGTTCATAGGGTTGTTGTGCTCAAAGAATGAAATATCCTTGCAATTTCTACAACTGTTGTGCATATGGGCAATTCTTTAGTAAGTACGTTGATATCTGTAAAATTGCGTGACTAGTCTAAAATATTCACTTTCTACTCTAACAGAAACATGATAATACTTCTTGCCGTGTAACTGAACGTTATGCTATTTTAACATACAAATCCTAATTTACGGTTATAATTACTTTATGAGAAATGTTCGTTCTGCAGCATTATTCCATGATACTGTTGACTGACTAAAACATAATTCTCAGCACATATTTTACTGACCGATGAGCTTGCTCAGCTTTAATATTTCACAAATAACATTCCGATGGCAATTCAGAACAAACATTTATCTATAGATACCAGTTCCACAAACTAATAGTTACACAGAGCATATACATTTTTGTTTCAGAGTTTCCAAAAATACATTTTGGATACAGCATTCGAGTCTTTTCGCTTTGACAACTCCTGTTTGTTTTTTAGAGGTCTAAGGGCCATCAGACCTTCTTCTGCCTATAGATAACGAACCGCCCTGTAAGAAATACTCAAGCAACAATAAATAGTAGCTTTCTTGTTTATTTTTCTGAACTAATTTTCCTATTTTGGAGGCACTCATTTCTGATTATACATTTGCACTTTCCCAAGATCAGAAATAGTATATATATTTACTAGTTCCTTGAAAGTCTTGCAAATTAATTTTCAACATCTGGGTTGATGAAATTTCAAAATTTGGCATATTAATATGCTATGTACATATAATAGACTATTGTTCAGATATTGTAGCTTCCTTTAATAATTTCGTGCATAAATGCACAAAGTTGCATATTTTGTAAATTTATGTTATTAGTAGAAAATATTCAGCAGGATATTAATAAATAACCCGGTCTAAGTAGCACTGAAAAATCTAATGCAATAAAGGAAAGAAATGTTGACTCTTAAATACTCAGCGGCAAGCTATATCCACTCTTTCTAGCTTACATTTTGCACAAAGCCTGCAGTCCTTATAATGTTTCGAGATCTACTAATAGGACGTTTGTATGTCTAAATTTCTAATTTCTTTAAAACTGATCAATAAAACGGAAGAAGATGAATTTTGAGTTGCACAATTTCGAACGTGATTTTCAGTTAACATGTAACTTTTAATTTCACTGTTTCATGCCGTGGGTAAACAAAGAGGCATTTGCCCTCAGTATAATGCTAAGAAATAAATTATCGTGTTTTTTTTTTAAAGAACAAAATAATGTTTTACCTCTTCAACTGTAATTTTGCTTGTAATTTCTTTGAATATAACGCCGCTATATAAACATTGTTAGAAAGCGCTCCAAAGCAATGGATATATACAGGTCTGAGGACAGATATATAGCGATAGTGTTCTGTGAAAAACATATAAGGTAGATATACACAGAGTGAGGCACTTAAAAGTGCCATCTCTCAATATCTTTTGCTTTATTGTTATTAATATTATTGTTGTTGTCATCATCTTCATCGACGAACTGTTTATGCTAGATATAAGGGAACATAAGAGCTCATGAATCTAGTCTATAGAGAATTAATAATGATCAGATAATTTTTTCCAGCACATAGTTATATTTTTATCAATCAGCAATCTTAGGTGTACCATAAACTCAATTAAATAAAATTGTAATAATGATTCATAACACCAGATAATGTGAACAGGTCTTTTTCGGGTATACTGTTTAAAAAAATTCAAATGAATTTCGGTAGTTTAGCACTAGAGATCACAAAAATGCCGCAGAAAAAAATCAGTTACAACTCAAACTCATTTAGCGCTCCGGCCTAACCAGTAATTAACAAATTTTTATTCTCAGGCCAGTGCTCTTTTGTAAATTAAAAATTACAGAATAAAGCTGATATTTTGGATGAAGGGCACATTTTACATCCAATGGGAATATGTTGGGCATGAGCCGCGGGAGATTTTTCATTGTAGGAACTTTTTGTTTGTTGTGCGAAGTTTTTCTTTGCAAGCTGGGAATTATACTCACATAAAACTGATGTGAAAGTGGCGTTCTGGTTATTAAGAGCATCCTAACCATCATAATATTAAACTCTTTGTTTGCAAGAGGCATAGAATGGGTTCGTGTGTTCAGTAATTCATTCCTTGTAAAAATCTTTCTGAAGGCACGCATTATTAAGAACACAATTTCTCACTCTCTTCTTTTTAATTAACATGCTGAGACTACAAAACACGAAATAGCTTTTGAAAGTTTAATATCTTCTTTCTTCGCTCCGAAGCATTGTTCTGAGGAAGAGAAATTGACTGCTGTTGAAGCTGTAAAAACAATTCATGCTATAAAACACACCACAGCTACAACCCATCTTATTCAGGAGGCAAACTTGAGTCTTATTTTCTTGATCCGCTCTCAGTTGAAAGCATGGTAAATAAATAATGCTCACTACCTCCGAGCCCTTTTTAAACAGTACAGATGCAACACACAAAGGAAATAAAACATTTTTTCCCTCAGGCAGTGAGATTTTGATCCAAAAAATGTGAATGATTATTTGCTCGATTTTCATGAGGAAACAAATGCTTCATCAGAGGCTTATAACCGTTTGCATAATTGAAGCTGTCAGTAAACTGGAATTGAATATTACGCATGTAGCATGTCGATCCGACAACGCATCTGTTCATTTTGAAAATAATTTTTGTGTTTACCAGAAATTACTTGAAAAAAGTTAAACCTGTCCTTGCTACATTGTTCAAAATGAGGCTGGACATGATCTGAAACATTTCTTTTGACGTTGTAGCTCTAGTTTTGAAAGTATCCAACAAATTTTCAAACAGTGAGCTTTTACTGAGCTCAAGAAACTTTTTGCTGTTTTAAGCCAAGATTATCACGAAGTTCTAATTCACTTTTCAATAAATAATAGATGAATGATTATCTTTAATTGTAACTATCATTATTATTATTTATTTATTGTAAGGTAATGCTGTCAATGTCTGCCTTTGTCTGTAGAATAAACATCGGATATAGTCAGCTTTGATACACGTATTTTTTTCATTTTGAATTTGGCAGCCCACTACTCAATAGCAATCAGTTTTTAGACTCACACAGTCATTGGAAACAGTTGAATAACACAGTGCTTATAAGGGTAACAATAAATTTTAGGCAGCCCCACTCTGAGAAATATTATCTCCCATTGGTGTATGAAAACCTAAGGTTTATGATGATTAGAATTATTTTAAAAAATTAAATAAAACGCAATTATATAAACCTTAATAGTTGCAGTGTCTTTTATGTGGGCGATCATGGATGAGACCAAAGATATACAGGGACGTTACATATATTGGTAACATGATAGTAGGTTTACTTTTTAGGAGACGAGCCAGGCACACTATTTTCTGTAATGAAAAATATTGCAAAAAGCAATAGTAAATAATTTCTTTATATTTTAATACAATAGTGTTTGACGCCCATTTTCACTTTTGAAAACTCACAGGCGGTGGACACTGATGATAAATGAGTTGAAATGGTAAATTGGAAAATCGTTTATTCATTTATTTATATATTTATTTCAGAACAAATCAGAACAAATCAGTTCCAGTTTGAGGTACCTCCCCGGCATTTTCCGTTACTTGGGAAAGAGGGAAATCTAGAAGAAACCTCAATTAGGGAGGATGGTACTGGCGGGAATCGAACCGCAGACTTCTCGTTTACTGATCCCCCCGTGTCGGTTTATCTGTTTTTTTTATTTAGTCGTTTTCTTGTTAAATGCAGTTTCATTGTAGCACAATACACATTATTGGTTAGAGCTTCTAGAATGTATTCCATTCGACACTGGGCTATATGGTGGGTCCTCATTCTGCACCTTACAAGCTAAAGCTAACTACTCACTTGCGATTACTTGAAAAACTCATATACCTCAACATAGGTCCATACTTTTAATTCTTTATTTCTTTCCTCTCTCTCTCTCTCTGCCTTATTTTAATAGAAACTTCCTACTTGTAAACATCCTTTTTTCGTTTAGCATTTCTTAAAACTAAGAGTTTTTTAGAGTAGGCATCCTCAGCTACAAAGTCAAATGCAATAACTGCAATTTGTTTTGGGGGATAATATTAATACATATTGTGTCATAATATCAAAAAATAACTAACAATGCTTAAACTGTAAGTTATTTGTGCTTAGTTTAAGTTATAGCTAGGTATAATTCAACAGAACACTTTGTTGATGTCTTCATATATGTGAATATTTACTTCTCATCTTTTAGATGAACTTAAACTTGTTGGTAAAAAGTCACTTGAGAACTGTGATATTAGAACATGCAAGCTCTGATGTTCGCTCAAATAAGTAAATCAACAACTGTTTTTACTATACGTTCAGTCTGTAGCTAGCTAATATAAAAGCAGCAAGAAATAATTGCAAAGAGAGAATGCTAAAAAGTAGAATGACATGTTCATATTCAATAAATACACATTAACAGCTATCCCAAATATGCATTTCAATTATGATACCATTAAGAAAAAGTTTTGGGTGTGAGGATAAACTACGTGTTTAAATAAAAAGAGTGTAATTCTAAAAAGGCGAAACGTGAGCTTGTGTATATGCAGAAGAATATCACAAAAACGAAATGCAAATCTGAAGCGGAAACTTCTCTATGAGGTCGTTCAGGCACGGACTCCTGAGCGGGAGTTCTGGGTTCGAATACCGCTAGGACCGTCCTTCCTGACTGAGGTTTTTTCCAGGTTTTCCTCAGTCCCCATAAGTGGCAAATGCCAGGGAGGTACCCTAGACTTAGGCCTGGAACGATTCCTTCCTTGAAAATAAATCCTTTTCCAATATATCATTTCATCTGATGTATCATCAGTGTCCACCGCCTGTGGTGCCTCTGTAGCAAAAACGGGCGTTAAACACCATTCATTCATTCATTCATTCATTCATTCATTCATTCCCATCCCACCATCTGGTTAAACGTTTCTATATTGATAAGTATAACTTTTGCAAATCTGATAATTTGTATCGTGCGATTGAACAGAATCATTTCATTGTTGAAACTTATATTTTCGTTCTTTCTTTCCTGATTAATGTCCAGTCTTACATCTGTAACAAAGTAAGGCCCTACAATTATTTTACAGAGTTTATTTGGGTAATTCTTCTGTTTTTGTTTGTTTTTTTTTCTTTCTTTCTCAAAGTTCTTTGATCTTTATTTAATTTCATATAGGTATCTCGTGTTTGGCAGAGTGAAATATTATTAGAAAATAGATGTAAGTCAGAGGAAGCCAAAATGGGGGAATAAGGTAGATGACCAAAGGTTTTTCAATTTTCCCGTTGCTAAAACATTTTTGTGAACAGGTGTATTGTTATGAGAAAAATTAATTTTTTCTTCTACAAATGCATCTTTACAAAGTAATTTTTTTTATCTAGTTGGTATAAAAAGTTGTACAATACTCTCCCCTTCTGAGGATAATTAATTTAATAAAATTCATTTAGCATCCAAAAGATTGATGATGTAACCTTTTCTCCAGATGTCTTCTTGGGCGCTGAATAACTGGCTTCTCTCCAATATTTTGAATGCTGTATCGACTCTGGTATGATGTTCTTATTCACGGTTATGTCAAGGATCAAAATAGTTCTGTTGTTTTTTAAAATTCTCCAAACACATTTGGGATATTTTCATACGAACGTGTTGATCTTCTGTTAGCAAGTGCGACAACCATCTTCTGCAAAGCTCAATCAATTACATATTTTTAAAATGCCTGTAGCTTCAGAATTTTTTCGCACTTTAACTGGCTTGTTACCTAATTCCATAATATACATTTGCTCAATGAACCCTGCTGCTTTTCCCTCTTATGAGTACGGGCATGTTTAAATTCAACAGCACATTTTTTTTAATTGTGGAAATGAAATAGATGGTTTCCATAAACTTATATAAATTTGGCATGAATTATCTTTGACTTTAAACCACCTTTACAAAGAATTTTACCGTTGCAAGATACTCGGCTTAAGTGATTTTGTGAAATGCTCGCAACAGATCTGCTTTATAAAACTATATCAAATAAACTATTTAAACCATGACCTTGATATTTCAAATGATCGCTTAAGACAAATGCATCAACTCAAACACAATTATCTTATAATTTTCATAGCCACCTAATGTTTTATGGGTTTTTCTATTACGTATTAAAATGTAGATATAGATTATTTTGTTTCTTTTGGTCATAGTTTAATAATTCCGTCTTTAAATTATCCCTCCAGGAAATAACTACTAAATATATTATTTTAAAATACATGGAAGTTAAGAGGAAAAGAAAATATGCAGATTTAAACTCAGCCTTAGAACTCAGTTTTACCAAGGTGTTGAATTTAGCCGTGACACGTGTCGGATAGGCTTAGAGGGAAACTGCTTGCAACTGTTTCTCACCTTCAAGGTTTTATTAGCCCCTGCCCCGTATGCTGCAACAAAGCAATCCTTTCTGCAATTAAAGTTTTCTTCTGCAGACCCCCATGAAGAATATTTTTGCATTACTTTGTGTTGAATAGATCCGGTTGCGTATTTTAAGACGCCTTTTTAAGACAATCTTCTTGCGACTAGTAATTGTAACAGGATACGAGTTTCTTGACTATTATTATGCTTATGCAGGTAACCAGTTCTCTCAAAACCCGTCAACCCTGTTTCAGTGTCATAACTGCATAGGATGCAACTCCAGGTCTTAGCAACCATTTGACAGGTTTACGCGTGTGGCCGAGCAAAATTATTGCACCTATGCAAAATGTAAGCTCTAGTAAATGAAACGGTATTCACATGCCCCCTAGCAGTAAGACTCCAGGCTAAAATGGAACTGTCTCGCAAATAATTGCATGTTGGGATTAATAGAAAATTGTCTTTCGGTTCATTTCCCTCTGATCCCGTTAAACGTTTTCCAGCGGTGTTAAATGTAGGTCAGAGTTCTGCAGTACTAGGTTTTTTTTTTTTTGTTTTTTTTTTTCTTCCCCAAGCTTCAGTCATTCCATTAATGTTTCTGTCTCTCTTAAGGTTACATCTGCGTTGGTTAAAAATAGGCTTGCATCGAGGCTTTACCAAATTAACTGCCGAAACTAGGAGACATGTTCACGGCAGAATATCCGCCCCACGGTTCTCGTTCTGTACTGGAAATCAAGTTCTTTCAAACTCCATTTCCGTTTTCCGGTTATATCCCGTTTGTAAATTAGAATGCAGTAGACTTTTTTCTTATTTGTACAGGCAAATGCTACTCCTCTATCCTGAATGAAAAGTCGGTCCTGGTGGTGTAGTGGTAACCATACTTGCCTCCTAAACCCAAGATCGCGGATTCAAACCCGGCCAGGATCGATGGATTTTTTCGGGCGTAAAAATCCTAAGTATGGTTTCTTTCGGAAGGGAAGTAAAGCCGTGAGTCCCATGTCGTACATGTACGGCACAAAAAAGAACCTCAAGCCTGAAAAAAGAGGCCTCTGAGCAAAATTTGTGGGCCATTTCACGCCCTGAATAAAATGGGATGCTGATAACCTTAAATGTTAAAGAGCGTCTTTAAATAAACCAAATCAATCAAACAATCTATTCTGAATTTCAAACTGTGCCCGTGCTCTCTACTGAAAGTCACTAATAATAATAATAATAATAATAATAATAATAATAATAATAATAATAATAATAATAATAATAATAATAATTGAAAAGGATTTAAAATGTTCAACTTTTTATCTAGGTAATATCACTTGTCATATTAATTTTAAATATCACAAAGATAAAATTTGTATATCATTGTTTGGGTATTATTTTGTAGCCATTTATATAGCTACTACAATAACGATAAACAGTATTTTATATTCAAACCTTAATTCAAATACGGTAAAGTTTATTTGAATTATGGGCTGCCTAAGTGAGGTTACTTACTTGGAAATTGCAGCGCGCGCATCCGTCAAAAGCAAGGAGTCGGCGCTCGTAATGTTAATATGATTATTTTAGTGTTTGATTTTAATCAAATGTTAAATAATAGAAACAATAATAACAAGGACTGGCATGTGCTATAAAATTGTTGAAAATGATGCCCTTCAGCGGCTATACATACCTGGCACCTGCCAAAGAAATTCCTGTGTTTCCTCTAACTTTGGCGGCGTTAGACACGTTACTTATCATTGAGAGATTCTGTCTCTTCTACCTTTTTAAGTTCGCGATCAATTTCTTTACGTGGAACATGATTGTCATGTTCCACTTCACTGCAAGAATCCGTTTTCTTCAAGACTATGTTGATGTAACGGTATAACTAACGAAGAACAATTAGTGCACAATTTATACACAACGAAAACACGATGTAAAACATGAAAGTACAATCACTCACTGACAAACCTTCCCTCAAAGGAAGGTGGATCCGGAATTTTCGATTTGCGCTTTAACAGAAGAAAACATTAACACCACTGCTGTCATTGTGAGAGGGGGTGTCGAATAACAATAAAAAAGCTTTCAGAAATTCTGAAAATTTCACTGCGTGCCACCCACAGATGACAAATAGAAAGCTGCGCAAGAGATGCATTGTGCACAGCGCGTTTCAAAACAAAAGGACATTCGCCTGCAGGTTTGCATGCAGTTGAAGATGATGTTGCAGGAAGCTGGGGATTTTTTTCATAGGTATTCACTGCTGATGAAACTCGGTTACATTATTTCGATCCTAAGGGCAAACAGTAAAGCTCTGTCCACGGGGAAGTTATTGTCATCTCATTTTTCGATTTTCAAGTAATTGTTTACCAACATGGCGTACCTGCACACACAACTGTAACTGGGCGATACTATAGAATGTCCTGAAAATTCTGCAAGGCAATATCGCTGCATTTCCGTGCAACAAACTGAATGCTGCACCACGAAAATGCTATTGCTGAATCTCGCAAAAATCAACATGAAATGAATCCCTTTCGATGTGAAGTGAGAGCTAGCCCCATGCGACTTTTCCCCAAATTGAAAAAAACACATTCGTGAGAGGCAATTTTCTATCATCAAAAGTTGCGAAGACGATTCTGAAGAACGTGGTAAAAAGATAGTTTCAGCATGTCTTTGAAGACTGGCAGAAAGGCTGAGACATTTTGAGGAAAATAATAAAATTCGTGAATGAGTAACGGTATTCGTATATTTATAATTATGATAATAATATAAATAAATAAATTATGATAATTTATTTATTTATATTATTTATTTACTGAATAGTGTTTAACGTCCGTTTTTACTACTGAAACACCAAAGCGGTGGATACTGATGATACATGAGATGAAATGATACATTGGGAAAGGATTTTTAAGGAAGGCAACGTTTCAGACCTAAGTTTAGTACCTCCCCGGCATTTGCAACTTATGAGGACTGAAGTAACGCTGGAAAAAAACCTGTCAGGGAGGACGGTCCTTTCGGGATTCGAACCCCCGACCTCCCGCTCACGATTCCGCGCCTTTACGACCTCGTCCACCCCTGGCGGTATAATTCTTAGTTGAATCACATTTACCCACAATGTTACATGTTTAAAGTTAGCCTAAATTTCAAATCGAACATTTAAACTATTGCATACATATTGAAGATTTGTGTGTGTTGTTATATAGTGGTATTACTTTTTGAAACGTTCATTTTGCTAGAATTTTAAATAATGTTGAGACTATATATCTGTTCTTTGTTATGGAATATGCTATATTTTATAATCAAGTTGCTACTGAATGCCTTTTACTAATGTAAATAGTCGGTCCTGGTGGTGTAGTGGTTACCATACTTGCCTCCTACGCCCAAAACGCGGGTTCGAACCCGGCCAAGATCGATGGATTTTTTCGGGCGTAAAAATCCTAAGTATGGCTTCCTTCGGAAGGGAAGTAAAGCCGTGGGTCCCGTGTCGTACATTTACGGCACGAAAAAGAACCTCAAGCCTGAAAGAGAGGCCTCTGAGCAAAATTTGTCGGCCGTTTCACGCCCTGAGTTGAATGGGACGCTGATGACCTGAGATGTTAAAGAGCGTCCATAAATAAATCAATCAATAATGTAAATAGCCCCACATATACTGTTTCTTACCTTTATGAAAATTATTTTAACGTTCCACTTTTTTTGTTTTTTCATTATAATAGCTTTATTTTAGCATTTTAAAAACACATTTCTTATAAAAATAGCAAAATTTAGAGCTATTAATGTTTTGAGGGAAGACTACAGCCTTAAGAATTTTGTATTCAAAGTCTGTTGCCAATAGATCCTTGCATTAAGTATATGAAACAGTACGAAGGGAAAAACAAAGTCGTAATTATTGGGCTTGCAATATAGGATGGTTCTGTTGCAAACCTAAATGTATATCGACTACACCACATCTTCTTTTCTATGGCTTAAATGTTAGCAAGCTTTTATTCGCATATTGCATTAGTTAATTTTAGCTATTTCTTACCTGGACCAGCTGAAATGACAGTTGTTAGAACGAATGCTAAGGTCGGATGGGAAGATCACGGAACTAATTACCCTCATTTTATACAATCTTGAACTATTTCCTATAATACTAACTGCGATTCCTAAAATTCTCAACACAACCATGTAAATTATTTTTAACGAAACACGCCGTTAATGATGTTAGACGATAATTCTGTTTACACCGACGTAATACATTTCCATTTATTCATTTGTTTCTTTTTGCACTACAGAATTATAAACAATCTCCATGCTCGTGAAAATAATATAATGTAATGCTACATAATGACACTATTGCATTTGCTAAGGTGGTGTCGTCAGCTGAATATTATGTTACGATAATATTAGGAAAAGGGTTTATATATTACTGAAAACAGAGTTAATCCTTCATTAATTTGCAAAATACACTATCAGAAAATAATAACAATGAATAAGCAAATATTACATGCTAAATGATTAATTAGAATTTGATGACACTAGTCTGTTCTGAAACATACGTTAAACGCTAAAGTTTCTGAAATATTCATAATATTGTTAATTCAATTAATGAATCTTTTGCATTATTTCTGATAAGTGATATATGGTTTTCTCTATATAAGCGGCAATTCAGCCTTTTGAACTTGGGCTAAAATATCTTGCGATAAATCCATCTGCGCTAACAACAATAACACTGGACAAACGCACCAGGTGATATCCATCAATACAATGACGTCGTATGCATGATAAAATAAGGTATTGACTTTGAATTAATTCGTTAGAAATTTAATATTGTTATTATTGTTATAATATAATTTTAATTCGGGTATGCAAAATTAAAGTATGAAACTCCTTTATAGTGCTGTACAAACATTGCATTCATAGAAATACGAAACACTCTTTTTCCGTTTCTTAAACATGTATTCATGCAAGTAAGTGTAACAACATAATACACTTTAGATATGTTTTTCTTGGAAGTGAGGCCTACTTTTCAACATAAAATGCATATATGTATAATGCATGTTGAGTTTTGTTCTGTTAAACGACTACAAGGAATTTGTTAAGATTCATTTCATAACCTCAAGTTCTTTTATTCCATTTCATAACCGAAATATGTCCCAGAGTTAACTAATGTGCCCACAGTTCCGACATGGAAGACATATTAGTTAGTGCACTGGCATGTATGTAGTAGCTAAGGAAACTCACTTCCGTCCAGCAAGATATGCACATAAAATACGCGATATACAGTTCCAGAAAAGCTTTCAGTGGAACTGCAACAGATTCTAATTGAATTATCAACTGTGCTTGTTCCCAGAAGAAAGGAAGTGGTTGACTAGTTAAACATATTATCATGTTGCGTATTTCATGGTATAAATTGTTTGAAATAGCAGCGTTTAAAACAGTCAACAATGAGATTCTTACCTATTATTATTATTATTATTATTATTATTATTATTATTATTATTATTATTATTATTATTGCAAATTTGTATTGTTTATTTATATTTACGATTGAAATTAAATCGTGCACTCTGCGCAGATGCCTAATCTTTTTGATTGCTAGATTTAATTTACGTACGTCCAACTTAATATTCCTAAATTCTGAAGCAATTATGATAGTTTCCGTTTCCGTTTTGGGTTTAATTATCTTTAAATTATTTTAAACACTTCTTTAGTGGTAACTACCTCAAAAGAACAGAAAACCGGGATAAAGAAGGAAAGCCTTTATTTTTTTTTTTTTTTTCTGAAATGAAAAATTTTACACATTTAATTTTATTATGATAACTGGATGTAGAATATTTATGAAAATAGACGTTTTACGAGGGTGATTTGATAAGTAACTTGGTTCGCATACTGATTGAGGGAAACAGCAATATCAATATGTGTGGTTATGAAGTTTACTGTCTATGTATTAATATTCATGATCAAGTCATTTTGATGTTAATTCGTTGTTTCGCAGTTGCTAAACGCAAGCATTTCGAGTGACAGTTAAGAAATAATTAGATTGGAATTAAGAGGTGTGATTCAATTGTTTTCCTGGAAGAGCTAAGGAAATCCATGAGAAGAGTTTGCCTACATTGAGCGACGCATGCTCGACTTTGAGTAAATGAGTTCAAGCGTGGCAGAACAAGCATCGAAGACACACCACGTTCTGTGGCTTTAAAGCCAGATGTGCGACCAGAAATAATCGATAAAACCAATGCTGTTGTTTTAGCTGACAGGCAAGTGAAAGTGCGCGAGTTAGTAGAAGACATGGGCATCTAAAATGAGCAGATTTATTTTACTTTGCTTAATGAACTACACATGAAAAACTTTGCGCAAGATGGGTGCCGCGTCTGCTCACTCCGGAACAAAAGTAAAATCACATGTTTGGAAGTATTTAGGAACAATACAACTGATTCTTTTAGGACGTTTTGTGAATTTGGACGAAACGTGGATTTATTACTACACACCAGAAACGAAACAGCACTACAAAAAGTGGACCGCACGAGGCGAACCGGTTCCTAAAAATGCGAAATGCGTTCCAACCGCTAGAAAGGCGACAACATCAGTTTTTTTGACACGGAAAAGGAAATCTCTTGATTGATTACTCGCAGAAGGGTAAAAAACCATTACTGGAGAATACTACACATCACTTTTGCAGAGAGTGAAGATAGCGATCACAGAAAAAGTCCGGGAATGGCCGAAAAGAAAGTAGGTCCTCTTTTACCGTGACATACGCAGGTGCATTAAAGCCGCGTTGCTCAGGACAAATTGGCCAAATTATGATTTGAAATGCTTCCGCATCCACCCTATTTATCTTATTTCGCTCCCTCGGATTACCATTCGTTCCCGAAACTCAATTTGCTGACTGGACATAAATTTAAATCAAATAAAGAGGTCATACAGGAGGTAAACAAGTATTTTGACGTCTCGAGGAAACCCGCTTCCATAAGGGAACCAGGAAACTGAAGAAACTTTGGAGCAAGTGCGCTGAACTTTGAGAGGAATATGTCAAAAAATAAAGAACGTTGCAAGATTAAAATTGTTTTCTTTAATATCAAACCAAGTTCCTTATAAAACTACGCTCGTATTTGATTGTGTCTGAAGAAAAAATATATTGTCTCCACTCTCGAAGCCTGAACATGTTTTATGTCCCTTTGAAACAGCGTCCTTGTTAAACTCTCGGCAAATCTGATGTAGTATGAAAGATAAGCTTTGATGGATATTTGGGTGTACGTATATCTCGCACAGCATTCAATGGAAACTTAAAGAACGGAAACAAATTCGCTCTACTTTGAATTCAACATTTCCAAGTGTCACCGACGTTACCCGAAGTTGGATTAGTTCTGGAATTTTTTTTTAATGTCTTAAGATGATTTAAAAGGTTGTTTTAATGTATGAATTCGATTCATGAAAAATTAATTTTTTGACGAAGGTATGATTTTTACGTACTTGCTTTTTTAGTAAAATTTATCTTTTTGGCGCCTTTTAGTATATACCTTGAAGAGTTTTGTACAAATTTCACATTGTTATCCGACACAAGAAGTCAGGACAGAAGTCTGTAATTTTGTAAATTATTGTTATTGAAAAACATTCGTGTAAAAACAAAATCCGTTAGAAAAAGCTATTGGTATCGCTTCTTAAACATATTAGAGATTTAAATGTTAAATTACAAAGTCGTGGTTATAAAAATATGCATTCAGTTTATCTACTCGTAATATACTAAGTGGAAATTGAGGCGAGCTTTAAAAGGAATTTACTGCAGCTATAATGTAATTCTTTAAAAAATGTTCCATTGACATCAGTATTTATTTTATTGAAAAGACGCAACAAATAGGAGTGCTCCTAATTAAAATGATTTTTTTATCCTTTCCTAACCCAAGACAAATCAAGCATTTAGCCTTTGACCTCACTGTCATATAATGCAATTTATTTGAAGCTAAAAGAGCTGGTAATATATTAGTGGAAATGTTTAAGAATTATGAATCTCAGATATCTTATAAACGAAAAGCATTAAGAAAATTCCAAAGATAATCTATGAAACGCTATAGACCATTCGTATTTGTATAGTAATTAATGGCTAATATTTATGCATAAACACGTTACTCGGCTGTGTTGAATGATGTAAGAGAATATAAAATATAGCCCTTCCTCTCAATAACAGCGTCAGAGAAGTACATGATGTCAGAGGTCAATTAACGAGTATGTGAAGTTCATCATAGGATAAATGCGTAAGGTACTTTATCATACACATATGTTGGACTGATGCATGAAGATAAAATCTGGAACAGCACTGACTTGACAGAGCGTACTTGACTGCCCAGCAAGATACAAGGACTGGAGACTAGAGACCAGGCTTCTTTCGCGACGGAGGTCTACATTGAAAACGGTCGGTGAGCTCATGAAAATTGTTTAATAAAATATCAATTATGTATGATATGTAAGTTATTTATGTTAGGAAAAAAGAAAGAAATAAAAAAGATGGGAATAGAATTAAGTAAAGTTCAGGCTAAGAATAATATCAAAAACGCATTTTGTTGTTATTTAATGTCATATAATGTAAGGTGCAGTAAACGCCACTTGCTACGGAAACGGTGTTTAGTATTAAAGGACTGCAAACGAAGAAACTATTACATGGAATCGATTTCTCGAACTCTGAAATTTGCTTTCCCATACTTTCGATTTCGAGGTGTACTGATAAGGAAAGATCACGATACTTTGACACAGGGTACAGAATCAAACTTAATCTATCGGAAAGACCTAACAATTACATGTCCAATCACAAATGCCATGGTCAACAGATGACCCGTTAGGGTACATTTCCATTAACCCCGCAAATTATATTTTCTGTTCGTTTTTCAGTGTACTCATGCAATAATATCACAGTTTGTTAATGCAATCAAACCAGATATACGCTTACATGTAAGTACCACCATGGATGAATATGAAGTTATTAAAGTAGATAATTGAAGAAATTCTGCTTTTATTAAACACGAAATTTATACCAATTTGAAATAAATTGTAGATCGTTTTTCTGCGATTCAGATGAAATTTCTGTGAGTTATTTACAAAAAATAAATGGACATAAAAAACAAACAGGAATAACATATTGCTGGGTTATTGAAAATGGTTTCTAATGGGCCCACATGTTGCTCTGGGCACCTCAAATTTTGTAATTCGATATGTAATATTTAGGTATTTCAGATGAATCAAGCTTGATTGGATTTCCCATGTCTATCCTTTACTAGCAATTTTTTTTAACTTCCCCACTTTAAAGGAAACTCTTGTAACCTATATAGGGAAAAGTTAAAAAAGAGGTACAGAAAATATTGCTTTCAAATTTCTCGATAAGTGCATATCTTTTATATTTTTTTTGGCCTAATTAGCTCTGAGTTGCTACGAAAATCTTGGATATTATTTAGTAATTTTAGAATAATGATTTAAATGAACTTTGAGAAAACGAAATGCGAGGTTGTTTTGTCCATTATAAGTGATTCAGAGGAAAAAAGTATAATGTATAGCTCATTTCAAAGTAAATATAAGTGAATATTTTTCACTTATGGGTATCTTATCCACAAATTATTAAAAAAAACTTTAATAAAACGTATTTAGTATTTAAAGTAACATAAATATTTCACATACAACTTTAGATAAGGCATAAGAGGTTTCCTTGGGATAAAGGGAGCATTGAATCATGAAAATATGTATAGAATATAATTGTAAGAACTTTATTAAATTTAACATTAAATTGAGATAGAAAAGTAACACAAACACTAGTTTTTGGACAAAATGTATAAACCATTTTCCAAATTGAAAATAATATATGAATCATATTTTAACAAAATATGGCACTTTATACAATGCAATTATTTGTGATAATGCTCAACCTGAAAATTGTTTCATTTTTTAAACTAATTACCAAGGGTGCCAAAAAATGTATACACACTTTCACAGTAGATACCTACTTAATATATTCCATAGTTGGACCGAAAAACAACAGTAATGTGTAGTATGGTGTTCTGTAAACAGATGTGACTCACAATCATTATGATAGCTTTGCTACATGATGCGTAAATCAGCAATGAACAAATGAAGCCAAGATTATCGTATGATGTTGTGTAAACAGATGTGACTCACATTACATTATGCTAGCGTTGCTACAACAAAATTGAGCCAAGGCTATGTATTGAAACTATTTTACTTCTCTGTAGTAAAGCAACTCGCATCCCCGCTCGTTCCTCATTGCCATAATGTTTACGTAGTAACTTATCCACATCTTTCAGTTTGACTTTCTTAACTGAAACAAATTATTGCAGTGATATTGCAGTGACATTGGTTTGATATTGGTTTTAGTACGAGGACGTTCAATAAAGAACGTCGTAATTTTGAGGATATTTCTCAAAATTATCCCCGTCGCTTGCACTACACCGGTCTTCTGGTGATGGAAAATGTATCCAACGAAGGTGTATCTTCAATTTGGGGAAAAGAAAAAATATTGCCCAGGGTTAATCCTGGACAATAGGGAGGGTAAGGGACGCTCTACACATTGAATTTTGTGTGGTAATCAGTAACAACACTTGCGATGTGCGGCCGTGCATTATCATGGTACAGCATCCAGCTTGATGCAAGGAAAATGTGACTTTTGCATGTGATCTGGTCTAGCAGAGTTTTCAGACATCTCTATAGTATTTCCCAGTTACAGTTGTGTGTTCAGGTACAATATGCAGTAAAACATGACTTAGTTATTGAAAAATGAGATGACTCTAGCTTTCCCAGTAGGAGCAACTCTTCTTTTCGTTCTTTCTTTTCTTCTTCTTCTTTTTTTGATGCAGAATTCCACACAGAGCTTTGCTATTTTCTCTCAGGATCGAAATGAGCAGCCCAGTTTTATCAGCAGTGATTTACCGTAGAAAGAAACGCCGCATCTTCCTGTAACATTATCTTCAGCTGCATGCAAACCTACACATACACGTCCAATGTGTAATTTTCGGTTACCAAGTGTGGGTGACACACAGTGAAATTTTCAGAATTTCTGAAAGTATTGTTAATGTTATTCAGCAACCTCTCTCGCAATGACAGCAGCGGTGTTACTGTTTTCTTCCTTGAGAGCACAAACTGGAGCACCGAGCCCAACTTACTTTGAAATTGATTGCTTCTTCTCTTAAAATGTTTTAAACCACCTTCGATCTGTACTATAGGGAGGAACAAACTCTTCTTAGGTCTTCATAAACCTCAACTGAAAATTTGTTGAAACGAAAGCAGAGTGCCAGAGCAGCATATTGTTCGTTGTGTGTCGTCTCCATTTTGCTGCAGGCGAATTGAATAGGTGTTAACTTGCACACCTCTCACAAGCGTGAACCGGTAGTGACATAAATGAAAATTGTGCATAGAGTAAATAAACTTTGCAAAAACAAATTTTAGCCATAAAAATTATACCTGTGAATTTTTTTATCACAGTCCTCGTTTGTCATAAAATGTTTCCTCTGGAACTATGGGTGAGTTCAGTTCTCGATCGTTGCGGTGTCGATGTGTTGTGTTATTTAAGTAGTAACTTCCTTGCGGTTGAATACAACCCTTTATTAAACCTTTGAACATTTTGCATTTTCAGTTTGAACTCAAGTAGGGTTTTATAGCACGATGACTATGCAGAGCGATTTTGATTTATACTTGTACTGAAAAAAGTACTTAATTTCAGATATTGTAAAATACGTTAAAATTATTATTTTATAACCAAACTACTACAAAAGTCTTAGTGATATATATATATATATATAGCTTTCCTGGATGTTTTATCTTTCAACCTTGCACAGTCTTCCCAAGTTTATGTTTTTTTATTGCAAAGTTGTTCTGTTTCGAATAACTGAATCTTCACTCTTCATATGGAACTTTAAATATATATAGTTAATGGAGCTTTTGAAACAAAAACCCTGAATGTTTCACTAGTACAGCATTTCATTTCTTACAGAAGTAATCGGAAACTAAATGAAGAGATCTGATTATACTTCACGTACTCTTTCGGCGCTTTGTAGCGTATAGTCAATAATGCTAACAAATAAACACAAACGCATCGTCGTTTTTTGTCTTATTTCCTCACATATTATTTATTCAAAACAAAGGGTTGCCTTGATCTGTATGTTTGGATTACAAAAGTTTTAGAATCATTTATTTAGTATATGAATTCAATATGCATGTGGTAAAACAAGTTTTGTTGCAAATATCATGTGTATGCATTACATTTTTTTCAAATAAAACATTCTGAGGATTATATAACTTTTGGAAAACACCCTGTTTTAAATATGTTGAATAAACTGCCATATGTCCCTTCATTTTTTGTGTAGGACTGTTAAGGAATTAGTCTTGAAGCATGCACGTGTGCTCGTTTTTTTTTTTTTTTTTTTTTTTTTCCCTCCCAGTTTTGTAGTATTGCACATTATCAGCTCTTCAAGATTTAAGAAGTGCCTTATATAAATATAATTATGTGTTGTATATAATTCTTAATAAAATAATGCAAAATAATCCTGAAATAATAAATAATTCTGTCATGAGAGCATATGTAGCAAAACCTACAGAAATGGTGAATAGTAAATTTATAATTATAATTTTCCCGCGTTATTATTTCATAAATATGAGAATTTTCTTGGAAATCATGAATGGATAAACTAGCTAGAATACATATGTACGCAACACAGTTTACTCTGGCGTAGAGCTGCGGGTTCGATTCTAGCACAAACACTTACCGAGAGTTCTAATCCCATCAACTCCCAGAAAATACAAATACCGTCTCTGCGTGAGTACGTCCCTCCTCTATACCTAAATGCCACTCACTTTAAACGGAAGAACCTGTATAATTTTCTGCATGAAAAGAATTAAAATAAAAACCGATTGATTTCAGACAATTATAAGAGATTTATTGAAACTAAATGATCACTGGTTTCGTGCATCTCATGCAATATGTTACAACTAAAATAAGAACAAAGGAAATCAAACCCAATTTCCGCGGTCATATCAAAGTGGTGAAGCAGGCTAAACCCCCAAGGAAATGGACTGCGTCCAGCGCTGCACCTGGATACCACTCTAGGAACAATAAAAACATTTGTCCCAAGGTAGCGTTCTTATGTCCCGTAATAGTCCAGCCGACTGTACAGCTGTCTTTTTTGTTGTATGCTTTAGACCGGGCTTCGAAACCTGAATGGGTTAAATTACCTGGAGATATTTTTTTCTTTCTTCTCTAAATAGCATTGGGCTTTTATGTTTTCAGAGAGATCCTCAGCCTAACTTCTTTACATCCCTCTTATTTCAGCAGGCATTTTTCTCAGGAGTTAGCCAATCAGACCGAGAAACCTCAGAACGCCATACATGTGTGTTTTATTCTTTGTATGTTAGAGAAAAATACGGTGACATCAGGTCATTGCGAAACCTTGTCCTTCTTCTGCAGAATGTTATACAGTTTACGTTAAATAACAACCCCATTTTCACTTAAAAATTATAAGAAAATAACAAGAGACATGACCACGGATAAGTGATGTACAAAAGCATAAAACTAGTCCTTGGCCTCGGTTTTATTGTCGTCGTCACACCGCCATCAGCAACGCTGCATTCAATGTTACTGTCGTCTTTCAAGTGAATGAAGAGAGGTTCTAACGTCTTGACGTCCCATTTCTTTCGCGAAATCCTCTGTTTGTAATTTCTCCGCTGTTTTATACAAGCATTCAATTCCTCCCTAGTCACTTTGTGTAGTTCGTCTCTGGTAACATTTCCCACGTCTGTAATTTTAAAAGTTTTATATTTTAGCGGTCTCTCATGGCAATGTACTTTCAGTGATAAGCGGGGAGTTTTACTACTTCATGTCCCGTGTTTGGGCAGTAGATCCAGTTCATTCTGCTTTTGAAAGGCTTCACTCGGCTTTTGTTTCCACAGGAGAAAAAACAACGCCTTTTAGTTCCAGCTATTGAATCATATAATCTTTTCTGGGGGAAATATTGGAGTTTTGGTTTAAGGAAATAGTGATAAAGCGCATTATCGATGATAATTATACTGTCTTCCTCCAGGTAATTTATAAACGGTTTAAAAATCATCACCAAAATGAATCTAATGTTATTTCTTCGTGTTAATCACCCATTTTATTTCATCTAAATATCCATTTGCCATCAGAAATGAAACCTGTATTAGCTGATACTGCGTGATAAGCTATAAGCCTGTTTCCTTTTCCTACCGGCACTTTCAGACTTCCGTTTCTAGACGAATCCTGCCAAATATGATTTTGATTTACCCAAGTTTCTTCAAAGGAAAACATAGAAAGATGTCACCTTATTCTCTTATTCTATGCATAGTACGCAAAAAGTTCAGTCTTGTTGAAAACTATGTCACTTCGTTCCACGAGAAGCTCGTCCGTCATGGGTTTTCCTACACGTATCAGTAACCTCTTAGTGGAAGAAACAGAGCCTGCACACCACATCATTTCTCTGAGTAGAATCTTCACTGTTGGGAATTCCCCTTTGTTGGGTTTGCTGAGTTACAGTGAAAAGCGGTAGCTACTCACCAAGGACATTTATTTCGTAAAAGGTAAAACAGAGCCTAACACTAAACACACTGAGACTGGAATGGGAGTTCAACTCACAAC
Source organism: Metallyticus violacea (assembly GCA_030762175.1). Lineage (NCBI taxonomy): Eukaryota > Metazoa > Arthropoda > Insecta > Mantodea > Metallyticidae > Metallyticus > Metallyticus violacea. The sequence continues at coordinate 278,552,317 of CM060846.1, read as the reverse complement.
ACATGCTGGGGTGTCCTTCCCACTTGAAACCGCCACAAATACTTAACTAGAAATAACGACATAACGAAAGCAAGCAAACTCTTGCAATAATTTAGTTCCAACTTCTGGGATGCTGGGAATTACAGTCTTAAGTGATGTATCTATAAAACATCTTATTTACGCAGCGTATTCGCTGCACTGTATCAAAATACCCACAGACTGTGACTTACAAAGACTTTAAACGCATGGATGGCGTTTCTTTGTCTAATGACACGATGATAATTCCTTGGAATATCATTACGCACAGTACACCAAAAAGTTGAGTTAAATGGAACTGTATAATGAGCATGTCCTACTATGAACAAAACGTGTGATTAAACAATCAACATCATGGTTGATTACTGACATTCGAAATTTGATAGTTCAAAGAGATCTCGCATATAGGACTTACAGAGGAGACGAACACGATGCAAACCCAGATAGTTATAAACGTTTTCGTAACAGGACAGTCGGTCCAGGTGGTCTGTGGTAACCTTACTTGTCTCGTAGACCCACGATCTCGGGTTCAATCCCAGCCAGGCTCGATGGATTTTTTCGTGCGTAAAGTGCGACTTCCTTCGGAAGGGAAGTAAAGCCGTGTCTTATATTTAAGGCACGATAAAGAACCTCAAGCCTGAAAAAAGCCTCTGAGCAAAATTGATCGGCCATTTTACGTCCTGAATAGAATGGGACGCTGATGGTGTGAGGTGTTTAAAGATTCTTTTTTTTTTTTTTTTATTGATTTATTTACTGACGCTCTTTGACATCTCAGGTCATCAGCGTCCTATTCAACTCAGGGCGTGAAACGGCCGACAAATTTTGCTCAGAGGCCTCTTCTTCAGGCTTGAGGTTCTTTATCGTGCCGTAAATGTACGACACGGGACCCACGGTTTTACTTCCCTTCCGAAGGAAGCCATACTTAGGATTTTTACTCCAGGAAAAATCCATCGGTCCTGGCCGGGTTCGAACCAGCGATCTTGGGTTTAGGAGGCAAGTATGGTAACCACTACACCACCAGGACCAACAAGGTGTTAAAGAACGTCCGTAAATAAATCAAATCAACTAATAAAAAAAAAACCAAGCCATCAGCAATGCCAAAATAAGACATGCTTACATCCTCATTGAACCGGTAGTTATGTGGCGAAGTATTCAAACAGTGAAAGACTTCACCCCGGGTATATGAAAAGACCCTCTCACTAAATGCCCTAAATGACCACCTCATAAAAGCTCCCTCAGAATTGTACAAAACAGACAAACCATATGAAAACTACATTCAGAGATGCCTCAGTAAGAGAAATTGCACTTTACATACATCAAGGAAACACGTATGACAGCATTAAAGCGTATAAAGACCAAGGCACAGGGTCCAGATCACATTAATAAACAAAAATATCACGTAATACCGCCGACGGTGACACATTTTCAACGCCCCGTGCATGACATTATCCTACCCCAAGCAATGGAAACAGGCATCCCTTCCTAAGAGTTAAAAAAAAAAAATCTCCTAAAGACTACTGACCAAACAGCATCATTCCAGCGCTAAAAAGCACTTGAACAATATCATACACAAACAGCTGACACATTACCATAATGAGTATGGCCTTCTTGACCCTTAACAGCCCGGATTCAGACCAGGCCACAGCACAGCACCGCTCAACATACATGGTGCCTGTATTGCAATGCTTGACATGACCAAAGCTTTTGAACCGTAGACATAACTTACTGTTTACCAAACTTATGATCATAAATACGTCTGACAGTGTCGTCCATCAGTTCAACTCCTATCTTCGCAACCGCAGCAATGCGTTTGTTGTTTCTGGGAACCTCTTCTTCTCATGGTCTCTTAATGTTTTCACTGGACATCAATAACACATTTCGTGATATTAGCCGCAGTAAATACCTCCACGCTCACGGCTTACAACTTGATATACACTCTCGAACTAACAAAATACATGACGCAATGAATAATTAACCAGGATCTAGACCCAGTTCATGTGTACTCTGAGCTTTGGTCTTAACCCCTTAAAATTGCATACATTGGGTAGTGGGACACCAGTAATTACTAAGTACCATAGACGTAGGCCATATACCCCACATTAATATCAATCAATAAGTCCCTTCACTGATTTTAAACATACACACACAAAAAAAAAAAAAAACCTTGGCAGTCATTATAGATAGAAGTCTTATGTTGAGAAAACCATGTTGCTGAAACTTGCAGTAAAGTAAGTTTTCTATCCACACTTTTAATATTCTAAATGTGTCCTTAACCAGAACCTTAAAAAGATCTTGGTGCAATCCTCGGTGACCCTTACTTCCACTACTGTGATTTTCTGCTAATAGACTTAAACTCCAACCTAACGCAGGGTGCTCATATAATATGCGGGTATATCTACAATATGAATTTTTTTTTTTATTCCATCATAAAACACCATCCCTCGATAAGTTGTCTTGGTTCCGCTTGAAATACCGAAGAACTATTAGCTGTCTCACACTACTTTTCAAAATGATCCACACATCTTCTCCATCTTATCTATTTGTATTCTCGTTTTCAATATCTATCTTCCTCTCATAGCGTTAATACTTGCTGTGAAACCTGGCACGCACTATTGTTACTATTGCACCGAACGTCACTTTCACCGTAACCACTGCCAGTTTCTGGAATGCATTGCCACAGAATGTCAGAAACCGCTAAACTTTAGGAGCATTTCATAAGATATGGTTTTTATGTTTTTTTAGAAATAATGTATTACCCTATATTTTGATTCCTTAATTTTTTTATTTGTTTTATCCTGCTGTGGAATTATTCATTCTATTATTCTTATTCTCCTTGTTATTACTATCATAAACTCCATAGTATTGTTAGAGTTGTTCATTTTTATGTTTTACTATTATAATTAATACCACATTTATGATTTGCATAGATTGATATGTGTATGATTGTCATTGTTAGTGCTTGTATTATTGTTGCTCTTTTTATTTTTCTTCCTCTTTGGTTAAAATTTTTCAAAAGCAACTTTTACAATACCATGTTTATGTATTAGTGTCAATATTTATCTACTTCATTGTTTCACATAGGTTTATATGCGTTACTGTTACTATTATAATTGTGATATTGTAACTAAAAGTTAGTGTAATTATTATTAGATTGGTAGGGCGGAAAAAATTAGCAATGCGAAATAAATAAATAAATTAACTGAATATGAAATAGCTTCATTTTCGTGAGCAATATGTTTATTAACATAAGAAACACAGCAATTAATAGATAATTCCGTTTAAAGATTACGATAAACGGCAATAAATTAACTAGATAAAATACGATCCACTTGGTGTAAAAACATGATTTCCTTCAGATACGAGAAATGTCACATTTTGCCGTAACTATAACTTTGCTTTTCGTCTATAATATGAAATTTTACATGGGGGAATATAATTATCAGATTCGAGTTTTACAAATATGAGGAAAGTTCGCACCGCTGCTATTCGCGGACATGCCTCAAACGTCAAGAGGTTTGGCCTGTACAGTAGGGACAAATTACTAGATATCGAACTCCATTGTTGCAACTCAAAGGGCATTGCAGACATAACAATACTGCCTTGATAAGGAAGTTAAAAACAACAGGATATCTATTGAATAAGTTTAGCAAGCATTTTTGGTAAGCGTGGCAATTTTGCAGCATTATTCTCAGAATGTATTACGTGATTTTCCTCAAGAAGCAGCGAACTAACTACTGCGCTTATCTAAGAGCGACTGAGACACCGAGGCCCATACAGTTTATGAGTTGCAGTAGCGAGGTAAGAAAAAACGAGTTCTTACTGTACCGCCCGTCTGGATACCTGAACTCTCAAAAAACACTCATTTGAGCCTCACATAACTTACACGCTGGTCACGAATTTCCATTGTCAAGAAATTTGTTCACCACCTTGACGACCTTCAACTCGCTGAATTTACTTTTAATAAAACTGTGCAACTTGCAGACCATCCTCTCTTCTTGTTTCTTTTACGGCCAACTAATTTCTAAAAAAATTATAGCCACCTTGATTATCCGACCTAATATCACCAGATCGCTTCTTATGGGGCTATCTTGTAGATTGAGTTTGTCGAAATCGGCAGGGACAATAAACCAATATTATCAACCAGTAGGATTGATAAGGGCATGCTGCAACAAGCTGCTATTTAATGGAGGTATGTACCTTCAGCAAGAACCCGTTATTAACATCTCAGTGTAATCATGAGTCGGTCTCGGTGGTGTAGTGGTAACCATACTGCCTCGTAGACCCAAGGTCGAGGGTTCAATCCCGGCCAGGGTCGGTGGATTTTTTAGAGTGTAAAAATAATAACTTCCTTCGGAAGGGACATAAAGCCGTGGTCCCATGTCGTAGATTTACAGCACGATAAAGAACCTCAAGCCTGAAAGAAGAAAGCTCTGAGCAAAAATTATGGGCCGTTTCACGCCTTGAATTGAATGGGACGCTGATGACCTGAGATGTTAAAGAGAGAACAAATGAACAACTATAATGAATGGTAAGCAGAAGCGGTTAGTCTACAAGGTTGCTGATTTGTGTTACCCCACATAATTTCCTATAATTATTGCTTAATGCGTTTTTTGTACAAAGCGAAAACATCAGCAATGTCTGTAGGGGGTTCTATCTTGAGCATGACGTTTCTATTGGCGATTGAAAAATAAATTATACGAGTCATATCATAACCAGTCGACTTTCTTCACTTCGATTCGGCACTGCCGGCTGCAGATGCGTTCAACGGGTATGGGCAAGTGCACTTTGATCAAGGGCAGCGAGAGGAAGTGTTGGAAATCTCTCTTGTGTTCGAATGAAAGCCTCCAGTTTATACGACAGGTTATTGCTTCATAACGTTGAATAAAGCCTTCTAAACGACTAACAGTATCTCCTTTATCTTTATACTGTCATTTGATTACTAGCAAGCTGTTGCCAAATGGCAGGCTAGTGAACTTCATGCTGTATTCGTGAAGTAGTTGCTCTATTTCGCTTTGCATTAACTTAATGTAAACAAAATGAGCGTTATACAGGTTTAACATCTAAAGTCTTTTTCTTTGCTATCATTGGTAGAGAAAATTCAGATTAAAAAAAAAAAAATGAGCATATCAACTCCAAGTATCAACTTGAGTCATACTGTGGTTTCAAAACTTAGAAGTGCTTTCTGTGCAATCTATATTCAGCAGCAGTTGAAAAGATGTGCACCATGTTTATGTTGCCACGAGATGCCGTTAATGGTAAGCAATTTACCCGATTATGTTTAGAAAGCTGCCAGCAATCAGAAATGGGGTCCGTCTATGAATCATCTGTTTTATATTATTCATCTTCTCCCCGACGTTAACGATATCATTTAAATAATATCTGCGGTTTTAAATATTTTAATTTCAATTTTATGAACATATATCATAAAATCCTACATTGTTATTATTAAGCTTTTTAAGAACAATCGTTAACATCTTTGGCCATTAGTGCCACTTTAAATTCACACCACCAGGACTAGAAAAAATAAACTAAAGGAACATAGTTATACTTAACTATTACTCTACATGAAAATAAACGTACCCATTGACGAGGAATAAAATGGAAATTTTATTGCACTAATTAAAGCTATTCCAGCTGTACTCCAGTTACTGAAAATGGCGCGTAAATATTAAGGGGTGTTTTTAACACTTTATATCTAATAATTAAATGGTAATTTATGTTTTAAGTTATAAAGCAATTTTTTTCATTCAGCTTTTAAGTCGACTTATTAATTAGTTAGTTAGCCTTCTCCGAAGTTCTCCAGATACTTAAAAATGCATGCAATTATACAGTTGGATTGAATCAATAGGAACAGAGCAGAATGTCGGACAAGAGAGCGCAACTGTTTTATCCTACTGAACATCTGGAAGGAAGAGGTGATGGGCGGCCAGGACGGGAGCGGCAGGTACGGATGCAGGTTCCAGATGGAACACTCCAAAACAGGCTGACCCACCCCCCCGGAACCTTCCACACCAGACGCCAGGACATAATTCCACCGCCGCACACCGTCAAGATGCGTCGCCTGGCCATTGTTTCCAGAACTAATAGAAATGGGAAAACAAAAGTTCCTGGAACGTAAATATCCATCCCAACATTCGCTACAGTGCCCAGGTTAAACCACGAAAATACCAAGGTTTGAATGATCAGTCCCGACACCAACTACAAGCGAGTCCTAAGTCTCGGCTAATTTAAGTTCGCAGTCAGTAATAAACTTGGTGTGTTTCATATTCCTACTTGACCTAAATAACGTTTTAATTTTATTGATGTTAACAATTCCAAATGCTTACTGCTAATGCAGTAATAAACTGAGTTTTGTTTTGTTTTATCATATGTACATAAATTATCAATTTCACCGATATTGAACCCAAATTATTACTGGATTGTTTGTTACCTTAAGTTTAGCTCATTTAAACCAAATATCATCAACAGAAAACGTTACATTTTCACAATAGATTGTGTTCACTCTTTTGTTTCCAAATTGTTTAATTTGCCTAGCATTCCTTGTTTTCATTAGAAAGGTCTTTCACAATATTTCTCTAGCTTTTTTCTTATTTTTCTTATTGTGTTTCAGTAGAACGGTACTTAATTTTTTTCAGTTTCTTTCATAATTATTTCTAATGTCTTGATGCTCTGGTTTTACAGTTATGTTTACAATTAACCGTTGTTCAATTTTTTAATTACTGAAATTGCTTCCTTTTATAATTCTTAACTGTGTGGGGGGAAAAAATCTATTGTATCATGTAGTTGCACTATTCTGCATACCTAATATGCACCGCTCTTGTGCATAAATCTGTAAAACTCCGTCTATTACTCACTTCTAAATCATAAAACTTGTTAGAAAATACTGTAAAGTGACTTTCTATAACCGTGTGGACTACGTAGAGGTATTAGAAATTAAAGACATTACGCTTGTGTAGACTTGCCAGATTTTCAGACTTTTAATAATCAATACATCAACTTTTTCTCTCAGACAGGTAGGTGTCGGTCTCTAACCATAAAAATGACTTCTGAAGTTAATGCAATAATGATCTACATATTTACGGTCGATACACCCAATATGTACATACGATAACATAATCATGGTGGTCCATAATATTTGCAACCCTTTGTTATTGGGTCATAAGAACCTTGACCATGTGCATTAAAATTTAAATGTATTTGATTTTCATTCTTAATTATATTTTAATGCACCATTTATTAATCAATTTATTGTTTAATGTTGAAACAACTTCTCTACAAAAGCATTAGACTCTAGAATGCTTAAAAATATGAAATTAATATGCTCATGTTAGGAACGCCTACAGGCAGGTAAACACTGAGCCATTTTAACCATTTTTCTTGTAACGAATAAAGCTTTTGCTCATTTAATGACCTTAAACTGTCACGAAATACACAAAATTCCTCATAATCAGAGTATCAAACAAATAACATCGGAGCGTCAGACAAGTGCTGATCACAACGCGCACGCTTACCGATTCACTCGCACCACATTATCTATCTTCTCATTTTCAAAATCTACCCTCCTCTCATAAACTTAACACACGTTAAGAATCCCACCACGCACTATTATTACATTGCACCGAACATCACTTTACTTATCATCATTTACCGTAACCACTGCCCGTCTCCGGAATGTCTTGCACGGGCTGTCAGAGACTGCCGAATTTTAGGAGCATTTTATAACAAATTGTTTAATATTATTAGATAACCCTAGATTTAGATTCCTTTTGTACAATGTATGTATTTATTTGTTTTACGTTTATGTAAAATTATACGTTTTTTATTATTATCATGAATGCTCTCCTTCATAGTATTGTCAGGGTTTAATTTTATGTTTGGCTTGTCGGTCCTGGTGGTGTAGTGGTAATCATACTTGCCTCCTAAACCCAAGATTACGGCTTCGATCCCAGCCAGGACCAGTGGATTTTTTTCGGGAGTAAAAATCCTAAGTATGGCTTCCTTCGGAAGGGAAGTAAAGCCGCGGGTCCCATGTCGTACATTTACGGCAGGATAAAGAACCTCAAGCCTGAAAAAAGAGGCCTCTGAGCAAAATTTGTCGGCCGTTTCACGCCCTGAATTTAATGGGACGCTGATGACCTGAGGTGTTTAAAGAGCGTCCGTAAATAAAAGAATAAAATTAGCATACATTTACTTATATACATAATGTTTTACATTGGTTTATATGTGTACGAGTATTTTCAACTTTACTGTCAATGTTGTGATTGTAATATTGTCGTTATAAATTCATGTAATTATTATTAGATTGGTAGAGCGGAAGAGAAGACCTAATGGTTAGCATTTGATTCCGGTTTCCGTAAGTAAGGGAAATTTAGAAGAACGTTTGACGAGTTCTGCGTCATTTCGAAATGAAAATGTCGGTTAAGAAACAAAATATGAAAGTTTCAGCGTTCCGTACGAGATAATTTTACGTCCTCAAATACGATACATTCCGTGATATATGAGACGTCTGGGCCCAAGGGAGCGCCAAATTTGGGGTCCTTGGGTTAAGAATACATACAGGTCTAATTCTTTTGTAGGGCTAGTTTTTAATGGCACCCCTGGGCAATTATCTCATGATAGAAACAATGTAGGCAATACGTATTATTGATCAACACAGTTTGTTTTTAAACACCTCTATATTATCTTCGTAGAGTAAATGCTCTTTTGTCTTTTAAGAGCGATGAAAGGAAAATGTGCACATTCACATGTATCGCTGTCGTGCGCCACTTCTGTTTCAGGAGACGCGAATTGAATTTTCCAGGTCTATAAATGTTCAAGGGCAGTCTGTTTAACTAGCAGAAATTAGCTCTGAAAATGAAAAGTTTCATATTTTATTTTTCCATACTTGCCACGAGTTCACTTCACGATGAAAAAATACTTGCGTTTTTAAATTTCTATTAAGTTTTACGAGTGAGTCAATGTTACCTACGAACGCATCTTAATTATCTTGGCAAAATAATCGTTGCTCGCAATAAAATCTGAAAGAAAATATTAGAGAAGAAAATCAAATGCAAAATGCGAATACATCATTTCGTCTTGTAGATATCGACTGAAGTAATACATTAACGGTAAACAGACATGATAAGAGCAGGTTTAGGGTGGGATACTTGGGCCCCCCGCAAAGTCTTCGTGACACGTCTTCGAGGTCGTCTGGCACGCGCACGCTCAGTTAGTACACGTCACTCACATCAAAGTCAAGGTCTGAAATGTTGCCAAAACTGTCATAGCTTCCGCGTTCGTATGTTGTGCATATGCATTACCTGTTCGTATCAGCGTTTCTTGTACGTACTGTCTGTCGTCTTCGTGGGAACTTTCTCTCGTTTGTCTTTGATTTCATATTTATGGATTTCATCATTCCAAATATTCAAGATAAATGAAAGTAAGGCTTATGTAAGAATCAATCAAGATTTAATTCTAGAGGGTATTATATTCATATGAAAAACACCAATTAATGAAAAAAGAGTTATACGTTAATTCCAAGCACTTTGCGAAAAATATTAGAAACATTAACATAGTAATATGTTAACGTCACTCTGATCTGATCACTAAAACAAAGGACAAAATAATCTAATAAAATAGCTTTTCTTTTAATGCACATTGTAAATAAAAATCCTTCAGCTGTTGTTGATTTGGTTTATTTGCGGAAGCTCTTTAACATCTCAGGTCATCAGCGTCCCTTTCAATTCAGGGTGTGAAACGGCCGATTAATTTTGCTCAGAAACCTCTTCTTTCAGACTTGAGATCCTTCAGTTGTAATTGATAGAAGCTTTAGGCGTTTGCTGAGGGCGCTAGAACGCAGAAGAAACACAGGAGTAATTAAAACAATCTCCTGGGTTTAAAAAAAAAAAAATATTAACTCTTTTTGGTACACTTTGTATGGTGACACGAAAGAACCCTATAATGAACATAGTTCGTTGACCATCAAGTGGTGTTCTATTAAATGGCTATAGCACCACAGAAAGCATTTTTGTGTGCTGGAATTCCAGTCTACTAAGTCCATAATCACAGTTTGACAGAATACGGGAAGCTGTCATTATCAAATAAATATATCCATATATGTCACTCGCAATTTAAATAGTCTGTTTTTCTGTGCAAAAGAAAATTAAACATTGCGTCCATCTACATCTGTAGTCGCAAGTGACAAGCCCTAAAATGCATATTGAACATCTTTGAAATAAACAAAAATCTTCCATAACTTCTGTGTGTGTTGTTGCTTTGAACCAGGGCATCCTGACCTCTGGTTTAACGTGGTTTCTCCATGTCACTTTGGCGAATGCTGGAATGGATATTTACATTCTGCTCTCCCATTTCATTTTATTTAATTCCGTTGCTTCTGTAACACCTCTGGTTTAACGTGGTTTCTCCATGTCACTTTGGCGAATGCTGGAATGGATATTTACATTCTGCTCTCCCATTTCATTTTGTTTAATTCCGTTGCTTCTGTAACAGGCGCGGCGTGGTAGTGGCTTGCGCTTTGGAAAAGTTCCTCTAAACGTGTTTAGGGACTCCATCCGAGCAGTGACCGCACGTAGATCCTTCCCGCTCCCCTCACTTCATTCCTTGTTCCCGGAGGTGACCCTATTGAGAGCGCAAGCAAAATAGAGCAAGGATCAAGTGCCAAAAGTATCCTTCCCTGTCCCAAACCATCCATTCCATACAGTTACATTGCAAAACTATAAATATAATATTGGTTAACTCTGTATTTTGTTCAAGATTGCGTTTTATACTCTTGCTTTCAACGAAAGAGAGAAATAATTGTAAAATATAGATCACACTACTCCAAGGAAACTCCGCACGAAATAATTACGTATAAAAATAATTTTAAGTAATATACAGAGAGAAAAATAACTTACTCTCGAGAAAGCTTTACGTGAGTGGAGGGGGCTGGTGGTCTAATTTTCTGGCATTAAAAATAAGACACGTTCCTTCTTTTTCTATGTAACACAATTTTTTTTAAAAAAATAATAAATTTTGCAGTTTTAAATTGTTAGTAAAACCGCTCATACAGCGACATAACAATTTATATCAATAAATTTAATGAGATTGTTATTATTTTGGTTTATTTTAACAATGTTAGCCCAATTTCTAACATTAGAAGTGCTAATCAGTAAAACGAGACGGGAAGGCCTAAGAAAATCAAATTACTCACTAAACATTTACTGGATTAGTTTGTATTTAAATATGTATTTGCCTCTTAGCACTGCAAAATGAGACAAAGCTAAAGAATGTGTATGTACAGTGAGGTTATTTCTGTTACGGACCAGCAGACTGGTTGAAGCTGGTCATCAATGTCCATTCGGTAGTTTAGGTAGCAACTTGTAGTTCGTTTGAGGAAACATTTGTCAGCTAGTGGTTGTGTGTTCGTGTGTTATTTGCTATTTTCATTGTGTGCTAATTTCATTAGTTATGGCGTTACATAAATATATTCTTGAAAATGGGTTCTTTTGTACAATACATATGTGAAAACGAATTCTTGCAGAGAGGTGATAAACCGATTCGCAAGAAAATATTCTGGCAATCGTGTTCTAGGTAGAGAAACTGTTCGCCAAATTGTTAAAAAGTTACAGGAGACAGCATCCCTCAATGACAAGAAACGTATTTTGAATCGCCGTGTTCTTAAGAAAAAAAGTTAGATGAAATGCAGACATTTCCTACACAGATGCCTGCAATGTATTGCCGCTGAGGGACAACATCTTCAGCATCTCTTATAGCACAGTTATTTGCATATTTTTATCAGATTAAATTTCACATTCCATAAAAATGTAAATACTAGCAATATGCGAGGCGAATCTTTGTCCCCTTTTCCAGTTGTGGCGGTTGCACTTGCGCAGTAAGCAGTCACGCTCAGGCGGCCGTAACTTAAATAACCTCACTTTATTTGCTATGCAACAAACTAGTTGAAATTTTACTGTTAAATGGCAAGTGCTATAGGCATATTATTAGTTTATTTATTTTGTCTTAAAAATTATTTAGGTTCATAACAAAAACCATTTTTTTTAATAATAGAGAATAAGATTTGACACAATTTCCGTTATATGTTCAGTAAGGCAGCTTTTCTCAAACTGTGGTGCGCAGGACGATTATTCCAAAACAAACAAGAAAAAAAATAACGTTTCAAATTAATTGCGGATCACATATCGCTGCGAATCACAAGGAAACGGAGCTTTGCTGCAAGCGTTTTCTTTCATGAAAATAATTGTTGAGCATATCAATGGAGTATGGAAATTCCTTGTAGCATACACTTAATTTCATCTATACGTTAAACAACTGTACTTATATGTTCATTTATTTTTATTTTTTTTATTTATGAATTTATTTATTCTAATACATAAACGGCTTATAGACCTGCATTTTTATACTACCAAGTCTGATATAAAACGAAGGGAATCGAAAGTAATGCTGTTTTAAAATACAAGTTATCAAAACATGAAAAACATATAATTTCTTTCGAACAGGTAGGAGCAGGGGGGACCTCAGAAACTTATGAATTATAAAATAGTTTGAGATGCGCTGCAAGGAAGAGTAGCACACGTCCCGTGATTGCCAGATAAAACAAGCTCGTTTTACGTCCTATATGAAGAGGTTCTCTTAACGTAGTTGCTGTAGTAGTAGGTTAAGATTAGGATCAGTATACGTTGCATAAGATTCTTGCACAATTTTTGTACTTCCGAACATGGAACAAATCAATGATATTCATAATAAACATCTTTTTGATAATAAGTTACATTTGCATTGGGCCTATGCATATTATAATTTTGTCTAATGTTTATGCTATGAATTTGCATATTTTAATAATGAACAGTTTTTGTCATTGTCCATACGACGATCACAAATAAATCTCACTATGGAAAAGTGACTTTTTTCAATTTTTGCACCTTTTCAGTGTACTTAAGCTATTGTAGCTCGTTTTGCTGCTGATTTCCTTTTCCAAAGCTCATTCTGAATAGTTTACCCTCCAGGGGAACAAGAAAGCGTTAATAATAACATACCGATCGAGGTGACATAAGCACTAACGATTGACACTCGAACTTGGGGAGTCTCGGACTCAAATCCCTTATGGCCTTAGGTTTTTCCGTGATTTGCCCTTTGTCACTAAGGCGAATGTTGATATAAACACTACCTTCCCAGCAATTATTTCACATGCATGACTGCGACCGAAAGTGTCAGGCGAAGCGGGCTGGTGCTCTGTGGCGTGGCGGTAGGTTGCGCTGCAGAGAAAGTGCCTGCCCTAGCATCTGGCGGGTTTTGTTTTGTTACCTCTTAGGGTCGCCATCGAGTGATACCATGGCGATACTGTTGACAATTGCAAACCTACCGGCGTCTTGGCCATCCTTTATATCCCTCATCTCTGCCCTTCCTCTCATAGATGGGACTTAGCGAAAGGCCCATTAGCGTAGCCATGGGGCTGAAAACCTCCTCTGTCCCTTACTATCGGTAGCATATTTTAATAGCATACTGGTAAACATAACTACTCCAATACTAATTATAACTACCTCTGATTAGCCCATTTAGGATAGTTGAATAACAATTCCAGTTAACAGAATTGAGATCAATCTCAGATTTTTCAATCGCAAATTCTCAATTGTTACCAGGCTATAAGATTTAAACAGATATTGCAAACTTTGTGTGTTCAACTGCAATGATATTTTAGCTGAGTATCATCTGCTTGTTTCAGGTGGTTGACATAGTTGAGGCTGATCCAAGCTTGGGGGGAGATCCATCAGCAAATAGCAGGTACGTGGGAGAGAACAGATTTAAGTAATCAATTCATCTCTTCAGGGATAAAGAAAGCAGAGACAGTTTTCAGTTTGTAAATTATCAGCCTCTCGTAAAATAATTAAGTATACAAAATATCCTTCTGAAATTTAATATTATTTTTACTGAAAAACGTACGAAAGTACACACATATTTCCACTTTGAAATAAATATGAAGAATGTATGCAAATGCAGAAAAATTAATTCTGGGATAAATGTAGAGAAGAGACACACCCACAACTACGCTAATGTATTGATAAGCTCGGGATGAAACGCCACCTCAATTTCTGCATTTGTGACTAAAAGCTTCGTTTTAGGGAGAGACATGGTCTTGAAATAATAATAATAATAATAATAATAATAATAATAATAATAATAATAATAATAATAATAATAATAATAATAATAATTGATTCCACAGTTTCTTAAAATTTTCCTGGGTGATGAAAAACCCATGATGAAAAGGTAAATGAGAACAATTCCAACTGTAGTAGCAGTAGCAGTAATGTGTATTTATTACTCATTCTATACAAGCATATTTCTACAACATCGTTCGCATGGGTCTTTTGACCGTAAGTCTTTTTCATTACATAGACATCTTAGAAAAATATAACTTGCACTTCAAATCAAATAAATATACAATAATTACGTACACACACTCACTTCCTCGCTCAAGCGCACACACATTCAGACCCAGAGAGTCCGTCCACTCCAACAAAGCGCTCCTAATTCCATGGACGTTGCGTAGAAAAGAACTAAGGTTTGACCAGTTTTCTTCCTCTGCAAACAGATCCCAAACATGCTAACCTATCCTAGCAAAGTCAACTCCAAGCGCAGTCAACCTCCCCTGTCGGCACCTTGGCAGTCTATTAGAATGTGCTACCAGTTTTATTTGTATCCAAAAAACTACATATTCTCTGCCAAGCCTCATCTGTTGTTTTAGTTGCCTTTCACGCCCCCCATCTAAGTCACCTAAGACCTGAACTATTTTGAGAATTCATGAAATAGTATACATCTGATTTTGTGTTCGTTTTCTAAACTAAGTGATATTTTCTCTCTGCATTCTGCCACTATCTTCTGTTGGTTAACTTTCATATGTCTTTGTACCTTCCTCCATACTTCTTTACGGTTCCATGCTCCCTTCTTCCACAAGCATTCCATCATGTTCTATAACCTTCTTTTAATTTTTATTTCCCAGTATCTTTGACCCCAATTACTAACCCGGTGTTTGCATTATAAAGCTTTTATATTATGCGCAATCAGTACTTTTTTTTTTTCAATTAATAGTGTCTACATAGCGCCCAAGCCGTAAAACCCCACAGTTGATTGTATTCCTCCGCACTGCTAACACTCTCTTTGGAAATGTATTTTGTCGCATAACTGAGAGGTGTACGTCATGGAACACCGACTAGCAGAAATTTCTATAATTTGAGATCTCTTAAGTGCATTGGCCAGAATTGCCATACATGCTGAACGGTACGATGAGCTGAGAAAGATCAGGTGACTGTTTCAGTTTCTTCATAGTCAATGCAGTAGAATGTCCAGTTTCACTGGTGAGCCCTCTTTGGATAAAGTTAAGTGCCTGACAGTTGTAATTCCGATGACCTGTTACTGAACATATTATAGTTAAAATCTTTCCCAACACATTCTGAAGCATTGCATTCGCGGCACTTCACAGATCTATAATTGCCGGAATCCCGCTTTAGATTTAATGTGTTAATTTTGTACGAAGAAAGCGAAAACTATTTTGTAATAGAGTTGCTTGCTAGTGTACTAGTGATTTTTGTATCAAACTAATGGTTTTACTTGATCATCAGCTCTTGTAAACTCTGTACTCATGACCGGGTTTTCTTTCTTTCTTTTTTTTTTCTTTCTTTCTTTTCTTTTTTCTTTCTTTCTTTTTTTTTTTTTTTTTTTTCCCCCGCACGGGAACCGGGTCCGAAGCTCACAGCTGGATATACCGATACTCGAGGATGCATATCGACATAGATAAGTTGGGAACAGTGAGGAGTTACTTTGTTATTGCGTTTATTTTTTCTAATTGCCATGGTTCAAATATTTAATACAGATAATGTGCGTTATCATGTGCTATACCGTTTTAAGAAATTAATCGGCTGCTCAGGGTCGTACATAATTTCAAGAACGCTTCCCGGGGGTTCATCCATATGACAGATATTTAGTGTAAAATAGTGTTTAAATTCATAACATCAGGATTAGTTTTGGACAAGAAATACAACACAGGAGTCATTTGTTAACAGAGAAAAGAAAGGAAAGCAGGTGGATGATATGGTAGCTTGATTAGGACAATCACCACTAAAAGCTTTTGCATCGATAGCGAACAAGCAGGGATCAACCTTACAACAGCACATTGCTAATATCTCCTCTACAATGTTACTAAATTGCATGCCTTACTGCCCACCGAATCGGAAAGAAGAAATTTCAGAAAGTAGCACATTTCATTTACTTTGCCGATCGCGCGACGGGGTGGATGTGGGCAGCTTCTCTATGTGCTCCCGGCTGCCGGCTCTATCCTCTTGCGGGGAAAAACAAATGAAGACCCATTCTCATTATAGAAGTAGTGATGTTGCTTTTAGGACTTGGATTGTATTGCATTGGTAGGAAGACAGGAGGAATTTTTGGTACTTCAGCTGTGCTCATGAACTGACCGTTTATACTTAGGCCCCCGGTGGAAGGGAGACATCTGGCGGCCAGGGTCTAAGGATATGTAAACAATATTATTTCCACATAGAGCACTCAACGTCGAAACAGAAACATTTCCAAAGCTCAAGCAATGGCCACACCGCGAAGAGCACCAGCCCCTATTGCCTTACTTTCGACCCTGCACAGAACCAAAGGAATTAAATGAAGCGAAATGGGAAAGGGGAAAAGCAAACAAATGAAATATTCGTCCCAGTATGCGATTAAACCACCACAGAAAACCACGAAAAATCCTTCAAGACGGCCAGTCCTAAGGGACTAGAACCTGGAATCTAGCGACAAGCAACTGAAAAATATAAACCAACATATTCCCAGAATGAATTCCTCAAATGATATGTATATACTCTCACGTTTCTTTTTCGACTTCTCGGGTAGTAACAATTCGCACGCAATGTTAACTGTATCTTCTGGTTCACATGAACTCGTTAATAAATAGCTGCAACCTTTAAAGTGTTTGCCACAATTTTCAGTTCAGTGGTCGCATTTTAAGAAACAATCACTGCAAAAACTGGGCGTATTCCTTGATATTGTTATGTAAAATCAATGTAACATGAAAGTCTATTATTTGTTACGTAGAATGAGGAAGAGAAAAAAAGTTACATTCAGTTGGTGTATTAAGTAGAGTTGACCAGTTTCAAACTCTATCGCTCAGGTGCTAACAAGTCATCGACTGTCAACTACTACTTCTACTTTACAGCTGTCCTAAACCTTAAATATCTCAAATCATATGTTCATCTCATACATTCATTATCTCAACAAAATTGACGAAGCAAAGATATTCCTTGTTTGGATACACATCGTAGCTTTAGCTAGTGATATACGCGCGAGAAATGGCGGCTTATTCATGACTGATTCAATTTCAGAGCTTAGTATATCTTCAGCATTGTTCTGTTTATAATATGCCCCTTCCCCCCAAAAAATTTAGATTATTTCAGGTTCTGAAGTTGCCAGACATTAATTCAAACAACTACCTGTAAGCTGTTACAAAAAATTGGGAAACAAACATTTGTCACGAAATAAACAAGAAAAAGGTCTACATCCAAATGATAAAAATGGGTCGAAAGTGGAATCAAATTAAAAATGATAATGGCAGATGACTAACCCACAAAAAGGCTATGTACTGTAGAATTCTAACCGTTTAACAATGGTGATTTAAGAGCATGTATGCTTTTAATAAAATTATAATAGACATTGTTGAAGGAACAAATAATGAAAAGGATTTAACACATGTGCCCCATATCGCCAGCCTTTTTAAATTTGTGTCTGAACATATGGATGAAAACAAAATCTTAGTACTGAAAATCGAGAACTAAAAGCATTATTTGCAAACAATCAGGTACTTAGGAGTGACTCAGAAGACGATATACATAAAGTTCTTTATAGCTACCCAAGATACTTGAAATTGTAATTTGAAAATATATCCTAAAAAGACAAAAATCATGGCGTTCTTATAAATAATTAATCTGTGAGTAAGATAGATTTGAATAACATTCTTTTTGAATAAGTTACAAGCTTTAAGTGTTTACGACATTTTATTTCAATTAGACATTAAAGAAAAACTAAACAAATTTAGAATGGTGTGTTGAACAATTTGGAGGACGCTGAGGAATCATACCGGAAGCGAGACTCAGTTAAAGTTTTTTATGATGATGGCACTTCCGGCTCTAACTTATGACTGCGATAACTGAACATTAAACAGATGTGACAAAAAAAGTGGAATACATGTACAAAAAGTAGCAATATCAGAGTAAACATGTATTTCTGACGAAATCTACATTCTGAACCTTTAGAGTTGGCCAAACTCATTATAGAATCCGTAGATTGAAGTGAAATGATTTGGTAGAAGAAAGAAAAAAAAATAGTACCATCACATCCAAACAATAAATAAAAATACGTCCTAAACTACATTTAAAATATGAACCAAAAGAGAACCCATGGAAGATCCAGGATAAGTGGGAACAGGCCATAAGGTCTAGTCTGGGATAGCTGACAATGAAGGTAGTGGTGGTGATTAATCTACCCATTGACACTAAGAATGATTGTGTTTAGTTTACTTAAACACTTATTTTGGTTTAATTTCTTTCTCAATAGATGAACTTATTAGAAATGTATAAGATACACAAGCTATCCATGCTGTTCACATGAACGGAGCAATGACTATTCTTTTTAAATGTTGATTAGGTGCTAGAAAAAAACCTTAAAAGTAATCCCTTTTATTCGTGAAAACGTGGCTGTTATTCTTTTTGATGGCAACAAAGACGATGTCTGAGAAGATGAGTGCGACAAGGGATCATGATAAATCAAGATTAAAGGAAGGGTGTGTGAGCCGTATGTTGACTATGGTGCACCGCAGAAAACCCTAACACTGGTTTCTTGACCGGTACTCATAAACATATGTCATAACGTGCCTTTTGTAAAATGCACAATGCTCACTCTGTGGACGGTGAGTTTGAAGCCGCTGGGGTCAGCGACAAGCACTGTTGAAGCGACGACACAATCACATTTCTGCGTAGTACAAGATGCAGTATGCAATATCACACGTTAAAAGTATTTTCTAAACCGATTATGTTTGTGTCATGTGCTGATGATTTTTGTTGTCCTTATTTTCAACGATAGTCTTTCACAAGTAAGTGCTATTATAAATAGCATTGGCAAGCAAACAGGAATAAGAATCCATTTGAGAACAGAAGATATCAGAAGATTCGTCAGGACTCAGGAGTAATTTGCAAACCTCACTTTATTCCTTATGTCGCTGCAGTTCTAAGTCATCATTGAGCTATTCCTTCGGGATTTAGGCGGAAGAATTTATTGACAATCGCACATGATACTTCCGGAGCGTAAGTTATGCTCGTTATGTTCGACATTTAGTATAGCGCAAAAAGCATGCAACTGAAAGCTGCACAGTTCTAGGAGAAACAAAAGTATTGTCTTTAAAGGGAAGATTTAATATATCCAGAACCACACTACAAATAAACCTCAAACAATGTTGCAAAACATTTTAGGGAGATATATTTGCACTTTAATAAAGCTTGAAAAAACTGTGTTTTGTTGTCAATTTGGAGTCTGTAGTTCGATTGATTTTATTTATGGACGCTCATTAACATCTCAGGTCATCAGCGTCCCATTCAACTCAGGGCGTGAAACGGCCGACAAATTTTGCTAAGAGGCTTCTTCTTTCAAGCTTGAGGTTCTTTATCGTGCCGTAAATGTACGACACGGTACCCATGGCTTTACTTCCCTTCCGAAGGAAGCCATACTTAGGGCTTTTACGCCCGAAAAAATCCATCGGTCCTGGCCGGGTTCGAACCCGCGATCTTGTGTGCAGGAAGAAAGTATGATAACCACTACATCACCAGGACCGACAGAGTCTGTAGTTAAAATGCTTCCTGAAATATAAAATTTTTGTCAAAAACAACCGTGTTTTTCAAGAAGCACATGTCTACAAGTAACTAGCACAAGGTCTTAATTGTGGTGCAGTTGCTAGGGAACAAAAAAGTTATAGATGAAATTAGTAATTAGCTTATTTTGCCGGCATTTTGCGAACAATTTCCCTCCCAATTTACACCTAAAATCATCAAATTTTGTATGCTATAACTTTTAAACGAAAGCAATTAATTCAGCATATTTACTTTATTGCATCTCAGAAAGGGGGGTGGGGCAACGGAATGTGAAACATGCAAGTTACATGTATTTATTCTTTTGTTTCGTTTGGAGCCTAGTTGGTTCATTACAATTAATGACAGTGTTTTTGTAAGAAATGAGTTAACATGCTGTCAGTACGAACATCAAATGACAAGTTATTAGTGTGCTCAAAGTAACAGCATATATTGAGCAATAGGGACAGCATTAATTGTGTTTAAGAATTGCATGAATAATATATTAAAGCTATACACAGTGATTGAAGCGCTGCGCAGTGGACATTCACTTAAAAGCTGCAAACTCTGTTGGTGGATTCGTGTCTAGTCCAGCAGAAACCCAAACCTCAACTCAATTGAGAATACCTGAAAACTCATGTTGTACAAACTTCCTCCAGGAAGTTGCTGATTTGCTCTACTTCAAACATATTCCTGTAAGTATTACTTGATGTGTTTTTACGCGTATTGAGGCTACACTTTGTAGGGGATTGGTTTGCAGTTTCGTTAAACTTATAGTGTATTTTGACCAGGAAGAAGCGATAGGGGGAGTTTCCCATAAACGTTGTGTGCATGCACCACCTCAAACCTCATCTCTCATCACGCGCTTTCCCAGGAAAGTTTGCCTCGAGTTTTAGGCAGACAGTTGTTGCGTTACAAAGTTGAATTAAATCTCTTTTAAAAATATTAAGTATTTTAGTGAAGCATTATATTAATGGGACAGTGATATATATTATATATTGGGAAAACTTGCGATTATTTCAATATCAGTAAAGAAGTTCTCATGCAGCATGGAAAATCACTCTTTTTTTTATAGTAAGGTGTTGTTGAATGGCAGGCAGGTAAAGTTTCCCGTGAATTGGTGCAGTATAATTTCGTTTTGTGTTAATAGAATGTAAGTAAAATGAACAGCATACAATACATACGTCCTAATTCCTAATGGAAAATTGAAATTGAAAAAGTGGGAAAAGCAGCACCAAGAGTAAATTTCAGTAGAAAGTATTCAATGTTTTATGTAGAGTGAGCCTCTAGTTATTAAGATTCTAGAATCTTGCGATTTATATTTAGCTGTAGCAGTAATAATGTTGTGCACCCCGGTTTTATGCGATGGCCAAGAAGTATCTTCAATCAAGAATGATAGTGCACTCTAGAGGCAAATTATAAGGGAAGGGTTATTGAAGTCAAGGGACTCTATGACAGATTTACATTATCAGTAAATGAGTATGTGAATTCAAATTAATGTGCAGTAGTGTAGGCACACATTTCAACCAGTGATAAGATATTTCTTTGGTGCCTGTGTCCTAAAAGTGTTCCATTGTTCTGTCTCAAACACTACTACAAACAGCGGTGCAGGATCCCCATTAGTAAAGTTAATCCGGCATCTGTAATTCTGTATACTTCAAGCAGAAGGCCGTATGCTCTGACGTACAAGAGCGGAATACTTTACTCCTGCCAATTAGTTTATGACACCTTTCGAGAGGGCAGAACAAAGCAAAGCATTTCTTCAGACGAGTTGAACTTGCATAAAGTTACCTCTTAAGAAGGACGTTAAAGATATATGATAATAATTCCAACAAAGTAGATCGACCGACAAGCGTACCTACCTCCCTACAAAAGCTGAGATTTCCCGTGCTGTACGCGTGGCACCATTCTCTCTTCCAGTCAGTTGCGAGCGGGATATAGAAATAGTTGCGCAGTTGTGTTGTACAGTCGAGAGTGAATTTTTATAAAATAATGCGGTAGTATTGTGTCAAAGCTAGAGGTGCCGTAGAGGAAGGAACTCCAGAGCAACATAGTCCGAAAGCACCGCTTCGTCGCCACCAGAACCGCCAGCGCTTCTAATGCCACTGCCGCCAGCTCTCCTACACAGCAGGCTGCCAATATTGGCAGCACCAGCTCTTCCGACCCGCCACCACCAGGCAACCTGACGTAGAATGTCGCACACCTACGCCATCCATCACAGCTGAACCACACGACAGAGAACCAAACCCACTACCGATCATTGACGCCGTTACAGACATTCAAAAGAGTCCCGCGCCACCCCCCAGACCAATGTATTCTTCGGATTACTCGCACTTCATGGTCTTCAGCAGTTGACACTTCCAGAATATGGTCTTTCCGGAGCCCGTTCACCACTAGTCCGATTTGTGTTTGTGGAGGCGCGAGAGGTCATGGAGTTCTTCTGCACGGTTTGGGCATATTAGACGAGCATCTTGACGCGGAGCCTGTTGCTGCAGCCGCACTGTTCCGTGCAGGTTATGCTGCCTGTATGGCCACACCGCCTTGTCATGCACCCATGCCACCGTCACTACTGTGACTCTGGGGTAATCATGATTTGGCCTGCCGATACAAGTACTGTGTCATATGCGAGGTCGTGGGGCACTACCCTTGCTTCCCGGGCCGCGTGCCGACGCCGGTAGACGATTTACTCGCTCACAGCCAGCGCCAACCAGGCCAAACCAACCACATCCATCGTCGATCGCCGATCCAACCAGCTGCCTCAGCTAGCCATAACTCCATTTTGCAAGAGATACTCAAGGCCAAGGACTGCCCAACGCCCTTCTTGATAAGGATCACCGCGATGATCTCCTCTCTTGGGGAAATCTTAATGGCCCTCCAAGTTACCACCACCACCAATCATCAGGATGCCGCCAATGCACATGGACTCATACTGGAACAGCTTATCGCCTTACAACCAGACTTGATTACCTTGAAGAAATCCAAATGTAGCACAACGCCTTAGACAGAAAGTTGCAGGAAGCCACCAGGAACAGATTAGGGAACGTCAATGCCACATCTGTTGGCTACGCCTGCATACTGAAGGCTCAACTAAACAGAAATGAAAATGCACTCAAAACGCTCAACCCAGGATCTGACCGCAATATCGGAAATTACGCTGTTGCAGATTTATGGTGCAGTAGTCGATACACCACCCAGAGTATCTCTGGCTACGGAGTGTACACATGCCCAACCTCCCACATCATGAGACATTTTCACGAATTTTTTTAAAATAAATAAAGAATACTGTCCCTAACCTTTACATCATATCCGCTACTCGGTCAGTGTGCCAGTCAGAATCTCTAGCCCCGATTGTCGCCGGGCAATGTACATTTCCCGCTCCTGGCCATTGGCCAGCAGCTTGCATGGGGTGCTCAAGCGGAATTCCGTAAGCTCCTCTCCTGCTTTAAAACCACCTTCTTCTTACTAACCTATATCTTAGCTATTAATGGGGAAAAATCCAATGCTGGGACATTCACTGCATCTCGTATATTCATCTTCAAAGCAACATCAGTTAAGATAGTTGTGTGGCAGAACGAGTCAGTCATTTAGTTGTAAATTTCCTGATAGCCCAGTTCAAACACGACAAATAGTATTAAAGTTAATAAAAAAGTTAAATAAAACAGATTCTATGACTGATGGGGAAAAAATCGAAAAGTGCTCATCAATTTATGGCGGAATTGCGCCGTATATTTTGTTCCACAATACTGGCTCTCTTTCATGGCCTTCTCGTTTTCTATATCTTACGAATTGTGATTTTCATCTTTGGGGAACATTGAAAAATAGAGTATATATTAAACAAACCCTCACACACTGGAGGAGACAAATATTCGAAACGAAGTTAGGTCCATTATTGATGGAGAGCTAATGCGTGTCAATGATAGCTTCCTAAGAGGATGTGATTGATTGATTTATTTATAGACGCTCTTTAACAGCTCAGGTCATCAGAGTCCCATTCAACTCAGGGCATGAAACGGCCGACAAATTTTGCTCATAGGCCTTTTTTTCAGGCTTGAGGTTCTTTTTCGTGCCGTAAATGTACGACACGGGACCCACGGCTTTACTTCCCTTCCGAAGGAAGCCATACTTAGGATTTTTACGCCCGAAAAAATCCATCGCGGTCCTGGACGGGTTCGAATACGCGATCTTGGGTTTAGGAGGCAAGTATGGTAACCACTACACCACCAGGACCGACTAAGAGGATGTGATTTATGTGTCAGGGAGAATGGGCAGCATTTCTCTGCACCTACTGTAAGAAAGGTGAGAAGCTAAGATTAATAATTGTGAAGCGGTTGAGAATGCCGCGAGTATACACCAGAAATCCCGGTGGCAACGCAGGGTCTAACTGCCGACCTGCTGAACTATCATTAGGGACTTTTAAACTACTCTCCCTGTATACTGCTGACGGAACACAGACACATATGGTCAGCTGGCGCTAATTATATCCGATACATCTATAATGCAATTGAACGTATTTAACTCCCCAAGTTCATAGTGCACATTCATAAAATATTCTAGCAGCACCACCGTTACCTTAACCTGTATAGCGTTGCATATGCTCTTTCTACAATTCCAGTCATGAATTTACCAGACATTCTTGCCGAGCCGTTGGAGGCCACTAGCCGCAGTTCAACTGTAGCATTATGCAAATATCATATGCGTTTATCAATTTGTTTCCTTTAGTATGTTAGCATGGATAAGAGTGTGTATTTATAAGGGGAAACTGGCAGTAATAACAATGAGAATATACTTCCCTATGTACTTTCTTACTGAATGCATTAATAGTTTAATTGTTGTTTTCTCTTTGCTGCAGTATTTTTGGAATATCTTTCCCGCTGCTTATTTAATAACCACTGTTATAAGGTGAGGGTGAATAAAATGATGGCTAGAAGCTTCTGTCCGGCAGAAGAATTATCTGGCATGTGTCCCATTTCAAGATGGATGCGATTCCACCTGTCCCGTAGGTGTTGACTTACAAGTTTTAAACTGAGATAAAATTTAGATCTCAAAATTTTGCCACCTTCCTTCTGCCTAGCATAACGTATGAAACTTTTTCTTTGTTCTGTATTATTACAACATGACAGCATGTCAATCAAGTGTTAAAGAGCACAAATAAATCAAATACAGTTAATGCGTTCATTTGACAGTGAAATTTAAAGTTTATATTATGCAAGGAGGGATAGGTAACTAAATAAGAGAAGATTTGACGTAGCTCTTTCGATATTTTCTGCAGTGGTATAAATTTTCAATGTAATATAGATCCCAGTCACTTCTAAATAAAGTAAAGAAACGTAAAGAAGCAAATACAATACCTCTTCTCTGAAGTGCATATGGGCTCTTGCCTTACAAGCGCCTAAACTCTCATATTGTAAGTTTCTTTCTGGCGTCTGTGCTATGTAAAATTTTATTGGAGCAAAATTGCAGTATCTTATTACTGTATTTGTATAAAGCTCAGAGTCGCGGACACTTCTTTATTTCTAGCTCCTGAAAACCAGTGACTTATTTTTTAGTAAATGCATTGTAGCTCTTTCCGGCTTAGACTTCAGGAGAATTCGTGTTGCTTTCCGGTTGTTGAACTTCTCACATTTATATGTTCTATGAGTTTGTGTTTTACAACTACTTTTGGGATTCTGTAGTTTCCATTTTGAATATGTGATTATACCAATATTGTTTTCGTCTTTGTATTGCGCTGTTCATGCTAATATAAGTGACCATTCGAGTACGGTGTGTTCGTTTTCATAGGACAAATATGGTAGGAGGTTTTATGTACTTAGACAATTCATATTCTATAGTTTCGAATTAATATTTTAAAATAATTTCACTATTTTATGAATTAATTAAATATTTTTATTAAAAGATGTCAGAACTACAAAAGTGCACTTTTCACATTATATAAACGTTAAAATTAGAATTGTGTTCATTACAGTACTGCATAAATCCCGCGAGCGGAATTTCCAGTTTATGTATTGTTGTATTACGTCATGGCAGCTGTTGAAATGATGAGTAGTGGTGACTCACTAGGAAAATGAAGCGTGTTGAGCAAAGAACTACAATTAGAAATAATATCTTTTCCTGAAATTCATTAAGATTGTCATAAACTTTGGGGAATGTACTTTGTCTAATGATATGTGCGACGGTATTTAATATGGGTGTGAAGAAGGGAAGGTAAATGGATGGAGTTTTAATTAATGAGGATATTAATAGTATTTGTGGATCAATGAAGTTCATCTTCTCCTCTCCCGCCGCTGTCTCGATGCGTCGCGTTGCCACGGCTATCGTTGGTAGATTTGTTGGAAATTTTGTTACCTTTTCAGGTCAACGGGGGAAATAGTCGGGAGCTAGGAAATATATAAGCAAAGTTCAAGACTGGGAATGACACTATTTATTTTCTTTTGTCACTAGTTTAATGTAAAGGGTCGCCTTTCTAAGTTTCTGTTGAGCAGTATTTATTTATTTATCGCTTCCCCTAACCGAACTAATTGTCTATCGTAACGTTTCCTTTCTTTCACTTTCTTTAGTTCAAAATGACTTTATTCTATATAGTTAGAATTAACTCTCTCTGATCACAATCATATACACTCCAAGATCGCTCGATTCTTTACTGGCTTAACTCTCTCTTCATCCTGATGATTCCCTGCTCACTGGCCGATTATTTATTCTTTATCTCCACCTTGACGGCTACATGCTTACTTACTGCCTTGCTCAATTCTATCTCTCCCGATTTGTATTCCCGATTGCTTGAAAAGCTAATATTTTATCAAAAGTTCCCTCGTCCGGTCGTTAGACCTTCTCCCATTTCTACAATTATTCCACTTAAAAATTCTCCCTATTCGCCGAGGGGCGTGCATATGGCTATTCTCAGATTCCTTATTGGACCTTTCATAGGCCTTAACTTTAAGAATGCTTCCATTTTCCCTTTTGGTTCCCACAAGCCTGGTCTATTTCACTTTCTATTGTTTATTGTCCCCTACTGTTGCCTTTTGCAGGCTAAATAAAACTGAGATTTACCAGAAGCTGAAAAGAGGCGAACCTTTTTCGACACAAAGAATCAAATACAAAGGAGACTTGGTCATCTGTTCTTCGTCCAATACACAAAACACAACTATCAACATACTCTGGCTTCTTTTCTAGAGTGTCTGTCGCCATGTTTTCATTTCTTACTTTCCATGACATACACAACAAATATATAATAACACAAAATAACTAAACTACTAACATGGATACATATAAATTGTACACACTAACCGTAATACTAATTATTTCTGTGATTGACTATGTTAAAACTTTATAATATTTTAATTAGGAACGGCGTTTCATTAATATTGCTTCATATGCTAAATTAAAATGGCATTGTTAATGTAAATGGGTGGAATATTCCGTGAAGTTGTACGTGATGCTGGTCATTGGAAATGTGTTACAACAAAAGAAGACACAACATTTACGGATAGACAAACAGAAATTTTTGACAGGTTTGTGACTATGAATGAGTTATGGGGTCCATCAATGTAATACTGAAACCAAAATGCAAAACAAGGAACGGAAGCATAATATTTGTACCCATCAAAGGGGAAATCATGCTGTCGGTTTTTGGAATGGATAATGGTTGTTCTGTTCGCTATTTGCGGAGGAAAGTCATAATAACAGATTGATATTATGCAAACTTCATTTCAAAATTAAGAAAAGCAATCAAGGAAAGAGATAGGTGTGCTATACCTTCGAGCTGCAAGTCTTTTGATGCAGTGACTGCAATTGATAATGCAGGAACTTGTAGACTTTACTCCCAGCGACTTCAGGCTCTTCCAAATCGTGAGGGGGGGGGGCGGCTGGAGACTGTTAAACAGTGTTTGCAGAGGCGCTTCCAGAAAGTTATGGAAATGTTAGTTTGATTATTGCTGGGGGAAGTGCATTAATCTTAAAAGAGAATATGTAAGCATTTAAAATTTAGATGAACTTGAAATTGGTAAGAAATGTAGTATAATAATCAATCTTTAGTCAGAAATAATCTTAGCGCTTCTTCCCTATGGGTATGTGCTGTTGTGGTTCTGTTTTAAAGTTAGCTTCAATCCAACATACCTGTATATGTAAATATAAACATGTTATTTGCATAAAGTCATACTATTATAAATATAACACTCACATGTAAATGTAGATAACAGTCTACACATTCATTTAATAAAATAACAAGATTAAAAGGGTTAGGTTTAAAGACATTTGCATGTCCTGAAAGATCATATGAACCATTTAAATTTAGTTACACTTAGCACCTATAGGAAGTCAGCCCACCTTTTCAAATGTCATCTAGTTAATTGTGTGATTATCTGCTATGGCGTTTTTTTTAGCGTGCCGCAAATTTATAACACAGGGCCCAAGGCTTAACGTTCCTTCCGGAAGACTTGCGCTTGAGGTTTTACTTCCAGAAAAATCTATTGACCTAGGCCGGATTCAGAAGAGCGCATCACTACTAGATCACCGAGGCCGATTGATGAAGATGATAACAGCGATAACAACAACAACAACAACAACAACAACAATAATAATAATAATAATAATAATAATAATAATAATAATAATAATAATAATATTGCGGGTCACCAAAATATGTCAAATTTTAATGTAACATTTTTAGTTTTGAGTTAGTCAAAACCGGTATATAGGTCTCTAATGAAAATTTAATGATTTCTATTCTTTCTTACGAGTCATATTTTTTACATGTTCAAGCTATTTGTCATACTTGTGCTTATTTATATTATAAAGTAACGTTTTGGTCATATTTTGCGAATTTTTCATACTATGTAATGATGGACATCTTTACACTTAAATTTAGAACTAAAATGTTTAACTAAAAGTCCTTAAGCATATTATCTGTACACTTTTTTTTTTTTTTTTTTTTTTTTATGATAGCCGGTAGCTTTGCTTCAATGCACAATATAAGTATTTAGGTCTTTACTCTTTAGCTCAATATGACCTAAATTTGTGAATTCTTGCGGTTTCTTTATTCGGTGTCGCCATAAATTTTGAATGTGATGTAATGCTAGCAAAGGGTAAAGTGAATGAAAATATTACTGCAAAACTAGAAACAGTGCTGTTGTCTAATGTAAGTTGTTTCACCCTTTCTATGATAATGGCATTCTTTCGGACAAGAGCCACTTCTCTTGGTTTTTTCAGTTATGAATATTTTTCTCCACTGAGGGGAATTACTTTTAATTCAAAAGTTTAATTGCGGAGATAAACGTTTTCATATAAATTGATGGGAAACGTACATGAATAAGCAATTTACATAAAAAGTTCAATAAATCCAGTTAATTAAGGTTATATTTTTCTTTTTAGGTCATATTTAATCATTTTAGCCCAAGAGTGCACCCATATATCTGATATTTTAAGTCATATAAATATTCTGCAAACATTATTATTATTATTATTATTATTAATTGTTTTCTTTTATCAAAACCTAAAAAGAAAATATTCCCAAATAGTGGGGACCATTATGCATTACGTGATTACTAAAATGATAACAAAGATTACCTTTCCTAGCAGCCATCTGTCCAAACATATGAAATAGAATATATTTTTAATAGTGTTTAATGCCCGTTTTTACTACTGAGGCACCACAGGCGATGGACACTGATGATACAGGAGATGAAATGATAAATTGGAAAAGAAACATTTTTTAAGGAAGGAAGCGTTCTAGTCCTAAGTTTAGGGTACCTTCCCGGCATTTACCATTTATGAGGACTGAGGAAAACCCGGAAAAAACCCTCAGTCAGGGAGGACGGTCCTGCGGGATTCGAGCCCCAGACCTCCCGCTCGCGAATCCGAGCCTTAACGACCTCTGTCACACTTGGCGGTACGCGACAGAATATGACTAACAGTGGCGGGTTCTGCGGGAGCGGTTTTGCTTCAGTCTCATCTGTGGCGTAGTTTATATGAAGCTATCTGCATAAAACGGATAGTGGGGGTTCGAATCCTTCTTTAGTCAAGTTGTCTGACAGGTTTTCATGTTTCCCCCCCCTAAGCTCAGCTGACTTTCACTTAGCCTTAGAGTCGGCCTTGCTGGTCTAGTGGAATAACCATACTTGCCTCGTAAACCCAAGATCGCGGTTTCAATCCTTACCAGGACCGATGCATTTTTTCGTGAATAAAAATCTTAAGTACGGCTTCCTTCGGAAGGGAAGTAAAGCTGTGGGTCCCATGACGTAGATTTACGGCATGTAAAAAGAACCTCAAGTCTGAAAAAAAGATGCCTCTGAGCCAATTTTACCGACCGTTTCACGCTCAGATTTGAATGGGACACTGATCACCTGAAATGTTAAAGAGCGTCCGTAAATAAACAAATCAATCGATCAACTTAGTCTTAAAGGTTTTTATTTCCACTGATTTTAGCGTGGTTTCATAATTAGAAACATGTACGGGATCGACAAAGAACGTTAATGGGTAAAATGTTATTTACTTTAATGTGAGATGTAAATGTTGTGTGTAAAAAATGCTAGATCATCATTAGCTTTCTCACATGTACAACAAACATATTTGATTATCAATGATAAAAACTGCGTAAAGACACAGAGAAAAGTAGCACAGTGATTGAAGCGGTACACAGCAGAAATCAACATAAAACTGTAAACTTCACTTTGTGAGTTCGTAAACAGTTTACTAAGAGAACGTTATGCTGCTGGTATTCCTTGACACAAGTTCCAAGTAGTGACTTGCTGACAATGGCCTTGTCCAATTAAGAATGCTTGAAACATCTTGACTGAGAAGAAACCTGCAAACAGAAAAAACTGCAGTTTGTGATCACTTATATCTGGCAGAAATTATACGGATCTAATTAAATAACTGATGTATAAGCTTCCATGTTAAGAAAATACACATAATATCAAGTACTTCATAATGTACAGTAAATCCATCTGTAACACATTTTGCAGTACTAACGATGCACAGGCAATGCGCTCAGATATATTAATTACGGGGACTGGTCAATAAAGAATGATTATAATTTTTATAGAAATGATTTCTCGTCCTAAAGTTTAACTTTACAATATTTTGTTAGCTTAATGCGTAGTTTCATTGTTGTCACTTCAGATTCCCGCCTTTGAGAAGTGTGAAAGTTTAAACAAGTTCAGTTCCGTCTACCTCAAATTGGAGATAACACGCGACGAACAACATACTGCTCTAAAATTCTGTTTTCGTCTTAACAAATCTTCATTTAAGGTCTATATAGTGTTACAGAAGGCCTATGGAGAGTTTATTTTTTCCTGTTGCACAACTTCAGTTTGTGCTCTAACGGGAGAAAGCATTAACACAGCGGCTGTCATTATGAGGGAAAATGTCGAATATTATTTAAAATACTTTTAGAAATTCTGAACACTTCACTGAATGCCTCCAACACATTGGTAGCTGAAAAGATGCGAATGATAAATGTTTGTGCATAGTGGCTTTCAATATTGTTGATTCCCGAGCAAAAACACGTTTACATGTAGTTAAAAATGATGTTACAGATATATGAGGAGTTTCTCTCAAAAGTATTCACTGCTCACGAAACTTACCTACATCTTTTCGATCCTGTTGCTTTTGCTCGGAATGTTATAGTGATTTCTCTTTCGATATTCAAGGAATGGTTTACCATCATGTCGCACCTGCACATACATCTGATACTGGGCGATACTACACAGATGTCTGAAAACAATACAAGGACATTTCACAAGCAAAAGGTTTCATTTCCGTGCAACAAACTGGACAGACCACCAAGATGATGCACGGCAGTCCATCGAAATGTTGTTGCTGATTATCTCATAAAAATAGAGGTGCAGTGTGTCCATCACTCTCCCTTTAGTACACATTTAGCCCCGAGTGATATATTCCTTCTTCTTTATTTATTATTTTATTAGTATTTAATGTCCGTTTTAAATACTGAGGCACCAAAGGCGGTGGGCACTGATGATACATGAGATGAAATGATAAACTGGGAAAGAATCTTTTTAAGGACGGAAACGTTCCAGGCCTAAGTTTAGCGTACCTTACCGACATTTGCCATTTATGAGGACTGAGGAAAACCTGGAAAAAACCTCAGTCATGGAGGACAGACCTTGTGGGAATCGAATCCCTGACCTCCCGTTCATGAGTTCGCGCCTGGACGACCTCGGCCACCCTTGGCGGTTTTCCCCTAAATTCAAGAAACGCCTTTATGGTGGGTATTTCCATCATAGGAGCCACTGGTTAAGGCTGCGGAGGTGATTGTAAAGGACTGTCAAAAATGGTTTGCAGTACATTCTTGAAGCCTGGTAGAAACGCTGGGATAGGTGCATTTCATTCAACGGGAAACTACTTTAAGAAAGATCATTAAATTTATGACAACGAGTAAAGGTATGTTCTAAAAAATGTGACGATTCTTCATTGAACAACGTCCTACATATTTGCGCTACAATGTTTGTATAATATCTTGCATGTAGAGTTTGAAAAAGTAATAGAGCCATTTGAATGTTTTGTCCCAGAAACAAGGCACTGCTCATGCTCGAGGTTCAGAGAACAGATACGCAAGCGGACGCAAGAGGGTATTAAAATTCACTCTGTTTCTAGTTTTGTGCTAATCCTTCCAAACCGCTTATGCAGGGATGCGAGGATAAATTATTAATGTTAAAAATAGAGTAGTGTTAATTAAACGCTGCGGTAAAATGGAATGATGGTAAGTGAATTGATACCTGAATAAAATATGAAACAAAATTTCTTGCTCGGCGGGTTCTGAACTGAGGGCTTTGCAAGCACGTTCTGTCACTGACCTACTTGAATGCTTGTAATGGACAATTGAGAATGTCATGTCTGTTATACTTTAGAGGTTAGCATGAAACTATATCCATGAGTTTGCAAATTCGGTTCCCTGAACACTCAGGGCCGTTTGTTGCATAATTCTCTTTATTTTATTAGAGAAAGACTGCCTTGGAAATTTTTAAAGCCAGGTTAAGCATAAAAACCCATAGCAGCTGGTAGTAGTTATTCCATTGTTTTATATTCTTAACAAACTGAAAATAAATTCTAAGACAGTAAAAATTCATCTGAAGTTTGTTCTTATCAATTTCGAGCATTGGGCTTGTACCATTCCTTCCCAGACAGGCAAGATGCCTGCTGAATGAGCTACTGACGTAAAACTTTCTGCGCGGCGTGTCTCGTTCCCACGAAGTTCGATTCAAATATACACAACGAAGTTATCTTGTAAATGGAGTTTACTGAACGAACTCTAAGAGTCGTTCATTAACGTGACAGAAGAGAACATGGACTTGTTTGTCAATTAATGAAACACTCGAGAGCTGTTGGACCAATACTGATATTCACCACATTCTTGTCATTGTAAAAAAAATATAAACTATTATAATTTTGTTTCAAGTTATCTGTCTATAATTTCAATATACGGAGAAATAGGGAATATACAGTGGGGTTATTTGAGTTATGGGACGACACAATGCGGAGTAGCCAGTCGTAAAAGCCATGTAATGCTTACGGAGGTAGAAGCTTGTAGTTCATTTGAGAATGAATTTGTCAGCGAGTGGTTGTGTGTTCGTGTGTTACTCAGTGCTTTCAATTTTTGCGTCCTATTTTTTTTTTTTTTTTAGTTATATCAATACATAATAATATATTGTTGAACAAAGGGTTATTTTTGTACGATTCGTATGTGAAAACGGACTCTTACCGCAAGCGGTAAAACAACTCGGAAGAAAATATCCTGGCATTCATGTTTCATGTAGAGAAACTGTTCACCCACTTGTTAAAAACAGGAGCTCTTGATGACAAGAAGCGTGTTACCAACCGCCGAATTTTACGAATGAACGTTAAATGAAATACAGGAATGCAGATGCAGGCAATGTATTGTCTCGGAAGGGTGACATTTTCAACAGCTCTTATAACACAGACCAGTGTTTATTATTGTTATTATTATTATTATTATTATTATTATTATTATTATTATTATTATTATTATTATTATTAGATTTAAATACAGCATCATTGTATGCTTTCAGTAATTTCAAAATAGTAACTGCACTCGCGGCTACTCTATCTCCTCTAATTCAGTTTTGGCTACTGCATTTCTCCACTAAACAACCGCAATCAAGCGGCCCGTAACTCAAATAACCTCACTGTAGTTATGCTAAATTAAGCAGTATTTGGAATTGTTTTGGTCCTGCGCTTTCTCTTAAACATTGCAACCCTTACAGAATAGGCTGAGATTGTTTTATAATATTGGAATGAGAAGTTCTCTAGAAAAGTTAATATAAACCTTAACTCCTCGGGCCTATTGCCGCAGGTGACGTTGTATGTAATGAAATAACGGAAGCTTATTATGGTCCGAAATCGACTAGTACCTATCGCCTTTGGAAGGTCGGTCCTGGTGGTGTATTTGCCTCGTAAACGCAAGATCGCGGGTTCAATCCAGGCCAGGGTTGATGGATATTTTCGGGCGTAAAAATCCTAAGTATGGCTTCATTCGAAAGGGAAGTAAAGCCATGGGTCCAGGGTCGTACATTTACAGCACGATAAAGAACCTTAAGCCTGAAAGAAGAGGCCTCTGAGCAAAACTTATCGGCTATTTCACTCCCTGAATTGAATGAGATGTTTAAGAGTGTCCATAGATAAAACAAATCAACAACAAAACAGGTTTTGGAAGGGAGGAAAAGCTGCTCGTATAACTAACACACGATATCGCTCCACCCAGCCTGCTTCATACAGCCGAAGACAGGTTCGATCTTTCGGACATCTGTCCGAATATAAAGTAAACTAAAGTGCATATTGCATCCTAGTAAAGTGTTTGAATGCTTATTATCTTAAAAACCACTTTACCTAAGTTAACTAAAGGCGGCAAACAAAAGCTTTCACTTTTACTATTGCCATGCACTTATTTTTCTCACGTAAGCACATAACTAATGTTTTCTTAGAAAAGGTAGCTGCTACAGAAGAAGATTGTGCGCAGGCGTAGGATGTTCTGCCTCTCTCATTGAACAGCTTCCTCTTTCTTACAATAACGTACTCCAAGTGCAAAATTACCCGCTCTAGGTCTACCTTATCAAGAGTTATCGAACTCAGGTTCACTAATTGGCTAAAGGTGCATTACATCTGAGTAAGTCCCTATTAGAATGGAAATAGTACTATAACTTCATCGCGAGAGAGTGGATTTTTATGTGGTAAAAAATGTAATGTTTTATGATTTATGTACCAAAACGCACAAAAATGTATCATGTTTATCTTGATGCACAAAAAATATTTATTTACACAAGAATCCGCTCCCTAACTATAAGTTTATAAATGGAAAAACGTTACCTATAGCGCAATATTAACTGCAAGTTCCATCAGAGTCGCATTGATCAACAAAAGTAATCTCCAAAATACATCAAGAATGCATGTCGATGAAAAGGATGTCAGTCTGAAGAGCAGAATATACCTGACTCTAAAACGCTCACTTTCACGTAATTTTATACCCTGCAGATTTTGAGCAACTTTACATATTTTTGCAAACATATTTCAAAATTTGTATTTAACGTAACTGGGAAGTGTATGGCTTATGTGAACATCGAACTCATTTTATAGTGTACTAGATAGATCAGTATAAAAATATATGTGCAGATTTCTCTGTATAGAGCTCATGTTTACATGCATTATAGTCTGTTTGGAAAAAAAATTAAATTTTAAAAAATGTTGGGAAACAGTTGTAAAAATATCCATTTTTTTCTTTTTCTCAAAAACTAGTTGAAGGAAAGGATTAAAATATTCATGTATTTTAAACTATTGTATTTCATGCTACCGAACTACAGGGATTTAACTACTAACAGTACTTCTGATTTCTTTTTCCTCTATGAAAAAATTGAAGTCAAATTTACAATTTAAATTTTAAGACAAAATATTATATTTTATAAAATTTGTTACACTGACAAATAGTATTGTAGCTCAGTTAATTTTAACAGTTTTTTTTACACAATTGTGCAAAATTTCAACGTTGTATCTATAACAGTTTTTGAGAAAAAGAAACCCATGTTTACGAAAATGTCATTTCAAGATAATCTGAATTGAAATTTAAATTAACAACCATGACTCCTATGCTTTCCAGAGGAATACCAGTAATAGCACATTCTCTGTTGCCTTCTGATTGGCTAGTCTGTACCTTTTGACTGGAGATTCCTTTGAGGAAAGAATTACAAAATTTGCCTGTAAAAGTTACCATAAATATACATGAAGTATTTAGAATTGCAGTGAAAGGGGCGTGGCACACTAACATTAAAGCTATGTTTTTTTTTTTTTTTTTTTTTTTTAAATTGTTAAAAGATTGAAACTCCCTATAAACCATATATATTTTAAATAAGAAATAATTTATTTTCACAAAAATAGAAAATGTCAAATTTGGTCATTTTATACTTCTAAGTTCCCTTAAAATCGTATGACCCTGTTAATAATTTTAATTCAGGAAAACCTGAAAACAAACTCAGTCAGGGAATGCGGCTCTGTGCGGAAATCGAACCGCATACCTTCTGCTGACGAGTCCGTGCCTTAACCACCTCAGCCACCTATGGCGATAGATTTTTTCATTAAATGAAGACGTATTTCGATAGACGACAGAACGTTCAAATTTTTTCCCACATTACAAAATCACAATTAGCTATGTCCTCCAGCCAGTGACTACAGAAAAATGGGGAAAATTGGGATAATTTTGTTTGAGGATTAATTCTGAATAAAGTTCCTACTCTGTGGCACGACCGTCCAATCCCAGCGTTTCTGCCAGTCTTCAAAGACATGCTAGAATCAGAACCGCCTCTGCAACCTTCACCACCACTACTGATGATGGAAAATAGCACCCCTAAGGCGTTTCTTCAATTTGGGGATACGAAAAAGCTGTAAGGGGCTAAATCTGAACTTTGGGGAGGATGAGGGACACGTTTCATATTGATTTTTGTGAAATATATAGCAACAGCATTTGCGATGTGCGGCCGAGCATTATCGTGGTGCAGCATTCAGCTTGTTCACGGAAATGTGACTTTTGCGTGTAATACGTTCTTGCGCATCTATCAGAACATCTCTGTAGAGTTGCTCAGTTACAGTTTTGTGTGTAGATACGACATGCTGGTAAATCATTCCTTGATATCGAAAAATGAGATGACCGTAACTTTCGCAGCAAAATAAGCCACTTTTGCTCTTTTTATGCTGTTGACGAAGGAGATTTTCCCAGAGGGCTTTATTGCTACTTCTCCTGATCGAAATGATGTAACCAAGTTTCATCAGCAATGAGTACCTTTGAAAGAATCTCCGCATCTTCCTGTAACATCATCTTCAACTACATACGAGCGTCCTTTTGTTCGGGAATGCACAATTTCTGATGGTGTTTTTAAAGTTACTTGCCGATCCTCTCTCGCGGTGGTATTGTTTTTTTCCGTTAGCGCACAAATTGGAGGCTGAGTGCACCTCCCTTTGAAATTGATCGCCTACGCTCTTGAAACATTTTAACTTCGAACTGTTCTGTAGGGAGGAACAAACTCTCCATAGGCCTCCTGTAACATTGCATAGGCTTCAGTTGCGGAATTATTGAGACGAAAGCAAAATTTCACAGAGTATATTTGCTTGTCGCATGTCCCATCCATTTTGCTGTAGGCGGAACTGATCATGTCTCAACTTGCACACCTCCCACATGCGGTAACCGGAAGTGACATCAATGGAACTAGTGCCACGAGTGCATTTCGCAATAAGCTAACAATATATTGTAAATTTAAATTTTAACTCGAAACATATGTCCATAAAATAATTATGATCATTCTTTATAGAACAACCCTCGTACAAAAGTAATGTTTTCCGAATTGTCCATTATCTCTAAGAAATTGTTTTAATATGTAAACTGATAAGAACGACTTCCATATTATTCTATTGTAAAGAATAAGGAAAACAACTCTCTTGTAAATGATAAGTGGATCACTCATGTTTTGTGTCAATCTTCGAAACATGGCCACTACATTAAATGAGTTTTCCTTCTCCTTTCTTTTACTTTCACTATTGACGTTCGGTCTGGCTAATGCTATCTTTATCCGTCCTGTTAGACGCTGTTCTTCTTTTATTTCGTTCAAAATAAAAGTTTGAGATATTGACAAGAGCTTTATCCCTTGACAATGCTAGACATGTAACATACCTCGCAGTTAACGGAATGAGGCCGACGTCCACTAAAGTGAACGTATAACTCTCTGGTTACCTTAGGGAGCAAGTTCTGTGTTGATAACCGCATTCTTCTTTATCCTTTTCTGTTTCCTCTCTACTTCCCTTGATTCAAAAGCAGCCTATGTTACTCCTGACTCTCGATAAGCGGGAAACTATTAATGAGAAGCAACTTATTAACCCGTAAACGCTCAAGTAAATTATAGGTTTTAGATACATTTAATTGGTAAACTATTGAAAATAATATATGGATTTAGTGTTTTTTATAGACTATTAATTGTAATTCAGTATAAAGTTTATAATGAAATACCCATAAAATATGTATATTACAATTACAATCTTAATAATCTTTTACTTACATATTTCCCTTTAGATAAATCCCAACACAAACATTTCAATGTTTACAAGGTTGTTATAAAAGCAAAAAAGAACCAATATCACTTTATATAAAAAATTTTCCGTGACTTTTAATTAAGAAAGCTAGTTTTCTCAACTTTTTCCAAACTGAGCAGATACAAATTTCGTTATTTTTTTTTTCTTCTTCCCTCCCTCCCTTCTTCCTTCCATCCCCTTCTCTCCTCTCTCTTTTGTAATCCGTTGACCAAATGTTTATGCATTATTCTTGCAGCATCTTATTACTATTTTTTCGAAGTTAATGCCCAGAAGCACACCAATTGCCACTTACGTTCATATTCTATAAATGAATGTGTTATTTTTAAGCTTACACAAACAACAATGGTTAACGAATTGTTTTAAAGTATATTCCAAGCTCATAGGTATTTCATTTAAGAGGCAAAATTCTCAATTTTTGGCTATTGTTTTTTCAAAAAAACTGATTAGTTTACATGTAAGAGTAACCTTTCAGCAAAATTTAAAGGAGGGTTTTTATAAATTGAATAGTTACATATGTACAGATTTTAGAAAAATACAGCTATCAGAATTCACACATAACTTCATTTTGCCCTGAGATGAACACTTAACACCATCAACTCGCCGTTCTTCCTGCGATACTTTCAATTATTTTCAAATCGTATTATTTATCCATTCTAATCCCCCCCCCCTTTTATTTTGTCTTTAATTCTTGATGGAAAGTGTTGAGTAAAACGTTCTGTTTATATTTGTTAACCATTTTTTCGTTTATTTGATATGTTCTAAATTCTGACCAGACATATTTGTGTTTAGTATCATCCAATTTAATGCAACTCTTGTTCTTAAAACTTCGGTGTAAATTAAAATCTCTTAGTTTAAATTTATATTACGCTACCGTAATGTAAATCCGGTACAGCTATTATTAGTACGATTTGATCTTTTTTCATTTTTTATTTTATAGTTTTAGAATGTTGCTTATATTTTCATACTTAAATTTTAACTTATATGTTTTTCTCTGCCTTTTTGTACCGCATAAACCAAACAATTTATGATTACAGTTGCCCAATCGTTCAGTTATTTAATATTAATTTTAATGAACAATTTTATATAAATTATTATTATTATTATTATTATTATTATTATTATTATTATTATTATTATTATTATTATTATTATTATTATTATTATAGT
Source organism: Metallyticus violacea (assembly GCA_030762175.1). NCBI lineage: Eukaryota > Metazoa > Arthropoda > Insecta > Mantodea > Metallyticidae > Metallyticus > Metallyticus violacea. The sequence goes on along the minus strand of CM060846.1, from coordinate 278,512,655 downwards.
ATTCTGCGCTTTTACTTTAAAATTACAATCTTCAACTGTATAGTTTGAAACAGAAAGCGTTTGTGTAAATTATGTGCAAATTGTCATGTTGTTTTATTTCCTGCAATAATTGAAATGCTAAATATTTTTTTTTGTTGAATCTTATTTTTAATTGGGCTTTTTTTTCCATTTTTCAAAAAAATAATTAGTATTACATTAAAAAGTGGGTAATATACTACAGTCTATTCTCATAAATTTTGTCTATTACTTAATTCCCTTCTGCCTTTCCTTAGAGCTGCATTACGTCTTTAGTTAAATGTCCTGAATGATAAAATGCTTTTTAGATGTCAACTATAGTAATTAAAATTTGAAAATTAAAATGTATTTAATTTTAATTCTCTTTTAAAATAAATACATTAACCGTTGTAAATATTCGAGTGCGGAAATGAAAAACTACTTAAAATTCTAAGCTTATGCCATAATGACCTTTTTTTCTAACAGAGTGTTCTATTTTGAAAACATAATTAAATTTTCTTAAAATATTTGCATAATGCCACGATTGCTTTATCAAGACAACCTTTCCCAGTTCTAAACTTCACTTTATTTTATAATTGTTTAATGTTACACTGATAAGCAGAATTTTGGCTATTACCGCCAAGGGTGGCCGAGGTCGTTAAGTCTCGGACTCGTGAGCGGGGGGTCTGGGTTCGAATACCGCCAGGACCGTCCTTCCTGGCTGAGGTTTTTTCCAGGTTTTCCTCAGTCCTCATAAATGGCAAATGCCGGGGAGGTACCCTAAACTTAGGCCTGGAACGATTCCTTCCATAAAATCCTTTCCCAATATATCATTTCATCTCATGTATCATCAGTGTCTACATCGCCTGTGGTGCCTCTGTAGCAAAAACGGGCGTTAAACACTATTCATTCATTGGCTATTAAGCTACGGGTCTCAAGCTTAGGTTAAAATGGAAAGGCAGTCACGTTAGAATATGTCAGAATTTAAAACTAGCCTACAAATATAGAAACTGAATAATTATATTTTCCTCTTTCTGTTGCCTTTACGGACTGTTGAGAAATTAGCATCTTGTGAAATGAATTGAAGTGATGGCAAGCTTAGTCGCTGGGCCACACAGGAATTGTTTGAAGCAATACATGGTTTGCCGTGACATGCTTTTAGTGGCACTGAACTTATCGTTAATGGCGTAGTTAGCGAAGTTGGCAAGCAACATTATCATGGGTTCTCTCTTTGTAAGAAGAGCAGACTTTAAAATATTCTCCATGATCGAATTTCCACTCAGGTAGGCATTCTACTACCACAATCGTGGACGAAAATAAAGTGGCCACAATCTGTCCTTCCAGTTGAGTAAGGAATTTAAATCAGTCAACTTGTGAAAGTACCTCAAATTCATTTTATGGCATGTGTTTGCAAACAGCTTCTACGGAATGTGAGAAACGCTTTCTTGATACTTTTACTTGTGTTTTCTGCACGCGCTTCAAAAGGGGAACATGCTGCAGTTGTCTGCAATTGGATTCGTACCATGACGTCACTCGGTTCATGTCGGGACTACTAACTATTTATTGTGTTGAGCATGCTTCGTGATTCGGACGGCGATGCAAGTTCGCATCTGTTGCGACCACAGCGTAATACAAATGAAGACGCGCTATTTACATTTATAGCACGGAGTTGGCGAAACTCAATACGCCAACTGTTGCTTGGAATCAACATTTCCTTTAAGAAAGTTTATAAGGGATGATCTCCGTCTGGCTGGTTTTTTTTTTTTTTTTTTTTTTTTTTAATTTATTTACGGACGCTCTTTAACATCTCAGGTCATCAGCGTCCCATTCTATTCAGGGCGTGAAACGGTCGACAAATTTTGCTCAGAGGCCTCTTCTTTCAGGCTTGAGGTTCTTTTTCGTGTCGTAAATATACGACACGGGACCCAGGGCTTTACTTCCCTTCCGAAGGAAGCCATATTTAGGATTTTTACGCCCGAAAAAATCTATCGATCCTGGCCGGGTTTGAACCCGCGATCTTGTGTTTAGAAGGCAAATATGGTTACCACTACACCACCAGGACCAACTTTCCAGGCTGTGCGATTAGAACATTAGAATATTTGAACATTTGATCAATTCAACCAAATTCTAGTGGGAACCGCGCTAGAATGAAAATAACAACTGTCCCACCTAGAGATATTTTCAGAAAGTAAATTTTAAAATTATACAAAATGAAGATTTTTACTCCTTGTACTGCAAAGGTAAGCCATGTTTGCGTTCCGTTTTACTGCAATGGACTTTCATTGTTGTATTTTGTCACACTGTGGGTGGAACTGCTGAAACACGGAACTGTGTTAATCCTTGTGTGCATTATATCGATTATATTTTTTTTGACATTGCCAGCATTTAATGATTCAATGTTTATGAAGCTTTTATTGTCTAACTTATTGCTTTATATATTTTAAATCAAACAAATTGTGAACTTGTTTTAAATCGGAAAATATTAGGAAGCATATTGAATAGTAGTATTTCCACTTTTCCGGCTCAAAAAACTACCCTGTCGTTCTTTACAAACTGCGAAAATGTCGCAGCTATTACCTGATAATTAGTTCGAACAATTATTTTTTTTAATTTGAACAGGTTTTCATTATACGTGCTGTACAATAATATATAATAAAATGTTAATTCCGCTAAGATCGGAGTTTGTATACACTAGTGGAAAATGGTGACCTTCATTGGACGTGCATTTCCCTGTAAGACTGGAGTTGAAGTTCCACCAATGCAGGCAATTGAGCTTGCTCAATCGTGTTTATGCTCCATTTTCAGTTGAATTTCTGTATGAAGTGAACGATAGACTTTCTACTGTGTATTTGCGTATTGTGAAATATGCCAAGGGTGAGATATACATTGGAAGATACAATATATATTATTTCGATCGTAATGTTCCAAAGAAATCGCACAATTGCTGTAGGAGAGAATTTTGTGCTAAATTTCAGTTCTCTTTCGGAACTGAATTTTCAGATTGGTTTCTGATCTTTCATTAACAAAAAGCTGAAATCAAAATGTCGGAGAAACTTAATGAAATAGGCTATCGATTATAAACCTCTCCTCGAAAGTCTTCAAAACGATTAGCCCAACAAATTAATTTATTTGTAAGCAATGCGAATAAAGCAACTGAGCTTCATCCATACAAATTTACTGCTTTACCTGAATTAAGCACTGAAACAACATATCTCTCAGGTAGTTTACAATATTCAGGAAAATGAATTACGGCGAGTGCCTGAGAATATTTTTAAAAGTATTTAGACGTGTCTCACTTCAAGCATCTTATTTAATGAGTATAATAACTGTGAATTACTATTTACTACTAACAAATAACGAAAAAAATATAATAATAAATAATGGCCCTCGGCAGTAGCGAGGCCTTTACGCAATAACTTCCTGTCGGCGAAACCAATTTCTGCGTAGTGTGCTTTCTTTCGTGCTTACAATAGTATCTGATACTGCTTTTTGTGTATGTTACAGAAAGCCTTTGCTCTGAAACTTAAGTTTATGCGGTAATTGTTCGTAATATATAAATTACATAGATATTTTAGGAAATGTAAAAACCTAACTCTAAATAGGTTGCATATTTTTACTAAGTAGTTCCATCGTTTAAAAATACTATTGATAACTTTTTATTAGTTCTGTTCTTTTTAACAGGAGACGAAAAATCACTCAGCGTAAGTGCTGCGTAGACAGCTGTTTGAAATTGTGAGGTAAAATAAATGATAGGAAATAACAATGCATACACCTAGTTCATAATATACTGCTAAGAACGAACTATCCTGAGGCATTGTCAATGCTAATTAAAAACTTTCATGATTTTATCTGCGTTCAAAACTAAAAGGTTCAAGAACTGTAAATCATTTCCTGCAGAAAAACAAACTGGCTTCAAAAAGAAAACTTGCTTCTCTATACCAGTCTTAATACCAGGTTAGAGAACTTGTATTTAAGTTTACATAAAGCAATGAATATGAAGAACAGCAAATCTACTTTCAATGGCGAGGATATCAATCTACTCTCGACAAGGAGTGTAGTAATAGTGCCAGATTTTGCCTGCACGGGGCCGCTCCGGTCAGGTGGTATCGCGGCAGTCGGAGAGTCTGCAGCTATGCCTATCGCGTAAGTTATTAATACTTAAAAGCCATTAACCCACCATTATCAAGCAAGAAGATTCTGGAACTACTCCACTTCATTTTCCATACATTTTTGGCATCGGCTTATGAAATGAACCCTTTTACCTTCCGCAGTTCCTTATAAAAAGTGGAAGATATTTCCTCACGAATGTTATTTTTCAGTTCATCTAATGTGTGTGGATTATTTTGTACACTATTTGCTATAATGCTCTCCAGAGGTAAAAATCGTAGGGCGCTAAATAGATACAGGGGACATGTTTTAGTGGTGACTATATCGTCGTCATGAATTGCATGTGGGCTATATGTGCTATTGCTGGAGTCCTTTTGAAAAGTCGAGAACCTACATTTCTTTGCAGTTAATGCACTGAAAAAGGATTGCAAAATATTCTTCACATACCTGTCACTGTTAATGGTTTTTTTGTAACAAAAAAAAAAAAAAACAACAATGGGGCCTATAATTCTCTCACCGCTAAAGGAGCACTTCTATATTCTGACCATGCAGGTGTTCTTCGTGAAGCAGGTTAAGGTTTTTTTGAACTCCAGTATCGGTTGTTTTGTGAATTAGCATATCCACTTAGGTGCAACATGAATCGTCCGTTAAGAAAATTAAATTTCTCCGTCATAACACCATTCAAAGTCAATTCCATACTTGCCTCCTAAACCCAAGATCGCGGGTTCGAACCCGGCCAGGACCGATGGTTTTTTTCGGGGCGTAAAAATCCTAAGTATGGTTTCCTTCGGAAGGGAAGTAAAGCCGTGGGTCCCGTGTCGTACATTTACGGCACGAAAAAGAACCTCAAGCCTGAAAGAGAGGCCTCTGAGCAAAATTTGTCGGCCGTTTCACGCCCTAAGTTGAATGGGTTGCTGATGACCTGAGCTGTTAAAGAGCGTCCATAAATAAATCATTAAAAAAAAAAGTCAATTCACAAAATCTACTCGTTAATGCAGGGTCACCCGGTTTAAGTTCTACCACTACAGTAACTTTATGGCGTTTCAACTTCGGTAGCTTTGTACCGTTCGAACAAATGAATAAAAAAATTCCCGTTTGCTGAGAAAAAAGTTGAAGCGATTTTTAGGAAGAACGTTCCAGAGCGTGTCCAATGTTATCTAACGTTTCTTTTGTGAGTTCCGTATGTGGTTGTGTAAATTTTTTTAATCAAAATATTTCTCGTTTCATGAAATGTATTTGCGAATCGAATTTCGACTTGGAAGTTGAATATCAGGGAATCTCTCTTAAAACAATCTCTGTACATCACCAGCTGATTCTGTGCGCACGTATGAATCGTAAGTAAATGTTCTTTTGGAAATAGAATACATGAATTTATATTAACGTAATCAATACACTGTATTACGCCGCCTAATGAATACTTAATACACTGTCACACAACACACAAGAACATGTTCGTATGTTCCTAAGGTTAAACTCGTACTGACCTTTCCTCCGCCTCCCCGGCCGACTTTTAAGCATGGGAACGGGAACGAGACGAGAGCTGCAGAGCTCGGTTAACTGCAGCCTCTACATGTGGAGGGGTTCCGCGAAGGACGAATCATCAAGTAGAAGTAATATACACTATGTCGAAAAGGGGATCAAAATACAAGAAAGGATAAAGCAATGAAACATTTTGTAACAGGCGTAAGTGACGATAAAGCATTATCGGTTCTTACCAATCTATTGTAACAAAGCGACAATATCATAAGGAAAGAAACTAAACGTGGCATTTCAAATATTTTTTCTCGTATTTCATTGCCATTTATTAAATTTAATTGTTACACCTGATCTAGTACAATAACAGAGCTAAATTAAATACTACTAGTAAATATTGATATTTGGATAATATGGCGTTACTTCAGAACGTCAATGAATCAGGAATTTTTTCCCTTTTTGTCCCTTTAAAAATTGTATTTTCTTTTGTCTTAAATTTTTTAATTCCAAATATCACGACCATGGTTTTCAATTGTTACAGATGATGGTGAGACAGAATTCAAGGTCCAGCCAGCTGCCGAGAACATTTCCGTGAGAGGCTATTAATGAGGACAGTAAACAGTTCAATTAAGGTATAGTATCGTTCCTTTAATGTATGTGCCGTATGAAACTCGTGGGCATGATGCACAGAAAGTACCTCCGATGATACCCTCAGCTTATTCTTGGATAGCTACATATGAATGTTTCTAGAAGTTCAGCTGTATTATTTTGCTCCTAATCGTGTTAAACCCAGCGTTTAACAGCAAACTTTATAACCTGCTTCCGGTTCCTTTCATTAATCGTTGATTTTGACACTTATTAACAATGTTTGTTTCGTTCTTGTTATAAATAATGTTATTTATTAAAACATAATGAGTGAATGACAGTTTCAGAATAAATTACTAGCAGATTTAATCTGCTAAATCTACAGAACTGTTTATATTTTTGCGCATTTCCAAAGCAGTAAGTATGACAGCTCTATTACCCCTACTTTTCCACTAGGCTGTCTTTATAGACAATAGAGTTTAGTTCTCAAACATGTTTCTGTCTTAGTCTAAGTTCTTAGCATAGGCGAAGAAGAAACAGCACTCACTTATTGGGCATCGATCCACAACCAGCTGTAAAAGCGAAAAGCTCAGGTTCGAATCCTGTGTGAGTCAAGTTTCCTGGATGAGATTATATTCAGAGTTTTCTTTAACCCTGAAATGGTGCCTTAAGACGACGAAGGACGCCAGGTTCATTTGTATCGACATTAATTCACTTATTGCAATCATTGTTTCAAAGGCCTTCGCAGATGGCATCAGACTTCAAACGTTTACAAATAATGTAAAGTTATCCTTCAATTTAAACGCGAAAGACCCGTATAATTCTGTAAAATAAACCACCAATGAAAATATTTCATTTTAACTGGAATGCTTTATATGATTTATTGTCTGCTTCATTGTATACCACGTATAATTAAAGTATCTATTACATAATATAATTCTATGTTATATTACCTTATATATTTGTATTTACAATTACAATTCCTGCAGTTACTTTCGTGAAAGTTCAGAAAGCGAATAAATTGTATAAAATAATAGTCCCATTTCTTTAGAGAGGTCTGGTTGACAATGAATGAATACAGATACATATTAAATAATGAGTAGGTGGTATTAGCAGTATTCTCAGATGACTAGACACTCAACATGGCAAAGGTGGAGATCGGGGTTGCAGTGGAGAACTGAAGGCAAATACCTCTATCATTGTGAACTTTGCTTCCCGCGTGAAATAGTTTGTAGCAGTTCTTCTCATTCACCTGCATACATTCAATCATGACGTGTTGCAATATCAGAAAGACATTATTCAATGTCTTCGCAGAAAGATCTTCGCAATGGCAACAAGCTCATTTACTGTGGAGTGTTTAGGACAATGAGTTTTTCTCAGCACTTTACTTAATCAGACCTATCTTTGTAAGACAGCATTTTTGCTGGTATGAAGCTGTTGATCAGAAATGGCTCGCCGCTGACCATCTCCAATATTCCTCATTTCTTCCATTGATCACATAAACTGCATAAATGACAGATCTTCAAATTCATGGGGTCTTTGCACTTCTTAGTACATGTTCTGAACTGAGCACCCAAACAGAAATGAACCACAACACTTTAATCAACGTTTCAGGCACGTTTCATGTGCTCTGTGACAGTCTCTATTTCAATGATCTGTGTGTACTTCGTTCTTCTCTTTGGTTTCTAGAGCGAATAAGGCCGTTGAGGAAATGCGGCTATTATTTTGGGACGGAGATGATAAAACACGAGAAGCTAGTACATTAGAGGACATCAATTTTTACAATTCTAAACCAGTAAACAATTTCAATGAACAATTAATGTTAACTGTAGTTCACATACTTAGGGCTCACTGTAGCTTTCGAATGAGCATAAGAAAAACAAAACTTTTCCAGATATTAGAAATTATTATGAATTATTAATTATGAACTTATTCCTTATTCTAAAACATATCTCGATATACATGGGGTCATTTTAATGAAAATGAAGATATAAATTGAATTTCGTGTTTCTGGAAACAAAGTAAACGTTATAGTGTGCTAAAATCTTCCAATATACGACCAAAAATCAACCCAAGCTGCCACTTATGATAATACCTGCTTCCAAACTGTAACAGCCGACAACGATCAACTTTTCAGTTTAAGTTGATAAATATTCCAGTATGTAGACATAAGGCACATATTTATAAGAACTTAAGAAGCAAGTATAGCAGATTTCACTTAGACGCTTTCCGTAAATGATTGCTTAATGCATCTCACTAAACTCTACGCGAAATTGAACATCTGGTGTCACAGTAGGATATGTCTTGTTATTTGCAAGCATTATTTTTGAGTTATGCTTATTTATGTTGATAAGTCCTCACCTCTTCTTCATTTGAACGACTCTTGTCGAAAATCAGTTCTTGGCAATGATAAAACCTCTTGGAAATTTATGAAGTAAAATAAGAGAAGAAAGTAATTTATAATATGGGAGGGCAACAAAACTTTAAATGTTTAAGAACGTGATATGAAAGTTCTGTATATAGTGTTAATCATCTACATCGCAATAATTTCAGATATTGCAGTCTTAGAAAAGCAATTACAATGGTCTGCCTGTTCAAAATTTATATCTTATATATGAAAATATTTATTAATAAAATAAAAATAATACATTTCCTAGGACTGTAGCACACTATTCTCGAAACTATTGTTTGTCGCCTTATCCATTAGTCACTGTTCGGTTAAGTCATACGACACAATAGATCATTTAATCGTTGTTTATTTAACCTTCGGTTTTTAAGCGAATTGTATTCGTAATAAGTCACGCATATTAGGTATGTAAGTTCCATAGGCAAAATATAAGAAATAGACGTTCATGCCTTTGGAGCGCAATATTTATCTATGCAAAATAGAAGAGAGTGTCATTCCCTCTAGACTGAAAAGGTGTCCTTGAATTTTGGGGTGTGTTAAATACACAAGTTAAGCTATGTGATGAAGATGATGAATTGTAATAGTAGTGCAACAACCCTAAATGCTGACGCCTTGTTCACTCTCTCTGAGCTTGTTTAACACCCTGAGGTAGTGGTTCTCGAACTTTCATTTAAAGAACTCTTTCTGTTAAGTTTTTACTCAAATTTTAAAATCCTAAACTTGCAGCCCATATATTTTAAAATGATTTTCAACACTAGTTTGCAAAAAGAAAGATATAAACACACACATATATGTATCTTTTTTAAAAATATTGGCCTTTTTTCTTTAGTATATCATAACACTATAAAAAGAGATACCTGAACAAAATTATTAGCCGTTTCACGTCTATGTAATACCTTATTTCCCTGCCAGATTGCATAACTAAACTTTCCTTGGTAGTCGAAATCTCCCACATAGGTGGCGCCCATGTTCCAGGGTGGGACCATATACCGTGTGATCAGTTTTGTTTTCCTCCGGAATGTTTTGCCCATACGCGAGCGCAACGGTCATTAGCCGACTAGCCGGGGTACGGTGATCAGCGAAAGAGTAAAACAATAAAACAACAAACCATACAACAATACACAAACCAATTTAAGAGGCTCATTAGGTGGTGCTGAAATGAGGTGCTGAAACTACCCGCCTTCATTCATCATGCATTTTTGGCATCTCTTTAGGAAATTATTCATCATTCGCTACAGTTCACTTTGAGAAATACGGATAACTTTCTGACGAATATTATCTTTGAGTTCTTTTATGGTGTGCGGGTTCGTCTTGTACACTGAATTTTTAATTTACCCCAGATAAAATAATCGGGGGACCGAGTGGGCCCCAAATCCCTACTAATAACTGTGCCTTGTGGAAACACATTGTTAATTGCTCTCAAGGAATTGTTCGCAGTGCGAGCAGTGGCAGAGTCCTGTTGAAAAAAATATGCATAATCACGTTAATTCTCTGAAAAAAAAAGGAGGAGTATGATATTCACACAAGTAAAAGAATGAACTGTATGCTGAAAAAAATTGGTCCTTTAGCTCTTTCACCCTTAGTTAACACATATGGGTCGTACATAAAGACACGCTGTGCCGTTGTATACACAAGAAAATAATACACTTTATGTATACTGTCGAATTAAGAAATGAATAACACACACCCGCGAATAGCTGCTCTACGAGTGCGGCAGTCATCAAGGTCAGCAGCAAGCAAGAAGGCTTGCTACCCCGTCCACAACGCGGCAAACGAGTGGGAGCTCTCTCACAGGAAAAATCCCGCGCTGCGGTCGAAAGCATTACTGACCGCACTTTACTTATACAATAATAATCAAAATAATGTTACAGTCAAAAGAATAAAAATTGTATAAACACATTTATATTAATAATATATAATGGCACAGCGTTATTCTTTAATTTTAATTCCCGAATAGCGGAATGATGCTGTATTTCACTCACAAGCCGTCATATTTCGGATATAATAGGAGAAATATGCTCCTGAGTTTTGTTCTACATTTTTCAATGTTTTTTTTTCATAAATAAATGTTAAAAATGAGTTTTTACACACATTTGTTACATTCATGGATTTATTCGCATTTCGCTGCCGAGATAAGCGCTGTTGTCATGGAAACTATAACGACAAATATGAGCACTCTGCGTTATTCACATTGCCAGTTACCTATTTGAAAATCCCTCCGGAACAATTAATCTACCTCAGTTTCATTTCAATTTATTCACTCAAGAATAAGTGCCGTCAACAGCACTCGACCGGCTTCGTGGTCGACCTGGGAGAGTTTGTAAACCGCAGCTCTGCAGCGCTAGTCAGTGGTTTGTACTTTCACTCTGCAAGAAGGTGCCACAAACGTTAATTAAAGGGGTTTAATTGCTTTTCAGCCATCCTGTCTCTCTGCGTGCCTATCCGTGAATTCATGCACCACCTTATTACGTAAGATCACTAAGGGTATTGTAGAGGACATTTGCATATACCGCGCTTCAGAATTTGCTTTTACCACTCGCACAGGGTTTTGCCTCTCGGTCAAGGCAAAACCAAACCCACGGCTGCCTGTCTAACGTTGGACTTCCGAGCAGCTGTCACCAGTCTATATTCCTTCGCGAAGACTTTAGAGCAACATATTTTCGTGTACAAATGTTGTTATAAGTACGAATCAACTCGTCGTGCTCGTAAGGAATTTATTAGGAAATTTCCTCAGCAATTGCCTCTTTCCAAAGCTGCAATTCACAATATTGTGAATAAAATTGATAATGCTATTTCAGTGCAAAACAAGAATCACATGCGAGGACGTACAGTTTTAACGGAAGACAAATTAAACGAAATCGGCACAAATCTAGAACGTTCGCTGACAAAACCACTGCCGAAATTAGCACAACAAATTTAAGTTTGGTCTTCTGCGCTACAACAACACTGTTAAAACTCAGTCCCTACACTGTGCACGTGTCAATTGTCTACGATAAAGTGATCCCGTAGCACATATGCGTTATTGTGAGTGGTTTCTTTCATCAGTGACTGAGGGGTCGGAGTACAGCGCGGCCGTCTATGACATGTCCGGTTGACGAGATGCAAAATCCCGTGCGGACGGTAAGGATATATTCTGTAAGTCTCGCATAAAGTACGAGCAAGTGTGAAGTTTGATACAAACATTTCCGAGTTGCATAGGGCATGTATCTTAATACACAAACAGAAAGAGTCTACAAATTTGCTCTAGTCTTTATACCATGGTTATCCGCAATGCAAAAGATACGTGCTGAGTAGCCCTTCACACTTAGACAGCATAGTTCCTAAATATGTAACCAGTGATCCAGAAAGCTGATCATGGCTAAATAGTGATCTTGTAACTAGAGGCGTCCCTAGAGTCGCCAAGGGAGGATGACGGCCCACCCATAAAGAACACCTTTCTTTTGTTTCAAATTGAACTGAAGTTGTGTCAATAATACTAACAGTACTATTGTTTAAAACATACGTTTTGTGTAATGCAAATTATTCTTTTCTATGCAGCTTGAAATAGCATATCATGCATTACAAACGGAAATATCAAGACAAACTTATCAAAGCGATTGAACTTCTAATCTTATTTCTGCTAAGAAAGAAGTCTCCTGATAGCTTCCTTTCATTGTTGGCTTATCAGTAAGTAAAATGAGAGAGGAAACGGCCGTTACCTCCTCTATTGCATATCATAGACACACATGCCATCCGCAGAAAAGAACTCTGTATCAATGGCGAATTATTTCAGAGACGGTGATAATGATGAAAGGGTGAAAGAACTACATTGACAGTTTCCTGATCTATGCTTTCATTTTTGTATGCCTACCTTCGTAAATGAATGAAAAATGTTTCGATTCAAAAATAATTTCGGGTTGTCTTGGCAAATACTTTCTCATTTTGAGTGGTAACTTCTTAATTTATTTTATTGCTATGTGGATTTAATGTCAAATACTTTCCAATCTTGACCAAGAACTAGGCACTAATATTTTCTATTATCATATGTTATTCTGATGGTAGATTAATCATTGTCAATACTTCGATACTTTCTCTCAGTATATCGAAGATAATGTTGCATTTATGTATCGTGATGAAATTTCATATTAAGTGTAATTTTCTGTTTCAGTAACAATACTTGTTACATTATGACATCATTCGGAATTATTTAATAAAGTTAAATAGTAAAACAGAACCTAAGCAGTTAAATACCTAACAATTATTATATCCGTTTTCCTGCATAATGGGTTTTAAATTTCAAAGGATAACAAGATTTGAAATGTTGGTAAAATATTTTGAAAATTATGAAAAACTTTGTGAAAATTTGTTATTCTCAGGGTTAATTTAAGAATAGTATTTACATATAAAGTAATATATGATAACATAATTTACTTGAATCAATCTGTCTTCAGTAAATTATATTAGCTGTGCAAATAATGCCTTATATTTGAGAATTTATGAAAAAAAATGCTCCTCAGAAAGTTTTTATATTTAAAAATGTTAAATTTTGTGAAAACTCGGTAGAATTGTAACATTAAACGTGCATCTTTTACAGCCATAGAAACGATATTGTTATAACATATTCTTATAGCTGCCATTAAAACTTTGGATTAGCATGAATATATATGAATATATAACTTAAAATTGGAACAATTTAATATACAGTCAGAAATGTATGTGCAGAATAGAATGTTTTGGGCTAATAATGACCACAAAGTGGTATCCCATACTACATTCCCAAGTCTTGCTCTCGGGATGGGCTGTGCCTGAGAAGCGGTCCTTCTCGAAGGACATTGGTGTGTGTGCCTTCACGGTGGAAAGGATTGCTCCAGTTATTGGCTCCTCGGAGTACCTGAGATACTGTTATTGGCTCAGGTAGGCAGTCGCCAGCGAACGTGCACACCTCACAGTCGCGGCCGAACATTTAGGTTTAATGGAGAATTGTTACGGAAATTTTCAACATACTCAGGCTCTCTGCTCAAGATCTATCATAAAGTAAAACAGATGTGAATCTCTATATTAGTAATGCACAAACATTTATTTATTGTTGATAATAAATAAACGTTCCTACCTGAAATATAGCAAATGTTTCTTCACTTGCTTTCGTTACGAGATCTACCTTTTGTATATACTATAATTATACCATGTACATGTATCAACATGTTTATAATGGTCAGCATGAAAATAAAAATAGTTTGTGATGATTTCTTCTAAATCCTGATAACGATATGGAAACGTAATTAGATTATTCTGTATAAAATTCATTCTAATGCTATAAATTCGTTGAAGATGATTATGATATGCATTTTTTGGGCAAATATTATTATTTGTATCATTTTCGTGCATTATCCCATTATAAAATATTTAAAATCACGGTAATTTCCTAAGTTCTTTAGTTACAACTGTGTACAAGATTTAATTTTAAACCAATCAGAGAATTATTACAAAAGCACAGAGATCCAGCTTCCAAATAGAGTATCCGAAGCTATCGAGAAACGAGTCAATGAGGATGCATAGATGAAATGTGTTTTCTATGAGTCTTATAGGTGAAATATGGTGTGATACAGAACAGAACCACTACCTGTCCATAACACAACTTGGTACCGGGGTAAGTTTGAGCACAAAATACCAACATTTAAATATTATTGTATTGCAGCGTTATAACTAAAGTATGTTTAAATGTCTAGAAATCTATAAATGTTTAAAATAGCAGCAGCATTGCTTCACAGGAAAATAAATCGATAGATTATGTAAGAGGTCCGCCACTTGATTTAAGGCAGTGTTGAAAGATGATGATGCAGCACAGTTCAGTGTTAGGTCCCATTCACAATGAAATTTAAATGTAACGTAAACTTAAATGAAAAAACTAAATGCTATGTATTGCAATTGAACCATTTGCAAAGAATCACGTAAACGTAAAAATAAACGTTATATTATACGTAAACTTAGAATCTTGCAAAGTCCAAGGTTTCGCATCAACGTTTAACTTAAACTTAAGAGATCAGCCAACCAGAACACAGCTGCTCTGTTTTAGAGCACTATAGTAGAATTTATCCATACGCGGAGCACGGACATCAAATGCGACTCTTGCTGCTGCAAGATGCAAGCCCTGGGCGACGGCGGAGAGAGCCGAAAGTAGTTATTTCCACAGATATAGTTAGATAATAAGGCTTTCAAGAAAATAATACCACGTACAGAATGCGTTATAAATTGTTATTCACGATTTTTTCCCTACTGCATTCAAAGGAGATTTGCCACCATTACAGTGATTTACCCGCACCTATCAATTTATATTTACGAAAAACCAATGGGTCCACCGGTTTCTAGGATTTACCCGAGGTTAGCGTTAGGTTAATGTGGGTGGGTGTGTGTGTATAACTTGCTTGAGTTATCACATCTCATAAAGTTTCTTAAATTTTTACATTCTTCTTTCAAAATCCAGCAATAGTGCAGTTATTAATCTGACAGCCCTGGAATCATGTCAGACTGGAAGAATATTTTTTTTTTTTTTTGAGTAGTGTTTAACGCCCGTTTTTACTACTGAGGCACCACAGGCGGTGTACTGGAAGAATATCAATAACATATTCCATGATTGTGCATGCCGGAGTGCATATTATATCTTCTTTCTGCGCCGAAAACTATAACTTTAATAAACAGTTTAGCAATCAATAATTACGAAAATAGTATATTTATAATGTTATTCTTTGAAAATAAGCTCAAAAAAAAACAAAAATTACGACTGCTGCGATATTGGTAACATTATCCAGATATTTATTTATCGTTTCTTTCACATTCCTCTTGGTGGGAAATAGCCTAACTATTTCTTTGTAACAAGGGACCTTTCGAAAATACTGGAATAAATTTAAAATAAAGTTTATAATTTATTTATAAACATTTAGAGCTTCTACAAACATTGTATAACACATCTGTTGAAATTCCACTTTTATTCATTTCTTACCATAAGCGTGTTAACTAAATTAGTAGGGTGAATATCAAGATTCGATGAAAAAGAGAACTCATTGACTTAGATTTGGTGGCGTAAAAACAGTGTTAATTAGTGAAGTTTAATCTTAGTAATCATAGACTGCTAGAGGTAAATTTGCTGCTAAGCCCGATCGAATAAAATATGGGAAATGGTAGAATTGGAAAATGTAAAACTGTGGGGAAAAAGAAAAAAAAAATGCAATAGCAGCTTACTTTGTACTTTGTACTTTGTACTATTGTACTATCATTTATTTTAAACAATTTTATTTCCCATAAATTATTTCTCTCATGAAGCAATTATAGGTTAAACAAAACTGAAAATGTATTTTTTCATATTACTGCACTACTCTTAAAACGTAAGTGTTGTTTAATACAACATAAATTTAATTCATATTTTGATCATAGATACTTTAATTTATGCGTAACAATTTACTACAGGTGATTGAAATCGACTTACAAACTGAATTTCCGAACTTATAAAATATTATAGGAAAAGTCCTATATCATTTAAAATTGTAAGTTGTAATAACGAGAAAATATAATTGCCATTGGTAACGCGTGTCATTTCACTTGTACAATAGATTAACTAAACACATCATTCGCCATCATACAACTGAAGCAAGATTAAAGCTGTATTTTGAAATAAAAAGTATCATCAAAGGAGTAAAACGTTAATTGTTGGGGAAATATAAAAATTGTCCCATACAATTTATGAAAAAAAATACTAATTAATGTTTATTTCACTGAAAAGAAGTGCGTACCTTAACAGTGAAACCTCTTGATACATAGATATTTTATTGCATTCATTAGCCCATTCCCTTAATCTGCAATTTAGGATTTTGCAGTTACTTTATGGAACAAGAAATAATAGTGATGTACCCCAGAAATCCTTGAAGGTTTTTTTTCATTTTTTTATTTTATTTTTAAGGGTTTTCGGGCTCTCCAAAGGAACGTCGAACTGTAGGGTTACGAGTGTTGCTATGAAGATACGGATAATAATAAAACTAGGACAGTGAAATGTTTGTTTAGACTAATGCAGGGACACCAGTCCATACTTTGCGCCAAATTCTATAGACACCATACACAAAATGTAACACCAACGTTTTGGATTGTAGATGTGGAAACATTACTCAGGGGAATTTGTCTCGATTGAATTGCAATGAAGTAATGAAAATAATAAAAATGCATGGAAGAAGGTTATAAAAAAGCTAGAAGGTATTAGCAGGCAGTAAATCGAGGCAGAATGTAAGACGATTTGATTTGATTTATTTACGGACGCTCTCAGGTCATCAGCGTCCCATTCAAACCGGGGCGCGAAACGGCCAACAAATTTTGCTCATAGGCTTCTTTTTTCAGGCTTGAGGTTCTTTATGTGCCGCAAATGTACGACACGGGGACCCACGGCTTTACTTCCCTTCCGAAGGAAGTCATAAGGTTTTTACGCCCGAAAAAATTCATCGGTCCTGGCCGGGATCGAACCCGCGATCTTGGGTGTAGGAGGCAAGTATGGATACCACTGTATATTATAAGGATTGCGACTAGTATAAAGAATGACTTGCTGCCTGAGAAATGTAAAAAACGGTATGACCTGCGTGAACATATTTTATTCAGTGTTTGATGCAAAAATAAAAGTATCATGGCAATTAGTAAAGTGCCAGGAATTAATTTTATCGAGCGTACCTCGTGTAGTATAACTATTCATAATAACAGGAAATAATTTGCATTGCTTGAATAATTTGTAAATCTATTTATTAAATTGTGTGAGAGAGCAAAACTGCTATTTTCAGTTGTAATTTATAAAAAAAATGGTGCAAAGTAGTATCGCAAAATAGTGATGCAACGTTTCTTTGCCGCACTAATCTTCAATTGCTTTATTTTATTGCCTCTAGATTGCTATTTTCAGTTCTAAAATTGGATAAGCATTAGTTACACTACAATACTGTAGTAATAAAACTTATTTACGACATTCTTAGAATATCAGTTAGCAAATGAAAAAATCCCTGGATGAATTGGGGCTGTGAAACGAATGACATAGTGTAGAGTAATTAGCGCACAGGATTTACATTTAGCAAGGATATGATCCGCGACCGGACGAGGTAATTTGGAAGAAGATAGATTGTGACGAAATATACTTTTTAAGGTCAGTGGGGTTTAAGTAAGGCGAGTTATTACTTTAGAACTTTAGTTATAACTTTAGAAAAATACTTAAATATGAATGCGTTTAATTAGTAGTGACACTCTTTCAAAATAGATTTGATGCTGTCAATTCCAGGCACAAAAGTAGTAATAAGATGAATGAAATTCTTATTGGAAAATTTCGCTTTGCATTGGATTCCCCCCCCCCCCCCCCCCGCTGGGATGATACGGGATTTTGAAAGATAGGAAGGATTTTTTTTGGTCTTGGAAATTTTGAGCTAGGATTTTAATATAGGTGCCAAGGGATAAAATGTTGTTACAATGACGGTGGCCACGGATGACAGATATAAAAACGAAAATACCGTTCAGCGCCATGGGTCCAAAGCACGAATAAATCATGAATATATCTCAACCATAATAACGGTACCAGAAGTTCTGACTCTATTCTATTCCTCAAGAGAACCATAAAAGAATTGGCATAAGACGACCCATTATCTAATTCGTAGATAATATTTATTATCAAAACTAAACGCATTGCGAGTGGGACCCAGATAAGCAAGATGACAAATTAAATCTGTGACTGATGTATAAGGAGATGCTCAAAGAGTCCAAGAATTGTTAACAGCTGCTAATCCTTCATGGTAGGGAATGTTACTATAAAATGACATCACATTTATAGTGGCCAACAGTATATTAGAATGTGCCGAAGAGTCAACTTTCTTAACCATACTAAAAAAAAAAGTGATAGGAATCTTTGATATAAGATGGCTCAGACGTAACAGGTGGCTGTAATCAAAAATCTACTAGGATGCAAATGTGTTCAGTGGGGGAAACGAAAGTGGCAAATGTCGGGCGACTGGACAGTACTTCTTGTGAATTTTAGGGAGAAAATATATGGTGGGAGTACGAGGGGCATTAGGAGTATGTAGATGCATGTCTTGGGGAGTCCTATTCGGTATCAGAAGAAGCGATAAACGAAGCTATATCTTGATTAAACTTGACTGTAGGATCGGAAGACAAAAGTTCATAATAAGTGACATCATCAAGCTGTCGGTAAGCTTCGGCATTGTAAGAGAAAATGCCCTATAATTCTACTTATGATCCTTTATCGGCCGTGGGAATAATTGCATTTGGATTATTAGAAAGTCTTTTTAGACCTGATTCCTCGCTCGAAATTAAGTTGTCTTTCGAACCGATCTTATCTGGAAATTTAGAATCACTAATAAAACTTAAAAACCGGTTAACGTATTTTTTAAAGGATGCTTGAAGGTAAAGAAGCATTTCTGAAGACCTGCTAGATGGCAAAGAAGAAGATGAAGGAGGTTCAAGTTTGGAGGGAGGACGAAACTTGAGAAAGCAGGGAGTGACATTTGACATTGGCTGATTACATTTAGTTTGGCAATAGTACCGTTATGTTAAATTTCAGCAAAATTTTATGCCACCAGAAACTAATTTATGCATATATTTTATGTATGTGTTTGTATGTACGCTCGTTCAATGGAGTAAGGCAAGATTAGGAATGGTTTTGTTTAGACTAGGAGGTTGGAAGGCTCAAAAATAACGGATAGTTTTGGTGGGGGAATCTTACTGTTTGTGGAGGGGATGAGGATTAGATACATATTCTGGCCGAATGTGCCCATTGGAAAAACCTGAGAAAAACGTTGTTTCCGGAAAAATAAACCAGGCCAATTTTATTAGAAATCGATTGGCATGCTGGGACCTGTTGCCGATTACACTATTCGGTTCAATGTGAGCATTTTCCTAGCCAAAGTGCGCGAAGCTAGAAGCAATTAATTTTTTAATTAAAACGCAATAACTAGTGTAATTGTAAATAATATGCATTAATATAATCTCTAAATACCGTTTTTCACATGTTAAAATTTTATTTATTATTATTGTTTTATATTTTTATCACTTTTCTTCTAATTTTGTATCGTGCTCAGTAGACAACCTATGCATAAAATATATTTATAATATGTATATAGCATTTATAACAACAAAATACAACTACTACTACTATTACTACTACTACTACTACTACTACTACTACAACTATTACTACTACAACTATTACTACTACAACTATTACTACCAATACTATTACTACTACTACTACTACTACTACTACTACTACTACTACTGCTGCTGCTACTACTACTACTGCTGCTGCTACTACTACTACTACTACTACTACTACTACTACTACTACTACTACTACTACTACTACCACTACTACTATTATTACTACTACCACTACTACTATTATTACTACTACTGCTGCTATTACTACTACTACTACTACTACTACTACCACTACTGCTACTAGTAGTAGTAGTAGTAGTGGTAGTAGTAATAGTACTACTACCACTACTAGTAGCAGTAGTGGTAGTAGTAGTAGTAGTAGTAGTAGTAGTAGTAGTAGTAGTAGCATTAGTAGTGGTAGTGGTAGTAGTAGTAGTAGTAGTATCTTTATTGTTATAAAATTCTATATACACATACATTTTATGCATAGGCCGTAGACCTACTACATGCTTAAGTGCATACATAATTAGAAAGAGTAACAAGTAATAATACAAATAAATGTTAATAATAAACAAATAATTATTAAAATTGGGAAGAACGATATTTACTCATATATGCATGGAAACATATTACCAATTATTTATAATGACACTAGTTATTGCGTTCTTATCAGAAAATAAATTGCTTCTATCTCCGGGCTCTTTGGCTAGGAAAATGCCCAAATTCAACCAATTATTGCGGTTCGCAAACAGGTCCCAGTATGCCAATCCGCCTCTAATTGCCTTAAAAAGTTTTCGGGAAACAGTTTTTCTCAGGTGCTCCCAGTGGTTACGTTCTACCAAAATATGTACCCTTCCTCACCCCCTCCAGAAAATGGGCACATTCTCCTATCAGAACTATCCGTTATTTTTTAGCCTTTCAACTTCCAAATCTAAGCCAGGCCATTTCTGATCCCGCCTTCCTCCCTAGAACGGGCATGTGTGCCTCTTTTACCCCAGGTTAATTTAATTTCATTCGACAGGCTTAATGAGGATTTCGTATTATTTTCTGCCTCGATTTTCTGCCTGTTGATACCCTCTAACCTTGTTCTAACCTTCTCCCATACATTTTTATTATTTGCATAGCCACGTTGTCATATAGAACCGAGGTCAATTCCTCCGAGTCCTCTTTCCACCTTGGCAGCCCAAAACGTTGGTGTTATATTTTGCAACTGAATTCTGAAGTTAGTTCGCAGTTTTAAGCGATTTCATCTTCTGTAAATATTAACAGTTTGCTTCCATATAAATACCATTATGCTTTAGAGGGAATATGGTTTTCTCCACATTATTTGGTTAACTTTAGTTGATATGGTAACTGTATAAACCAGTTGTGGTTTATTTGTTTTTACGAGTTCGTATTGGTCTCATTTAATCTATTACGAATGCAGTAGGCAATATGACAATGCATTAAGAAAATAATGGGCGTTACATTGATTGAGGAAACTGGTGTAATTACCAATAAAAAGTGCTCGGTAGATCGAAATTATTTAATTATTTGAAAACGAACCGAGTGCAGCTGAAGTTTTACAAGAAGTATAGTAAATACTTGGAAAATCTGCATGCGAGTTTGAAGTGCTAGTAAAGTTTCAAAGCATTTGGAGATGTGACTAATTCTGAGAAGACTGCCTCGGCTCTATCCCTGTAAAATGAAATAATCTTTGAATTCAAAGAAAAAGATAGGTGGATTCGCGTTGGCAGCAAAAAATCAGAGGCTAGACAGAAATCTTATAGACAGATGAGGTACATTTGGAATTAAATGCTAATGATGTCAATGATACTGTCTGGTACGTCACATTTTATAATAGGGCCTAATTTCTTTGAAGTGGAAAATGGACAAATGAAACAATAGTTGTATACGCTAACAATATTTTTGAATGTTCAATACTTTGCAATACCAGCATTAGAGAATAATGATATCACAAACATTGCTTTATGCAAGATGGTGCCCCACCTCACATACCAAAAGTAATGAAGTAATTAGTAGACATTTTCCGAACAGTTGCCTTCTAGGTCACCAGATATGAATCTTAATAGACTTATAGACTTATAGCTCTGGTGGAACTGAAGCAATTGATAACGAATGCGAGAGAAAACATTCCTAGCAATTGACTTATTAATGCCATTTATAACATAGAACAGAGCCTATTTCATATAGAACAGTACGGCGGCCGTACTTGACTGTTTCTTGATTATTATTTTAGAATATTCTTGTTTATTCTTAATATATTGAAATTATAGGAACAAATTGTTTCTAGAATCTAAAAATTTGCCAAATTCATGAAACTGAAATTGGGAACTGACTTTAGAATGGCCTGATAACACCACGTTCTTGAGAAAGCTGCACAAATCCCTTGGGTTTTAAATTGGGATGTAGTCACCTGAGTTTATATTCTAAATTTTATGTTAATTAAAACAACTATTTTGTACAAATGGTGTGTAAATTCATGCTTTCAAATATTGACATTAAACAAATAAACTTCTTTGTGAAAAATAAGCGTTTTTCAGGCTCTTACATGCCCGTTTATAAGCGTTACATGGTGCACGCTTAAATTTTATGCCTCAGTAGCCTCTCCAAACTAGAAAAGCAACACTCCTTTGTTAGGAAACGTCAACATTAGCTTATCTCGTTGCTTCAGCTAGCGCCTACATATCTTTCTCAGTTACGTTGATGATAAAGTGTTGTAGCCTGAACTGCAAGGTACGAAAACAGCGCTGTTATCTTCGCAAACATAAACATCAATTGTCACATCTTAATTATTCTCTCGCTACAGCATTGCGCTATATGAAAAGTTTCTAAATGGTGATGCAGCTCAAAATCCTACTGCGTGAACTTACTGCAGCGCATTTTACACCCATATACGAAAGCTGCTCATGAAATACTAGAATGTTAATATAGCGAAGAGTCAACTTGAGAAAATATTATCTCCCAAGTATTACGACGAAATACTTGTTATCGCCATGCTCATAACGTTAATTTGTGGAATATCATAGCTGGTGCAATCTTAACCCGGCCAACTCCTTCTCCTGATGAATATACAAGCGCTGTTGCCACGTTTTAGGTGAGAGGCGACCATTCATTCGTACTGTTACTCTTACATTTCTGTTGCCTAAATGCTAATATTGTATAATTGTTAGTTTATTTTGCTATTATTTCTATTCCTATTAACCCAGGATTATAAAATGCATAATTTATAAAATTAATTGCTATTTTTCGTATAATGTTTGGCCAGGTTTTTTCAGGTTTTCCTTAGTCCTCATAAATGGCAAATGCCAGGGAGGTACCCTAAGCTTAGGCCCGGAACGATTCCTTCCTTAAAAATAAATCCTTTCTCAATATATCATTTCATCTCATGTATCATCAGTGTCCATCGCCTGTGATGCCTCTGTAGCAAAAAAACGGGCGTTAAACACTATTCATTCATTAATGCTTTCCAAAAGTACCGTATTAAATAAAATTATATTCGGAATGTACAAACTATAGTAATGAATGAAATTTATCATGTCGTCTTTTTTGGTAGACTAAGTGGGAATGTTACTATTTGTCGGGAGTGATGTTTGGCATTACCTAGAACTAACCAAAAACGTCGTCAAGAGTAGTAGCATTGGCAGAATTAGGTAGAACAGGTGAAAAGGGAATGGTGATTGAAAGAGTTCTGAAATATTGGCATAGGAATCTGAAATTAGAGGTTGATAATAGGATTAAAACTTGTGTGAAATATTAAATAACAGCTTTGCACAATAATTGGTGGAAGTGACTGAAAGAAACATTGGAAAGGTTAGTATGGGCGATGTATGGCAGAAGGGAGAAAAATAATTGAGTAGGTTTCTGGAGGAAAGTAAGGAGGAGGATAGACGATATTGAGAGACAAGAGAAATAGTCGAATTTTGAGAATACAAGTTCTTTGAGATTGCACAACATATTAAATATATATTGGGATAGGGAGAAGTATGCTGACAGCTGTGATAAGTGAGGGAGGGATATGCATGGGTGCGAACAGGGGCATTGTATCTTAATGTATTTAGAAACAGCAATATGGAAATATGTTAAGTTTGGGGAAACAGATGGTAAGTTTCACTGTGCAAGTAAACAAGTAACTGGATAGAGCCTGTATGGGATCCAAAATGGAATAAAATGGAAAACATAAAAATGTTGACAGTTGGATGGTGGGCAAGAAGTAGGAATATGGGTGAATGTTTAGGAAAAGTAAGGGACAAATGGATTAGAAATGTGAAGAGAGAAAAGGAGGAAAAGTAGGCGAAACAGGGCTGTAACTCATGTCGACGACCAGGGCGTCATGACATGTTAGGACCTCAAGAAAAGTGGATTCAGTCTCAATTGTAAGAAAGATATAAGGTATAAATAAAGGTAAATTGTAAAGAAAGGTATTATTATTTTGTAATGAAAAATAAAAGTAATTATTCAGTCGAGAACTGTTGCACATTTGTTTTGTGCAAGATTCATCAACAAAGAATTATCAAACCAGCGTTCAAATATATTTGCAGTCATCTCATCATACCAGTTCACGCTTTGAGTCACCGATGTTCTTGTATAAAGTCACTCAGAAACCTAGCCTCGCTGCGCCCTGCGTGAGGTACATAATACGATTACGCGCAAGATATTGCAACACTGCTTATGGTCCACGTGAAGTTGAAATGTATGTATTAATATTTAGTGTGTTTTCCCATTGCTTATTGTACTCACGCTTGCATAAATCGTTGGTACGATGAGGTCTTATGTCAAAAGATTGCCGGTTGTTGATGTTATGAGCGCGGCAGTAATTTGTGCAGCATGCTCAGGCAAAATCCTAGACGAAACTTCAGACTCTGCCAGGAGGAAAGTAAGAAGCCTCGTTGTCAGTGTATTAAAATACATAATTTCCATTAAATATTTTCTATTAACACGTCAATAAATGTCTGCTGCAAACCATGTGGTAATTGCAAAATCATTCACAGAAGTACCTTCAGCTTTTGTGGCCACTTTGTGTGAAACTCGAAAGGGTTTTCAAACAGATTGACGGGTACATGAAGAGCGTAGCAGGAAGTCTTGTTCCTATTTTTTCTTAAAATGTCATACATAAACCGCGCAGAATATATAAACAAGTCTGAGTATTATAACCTTATGTAAGAATAATTCATTTCTGATAGCAAAAAGTGTTTATTAAGTCTCCAATAAAAATCTAAACACAGCATAGGTACCTATAGTTCACGCTGCAGAACTTGATATATCGCTGTACAGGACATGTTAGCGGTTTTGCATTTGTCATCAATGAACTGAACATAGATGATATCCTCGTGAACAAGTGAAGTAACAGTATGAGGGAAAAATGGCTTGTTTTGCGTTTATACCAATTTGGGGTTCCTTTATAACAAAGGTATGAGACTTGAACTGACTTTGTCAAAAACAATTCAAGAAATCCATAATTGCAGAGAACACCCATTTGCTTTTATGCATCTATATCACATATGTTATAAAGAGAAAATAAAATGCGTGAAAAACAGTGAATTTGGGAAACACGAAAAATTTATTGAAGTTCACGTGAGTGACATTCAATGCCATAAGTGCAATGTAGTTTCACTTCCTATGATGTAGAACGGTCATTTTCACAGTCCGGAATAATCATCAGTCACTGTGATGATGAACCTCGTCGTGTATTGTAACTTTTTGACAGTTAGCGAGACTTAGCCCAAGCGGCAAGTAATAATGCACAAATGAACGAGGTAGCTCAAACGGTAACACTTGGTACTCGCATTCAGTAGGTCCCTGGTTAAAGTCTCCTGGGGCGAGCAATTCTGATTTCGCGCTTTTTGTGGTTTCCGCAGGTCACTTAGGCAAATGCTGGCATGAATATTTCCTTTCAACGATTTTTTCGTTCTTCCATTTCATTCCGCTGGTTCAGTTACAGGTTCAAAAGTATGTGAGATAGGTAAGGTGTTGCTGCATGCGGTGTGACGATGGCTTGCGCTTGGGAAAGTTTGCTGCCTCGCCGTTTGATATGGAAGAGGCCCTTCCAAGGGACTGGAACTCCTTGGAGGGGAGACTTTGCAGGCATGGTGATTTTTTTCTGGAAACATGTTAGGCACCCTACCCTTGTCCAGTGTCTCCCTCACTACATCCCTTCTCCCATTTGGAGGGTAAGTAGAAACGATCAGCCATGAACAAGGCTGAAGTACCGAAGTATTCTTTTCCGCCCCTAACAATCCAATGTAATGGACAATATATATATATAACCGAAATACGATTAAATCTTTTTAAAAGCTAATAACTGCTTTTTATCACACAAAAAAACGTTTGCACTTACCAAGCCCTGTCCTACTCATTAAACCGTTGCATTTAAACCCGCGCACACCATAAAGCCAATAACTTCTACAACAGATAGCACACATATGCTTGTTCATTTATATTTATTTTACTGAGCATATGCATTATAGCAGATAGCCATTTTCGCAATAGAGTGATATTTCTGAGCTTCGCATCTTTCAGGCGGGACAACTGGAAATGGGTAAGTTTATGTAGGTGACAAATCTGCAAATGAATAAAGCTGAACAGTTTTTACGATTTCATAGGCAAAAAGATGTATTACGACTTTTGAGCATGTTATTAATCTTGACATATGGAGAACAGTGATAATTTCAAAATGGAAATAAATATGAAGTATGTTTCAAAAGATGCAGTACAGAAACATTTTCCAATAGCTCTTTACACTTCTGATCTGTATATCGTCATACTTCAAGAGGCAACTGTATTAGAGAGGTCGTAAGCCGGTTGCTATCCTGAGCGAGCCACTGTACAATGATAGAGTATCCTGCAAGCAAAGAAAAGCATTGCAAAGCATAGAATGTACTTACAGGCCCCAGCAGGGAGTTACCTTGGCCGTAGCAAATCTGGCTTTTACTTAGAAGGTACATTTAAAAAAGAAGCTTTTGTGTCTGCGACAACGCAGTTTGTGACATAAAAGCACCAATTGAAAATGCCCAGCATGTTTATTGCGGGCAGTTGGTAATCCCGGTCAAATGTGTTGTAAAACTCGCCTTTATGAAATGTAATTCATGTGTACCTTTGTTATTCGCTCACACATAACCTAGTAGAGTTTCAAAAGTATCATAAAGGCTTCTTTTTAAAGCTAATATTATAATGTCAAAGTTATGCAGGCGCTCATTACCATTATTTCTAGAGTACAATGAGTACTTTTTTTCTTCGCGGGACCGCTCCAAGCGTAACAGCTGGTCGGTCGGTTGAAGCTGGTACCGCGGTGAATGGGAGTCGGAAAGTCCGCAGCTATGATTGTCGCATAAGTTATTACTAACACTTAAACACTTATCAAGCAGGAAGTTGCTGGAACTGCCTCCCTTCCTTTACCATACATTTCTGGCATCGGCTTATGAAATTAACTATTACCCTCTGAGAAATAGAAGAAATTTCTTCACGAATGTTATTGTTCAGTTCAACTAATGTGTGTGTGGATTTGTCATCTTTTCCTTTTCCTGTTATCCATCCCTTTCTTTGCCCTAGGTCTAAAAATCGCAGGGCGTTAAATCGGGTAACCGAGGAGGAAAAATGTTATAAAGATGACTCTGTCGTCAAATATTTCATGAAATGCATTCAACGAGACACGGGCTATAAGTGCCATTGCAGAATCCTGTTGGAAAGTCGTGAACCTACAGTCCCTCTAAGTTAATTCACGGAAATAAGCCTATAATTCTCTCGCCACTAATAGCGCACTATATTCCTATCTTTTTTGGTCATACAAGAGTTCTTCGTAAAGCAGGTTAGGTTTTTCAGAACACCAGTATCGGATGTTTTGTGAATTAACATACGCACTTAGGTGGAACCAAGATTCGTCCTTAAATAAAATTAGATTAGCATAAAATGTACTCCTGGATGCAGGGTCACCCGGTTTAAGTTGTTGCAGTACAGTAATTTTATGTGGTTTTAACTTCAGTAGCTTTGTAGCCACTCAAACAGAGGAATGGGAACTTCACATTTGCTAAGAAAGAATTGGAAGTAATTTTTTAGGGTAACGTTCCGGAGCATGTCCATTGTTGTCAAGCATATTTTCGTTTCACGAAATTTATTTACCAAACTGTGAATGTACTATGACATAGAAGTTGAATATCAGGGAATATATCTTACAACAATCACCATACATCATGAGCAGATTCTGTACGCACGTACAAATCATAAATAAATATTCTTTAGGGTGTAGAACACCTGAATTGAGTCATATTAACGTAATTACACACTGTATTACGCCGTCTAATGAATAGTAATACACTGTTACACAAC
The DNA here is from genome assembly GCA_030762175.1 of Metallyticus violacea. NCBI lineage: Eukaryota > Metazoa > Arthropoda > Insecta > Mantodea > Metallyticidae > Metallyticus > Metallyticus violacea. The sequence goes on along the minus strand of CM060846.1, from coordinate 278,484,607 downwards.
ACACAAGAACACGTCCTTACGCTTCTAGAGTTTAACTCATACTGACCTTCCCTCTGGCTCCCAGGCCGATTTTCAAGTATGAGAACAGAAACTGCAGAGCTTGGTCAACCTCGGCCAACTGCATGTGGAGCGGTCCCGCGAAGAAAAAATCACCCAATATTTCCATTATTGGTATTTGGAGATGGCAGCTTATATTCACTTCGTTTTATTTCGGCGAAATGTTATATTATTATATTGTTTATAATGTTATACCTTACTGCATGAGTAAATGTTTAAATATTTCATTTTTACGAATGCTATAATCGTATAACATTATAAATGGTTTACATTCGCTATTTTTGTATGCCAGAATTGTAAAAGAATATTAAATAAATATAACAAAATAAAATTAATATTAATTTAGATTTTGTAATGAATTACACTGGAGGCAATGCCTCCTTTTATTAAATTTATGAAGTCATTGTATGGATGAAATTTATTTAGTTTTTTTGTCTATAGTTATTGCTGTTTGCGAAGATGAATGTACGCAAAAAAGTTTAGATCAAGTAGGAAAGGCGAAATTGTCACTAATATATCTTATGATACTTATTTGAAGGAATATGGCAATTTCATTAATTGAATGAATAGTAAAAAATCAGAAATTTTAGTGCTAGCCATACATTTAAGAACAGTTCAACATTAACAAATTCTGCTTAATTTATTTGGTAGCTAATATGAAATTATTATTTTTATTGATTTTATAAATGGTGTACTTAATATTATTGTAATAAAATATACAGTTGATGACATTTTATTAATGAAACAATTGACACAATCGTTACTATGTAATTTTATGTGACTAGTGTCATAATGCAGCATTTTATTATCAATTTTTGACGAACAATAAAGACTGCTTATAATTCTGGAAAATGTACAAATAAAAATTATTTTCTGTCGAGTCTGTATTGCATTAAACAATTATGTATCATATTTCATATATTTATTTTAAAACTGTATACATATAAACTAGTTCATGCCTGATTTTTAATATATCTGTTGTAAGTTTTTAGACAGCTGTTCAGTTTTTATAATTAAAATTGACATTGGAGTAATTTATCTCCACTTCTGCTACACTAAAAATAAATATCACTCTTGGTGAATTGCATATCGTACATCGTTAGTTGTAGGTCCAAGTGGTAACCATACTTGCCTTCTAAACCCAAGATCGCGGGTTCAAACCCGGCCAGGCTGGATGGATTTTTTCGGGCGTAAATATCCTAAGTATGACTTCCTTCGGAAGGGAAGTAAAGTCGTGGGTCCCGTGTCGTACATTTACGGCACGATAAAGAATCTCAAGCCTGAAAGAAGAGCCCCTGAGCAAAATTTGTCGGCTGTTTCACGCCCTGAATAGAATGGGACGCTGATGACCTGAGATATTAAAGAGCGTCCGTAAATAAACTAATAAAAAAACATCTTTAGGTAATTCTTTAAATAAAGACCGATTTTTATTGCTGAGTAATGCAGTTAATTGTAGTTAAGTCTGCTTTAGCGTAATGAATTTCTGTGTGTAATTACAAAAACTGCAATGTTAACATAACGATTTATTTTAAAAATGTTAATACCGTGTGCATATATGTGTGTGTGTAAAACAAAAATACACAGTTTAAAAGTAGTACCTACTTGCACGTTTATCAATTGTTTAGACAGATGAAAATCGTTTACTTTCAACACCTTTCCATCGCTGAAGATCTAATTCTAACAACAGCCGTCCAAAAATATATTCCAGAGCTTCAGTAGGCCATAAAAACTTTTACTATATGGAATTATACGGAATAATTCACTATTCAATCACAGATTAATTTTCGCACATTTGGTTATTTCGAAAGCAAATAAAAAGTTTCTAGAAAACTCCTACTAGCAATATGCTATTTATTTCCTTATTTTCTTGCGTAGAATAAAAAGTAGATTGAAAACACTACAGTTTGTCTATGCAGCAAAATTGCAAGTCGACCAATGTTTGGTGTAATGTCTGTCTCTGCAGAAAGAAATAAAACAAAGAAGAGAAAAAAGGGAACATGACTTTCAACGAACGCTTGGTGGCGTAATTTGTCTTTTGTATATTTTACTTATTTTTTTTTTTTTTGCCGAAAACTATGGTAAACTATTTTCCTCTGAATCAAAACTTTTTAATTTTAAAGTATAAACTAGAATCTTAATGTATTATTTTTCTGTAATGTGATTTATTAACAAATTTAGAACTTTAAAATCTATTCCTTGGGAATTATATTTTTAGTGATCAGTACTATATCATAAAGGAAGATTTGAAATATAAATCCATAATCAGATTTCTCAAAGTAGCAGTATAAATATTGTAATTTACTGAAGCACTTACTTTCATGGATGAATTTGCTACTGAAAAATATTGATCGTGACTGAACTTTTGATTCTCAGGGGAACTGAGAGTGCCAAAGTGCCAAACCCCTATTACCTATATATAAGTAATAATTAACTTTACATTAGTTTATGACAAAACCTGATGGGTCCCATTTGTTGCTGTAGCTTTTGTTAGCAATGTGTCCTCTTCAACCCTGAGTCACAGCTTTTGCTGGACACGGTCGAAGTGACCATAAAATAGACATATTCTACATTAGCAGTAAAAACGGCGAATTCTAGAAATTTCTCCAAATTTAATTTGTTTTTAATCTAAATCTCACCTGTCTAAAATGTAAGCCGTATGTAATGCACTATACGCGGCAATTTAAAAAGCACAACTACTTATATATAGCAAATATTGACGTAAATATCACAATTGTTGTGGGTAATGAATAAATTGTAGAATACATCTTGTGCTATATAAGAAAAGAAGTAAATCTCAGTAACAATACGCTTTCTTTCGCTGTTATTTTAAGTGTCTGCATGTTGTTCTAGCAGTAAATAATCAAATAGACAATAGCTCTATGCTAACACAGTTATGAAATAAGAGGGTACACATTTTAATTACTTTGTCACAGGAATGTAATGCTGAAGGTCTTTCATTATATTTCGGACAATACGTATCCACTTTGGGGGGGGGGGGTTGTTTCTGAAGTTTCAGCCATCAGAACTGAAACAATTCCTTCTCCATTTTTTGTGTTGATGCAAAACTACAAAATGCACATGATTAAAAATCCATTGTGATATTATTATAATGCTAATTTCTATTCTCGTTATAATTGTCATGCTATTGGTATAGAAAAATGTTGGGAGTTAAATACAACTAAGTAAAGCGTTTAATGTTCGTATTAAGGAGGGCACTTTCCCGTGCAAAGGTGAGGTGGTTATTAATGTTTTCTTTTGATTCTCGCAGAAGTGTTTTCATATCTGAAGATCTTGGCACAACGCGCTGGTAAACTTGTTAAAAGAGAGCAAAGTTCTTCTGTCAAAGTACGGCAGTCCAAGTGAGGTTGTTGTATAAACTTTTTCAAAGGTTAAAAAAATCACGCGGGGTTACTAAGCGACGGTTGAAGTGATAGATGCGCGCGCACACATGTCCTTACGACTCCCCCACCCTTTACCCCTCAAGCACTCCCACTAGTGCACTCTAAACCAGCCCATTTAGGACACTTTGTAGAGACATAATGGCAATTTTTGGGCTGAACCTCAATAGAATAGAAGCCGAGTATTTGAACAACTATATTGTCTATTCAAATGAAAATTTTCCCACTTTTAAGCAATTATTTCTAAATTATAAATTGTTTTGGCATGTTAACTAACCTTAAATACAATTATTTTAATAAACCCCAAAAAATATTATTTTTAATTTTTGCTCATTACGTGCACCTTATTGATCTCAGTATCTCAAATTTTAAAATCAGTTCGAAAACACGTTACTTAATATTACTGAAGAAATAATGTGTAATTTAAAGAAAAAGTTTAATTTTTGAAAATATTTGCATATAGTATAATTATTATATGCAAATTTCAAGTCACTTCCCCCCCCCCTTTTCCCAGAAATCTAATGAATGCGTAAGTTAAAAGCTTTCACCAGCTATATAGAAGAACGTATTTTGCAAATGCACAAAGTAATTTATAGCTCTATCTCACATCGTTTTAAAAAAAAGTACACGTAATTTAAAAAATATGCCAGTTACGATAAATGAAATTAGAGTGTGTTGTGTAACAGCATTATAGACATGTTTAAATTATGATTTGAACAATTTAAATTCCCCAAACAAATTATATATGGGTGTAATCTGCGAACTATATCGTTTAATAATATGGATAAAGCTAAAAATTTATTTTTGACCAAACATTTGAAAGCAGTGCAAAAGGGGGTGTGGCAGATAGGCCGCCATACTTAAATGTTCATTTAAATCCATTTAAATACTGCAAACGCTAAAAAATTATAGGTGGGCATAATGTGCAAGCCATGTAGTTTCATATTATGCATAAAGCAAAAAATCGGTTTTTTGATCCAAAATCCCTACCATGTGTCCTTAATACTACTCATTCCTTATTCTCGCACCTGTATACGTAACCTTTCTGCATTTCCCTCTCTTTCTTCAACTTTGTTTCTCAAGGCTAAAGCCACGTATAAGATCTTGCGAATGCAAACGGCGTTGCCTCCTAAGACGTTTTACGTTCCCCCAAATAAATGTTTCCTAGCATTTGTTAAGAATCCAAATTTAAACTCCACCTATCACCGGTTCGTAAGCTCCTCCCACCCGTATTAAAAGGAGACTCAACCACGCCTGCTTTTCCGATGAGGGGTGGAGCTTTAAATGGCAGAGCAGTTAAGCAACCGTCCACCAGGGCGACGCTGCAATCGTTGCGCGCTTCTTTGACTCTTTTTAACGAACCGTCTCTTTGCGCCGACGCTGAGCTGAGGAGCCGAGGTTGAGTTCAAAGTGTACCGCTCTGTCGGTTAGACGTGTTTCGGGGCTTATACCAGACTGTTCTTTACGTTTTCCTCTATAGTTTGTCTTGAATGAAATGATCACTTATATTACGATATCAACTAATAGGACGCATTTGTGGGCTGAAACGCAGAGTGTTGTGAAGATATTTTTATTATTATGCTTTTTAAGTGCCAACTGAAACAGAAACAGGCGCTGCTAGCGCATGCAACGGTTGAAAATGGAAACGACGGTTGTCCCAATGAGGTTTTGAAATGCGAATCTGCGAAACAATTTCGCGGACATTATAGCTACCGCACCGATTTTGTAAAATATGTTTTCGTGTGAATATCTACAGAAAACTTTACTGCCTCCCTCTCCGTTTAGTGAAGTCTTATGAATAAGAAGATAAAAGTGGTTGTGCTTTTGTTTAGTGCTTAAATAAAATGTAGTGAAAAGGAGGGATAGAGATGCATCTCAGTGCAGCTGCATCAGGCATGGGTTAAGTTACAGGGGAGTTTTATTTAAATTTTGATGCATAGCGAACTTCAATACTTGTGAAGGCGGGAAAAAATAAATTATATACTAGCCATGTAAAAGTGGAGTGTAAATCTTGGCATGGATATTTCGGAAACGACGACACGGAAAATTTTGAAGAAGAATGGAAAATATTATTAGGTGAGTATGAATATATTTGCTTTGTTTTATTGTGAGATACTGGTGCTGCTGCTTGTGGGAACAGGCTTGCGGACAACAGTATTGATCTCAGGCGCTCCCCCAGTATCTCTCCCTCTCTCTCCAGCGCGCTACCTCTCTCGTTCCCCCTACGGGACTCGTCTGGCCCATACCAACGATACGTACTAATGAGACAATGGGTTGCTTTTAACAACAAACGTGCGATTTTAACATTACTTTCCAAAAACCTAAATGAATGTGTAAAATCGTCATTAGTTCAGTAAAATTATTGAATTATTAATATTATTCATTCTATATGCACAGAAACATGCAAATCGATAGAAAATCATGTTGCAGAAGAGAAACCCAAGGGTTAAAGTGCTTTTTTAATTTATGATCCGCCTGCATTATACGTGAATGCTAAGACACCGTTGTAGAGTATGTCTAATGAAACGCTTCTCCAATTAACAAATTGGTCTCTGAAACATCCAATACAGATGTGTGCTTCCAAACGATAGCTATTAGCATCGCAGCTAATAAACATACATAATTCTCCCATAGTACTTCACGTGATTGACTGTAAAAAGAAGGGGCTTATTGTTTTACGTTTGGCATATTTTAACATGAAAAGTTTAGCAAAATAAAAACGTTAATACATAATGCTTCTTCCTAGTAACTCAATGTATCACTTGTCACTCTTCCCATGGAAAATGAAATATCGAGCGAATGGGAATAAAACAGCATTAGTCTCATTGCTCGATTTCATGGCTATTGGGTGACAAGTTAATAATTCAACAACAGTAAAAAGAAAGGCAAATCGTCATTGCATACACTTAGCGTGTTACTCTTGATGTAGGCTACACGGCCGGTTGTGTTTTCTAGGCCAAGGCCCTTTGTTTTCTATTGGCTCATTCACTTTCATGCACAGTCTGAGTAGGGTGTATGCTTGCCGTGACCGTGAATGTTTTTCATTGCCATCATATGGTGTATAATATGTATCCTGTCTCTCGGATTCCATGATCATTTATCAATATAAGTGTAAACAACATTTATCTAGAATTTATTTATAAAGTTAAGAAATGCCCCTAGAGTAAGTATTTATGTAAGCATTCTAAATATGTATACCCGTAGTACTGTAAATTGACAGTCCTCATTGGCGTTTTTACATTTGTGTTCGTCTTCCTGAACCTTTTATTCGTGACAATTTACGTCTCGAGTATATTCTGAAGAGCAAGTCACAATTCGCTAGCCGGTTGCCATTGTTATGTTGAAGAATGAATGAAAAAGCTTAAAATTTCGTCGTTTAGGTATACCGGAACTGGATTCTGGAGAAGGGTAGTTACTTAAATGTTTTGTTGCAAAAGTAGAGCCAGGAATTAATTGTTAACTTTTCCCTTCTTTCTTGTATTTGAGTTATTGTGGGCACTTGAACAACATTCTTTTTGTTGTAAATATAGAAAACAGCTGAAAGTTGACAATGTAGGAATCCAGTATTAAGCATTTCCTACTAAGCAGTTTAATGTCATTTAGTTTAGGTACTCTTAATAGTAAAACAGTATGACATCAAAGATCGAAATGTTACATACTTGTTCTTTACATGAAAGTAAAATCGTTTGATGGATCGTTTTGTAACTCTCTCTGCATCAGCATTTTTGCGATACTGCAGAGTAGTAAGGGAACATTGTGCGTTTAATCGCCTATAAACCTCCCGTCATAAACGTAAAATAAAGCATTAACGATAGAGAGGGTCGCATCTGGCATACTTATATAAGTTCAGTGGTAGTGACACTTCCGTAGAGCCGAAAATGTGCGTTGGTGACGTTTGCGTGCTGTGCTCGTCACTAGTAACAGAAATAACGAAGGTCTTTGCCCTTACCGCTGCATGTTCATGTTTGGTGCCAAGATCTACCTCCACGCATCGTTTCTAGAGACGTTGTCCGTTTGTTCATTAATGACCAGGTGTAATTATACAAGCGGAAAAACCACGACTGATGGCTATTTACAAGAAACAAATATATCTCCTAATTGTAATTTCAATATTTTAGTCCTTATGACAATTGAACGCAATTTCAGTTTTATAGTTTTTGTATTTATGTGTAAATTTTAGTTGAAAGGCAGTTTAATTTAAAGTCATGATTTGCGCCATGAAAAAGGTTTATGTGGAAGGTTCAGTAGTTTTAAAGCGACTACGCAAACACAATTTGTGGCCAACATCACTTGATGGCTAACTAAAAGTTACGGAGATTACATTCGGCAGCTGTAACAGGATCGAGCAAGCACCTCTAAAAGTCAACCTTGTGTTACCTGGCTCAGTCTTTGAGCAATTTGCGTGACATGGAGCGAACTTCCGCGCAATTTCTGCAGGTTAGGCATGCAACTCTAGTGAACTCTGACAAATCATGATAGTTTCCCTTTTCACACGGTGGGCTCACGTGGTGTAGGTAATGACGTGATTGAGGCACATGTGGCGTGTGCAAGTTCGAACCCTATTTCATTCAAATCAAAGAGTTCTTTTTCATTTTCGGGATTGTTCTATATCCAAGTTATAGAACGTTCCTACAGACATCGAGATTCTATAGCTCGGTGTTTCTCATACATTTTCAAATGGGAACAATTTTTTTTTTTTTGAACACAAATTTTTCTGCAGAGCACCCTACCTCCGTGTCTCATTCGAAAGCAAACTTATCACATGGTTTTTCGTACTTTAAATTATACAATACCTATATTTTTAAAAACCATAAGTTACAATTACCTGCTTTTTATATTACGATTATATTTAGATGAAAATACTTATTTATTATTTTTAATAATTAAAGCTTATCAATGTATTGTATAATAATGTAGGTCTATAAATCATTTGTGCTTTAAATTAAAATTTGTATTATCTTTGTATTATTAATTGAGAAATTAATAACAGTAGTTGATACTTAAGAGCCTGCAGACCCTGGTATAGCTCAATATTTGTTTCCAAACTTCATTGACCTACTCAAATATTTTTATACTTTTTTTAAAAAAAATCATCCTCAACGGTACATTGTGATATGAATTAATTATATTTTGATTTTTCCCCACGTTTCTCGTAGCGATGCTCCATTTTACTAAATATGTGTTTGACAAGATTCTGTGGTTTGCGTACCATAGTTTGAGGAATGGTGCTATAAAGCACGGAATTCTTATGTGAGAATTAATTTCAATGATAATGGTGTCTTTTTTTCCCCTTTTTCTTTCTTTCTTTCTTTCTTTCATTTTCTTTCTTTATTCTTCTTCTTCTTCTTTTTTTTGAGAGGGTCGAATAATGACTTAAAATCACACAGTCATGGTTTAAGAAGCAGCGTAAAACACACTTTTCCATTGCCACTGTAGTATGTTATTATGATGTTTTTCTTTGAGAAGTAAGTATAATGTACCTTAAAATTGTTGGTTGCTATTGATGATTTAGCAACAAACAATAGAATACTAAAGATGGTATTAAGTCATGTAAAATCAAGATATCATTAAACAAAATTATTTTTTATTACGTAAAATGTGGGAGTGGAAGATACACAATATGCAATTTGTGTGTTAATTTGACTTGACCAGTCTAGGCCGCTATCGCTAGGACATAAAATTATTTTACACTGCTAACTACCACTTATCTCCCTTTTAGTATCCATAAATATTCAGTACTGAGCAAATAACTATTGAAAATAATTTCGAAAATACTGAAATCTTAGCTAAAATTCTCGAAACAGGGTTGGTTATAATGAAAACTCTTTAACCGTGGAAATACCTGATAATTTTTGTACCAGTTTCACAATAGTAGTTTTGGCCTTAACCAAAGCTCTGTGCATATAGCCATTAAAAGAAGCTCAAATATTAGTTGTTTTCAGATTGGAAGGAAAATAAATTATTTCAATTAGGGGATCTGTTTTTTAGTGTCTTGCAAATCTACTCATTTTAAAGTATCTTTTTAACGTCCCGCCAGTCATCAAGGTAATTCGAGATAATAGAATGGATGAAACAATGACGCAAATAAAAGTGGGTTCTTAGCGTTAAATGAGATCTGGTATTCGCCTTACTCGACCGGGGTTCGAAGCCGTCCCGCCAGTTGACAAACACAGCCGAAAATATTGTTTTACTGCTTTACATAGATAAGGCAAGTTATCTACTTTTTGCCAGTCAAAGATACTTTATTTTGAGTATTCTACTTCAAATCTTGCCCTTTAGGTGAAGGTTTTTCCAAAGCTTTTTCTCACCCTGCAAAGGCAAATGCCAGGTAATTTCAAGGGCCGACAGACTTCAAACTCATTTACTTCATCATTAATTCATTGTTTCAATTCTTTTCGAGAAGATCTTGCAGTTGGCGTTGTATCTAGTATCGCTTGTTCGTTCTGTACATTTCTGATGTGCCCACTTTAAGAGTTCTAACACAAAGTAAACTGTTTTTTCATAGTTTATCTTTTTTCAAAAATGAAGTATTAATTACAACAGGGAATATTTTTGTTAAGATGCATAAATTTTGACATAAATCATAAAAGTGTAAATCACGCGCTTTCTCTGATATCAATTCTAGTTATGAGGTTACAACATTAGGCGTGCAATATTAAATATTGACACGAAGTATATACAGAATTTGCGGAAATTATTGTTTCTTACCCTTTCGGAATGTTTTATTGCTGTTTAATTAGCAACTTCCTCGCGACAGAACAGAAACTTTCGGAAGATCAGTGAAGCGAAGTGTTGCAGCTTTCAGTGGGATAGGTGTTCTGTAGGCCTAGACCTAGCGCAAGTACGTGCTTGAGTGCATATACGTTTTCCGCTGTTTATTTCTGTGTTTAGCAGTGTCCGTTTTCCTGGTTGAAGTACTTCCGCAGTTTAACGCTGGTGCATTAGTACACAATTCTATAGCCAGTTGACCATTCCCCGGACTTCACCACGGGAAGAATAAATAAATAAATAAATAAAAATAAACATCGTGTTCTCTTCTTAGTTATATCGTGAGGCAACCTTTTTCTTTCTAATGTAACAAAGAAGGGTAATAAGAAATCACGCGCAATCAGTTCTAATTGTTTAATTTTAAGAGCTTTACACGAAATTACTGTCAGTTCAGGAGATTCTATTGCGCATTTTTTATTTCCTAGATCGTGCTGTTCTAAAACACTGATATGATGTCATGGGACGTTTAAAATATATTTAGTTGGATTTGTAAGAGCTCTTATAATGTATTTTAACGATTATGCGTTGAAAATGTCTCAAATACGCAAAAGGCGAAGGAAAGAGCTGAAGGGGTTTATAGTACAAAGAACTCAAGAAAGGACATTCAGGTTAATGAATGCATTTTGTTCAAAAATAGTATTAAGAATGCTGGTAAAATGGAAGAATCCACATTTATTCGTTATTTCTTGATTTTTTTTTTTTTTCAGGAAACATTTAACTACTGGATCTCAAATGGGAGGCATGCAAAATCAATTAGATTATTTCCGTATAATTTTCTTTTAAAAGTAATTAAAAATATGAATACCAAAATAGTGTCAATATGTTTTCATTAGAACTCGAAAAAATTGTAATGTTTAAAAGTTGGTCAAATATAAAATTATAAGTTATATCGCATTTTCAGAGGCGTTTTTGTTCATTTTACCAGCCTGTTTTTCTCGCAATTTCTCTCGCAAAACGATATAGGGGCTTCAGTTATAGAAAAAGCAAAGGTAAAGGTGATGAAATTGGATACAGTCGTGAAAGTGCGTGACTTGCTTATCGCTTCTGCTTATTGTCACAAAGGTTCCCGAAATGTGATTCAAGATAGAAGCGGAAACTCTGGAAGGACATTGTTTTCTTAGTCTCTCAAAACACTTCGTCCGTATAACACATTTGGACAAAAGATGAAGAGCGAAACGGTGAGTTAGTATATGATAATTACAGGCTTGTCTGAGCAAACAAACTACCGGTTTAACGGGTCAGCACCCATTACCAGTTTTCTTAAATAATTTGGCCGCGTTTGGACTTTAATAATCTTGTTTATTCTTTCGTTCTTTCACTCACATCTTCAATCAACTTGCTAATTCATATTTTAAGTCGCAGTGTTACCTAATACTTATCTTAAAGAGTAAGAGAAAGTAATTTCCAATTACTATTTAGCTCGTGAATCAGGATCATTCTGGTATAACAATATCAGGAATTCCAACCAATCACAGCTGCCTATTACCACAATTTTATATTTTTCATTTTATTGCACCTACGTATAATTGTTTTTATGTAAATTCAGTGCACTGAAATATTTTATAACTTCTTTGATCTAAACATCAATGTGCACTAGAAATTAACAACGACGTGGTTTTATCTTGAGAGAATCTGTAGTTCGAATTGCATTTATGTTCACTATTTATAAAATTATAAAATTAAATAATATATTCCTTAAATGCACTTACAGCTATGCATGTCCAGTCCGGCATTTTAATTTCCGCTAACAGTCCAACAGATGAAGGTCGAAATTAAAACGATTTATGAGATATACTGCTTTATTATTATTATTATTATTATTATTATTATTATTTCTTTTAAACACTCTAGTAACAAATTGAACACAACTGAAGCAACGAAAATTAAAAATTCGAACTGAACATTCATAACCGAAAGCGCATTTTATGAATATATTATTTTACTTTTATAATTTTATTTTCAAAATAGTCAATTAATAAAAATTGAGCTCCAGATTCCTTCAGGATAAATTCTGAAGTTCTCGTTGTACTACTGCAGATAAAATTCACAGCTTCGAAAAATGTGGCAAAAATTCCTTACAACGATATTTATCAGTATACTGTTCCTAATATACCTTATCGATTATACAAAACAATTGAAGATTTTGAAGCCTTTGCCAATAACAACTTCAAAGACGTTAATAGGAAATGAACACCTTTAAGCACCAGACCTTGTGTCAAACATGATTTTACATAAGTCGTCGATTTACCCGCCAGGCTCGGTACCCAGTAACGCAATAGGCAGATAAAAGTACCATGAAGTTCACTAATACAACTCGTAAGTTTAACCGCTAGGTTAAGTTTAAGTTAGATGATAAAGACGAACCTTAAGTTTAAGACGTTTACTTTAAATACCGGCCACAACCAGCCTCTCCTTACCAACAAACTTTTCAAACGTATTCATTTGTTTTTGTTGTTCAGAACTTTTCTCTTTTCTTTGCCGTGCCATATATCGATCGATCAACGACGTATCTCACATGCCCGCGTGACCAGATTGTAAATCTGTCCTCTCGGAGCCCATTGACCCTAACGTGCATCGAACTGTGTTCGGGGAGAATTTTTTGGAAAGATTTATATACATTTAAATTGCGCTTTATAATGCGTCCCCGATAGCATATTTGCTTCTTTTGCTCAAGCGCTGAATTCGAAATGAATATTGCACCTTCATCCTTACATTCGTTATCCAATACTACCACTCAAAGTAAAGCCATAAAATGTCCTTTTTCTTTTGGAAGTTCGTAATTTCTTCTTACAAAATTTTATAACCGAGAATTGTGCATTTTAAAATTAGGTAGGATGAGAATAATTTATTTAACACTTTGAACTACTATAAACACGTCCTAAATATCCCCTGTTGTTTGCAAGCCCTGTTTGAAGGTGTCATTAAGCCAATTATAGCTGAAACTAGTGCATAGCACAAATATTTAACTGCATTTGCTAAGACATGATCGCAGAGTAGGTAAAGCAACTGCGTTATAAATAATTATTTCTCTATTTTAGCTAAAACTTTCTGAATAAAGTATTCCAGACTGGGTTTTACAACACTAAACAAATGATTAACCAAATAATAATAATAATAATAATAATAATAATAATAATAATAATAATAATCGTATGTATATATTCATTTTCGAGTGTTTCAAGAAAAAGTATGGGTGGACTAAATTATTTACTTATATTTGCCACAAACTAGATTAGACTTCGGTAAATTACAGATTTTTAAAATATTAACTAAGAATGTATCATTAAAAATATCTTAACGTTGAAAAATAAAGTGTACATAATATTTCAAAATACATCAAATAAACAATGGTGATTTTAAAATAAACATTAAGTTATAATATTTTGCCCGTATAATTATGAGAATTAAATTATCTGCAAAAATGAATAAAGTTTACATTATTACTGCTGTATTTAGATAAAGTTATGCACATGTAAAATTTTGCCTAAGCAAATGTTAAAGAATTCTTATTCTACCATGTAGCCTGTGTTGTATCAATTGAAAATGTGAGCTTCTTTGATAGCAAATGGACACCGTTCTAGCAACAAAGTTTCATTCTTAAATACGTTTCTATACACAGTTTTTGTGTAATTCATTTTTGAAAACCCGCATATTTAATTATATAGCTTAAAGCACGTAATGTACGTATAAGTATTGTCGCATAGATATTGCTTAAAATTACGGTAAAGCATACAAATGAATTAATTAAAGCCAAAAATAGAAACGAAATTAAAATTTTATATTCAGAGATTGTAATAAAGTTGTGCAAGCTAACGGCCATTTAGTGACCAGAGTTGAAAGCCTTGCGCCCCATATCTATAACATCAGAGGTTTTCTTTTTCCTCTAATGGTTTGACCATGGTCAACTTAAGACTCGCTTGAATGTGTTTCCTAAATAAAGAAGGCCGAGATTAATCTTAATTGAACTTTTAAAAAAAATTACAAAACTACTATCAATAGTGCACTAGAATCTTGCAAATCATCAGTTTGTTATAGAACTTAATGAACTGTGCGAATTTGTACCATGCACTCAGGATGAAGAATGAAATAAAACAACTTTTACTAAAATGTTAGTTTAGAACTTTGTCCAAGGTAGGAAAGATTTCCGTTACATTAATTTCAGGAGATTTTACTGACTTCGAGATGTAGAACGCAATATTTAAGAGGTGGAAACGTTATTGCAAACAGGAGATGCAAAGATATATACATGAATGTTGGTACTTAGGTGGCCAAATTATATGAAAAGGAAGGTATTAAATGCTTTTGGACCAGTAAGCAGAGGTTAAAGATGAAAGAAGTGAAATTATAATGCTAAATAATCCAACTATCTATCCTCGGTTACTGAGAGTTCTCGTTATTGATCGTTCATTTTTAACACATGTGTATTGTTGGCAATTCGGAAAATGACAGAGAAAAGTAACGGGTTGAATGGCCATTGATTGCAATATCACTTAGCTCAAATATATACGCGCGCGTGTATATATATATATATATATATATATATATATATAAATCAGGAATTTATCTTGATAATTATCATGATATTTCAATTTTAAACTAAGTAGAATATATAGCACTCTTTGAAAATCGGGGGAAAAATCGAAAATGAATAGCAGAATATTGATGGGCAGAGTGGACTCAGTGCAAGTAGATCTTGTACAGATAATTTATTCTGTCTTTACTAAATAATAGAAAAGAAGAAAGCTACTATTCCGAAACCTGATTAAGGCTCACGATAGTGTACCAGTGAAGAAACTATTTTAGATACTGGAAACATTAAGAATGAATACCAAACTAGTTCAAACTATAAAATCACTGTACACTAATCAGACGATAAAAATAAAAGTGGAGAAAGTGGAGGATTGGGATTGGGTTGTGAACGATCGTCCAATTTGTTTAAATTATAATGAGTGCCTGGAAGTGTGAAAAAATTGCCAGGAATGAGAATCCCAGTTGAGAATAAAATAAACAAACAAATGAATATATAAATATACTTTATATATATATTTAAAACTGGATCTGAATGACGTGAAATTTGGTAAAGAAACTTAGAGAAGAATATGAGAAATAAAGCCTTTAAATAAACAAGAAAAATCAACCCATGTGTGTCATTTCAAGTTCAATTGTAATGGTATCATTAAAAGCTAAATTAGAATATCAATATTTAGGATCAATAATTAGCTAAAAAGGTACCCATGAGGCAATGGATATAGAAAACAAAGAAATGTATTGGTTCTTTAAGCCCAATTCTTTGGAATAAGTGTGTTACAAACAAAGTTAAAATTATTTGATATAGTACAATTGTAGGAGCATTTTGACATATGGTTGTGATGTACGGCATATCCCTGAATTTATACAGATGAAGTTGAGAGTTGTGGAGGGGATTTCCTGCGCAGTTCAGCGAGAATTTCTAGATAGGATAGAGTTCCTAACAATAGGATAAGAAAAAGTAATGATAAATGAAGATCAGATATTGTTGAATACGTGGAATGGAAACTGCTAATATGGCATGACCAAATGCAACGTATGGTGGAAGATAGACTATGGAAGGTAACAATGTATTAAAATGCATCTGAGAAGAGAAGAGGTCGACCTAGACAAATCTGGCGTTTAGGAGAGACCAGGGGCTGGCCAGTGGAATAAAAACTTTCAGTGCTCTGGGAAATGTAAAAATAAAGAAGAAGAAAAAACCAATATATCATAAAATGTGTAATTTGTATTTGCAACAGTGAGACACTTTTAGAACTTTCCATTCGCAAGTCGACCGCTTACCGGTTCGAACCGTTTTATGAGAATGACATATGACTTGAGCGAGAAAATAAAACTGGTAAATAAAGAGAGATAATACTGTAAGCCGAATGCATGCTCACTACATGAAAACATTTAGTGCAGCAAATGAAAGTTGTAAGTACTAAATTGGAATATTTTGAAAAGAAACAGACATATCAAATGATGTAATTGTAGTTTCAAATGACATATATAAGAGATGCCTAAAGAAGCAATCCAACGGTATTAAATGTATAGAAGTGTTAAGAATTTCTCAAATTCTAAAATATATTTGTTATAAACAAAGTACTTCAACTTCAGAAATGCTCCAAGAAGGTATTCTTTACTGGCACAAAAGCGCTTAAAAAGTCTTTTTTTCATTGTTTTCAATGAAACAATGCTAAACTATGTTTTTAAATGACTTGGAGGTATCTGATATCTCTGGGAATTGATATATGTGGCGACCTGCAACATTGAAAAGCATCTAAAACAGCGATGCTAAGTTTTGTGTATAGTGCAGATCTAATGAATAACCTGCCCCAAACATACGTGTACGCATAATATGATATGCTTGTACAGTGAGCAGAACTGTGTCATTCTATGTCAAATCAAACATATCTAGATACACTTTCCACAATACGATTTACAATTTTGGAAAAAATGTCTTACCTATAAATATCATTAAAATAACAGCAATGACTATGTTTATTTCATAATATCAACATACTCTCAGATAAGGCGTAAGAGAGTTGTTTACTTTTAAAAATTTGAAATAAATTATTTCGTATAATTCCTCATAATTCTAATATTTTCTTAGACAGAATCGCGAAATTTGGCAAAGATTTTCTATTTATCGTAATAAAGACAGCATTATAGATATTTTTCAATATTAAAAATATTTATGCGCTTTTGTTCATTCTATTCAAACAAATAAAAATGTGGTACTGTATCTGTGGTTTTTAATAGAGTTTGACATCCGTTTTCATTGCTGAGGCTATGGGCATTGATACATGAAATGAAATTGAAAAAATAATTTTTTTTACGAAAAGAAACGTTCCAGGTCCAAGTTTAGGGTACCTCCCCGGCATATGCCATTTATGAGGATGGAGGAAAACCTGGAACAAAACCTCATTCAGGGAGTACGGCCCTGGCGGGAATTGAACACCATACCTCCCTCTCACGAGTGCATGCCTTAATGACCTGGGCCACCCAAGACTGTACTGCATCTATGATAATTCAAATGTAATATATTATAATTAATAAGTCATAAATGTGTATTACATTTTTTAAAATTTGAACTGATATAAAATTGATCAAACAAATAAATTGCCCTAGATTATTTTTCGCAACATAAACTTTGAATATTGCTAGAATAATTTAATCTTGAAAGAATCGTTTCACATACCTTAAACTCTTTATTTAATCATAGTCTTGAAACTTTAGAACATGTAATTTTATTGAAATATACTCTATCTTGAGGACACATTCTAGAAAACTCATTATGTTCAACAAATTATATAGTTTCAAGCACAGTCCATTTTCTATTTTCATTGCTCGAGCTTTGTTTATCACAGAAAATTCTGCAGCATTTCTCAATTGTCTAACTGATGGGTGTCAGTCAGTAACTTAATTTTTTTTTCTTTGGTTGATGATGATCATTTCTCCTTTGTTTCTTTTATTAGTACGGTCAAATCTTCTAAATTTATATAAGACGGTTTGCATCGTCCACACTTTCATTCAATGATGTACTTGGAACATGAACTACTTTGGCTACTTTTGAGGTTGTAGGATCCTCTACTTGGGGTTACTACGTCAGCCACGGCTTAGTTTTTCATGCAGTTTGATTAAAAAAAAACCGACAATGTAATACATTCAGGGGCAAAAATTAAACAAGACACTTTTATTCATAAATATTGTGGTAGGTATTCGTTGAGATATGTAAGCTTGTGTTGTATATCTTTTTTTTTGTAAACAAGCCATTGTAGCCTAATACTCCAATTATGTATATAAAGTCTCAGATACAGCAAATTTGTCTTAACCATTTTGTGCTTAATTATCATTATTTCATTATTTTTACATGTTGTAAATGTAAATAGGGTTGTCACTTTTCGCCTTAAAAATATTACCTGAAGATGTGGCTAGAGCTGTAGCCCTAAATGATGATGAACTGTAAATGTAATGAATTGGCTAAACGTCCACGATGCCTTAAAACGGTTTAGAGAGAACCTAGAATATGCCAGAAGACCAGGTTTGGGTCATCCGAGACCTACAAATCAAAATAAGACAGTCCACGGTGTTGACAGTTATTAGGGAGCACATCCTGCCAGCTACGACTGTAGCCCAACAACTTGTTAACATGCATGGAGGCCCGATTTTGTCCAAAAAGGATAGAAGAAGATTGAAAGAAAGTGATATCAAGTATACCTGCAAATGTTCCCAGTTTGCTCAGAATGCACCGATTCGAACGATTGCGTTTTGCAAATGATTATAAGGGTTGGAGAAATGAACAGTAGAGCTATGTTCTGTTCACAGAGGAGTCCTGTTTCAGTCTGCGCTCACCTGATGGATGTGAAAGAGTTTGAAGAAGGAGAGGAGAACGATTTGCACAATGCTGCATTTCCGAAAAGTTATCAAGTGGAGGTGGTGGGGTGATGGTTTGGGCAGGAGTGTCTATGGATGCTCTTACTGAGTTAGTTTTAGTAGAAAATGGAAGTCTAATAGCTGATAGGAACATAATCATGTTGTACCATTTGGCCCATTTACAGACCATCGTTTTCTTTTATTGCACGACAATGCACGTCCGAATGTTGCCCATGAGGTCAAAATTATTTCCAAGAAGTGTTTTACCATGGCCAGCAATCCGTCATAAATCCGCTTGAACACGTGCGGGACACGCTGGAACGGCAGGTTAAGACAGGACTGTCGCTGCCAGAAACTTTACAGGAGTTGAGGCGAACACTTCTTGAAGAATGGGAGCATATTCCTCAAGAAACCATAGCTAACCTGATCGAAAGCATGCCAAGATGTATAAATGCAGTTATTCAAGCCAGAGATGGGTGAAGCCAGTCATTAAAATGCGTTTTCAATGTTTCAAGCACTGCAAAATGTGCTCACAGTTAAAACAAAACTTTTCGTTTTTTACTTCCTTCATAACTTTTCTAACCAGAGTTAATTTTGTTACAATTTTTGTACTTTAGGGTGCTTAATAAAATAATCTTTTGTTCAAATGTATATTCTTTCACTTTAAAATAATTAAGAACAAAATATAACCAAATATAAAAGTGTGCGAATATTTATGTCCCTGAGTGTATATTCATTGATCATTCCCTAAGCACGGGTTAGAATGAGGGTATTATCAGATATATTTGGAGTAGCACCATTGCCTGCAGGTACCTGTGCTAACATTTTTGTATATGTTATTGACTTCGTTTCCGCAAGATGTGCACATATTTTGGTCTGGTTTAATAAAGCACATGATTTTGTCCTTATTGAACTGTTTGATATTAAGGATTTTAATCTTTTTAACCATCCTTTTTGTGATTTGAAAGGATAACAGCAAAAAAATTGGTACAAATGATAATTGGAAAGTACCAGTTTCTCATGGTGAGTGAAAATAGTTATTGTGTTGCTATTGTATTCTCATCATTTGTGATAGGTGCAAAATATACATTTATGTTCTTTAGGATTTAAATTATTTAAACTATGAAGGCTAATGTTTCTTGCATGTGTCTATAGATGACATTAAGGTTATGGTAGTTTTACGAAATAATGCTCTCATAAAGCTCGTTTCCTCCATATTTGCATTTCATACAGAACTTTTCTGTAAAAGTAAATCATAATATGATAGGTAATTTCCAACGAACTGCTATTTATTGTAAATGTTATGATTACAGAACAGCATAGAGAAGCACATAAGGCTATGTTCATGATCCAATGCATCATTATATATGTCAATGCAGGTACTGAAGATGTATCATGCATTGGCGAAACTTTGAATTACAGCACACCTACGTGAAGTGCAAGTGCACCAATATTTATTATTTCCTTAAAGCCCAAGTTTATACTCACCACTGATACCAGTTTCAGTTCTTAAAATGTAGTGCAAAATGCATTCTTAATATATAAGAAGTTTTAATAACAAGGGAACGGGGTCATCATTACTTGTAGTAATAATCTGTACTTTTGTACCAAATGTAACTATGAGGCGGTTAACAATAAGGAAATTGACATTTAGAATTTTAATTTGACAGAAATTCTACAATTTTTCCCTCAATTAAATATGTTGTGAAATCACAACTATGGATAGCATAGTGTTTCAATAATGTACATCACTCAAATTAAACTCATTTAGATTGATGACATCGTGGTCAACATCGATCCTTGTAATTTTCTCCAAATTGTATTTGCTAAAGCGTTATGTAGAAAGAGTGGTAAGAATTTTCACCCAGCAGGTCCCCAAACGAAAAGGTGACAAGAAAAATAGGGTTCAGGCCTGCTGGCAAACTTGACATTTTGCCAAAGAACAGCGCGGAGTTATGTTACTAAAATGTTCTCGGCATTATCTGCTTGCTTAGTGTGAACGAATAAACGTTCTCGTTAATTAAAGATGTAAACTATATACGGTTTACTCACAAACAAAAGAGCAGTTATTATTGTTAGATAATTTGATTATTGTCTATTCAAAACCCAAGTCCCTGGTGCTGTGTATTACAATGAATACTTCCAATGTAAAACAAAAGAAAAAAAACACAAATTTGATGCAATAAATAGATGAATGGTTAACAGAATATATATTTCATCACATTTATAAGTGGTTAAAAAGTGAACTCACCGTAAATTTTATGGTTAATTAATGCCGATAAAAGTTTAGCATACGTCTCTCTCTCTTTCTTTCTCTAGATTTATTACTAAATTATATGTGTGCTTATGTTTACTACATCAACTTGTTCTGTTTATATATCATTTAGTTAAACTGAATGACCAAAACATAAGTTTACTTTAGTTATACATAAACTGAAATTTTCTACACACTTAAATTATAGAATGAAGGTATGAGTAATGCAAATTTAATCACCAATTCTAGCTTGTAACTGATTATTGAGTTAACTGGGTTTTGTGCTTCATTCGCGAGTGGGTTAAATAAGAAGCCTCATATTATTTGTGTTGGTTGTTTAGCATAAACTCAGCGATGTATTTTTTTTTTTTTGATTGATTTATTTATGGACGCTCTTTAACATTTCAGATCATCAGCGTCCCATTCAACTAGGGGCGTGAAATGGCCGACGAATTTTGCTCAGAGGCCTCTCTTTCAGGCTTGAGGTACTTTTTCGTGCGTAAATGTACGACACGGGACTCGCGGCTTTACTTCCCTTCCGAAGGAAGCCATACTTGGGATTTTTACGCCCGAAAAAATCCATCGATTCTGGCCGGATTCGAACCCGCAATCTTGGGTTTAGGAGACAAGTATGCCAGCGATGTAAATGCTATAGTTTAAATATTTATCTATATATATTTTATTATTCATTATATTAATTATGATTGGTTGAATAGAATATATATGTTCTTATGACCTTATACCAGTTAAAATAAAACATCCTATTTTATGTTCTCAGTTTAAGCTTTAATTTCCTTAGAAGCGATTATTTTATCACTTTCATGTGTGGCATTTTCCCTTCTTTTCAGTGCGGTTAGAATAGGTAGGTCGTGTCAATGTCATTCTGTTTTGTGTAATCCAGGTCTCATCGTTCTAGCATTAGTCATTTGCCTAGAGCAACGGTTTTTAGAACTTCTTGATCTCTAGCTATGGCGGACCCCAATATTAACTTAAAAAGTTTAAAATCCTAAATTTGCATTCTATATATTTGTTGCTCATCATTGGCTTACAAAGTTTAATTGCATGAAAAACAAATAATTGCAAATTTTTTTAATATTTACTTTTTATTGCAGTATATCCTTACACATTAGTAATAATCATAATCACAAATACCACATTCACAATCATAAAAAACAAAAAATTAGTATTAATAACAACTAGCAATATGTAATAGCACAACGCTATTCGTTAATTTTCATTTCTGAATGAGAGATGATGCTACATTTCATTTGACTTAATAACAGGAATTTATATTTTTATTTCAGTTTTTACGTTTTCCATACATTTTCTCTGCATGTTTTTAGATGAATCGGCGCAGAAAATGATTTGCACACAAAATATAATGAATGCCACCAATGCCTTGTATTGCCCTCTTTGGTAGTCTGGGAAAATCTGTGGCAATAGAGTCCCTCAGTCTGTGCAGTTCGCTGCTGAAATATACGTGCTATGACGGTACATACGAGTGTTTTGCTTGGTCCAAGTTTTCCGCTTGCCAATTTGAAAGCTCCCTCCGGAACAAATAATTGTCTTCAATTTTATTTTAATTTAATTTATCTCAATGAATACACATCGTAAATTTATCATCATGCGTTTTTCTCAAAACGCATTATTTTATCTATAGCAGTACCCTTAATGCTTTGAGGACCTTCTGAAAGGGCTCACGGGCCCCAGATTTACACAGGTCATGCTTTTTTAAAAAACAGTTGCATTTGCATATGTGGTTTTCTTCAATTCAAAGGACGCTAGTGATTATTAAATTGGTTCCATATTCTGGCATGTTTTTCAATTACCCCCACGAGTGGCCGAGATCGTTAAGGCGCGGACTCGTGAGCAGAAGGTCTGGGGTTCGAATCCCACAAGTACCGTCCTCCCTGACTGAGGATTTTTCCAGGTTTTTGTCAGTCATAACTGGCAAATGCCGGGGAGGAACCCTAAACTTAGGCCTGGAACATTTCCTTCCTTTAAAAAAAACTCCTTTCCCAATTTATCATTTCATTTCATGTATCACCAGTGTTCACCGCCTGTGGTGCCACAGTGGTAAAAACGGGCGTTAAACACCATTTAAAATTTTTTTCTCAATTGGCATAATCACGTACTTCCTTCCTAAGTATATTTCTGCCGCAATATATAGTATTAATTTAGCCACAATCAAACATTCAAATGCCTCTGATATACAGTTTAAAATACCTGTATACATTCTCGTGACGTTTAGAGTGCAGTATCCTATATGACTGATTAATGTCAATAGATCGACAGATTCAGAATATTTCCGGAAACCCATTTGTATTGATATTTGCATCCATTGTAGAAATTTGTTAAGGGCCGTATAGAATAGAATGTTTTATTTTAATTACCAGTGGAAAATCTCTTCCACTCAACCAGTTTTAATTAATATAATGAATGATACCAGACGTATAGACAAATATATAATCTATGACACCTGTAGTGTCGAGTTTTATATCACACATCTTAAGTTAACACTAAATTACTAATACATTATTTTTTTTATTTAACGTACTCGTGATTGAAGTATGAAAAATAGTGAAAGCAATACTCAATTACAAGCAAGAATTAATTATTACATTTGTATCTTTCAAACCATATTCTATATTTAATTGTATATAAAATTTTAGTTTATGTCTACCTAAAGTAAACAAAAGATGTAGTTGTAATAATAAAACGATGCATAAACACAACAAATTAAAATGTGTATAAAAATACATCTCAGGATTCAAGAAGAGATAGAAGAAAAGGTTATGCTCCCGGAAGATATTTTGTGACCCCAAGTGATATAGACACGATGGCCTGACAGTTCTTCCAGGCATTGCAAACTTTTAGTTGTATGAGTTAAAGCCGGACAGCTGATTTGGCACTTGAAGGTCATAGTTCTATTCAAGACTGGAGCACTGGAATCCGCTTACTAACCAAGTACTTGAGCATGCCAATTTCTTAGGGTTCAGTTAAAAGATTTGCCCGAAAGTCTGAAGATTTATCTTTTAAGATCATTCAAAAGTATTGCTATATTTTAAGTATAAAATGTTATTATTTCAGAAAGTACGAACAAGCATTTTGAGATAATTAGATATTTTGTTTTTAACGTTTTTTTTAATTGAAGATGTATTGCAGATTCTAGGAATAGGCAATTGCGCGTTAGTTGCCTGAATGTACCCTTTTAGATGTTAAGGCAACTAAATACAGAGGAGGGAACACAGTTTGGTAACTTCTGCGTTTTATTTTTTGTCCTGAAAATGTGAACATGCAGTTATAATGTTAATGGTAAAAGTACTCTCTGTATGTCCCATTCTTCATAACCCCCCAAGTATAATAAAACTGCCAGAGATGGAACCCAGG
The DNA here is from genome assembly GCA_030762175.1 of Metallyticus violacea. Taxonomy (NCBI): domain Eukaryota; kingdom Metazoa; phylum Arthropoda; class Insecta; order Mantodea; family Metallyticidae; genus Metallyticus; species Metallyticus violacea. The sequence goes on along the minus strand of CM060846.1, from coordinate 278,460,355 downwards.
AGCATTTAATTTTTACCGTCTGTGCTACCCTTGCGACTGGTAATAGCAAATAAATAGATCACTTTGGCAGTTATCCCTCCCTCTTTTTTTGCTTGTTTTAGACTAAGCGCAAGTCAGTGTATGAGGTTCTTGGACGATATGTTCAGAAAGATAGACTGAACAGGAAAGGGTGCATATAAATGGCAAGATTGACAGGAAAGGGTGAATATAAATGGCAAGAAGAAAACAAATTTACGTTTTGCAGATATAATTTTGTTTACATAATCTGCAGTAAACCTGGTATTTAACTCAAAGAGCTCGCTACAAAAAGCAAACAAGTTGGTCTCAAAATTAACTCTTTAAATACCAAAGTCATAAGAATCATACCTGAAATCCCATTGATAGTCCATAAAGAAACATAACAGTATGCATCAAAAAGTATTTTTCCGGGTCAAAATCTATATTTTTCACAGAGAAGCCAGAAAGAAATAAAAAGAAGCTCTTTCTTGCAGAACATTTCGGGAACTCAAACTTATACTGCAGCATACAGCCCTTAACCTAAAGCTAAAATTATGGTTGCCAACATGGTACTTAACAAACAGGACGATTAACACAATTCAAGTGTGGGAGAGAAAGATGCTAAGTTTCTCACATCGAGACGCTCTCCAGAATCGATCTGGCCTGGAAGACTTGAAGGATGGAATTTACTCTCTGTAATGAAGTTAGGATAGTCACTTCATATGAGGCACGATGTCTAAGTAGAAGAAGAAACAGACTTAGATGTCTGTGATAAGAATTCAAGACAATAGCAGGCAGCCAGAGTTTAAGAACAGCAATAAGTGGAACATGTGGTGGGGTCTGCAGAAGAACTTTAACAAACACAAGTTAACCAGACAAAATTGAAGTGCACATTATTAGTGTTTTCCAATACAGCTCGAGCAAAGACCAGAAAATGTTTGGTCCAGTGTTTATTTTCAGCAATTTCACTTTAAATGCTAGGTTTAAAAACGTTATTTTCATTTCCTATGTAAATGAGAGAAAACAATACTTTTGTTGGAATCAGTATATCAAGTTGAAATTAAACATTGCGCAAGTATTCTTCGATGTTATTGGACAACATAAAGCGTATTGCATAGATATGCTTAACAATTAACAGGGAGTTAATCTAAACCAGAATAGTTTATTATGGTACAAATGTTAAAAGTAGCGTAGAATCAATATTATATATATGAATAAATTAGTAATTATAAATTAAATTCGTTCCAGTCATTCCGAAATGTTACTCTATTAAAAGAAATAGTTTGGAATTTCTGACCATGAACAGTATGCAGAAAAGTTACCTTAATCTCTTATATTGCAGCGATAGTAATTAGCGATTTTTAAAGGTACTTGTGGGTAAAATTAAAATTAGTTTTAATATTAGCATTACATTTTCTTTATATATTATACTACATTTCTGTTAAAATTGAAATTTTCTCCACCCGAAAGAAGCTATAGTATGTGTTTAGTAAACTGCGATCAGCTGTTATTGATGTTTTCAGCCCGACATTGTTCCAGGATTGGCATCATGGCTACTTATGCAAACAAATCATAGAAATCAGTTCAAAGTCACTAATTGCACTATTGCATAACTTCAAGGAATGTAGAAATTAAAAAAGGAGTATTTAACAAATTATAAAATGTTAAAATGTTTCTCTCCTTAAATATATCAATAACCATCACAGTTTGTATTAAACCGAAGTTGGTAACACTGCAGTGTTATAAAATGTAAAATGAGGTATTTAGGTGCAAAAGGAAGCATTTTTTAGCATACCCTGTCTAAAAATAGATATTTCAGTAATAATTATGCGTATCTTCACTCCGGCTCACAAATAAGGAATATAATTTTTTCTATTTGCGTTTCGGTTGTCTAACTAAAGAAAGCACATAAATGTGATAAACTGAAAGGTATATCGCGAATTTTCTCAATTAAGTTTTCTATTGAATAGGAAAGTATAAACTATTGTTTTCTAGCTTGTTATAAAAATATAGTATGTATAATTTATGATGGACATAAAGAAAAAGTAAAGTAATTTATAATGACAAAAAATTGTACTGATTTTAATATCACAAATATCTGCTGGTAGCAATCAATTTTCCTTATATATAATTATTATACATGAAGTACATTATCCTTTTTATTTACTCGCTAATTATGTAGCGCAAGGTATTGATAATGCTGAAGATTTTTTTTTTCTTCTTCTATTGAGGCACCACAGGCGGTGGACACTGCTGATACATTAGATGATAAATTGGGAAAGGATTTTTTTTAAGGAAGGAAACGTTCCAGGCCTCCCCGGCATTTGCCATTTATGAGGATTGAGGAAAATCTGGAAGAAACCTCAGTCAGGGAAGACAGTCCTGGCAGGATTCGAACCCCAGACCTCCAGCTCATAGTCCGCGCCTTAACGACCTCGGCCACCCGTGGCGGTGATAATACTTAAGTGTTATTTGACCTTACAATATGACAGACCAAAAAGGTACAAATACTGTAAAGAAATGCAAACACAAGGGCAAAAATGCTACTAAGAAAAAAAAACTCTTATAATGACCAAATGTATGACATTCATGTACGTCATACATTTACAAAAAATATAGCGTGTGGCTTATCTCCTAAATCCTGCTTGTGGGGTTCTTGAGGGGGAGTAAATGTAAAACGTCTCTGTCAGTTGCCAAGAACTCCGAGCTTATGAATAAATAATGATGTAAATAATCCCATAATCCTTCAGAATACCATGGTATTTGCATGCGATGGGACCTGTATTGAAACTGGTTGTGAGTCTTGTCAACGCAATTCCTTTTTTAACAGTGTCTAAATAATCAATTTAAGAAATAATAAATACTATCTCTACCTAGCAAGAAATAAATAAATAAATAAAATATAAAAATATCATATTTTTCATAACTAAAATATCGATAGTTTAGTTTTACTAATAAATTACTAGCCACACTGCACTTATTGGTACAATTAGTTTACAGAATATATAAGTATTTAGCAATATATTGAACTTATTCAGTTTCAAAGCTATGTATATTTGAATGGTGTTTAACGCCCGTTTTTACTACTAAGGCACCACAGGCGGTGGACACTGATGATCCATGAGATGAAATGATATATTGGGAAAGGATTTTTTAAGGAAGTAAGCATTCCTGGCCTAAGTTTAGGGCACCTCCCAGGCATTTGCCATTTATGAGAACTGGGGAAAACCTGGAAAAAACCTCAGTCAGGGAGGACGGTCCTGGCGGGATCCGAACCTTAGACCTCCCCCTCACGAGTCTGCTTCTTAACGACCTGGGCCACCTGTGACGGTACAATATATGAATATTTATTATATGTATATAAATAGACCCATCTTTGACTGCATCAAATAAACATATACTGTTAATAAATATTGTTGGACATCATATTACAATTTCCGTGTGCAGCAAACGGAAAAAATCGAGGAATTGTTTCATTTGTGTAGTTAAGTCACCATGATGTTGCGATAATTTTGGGATTCGTGATCTGGGTCGTCATGAAATGACATTCGACCTGTACCATTACAAAAGTATGTTCTTGATTGAGTTGGAACTTTAATAATAAAATTATATTTATTAAAAAAAAAACATAGCATTTCTGATTCCTGTATGTGAAATGAACAGATTCAATTGAATTGAATTTCCCAGTAAGGGGCCAATCTTTTATGCCTGCTGATAGGGGTTTCAGAACATTTGAGATATTATTATTATTATTATTATTATTCACATTTTCGGTCCTTACCATACCATTCAATTCAAAGAGTTAAACAAAGGATAAATTTTGCTCAGAGGTCTCTTATTTCAGGCTTGAGGTTCTTTTACTTGCCGTAAATTTACTTCCGTACAAAAGGAAGCAACTCTTCGGATTTTACGCCCTAACAATCCATCCCTCCTGGCCGGGCTTGAAGCCAAAATCTTGGAGCTGCAAGTTAAGTATGGTTAGTTCTAGATCACTAGGACCGAACCTGAGACGGGAGAAAAGATACTACACCATATCAGAAGCAATCAAAACATGACCGAAATTCTACACATATAAAAGAGAATGAATTTCAAAGCCAAATTTTTTGTTAGAATACTGGCCTCAGCAATGGCTAATGATAAAATAAAAATTATGTCAAGAAGCTTCCTCTTAAAATGAAATATGGCATAGCTAGAAAAGGACACATACAGACTGAGAAACACAGTACCAAATCTTCAACTTCCGGAAAAATAGATTTATGCAGAAAGGAAAACCATTAATACTTTTAAGATGGAGCATGTGAAATCTCTAGCTTACGTGCCTCAAAACAGAAGAAAATTTGGAAAAAATTTTCCTGACTGTTTATAAACATCAATCCAGGTGGAGAATGAATCAGCCTTCTCACTTAGTATGGCCAATATAATGACATAAAATTGGAAAATAATTTTCCTCCAATTGTTGTTATAATATAATTTGAAATACCTTATTTTTGTCAAAAAAGAACAAGCCCAGGATAAAAATGTTGTTTCAAAAACTGTAATTTGATTTCTGTGTTATTCTCGTGGAAATCTACATAAGATATAATTTACAATAGTACAAGCCCTTTTCAACATTCTTTTTATTAGTAGCTAACTGGAAACTAGTTTTTTGTTTTTCATGAATATTTTTATGTACGGTGAGATTATTTGAGTTAAGGGCCGCACGAGCGCGACTGCTTACTGAGAAAGTGTAGTCACTGCAACCGGAAAAAGAAAGATAAGTGTCATCGCAAGTGAAATTTGTAATTTTATTTTATATCAAAGCATAAAATGATACGTTATTTCAAAAAAGGTAATAACCTGTGATTGCTGACATCTGTGCCGTAAGAATATGCGAGGTCGGATACGTTTTTTGCCAATGAGAGCTTTTGTAACTTTTTAACAAGTTGGCGAATAGTTTCTCTACCTAGAACACGATTGCCAGGGTCAATCCTGGTGGTGTAGTGGTAACCATATTTGCCTCCTAAACCCAAAATCGCGTGTTCAATCTCAGCAAGGGTCGATGAATTTTTTCGGGCTTATAAATCCTATGCATGGCTTCCTTAGGAAGGAAAGTAAAGCCGTGGATACCTTGTCGTTGAATTACAGCATGTAAAAGAACCTCAAGTCTGAAAGAAAAGGCCTCCGAACAAAATTTATCGGCCATTTCGCGCCCTGAATTGAATGGAATGCTGGTGACCTGAGATGTTAAAAAGCATCGGTATATAAATCAAATATATAAAAGAACTCATTTTACACATAATGGGAGCGCCGAGTAACACACGAACGCACAACCACTCGTTGACAAAGACTCCCTCAAACTAACTACAAACTGATACCTACACATGCATTATAAGGCCTTCACTACTGGCTTCTCCCAGTACGCAGCCGCATTATGCAGACCCATAACTCAAATAACTTCATTGTATGTATTCCTCTTTTGCAGTTAGTAATTTATGTATGAGAATTCTTTATATTGAAATAGTTAAATATATGGTGCATTAAACTCGACGCATAAATCACGAATTTCCAGTATTTTTTAAAGTAGCCAAAATAGATAAAAATAGTGATGAAATATTTAGCGATAAAACTAAGTGATAAAGATTTTCCTATAGACTGCTGTAGTTGGTTAAAATTCAACATTTGTATAACATTTTATTTGTAGAAAGTAGCATATAATCAAGGAAACTAGATCGGCGCAGTTGATAAAACAAGCATTGCTAAAATTGTTTTGGGATATTAAGGAATTAGCTGATCTTTAATTAATGTGTTTAAGATCTGTTTGGATATATATAGTGTTATTTTTAGAAAGTTACACTTTGTTTCTATATGCTAACAAATGCAATAATATTGACATGGTTTAATGTGTATTACTACAAAATGTATTGCAGATTTTCATAGTGTTTCATTCCAAGGAACACGTTTAAGTTTTGTTATACCCAAGGGAGGAATGAAACTGGCCAATCAAGCTTGTACTCTCCGAGCATCTGAGGGTAACTGTAACTTATATAAAGGCGTCATGAAATCGTCACAAATGCAGTAATTTTGCACACATCTTCCAATGCGAGGATGGAGCTTAAGGGCTCTTAAAATACCACTCGAATTCGAATTTTCTTTAAGACGCAGCATGTACATTGCATGGGTGACCATGGTCAACCACAGTTAAGTTCAAATGAATTTCTTCTTTTGACGACCCTTTTTGAACTAAAATTGAAATTATTTTAATGTGACTGTATTTAAAAGAAGAAAACGCTTATCTTGTGAGATTTAAATTTTGAACCATTGTTATCACTGCTTACAAAGGCAAATTATGTCGTTTATTGGCATGAATAAGGTCTCTCATTTCTTCTTGCTTTCAACCAGACCTCTTTGATCTTTGAATAATCCAACAAATTTTACTCCATACTATTAGCATGCTAACTTTCCTCCTATTTTGTTATTTGCTTCAATACTTTTGATATTTATATCACGTTTTAGTGTTATTTTAATCCAAAGCTTCACCATTAACTTCCTTTAATTTTCTTCCTAGTAAATTATTAATAAAGTGTAAACTATTTTTCCAACATTCAGTTTTATTTCAATTCTGTTACTAGTTTCACATAAATGCTGCTATTGAATACTTTTCTGCATATTCTTTATACAGGATAAAATAGCACTCTTTTTAAAAGGCCAATAAATTCTTATTGTTATTTAAAACTTGCAAGAAAATAGATTGTAATAATTTTACAAATTTTAATAAAAATGGCAGTTAATGAATTAACATTCACAATTATGAGCACAGTTCCAAATTTTTCGGTTACCTAAAATTTTTGAATGTATTGTTATATCTATTTGATAAAAAGAATCATTTCTGCATTTCGTAAGTGTAATATTTTTACATATTCTTTTTTCCATATGTTTTACGCGTTCTATATTTTATGTTTTTTTTTCTATGCGTATTTTCGCGTCACATATGAAATTTAATTTCATGATCTGTTGATAATTATTGTCAAAGTTGACTTTATTAATAAGTCACTTGTCTAAGATAATAACTAGGAACATATTTTAAATGCATTTATAGGTGCTGATCATTTCCAAATATGCAGACTGGAAATTGGTTTCATATTATGCAATTGTAAAAGTAAAGGCGATGTTAGTCGGATATACCGCACTAGTTAACAATGAACGCTGGCTGACGTTCAAGTGTTTCAATTTCTGCGCAGTAAATTAGTACAGACAGTGTATAATCCCAGATATCGGTATTTGTAGATCGTTAGATTACGCAAACTTCATTTACGTGTGGTTTTATTTTACATTACTGTTTCAATATGCACACAATATGTTTTTTAAAATTTTTAGCAAAGACTACATTATATTAAAATTGCAGACACAGTGTCCAAAGGTGTCATGTATAATATAAAGAGTAACGATTACTTTTAACGCTTTAAAAGTAGAAAAAAGTAACATGGAGTGGACAGTTATTGTAAACTGAAAATTGGCTAGTGTGTTCAATTTTTTAGCTTCTGTTATAAAATTTACAAATTGGTCTGTACATGTAAGAAGAAAGTTCGATTTAAATTACAAGGGTATTTTATATATACAACGTACTTGATGTTTGGTGATTAACTGTTTTTGAAATCTCGGGGATAGTGGGTCTATCAATCAAATTTAAATTATTTTTCATTCAGTAGAGAAGTGTCTAAAAGAGCAATCAAAAGCAAATCTTTGGGAAAAAATAACGGGTACAGATATTTCTTATTACAGATGGAGTGAGTATTGAAAAGAAACCTTTTTTTTTAATTTCTATCAAGGCGTTTAGTAATAAAATAAAACCAGCTAGTTCCTTAAGGCAGGGGGAGGAAGTTCTTTAAAAACTCTTAATGAATAAGATTTCAATACTTTCATAGGACATAGCAATTCTAAATGTATTGCAAATACAAGAAAAAAATCTCAGCATACGAGACTCAAAACTCTTTCATATTAAGGACTAATAACTCCCTGGAGAAAGCGCCATTTTGTGACTCCGTATGTTTAACGTTAGTTGTCATCTTCGAATAACTTATCCTGCAATGCAAAATCACCTCTTAAGTTTTAGTCATCTTCGTGAATAAACTACTTAAAAATTACTTATACAGATATTTTTGCGTTCAACAAACCGTCATGGACACTAAATGAATTATTACTTCATTAAAATTAGTTTTAGTGGTTGTAAATCAAATAAATATAATGATAATTTTTGCAGCATACGTTAGTGTTTTCATTTATGTGGAACGGAACGTAACAGACATTAAAAATCAGCTCCTTTATATGCATGTAATCACTTAGTTATCTACAGGTAATATTTTAGCTATTACAGATAATGATAGTTATTTACGATTATGCAAGTGTTAATATTTTGTGAGTAGGATGCTTGGAAAATTAAGCCGGAGGTATTGAATCATACAGTATTTTATTCACTCAATATATATATATATATATATATATATATATATAAATTAGTAATTATATATTAAATATTATTCCAGTCATTCAGAAATGTTCTTTGTTTCAAAGTAATAGTTGCCGTATTTTCACAAGGAGGAACAGGAAAGAACCGTTAATTAAATAACTGGATAATGTTACCACTATCACAGATGAAGTAATTGGTGGTTTGTGAACGTAATTTGGGGGATAACATAGAAAATTAATATTAAGTTTTTTTAAAATTACAATTTATTTATATATTCAATTAAAAACTTTTTTTTTTTTTTCACGCTGAAAAAGCTTGGTACCTGAGCATGCACAAAAAAACCGGGATAAACTGTTACTGTTTTTTCAGCCCGGCATTGTTGCAGGGCTGTCAACACGGTTACATATGCAATTAAATTTTGGAAAAAATCTATGTAATATCACTAACTGTGCTATGGCCCGATTTCAAAACCGCTGTGTGGAATGTAAAAATTGAAATGTTGTGTAATACATTGTAAAATACATAATCTGTAACCGCTTAAATAAAATAATAATAATTATTATTTTATAATTAATTTAATAATTATATTAAATATAATTATATTAATTATATTAATTCAAAGGTGGAACACTGGAGCGTTATAAATTGCAATTTTTAGTTGGAGTGCCTTGTGTTTAAAGAATTAATTTTGTATGAGCTGTCTAAAGGGCAATATAAAAGTAGAATATTTTACTTTGTGTTACAAAAGTTTTAAGTTCTAAAATCTATCTATCTAAAGTCATATTATTAACAATTGAAAGAGTTAACTTTTTATTTTTAACATAATTGAATAAATTTTAATGTTTCATGTATCTCTGATATGTTATTGCATTGAAAGAATAGAAAAAATGATACATAATTATGATTTTATGGATAATGCCTTAAAGTATTTTGGAACATAAATGTTGAATGAAAGGCTCGACAACAAAGCAAGTTTTAAAATACGTGTATGAAATATCGTTACTAAAGGAAAGAAAAACATGTCGTTAGAATATCGCAAATGAAAATGTTAAGCCGTTGCTTGATTAACAAGATTAAATTGTCAATACAATGATCAGAATTGAAATTAAAGAATATATTTTGAAATTGAACGTAGATTTTAGGGATAAACGAAACTAATAAATGATATGAACGGTAATGCTATGAACGGTGCCATAATATGGGTTTAAGAAAAACAACATTCCGTAATTAAATTGTAGTACAACATATGTGTAGAAGAAAAAATTATTTTTAAACTTTCTGGGCATTTATACGGTATAGTTTTGTCCCTTGATCGTATGGAATGTGCACAAACATTTACAGAAATATCGCGTGCTGGGAGAATCGACAAATAAAGACAATGACGTTATTTCAGGTACCGCAAGTGACCAAAATAAGAACAGTTCAGCGCTGCATAATTGCGAGGTCAACAGCCACCCGATAAGCTCTAATTTTGCTTAAAACGAAAGCAAAGCTGTATTAGGAAGCGTTGGCAAGTTGTCACACTTAACGTGTGTTATACTAGCACAGGTTTAACCTTTGTAGGAAAGTGTTAGATAACACTTCCTTGTCTAGTTCGTGTGTTCTTTATCACCGTTGTCATATTTACTTCACGTAGGACAGGGACGACGATCACCAATATGTGATAACGTGAGTAATGTTGGAAGTTACGGTGTGTATTCGGCAATCAGAAACATCGCAGAGGGATTATCGATAACTTCTACCTCCGTGTTAACAACTTAAACGTACGGGGCAATAATGAACTAGGCAAACACTTGAGAGGTTAGAGAGGGTTCTTAATCAAGCAATTTGAGATAGGGAATTCATGGTCTGTATATTATACAAGAACAGATGGAAGTTGTAGAGCTTGGCGCATTGGCGTCTAGCAAAAACGGATTAGTGTTATCAAGTTCTAGTCTCTGTGATTACTTTTTTACTTTTACATCTTTTGTATGATTATAACTATTTTTTTTTTATTTGTTTGGTTAATCTAAAGACACTCGATTAGAAATCACTGTTCATTTGCATCGCATTCAATTCAGGGCTTGAAACAACCGATACATTTTGCTGATAGGCCTCTTCTTTCAGGCATGAGGTTCTTTTACGTGCCATAAATATTCGACAAGGAATAAACGGTATTACTTCACTTTCGAAGGGTTAGGTTTACGGGGCAAGTATTGTTACCACTAGACCACCAGGACCGACACACCTCATCATAAATAAACTTCTCCACATATCCCGAACCTACGATCTTTGCAAACACAGTTTGTCGCCTTTTTTTTTTTTTTTTTTGAGTAGTGTTTAACGCCCGTTTTCACTACTGGGGCACCACAGGCGGTGGACACTGATGATACATGAGATGAAATGATAAATTGGGAAAGGATATTTTTTTTTTTTTTTTAAGGAAGGAAGCGTTCCAGGCCTAAGTTTAGGTACCTCCCCGGCATTTGCCAGTTATGAAGACTGAGGAAAACCTGGAAAAAACCCCAGTCAGGGAGGACGGTCCTGGCGGGATTCGAACCGCGGACCTCCCGCTCACGAGTCCGTGCCTTAACGACCTCGGCCACCCGTGGCGGTGTTTGTCGCCTTATCCATTAGGCTACACGATTAATTAATAGCTTCCATTAGCCTACGACAAATCAGTTAATCGTTACTTAGCGACCTTCTGTCACATAATTAGTGAGATTTTATCTGAAAACGCTGATGAAGAGCAATTGATGCCATTTCTTCGCTCACAAAGTATTTTTAAAACATTCTGCGGTGCATCTATGCCCCCTTTTGCTTTATCACCGTATAAATTCGTGAACCATAGCTACTCTATCCTAAACCGCTTGACAAAAAGCCTAAACAGTTTGTGAAATTATCACTGTGTAATTTATTTGCACCCGATGTATATTACATTGAAATAGACATTCAAATAGCCAGATATTCCAAACAACTGCTTATGTCTTGTTCAAAAGCAGTGGACAAGCGAGTATGGTAAACTCAAATATTGAATGTCGAAGGTAACTTAATTTGTGAAAACAGTCGAAATACGACACAAGGGAAAATGGACGGGGAAGCAAATCTTAAAGAAGTTCTAAATTAAAACATGAAAACACAATTAATGGCAAAATAATCCAGAATATTACAGATTTAAACCTGATGTTGTACGCGCTTTATAATATATATATATTATTATTAGAATAATAAATCACTTTCTAAAGGCATAAACTACATAAACGACACTGAGACGGTCCAATAAAAAAAATTAACATTGAAATTAAGACAAAACTGAAAACTAAAATCACGCGATATTTCCAGCTAGGCTCTTGTACGCGCTAAAAAACAAGACGAAAACTTTGTATATTGGATCGTCTCAATATATATTGCAATTATCTGTTCGTTGCTTCATACTTTTTGTAGTATTCAACGTCCTTTTCATACTCAAAATACAAATTGCAGTATCAACATAAACATTAAGGCATTCTTTAATTTTTTTATATACCTCCACAGACAAATGATCGAGGAAAATTTTGAAATAGGCTATACATTTTAACATGTTTAGAAACAACAGTAATATTTAAAATATCACTGATATTCTATAGCGTTAAAATAAAATTGAAGAATTTATTTTTATCTAAGAGAAAATATAGCGTAGCTGCTTGTTAAATGAAATTGCTAATAGTAAAAATGATAACTAACCGTATGGTTGGTTTCTAATAACCGACGCTGAAAATGTTGTCTTTTCGCGCATTCCAACACAAATCAGTTATACTATTATTGTTGTTATTGTTAATTTTATTATTATTATTAGTCATTTTGTCACGTTTCAGTAAATAATTGTTTATAATTATGTCTTGTTGATTGAATACAACAGCCTTTACTTTGGTAAATTTTTATCCTGTGCAGGTTGTAGTAGTCGCAATTTAGGCAAAAGAAATGTTTTTCCATGTTTTGTTATTTGTCGTTCGCGAACTGTCTTTGATTAAATTCTTGTTGCAAGTTCATCGTTGTTTTGTTGGGTTCTAGGTTTGTTCCTTTTCTGGCCAAAGAATCTGCTGTTTCCGACTACACTGGCAAGTAGATAGTTTTATTTAAATTGGTGACTATTTGAATAATTTGCTATATTTGGTTGAGAAGATGCATTTATTTGATACTGTTGCATATAGTGCTGATGTAGAATCTGAAATGGCTACTGCCCTGTTAAATGCTTGTAATATTCAACACAGGGAAATGCATAATGCACCAGAAACAGTGAACAAACATATATGGGACATACATCAAATCTGTAATGAAATATAATACTAAAAGTAATGGCCAAATCCATCACTGCAGACATATAGAAACTATAAGTACTCTAAACAACGCCTTAGGACTAATAGCTGGAGCAGTGAAATCAACACCAACTTTGCCACTGTAACATTATACATGCAACTTGCCTATAGAACTAGAAATCAAACAAGTACCTTCAATTCCTTATATTAAACTAAGGGGTTTAGCAAATAACAGATCTCTCCTTCGAAAACTAAATAGGCACTTCCAATAAAATGTAACCAAGATTTTCCGCAAAAACTACAAATGCCCATCCAAATAGAATCAATCTGCAAAACGCTAAGGCCATTAAACTACCAATCATAAAACTTGAATGTAGAATTAATAGACGAAATTAATAAACAAGAAATTACATCTGAATTGCTCAAGCAGTCACAGAGTAAAATACCCAGCAGAAGAAAGTACATAGACGGCTCTATAATTTCTAATAGAAGACCAGGCACTGGAGTGTATTCAACAACATAATTAACCAAATTAAAGGCATTTAAAACAACATTTTAAAACAAAAGTGGTTTGTTTGAAGTATTTCATTCCACGGCGTTTTTTCGTGTAATGCTGTGTACTAAATGTATCGGCAAGTGCTGATTTCAGGTAAAGTTGCCTGATGATTTTAGCCTTACATATGTCAGTGAACGTCTTAGGGAGAGGGGAATGTAAATAGCGAAACACGTAAAAAGCAGAAAAGAGCACTTATAGAGTATATTGATGAAATACTGGTGTCTGTCGAGAAGTAGATAATTGCAGAAGAAATGCTTAAACGACAAGCATACAAAATTTCTTGAAAAATTATTTTCGCAACTATAGCCTTTTTTCTTTCTTTCTTTCTTTCTTTCTTTCTTTCTTTCTTTCTTTTTTTCTAAATTTGGGTAAGGTACTATGTTTATAAATTTTATGGACTACGTGAATAAGAAAAATTGTTTGCAAAGTGCAATCTGAGGGTGAAGCGTGAAAATATGCATATGCCTTCCAAACTTTGACCTTATTTTATATCATCAAGCTTTTTGAAAATTTCAACCAAAAATGCATTTTATTTTTAAGTTTGGAAAATTTTATATCATACAGTTAATAAAATTTATATTTTTCTTCCAGTTTATTGAGTGTTATTTATGAGTAAAAAAGAGAGAAAACATTTCTTATAGAAAAACTGTTTTTTTGTTCTGGTTAAATAATTACATTTAAAAAAATCGTATAAAATGAGTGGTAAAATTTATATTCAAGTTACGGAAGAGTATTGTTAATCTTTCAAAAATAAATTTGGCATGTTTCAATACAAAAATAGTATAGCTAGAAAATCATTATTGAAATAATGTTATATAATGCTGTTGGAGTATTTGTGAGGAAAAATTACTAATTACTCTGAAAGACTAAGAATTTGTTGACACTGAAAGGAAGAGAGAAAATAAAATAAAGAATTGACATATAACTCAGAACAGAATAAGAGATCAAGGAAAAGAAAAGAGGACACATTGAATTTATGTTTAGGCTTAATACGAATGTTTTTAACTCTTGGCAGAGAAAGGAGAAAGATAAAACATACTTTTCAATCCAAAATTAGGCAAATGCGATGAAAATCTGTGAGAGTACAAGGAACCTCAAAGATAACATGGATTGAAATAAACGAGGAAAAAAGTTAGTTGATTTATATTAGATATGATAGCACAGGAAAGTTTCAAAACCATAAAAGAAAGCTTATAAAAATTGTTCTGTTTTATTTTAAAGCGGTACTGTAACACTCCTAATGTTATATTTTAGCTTCAAATCTATAAACATTTCATAATATACCATACTTTTTGTTGAGCCGCTGTTGATTACATCCGTTATAACTTTACCTTTATGTATGTAACTTATTTTCTCAAACATGCCATTCATGTAAGAGTAAGCGCGTATTTCTGTCTCTTTTAACATTAATTTGTTTGTATTCTTTATATAATAGTGAGGGGAAAATTACTTGTTCCGCAATGTGCGTTTATTTCTCATGTGAAGACCACAGGCAAAGAATGTCCTAAGTCATATTTTTTATAAAAAAATGTATCATTGACATATATACTGAAGTTCATTTTTATGCAAATAAAATGCAAGTAAAGTATTTTTACTCACAAAATTGAGATATGGAAAATGGTAGAGCATTCTGCCTTCACCATTACAGAGAAAAAACTTTTCAGCTCTTAAACTGCAGTGAAATAACATTCTATGGTTACCTTTACCGTGCTCTTTTTGTTGAATTGATTAGTAAATAATCATAGCTGCTAAACCAGGTAAAATAAACTAACGCTACATAAAATGACAACAGAAAATATAGAAAATAAGAGCGATGAGTTATGGTATAACCTCGAGAGCTTGTACCCTTCACTTTTGCCTGTTCCTGTTGCTAAATACGAATATTTTCAGATTCTGAATAACTTTTTTTGTTATAAAACTGAAATGTTCTTTGCAAAATTATTGCGTAATTATTTCACTGACTGATATTCTGTAATTATGAATACTAAAACCTAAAAAATTAACCTGCTCACAAGATTATAATATGTATGTCTTTAAATCCTTACAAAATGTTTTAACCATCACACTCATAACCCGCATTTATTTGTAACTTAAAATTATTTTTAAATTTATAAATGTACACAAGAACGATGAAATAAATAATGATTTGATATTAAAAGCTACATAAAATATATAAAACGTGTTAGAATATATACCTATATATTTATTTATTTTATTTTCCCATTTTGTACTTTTTATATTTAATGATCTTCAAGTAATTTGGTTTTATGCTAAAATACCAATATATGATATCTGTTTCTTATGACTGAGAATGTTCTTTGTCTATGGTCTTCATAAGTATCAAGTTTATATATTGGCATTTACTTTGCAACCATCACACCCATAAGCATAGAATGATACAGTATTTTATAATATATATTTTAGGCAAACTTAATATCAGCAGGTTAGCTAAAACATATATGTATGAAAAAATGAAATAATGAAATTTTGTGCATTTATCTCAAAAATGTGTGTGGTTGCATATTAATGTTCGTGCAGATATTAAAATTAATGCTATTTACTTACTGCACTTGTAAAAACAAATGGAATCGTGTCGCTCAGGGGTGGTTCCTCTAGGAGACTGCCTGCTAATTTGCGCTACGCCCAAAATTTCTGTTTAATTTTCTATAAGTTGCTTAATGCGCTTTTATACTTTTTTAAGCAGTTTCTGCAGTGGACTTCTCTCTTGCTCCTGATGTTTGAATTTGTAGTTATTATCTATAGATAACGCGCTGCAAACCAATGTCTGGATGAGTTGTGTGTATTTTGACTGAGTGAAATCAGAGGAGCTGCCAACAGAATTCTCTCGTGGATAAGAGCTATTATTTGCGAGCACCTCCAGAAACGTCATTTCTCGTCATGTACGTTCCCGGGAAAGCCTCCAGTTTTATACAAACGATTCCTGCTGTGTTATAAAGTTAAATGAACAATTATAATAACTACCTATTATATATAA
This sequence comes from Metallyticus violacea, assembly GCA_030762175.1. Taxonomy (NCBI): domain Eukaryota; kingdom Metazoa; phylum Arthropoda; class Insecta; order Mantodea; family Metallyticidae; genus Metallyticus; species Metallyticus violacea. Next base: position 278,444,090 of record CM060846.1, on the reverse strand, counting down.
AATTTTTTGTTTAAAATAATTAAATGGAAAGGAATTAAACGAGTGTAGATAGATGTATAAATAACGGGGGTTTAATGGAGTCTAAACGACCTCCGGCACTTCAGCCTATAAGGCTTATTGTGATACCCCATTGGAAGAGATTCTTCATTTTTTCCCAAAGTTTGTTCCTTGAACTAGTGGTAGTATTTTAGTTCCAATGTTAGCATCCGTTCCTAGGCCTTTCCTGGTTATAGAAAGGGTAAGTTTCTTTCTTTCCTGGATGTGCAAAGCAGATTCCTCATCCTGTTTACACATTTTACAAACGGGTTCATATTTACAGAGTCCCACATTTCGCGAGTGTTTCCTAAAGTGGCCATGTTCAGTAATTAACGCAGCTATTTTCCCTGATTCCAACCGTGGGTTCACGGCCAAAGAAGGGCATATCAGCACCTTTTTTTACGAACTGATCTGCTTTTCATTTGCATAAAAACCCTGATGCCCCGTCACCCACCCTAGTTGAAACTTGTTGCGAGATGCCAGGGTAGATAGGGCAATCAGGCATTCCCATACTAATTTAGATTTTACCTGGTCGGAGGAAAAATGGAAAAATGCGTGTAACAAAGAAAACGGAAAATAAATGCGCATAAAAATAATGTGAATTATGAAAAGGAGAGCTTATTTAAAATTATTTTGTAAGGATGCTTACTTATTACCTTTACAAGTGGTGGTTAAAGATCAGCGTAGACCAGCTATCACAATGTCATTTATCTCCGTTTTCTATGAATTTAAACTTTTCCAGGTTGTGAAAAATTATGGAAGAACAGTACCACGGGCTCCCACCTTGAGTTCAATGACTTCTATGTTCTGAAGTATATATTTTTCCTTAAATTGTGGTATAGATAATAATTGTTCTTGATTCAATTTCTCAGGTTGATCTTTTATATTTTTCAAATCTAATATATAACCCACATTGTTTGAATCATACATTCTTCTTGAACTTCCGCTAGGTTAACGTCTTCGAAGACGCGGAAGTTATTAAATCGGAGCTCTTCTGCAATCATTGAGCGAATCCTGTAATGGGGAGAGTTATGTTGTGTTTCTCCAAAAGGATAGGAACTCAAGACGTGTTGTGCATGAGTTTCGGTTTCTGTGGCAGCGTCGACTGAGGTGGTTGTCCTGAATCCTGCCGGATGGATATTGTACAACAAAGACCTACGCTATCATTTTCAGAGCTCCGCTCCATTCGCTCGAAGCGAGGCCTTCACAATGTCGAATCCACGAGTCTGAGTGTATTTTTGGTAAAGGTCAACACCAAGCTCTTTCTGTGGGAGTTGAGCTGAAGCATCTACTTCATTATTTCGTATAACTTTGTTATTCGTTGAGCGTAATATAATATAGTTCGATGATCTTTTGCCTTTAGCTTCCTGTAGTTTATGGGAATTAAGGCACTTGGCGCTTTCGCCTATTAGGTGTCTAGAACTTAAGACATAGGAATTAACAGTTTTGCATGTGTTTAATGTTGTACATAAACTTAAAAGTCCAGTAACTTATACTTAACGTGTATGTATAACATGTAATCAGGAGTATCGATTGGTAGTAGTGGAATTTTTAAGCACTTTTTATTACTTTGCCACATTCGATGAGAACCTATTTGTTATTTTGCATATGTCTGCTGTTTGAAATGAATGCTTTAATGATATACAGGCAGAGGAACTCAGAACTAGGAATTTTTGTTCGGGTTTAATCTTTCTGCTTCCAAGTTTTCTTTGTTATACTGAGTATTGCTGTCATTCATGGGGATATATCGGCAGTATTACAATTGTTTAATGAACTGGCGTTTAACCTTGAAAACAGGACTATTATTAATGTAGGCACATTTTTACACTTTCTTTTCCTTCCTCCATCTTAAACTTCCTTACAAAGTAAGTCTTAATGTTATTTACAGACGAAAAAGGAACATTTTATGCATTTTATGGATGTTTTCTGTACACAGAACGTTCACGTAGGTGTCATCATTCACGCTTTGCCCCTGCCCCCATTAAAATTTAAGATGTCATCCACTTGAGGAACAATAGTTGCTAAATCTTCAACATCATCTGATTTTCAGCCGATTTACTGTCTTCGGGTATAATAGCATGAATCTCTCCATTACCGCTACGGGCGGCCGAAGTTGTTAAGGCACGAACTCGTGAGCGGGAGGTCTGGGTTTCCAATCCCACCACCGTCCTCCCTGAATGAGATTTTTTTTTATAAGGTTTTCCTCAGTCCTCATAAATGGCAAATGCCGGGGAGGTACCCTAAACTTAGGCCTGGAAGCCTTCATTCCTTAAAAAAAAATCCTTTCCCAATTTATCATTCCATCCCATGTATTATCGGTGTCCACCGCTTGTGGTGCCTCAGTAGTAAAAACGGTTGTTAAACACTACTCAAAAAAAAAAAAAAAAAAACTCTCCATCGTCATCAGATGTTCCTTCACTTCTTCGTTCGAAATTGCTTCTATTTCTGGACTACTCAAAGGTTTTGTACTCGTAATGTAATTCTATAACACACTGCAGCAATACACCAGTAACAACTGAGGCATCAAACCTTAACAATGGGTAACAAATAGACGGGAAATGTTATTTTCATTGTTACACGTGTTTCTTATAACAAATATTCAAAGTGATGGTCAGCATTACCACTTTCATAATGTTATATTCTAAGAAAAAAAAACCAGGTTTAAATGGGGTCATTTAGACCTCAATGGTACTAAGTGCAAAAACAATAAATACATTTTAATATATTGAAATATAAAACGCAATAAAATATCTTTAGGATACAGGTGACTCAAAGGGATAAATACATCAATTTTGAAAATTGTAATTTTAAAAACAGCGTAGATTGGCTTAAGAAGAAGATGTAAGTAAGTTTAATTTTATGCGAAGCTCTGGACTATGTCCCTTGCAGTGAAACGTATAATAAGAGCAATACAGTCATATATTTTATTAAATGTTGAAAAGTTACACTTATTTCAATATTAAGCAATATTATATTTGAAGTAACAATACTCGCACGTGCACACTCTCAAGCAGCGATAATCAGTCGTTTGGTCACTAAGAGCCTTACACTGTGTTTCGGTTAGTAGTCAGCTGTTGCTGAATGGCAGGCTAGTGAAGTTTCGTATGAATCATGATGTAGTTGCTTTATTTCGTTTTGTGTTAACTGAATGTAAAGATAATTAACACTAACATATTAACCTCTTTTCTTCGCTAGTCTGGAAGATACAAACTGGGTAGACAAACTCCATGTATTAATTTGAGACGAGCTGTGATTTCAAAACTGCTTCCTGCAGAGACGTACTTAACCCTGCAGATTTCAGACGTTAATATTAAGGTCGTCGATTAGTTTATTGCATGAAAACCAGGAGAATGATTTTTATCAAGTGCGTTACTATTACGTTTTTATTAAATTTTCTCTTTATCTTTCTCTGTCGTGTGGTTCACCCTACGCAAGCATGAGTGGTTATAGTTATAGTTAGTGATACTAGTTATAAAGCTTGCAATTTGTATTAAGCATAGCAAAATTGTTCACCCCAAGTTTATGCTGCCACGGGCCGCCTCTGAATTGCTATACATTTGGCCTATTTTTTATTTTAGGGTATTTTCTTACTGCGTTTAATAAATTGCCGTTTTTACTAGCACTTTTAAATTCTTTTTCTTTATCCAGAAAAAAAAAAAACTAAAATCGTCGCCTAACTCTGGATATTTCCAAAAATCAGAAGATTTCAGTAAATATAGTCGTGGTTCTTCAGCGTTTGCTAGAGCAAATTGCCTGCGTTATTATCTTTAAAACCTATTGATAGCCTTTGCCACTCTCAAAACAATACGAGAGACGTGATAAATATCCTATTTTCATGCTCATATCTAATCCTTTCTTTCATTTCCGGTACTTTACTGTATATATTTAATATTATGTAGTATATGTTTCGACTGAAAAGCGACATACAAGTGGATCTTATGAACCACTAAGTCTAGTACTGTATGGAATTAAACTAAGCTAAGCTCGTTGCTCGTTGTGCTTTGAAGCAAAATACATATATGTACACCCTGTGACAAAAAAGGTCATCTCTTGAACGCAAAATTCTTTTATATCCCACTCTTACAGCGTGTGGTTCATAAGATATTCAGTAAGGCTGTGTAGCCACTGCAGCAGTTGTGTTATGTGGCATGTACTAATGACGCTGAGTAGCGTGTGTGTTCCGTTAGCTCCGTGGCAGTGTGCGCAGTGATACCGTGGTTAAGAGCACAGGTTTGCTCTCTATCAAGAAACACTTTTTTTTTTAAACAAACCTTTTGTAACATATTATGAAAAATTAGTTTCACAATATTGTTTCTCACATACAGCAAGCTTTAACGTTAACATATTATGTATATTATGATATTTCCTTCAGTATTTGTTCTATCTAAATGCAACAAGTTGCACACATATTCTCTGCAGATGCTCAAAGGACAAAAGTTGACTTGTGGGAATAATTCAAGAAACCTGGAATGTCGTAGTCTGTCGCCCACACTACTGTAAAAATCTGAAATCATCTACATACCGAAGATTGAGAAATATGTTGAGGGTTAATACGCTAAATATTAATTTATGGTTATTTCTGTGTGTTGTCACTTTACAAGACAAATCTTTTTGTACATGTGTTTATTTATTTATTGTAAAGAATACGCTAGTTTGTAGTTACGTTACTGTGTGTGCATAGGTAACTCCATAAGATTCAAATGATACGTTAAAATGTAATATGATATTAAGGCAAATGTTGTTCTACATATACACTTATAAAAATCAATAATAAAAAATAAAGCAAAATTGTGTGGGATTTGAACCCAGGAGCTTACGCAGAAGAGCAATGCCACAGCTACTCTACCCTAATGTTCTCTTTGCAGATGTTTATGATTGTGACCATTACGTTTATAAGCAAAGCGCAGTCGCCGCATGCATGTCGTTTAAGAGCTTTCCCGAGATTCTCCGATCGAAAATGTTTCATTGTATTTCTCATCCTGATATTCAGTGTTCTCAGCTTCTGTCCACACTTGAGTTTTGTGTCGGCGATGCTTTTCTTCCATGTATAAATATAATAAATGCATCTAAATTAGCGAAAGTTTCACTCATATATATTAGTGTGAAGATTCAGATCTATCCTCTAAGACCGTTACTGTGGTTGATTTCACTGTAATAAATATATCTAAGCCGAAGTGCGGTTGGAGGGTGCAAATCTAAACTGGTAGTTGATAAAGCGCAGTGGTTCCTTGACCCTATTACACCCTTCTGCTAGCCGGACCTTGCCAGAATACTAATGTTATTACGCTTGACTCGGACTTACACATGTTCATTTCTTGTCGCCTTGCTGCCTGCAACCACAGGTGACCGTGGTCAAGAAGTTCCTGCTGCTCTTAACTAAGTCTTAAGTAGCGGAACAGAATTCAGAGTTGTCCAAATGATTTAAAAATGCAGTAAAATCAATATGAAAGAGTGCATAATCGAATTACCAGAGAAAAGCATTTTGGAAATGTAAACACAAATAATATAGCAGACAAGTATTTTTAAATAATTATTTAAATATGAAATTATATACAAATAACCATTTTTTTCCTCATTAGAAATGCCTCCAGGTGCAGAAATTTCTAGCAGTTTACCTAAAAATAATAGTTATAAATTCCTTTTCTTGGCCGATCTATTTTTATTCTTCAACACTGTTACAATAATATAAAACAGAGAATAGAATTGAAATAAACAAAAAAATGCGTTTTCTTCAGCTTTCAACGCCGCCAAAGACAAATAAGCTAAAATTGAAAGGCATTTATATGGGCGCTAATGATGTATTTAACTAACATATATTTATATTCAAATGCTTGCTACATATTCGATCTCAAATTCAGTTAAACAGAAGCTTCCAACCAAAAGGTTAAAAAAAAACCTGCGTAAAATATTTGATCACTTCTGGAAACAAAAAAACCTTTCCGGATCAATGGGGCCGTGCAGCAGTAGCTTTAGTATTCAAACCAAACAAAGACCATTCATTGCCACATAACTTCCGACTAATGGTAATCCTGATACACAGTGTAAACAGAGAAAAAATACACATGATGAATGTTGGAACGAACTAACATTTGAGTGATTTCATGTATGGCTTTAAACAGTTTATTCTATCATGAGTTATTTACGTGTAGGTAGAAGCACCCTGCATTAACAATACTATGAAATAGAAAATCATTTTATTACATTTTAGTTCGAAAATAACAAAAATTAAATATGACATTCTTCGTTTATGTTTTGCAATCCGATGGAAATAAATACTATTTATCAACAATTAAATCATTGCAGAATTCAGTTCACAAGAATTAGTGAACAATGTATTTTTATTTCTCACTGCAGTCAATAGTATTGCCGATCCTTTAACGTTGTTTTCCGATAAATTTGCTGTTGAAAACAAATGTTCATATTTTCTGATAGAAAAAAGTTTCGCCTTTATATAATTTACTAAAATGTACGTATTCAGGAAAATGTGTATATATAAGTACTGTTACAATACTAAAAATATTTCATTAAGAAACAGACATGTAACTCTCATAAAAAATGGTCTGTAAATTCAAGATGATCAATTTTTCAGTTTTAGTATTTTTACCATGAAATACATCTTTTTAAACATTACCTAAATCTATTAGCATAATTATGATATTTCAAGCATGGGAAAGCAAAATTCATTTTAACACAAAGATCATACTTAAAACTTTTAAAAACTCTCCGTATAAAAATGTTGAAAAATGAAACTACACATGTATTAGTGTGAAGCAGTAAGTAAAATGCTGTTTCATTGCAAGCAGTAATGTCATCACAGTACACGGAACTTTCAATGTGAAGATTTATACAAGATTTTATTATCTACGTGCAAGTGACCATAATTTTATGTAGTTTCTTTGCTAAGCATCTCAAGTTTTAAGGTACTTATTTAAAGTCTCCGATTATCCTTAACGACTCTTTATGCAGATTGCAGGCGTTATTACAACAACAATAATAAAAAACTATTGTTTACTAAACAATTATATTCAATGCTGTTGGTACAAATCATTAAAAAATCACAGTACATTAAATATTCTTCTATTGCTATAAAACTGTAATTTAATAACAGTCTTTTTACACAATCATTAAGATTAATATTTTCTCTAATAAATACAAGTAATGTGTTATAAATTTCAGGACAAACATTAATTTTTCAATTCTAATTCTTCATTTCCAACTACGTTTTATGCATTATTAGTATGAAATATCAACTTCCATATATAAATAAATGTTAATAACACCCTCACATCCCATCTAGTTTCGAGTGTGTAGGGTTATCGCTTTTCATAACACTGCCACGAGATACCTATTAATTTTGTGCAATTCTTACTTTCGTACATCAAAGATTCAGCAGAAATTATGAGTATTTCGTGTTTCTTGTGTTATTAAGAATATATGAGGATGCCTTAATAATGAGTAAAGAATTAATTGTTTACTCTCACTTTCACATCCGATCAATTCTATAGAATGGGATAAGCCTTGATGACCTGTTTTCCTGGAACCGAGATTACAGTCATCTAGCTGCTTATTTCTGTTACGTTTACACGATTCACGTGAAGAATGTGGTGATTAGAGTTTAACTTTATTTCCATCAACATACCTTAACAAACATGAATGAAAATACAAGGCAGTGTTAAAATAGACAATTTCTTCAATAGGAACCCGTGATAGAGGTATAGTTATATTGTATGAATAACCTTCTTTTGTAGCAAAAATACATTCTTTAATCCAGTGCTGTTTCCCCACAACATAATTCCACAATTTAATAAAATGAACCACCGTATGCAGATGCCAAAGCATTTTATAACAGTTGCTCAATGATTTTAAGAGAAAAAATATAGTTGCTGAGTTCATCCGTATGACACGTTTATGTTAACTTATCATTAACAGCTTCCATACTAGGTTTAAGATTTAATGCGACTATTTGGGTATTTGCCAGATTATGCCTAAGTTGATTTGCACTAGACCACTTCTTCAAATAATCCAGGATGATAGAATTATCATTAATCGATTTCTTCAGCATAAAAGATTGATTGTTCAAGTAGCTAAAATTGATCGTTCATTGAAGATGTTAATTAACAAACTCGCAGATTTAGGTGTACTAACAGCAACATTTAATAAAGGAGAACGTTCACCGCTAATTTCAATAACCTTTTTTCTTACAGATAAATAGGAGTCAATTAATAAATATTCTTTTCCCTTTAATACGATAAAATCCAAACTGCAGGGTATAGCATTTTTTAAAAATAAACTAATGAGATCCAAAATATGATTTATCTTGTTTCGTGTATTTTTACATAGAGGAATAAACAGGAACGTATTCAGCTAGAATATGCTTTACATTTTTCAAACGTCACTAATTTCCAGAAAATGACTAGTGTATTTTTAACATTTTTTGCATTATTGATATAGCTAGATGACAATGAAAATTCCTATAAATAAATTTTTCTTGATGGTGTAATCAACATTGTTTACATAAATTTCTGCAAATTTTATATGTTGATCATCTAAAAGTTAATTTATTTTGAATTATTTTTCTGTTACGACTATTATATACTGCGTCATTATATAGTAAAACCTATACTTGAGTAGTAGATTTCTTCTTAAGAAATCCATTCTATAAGCTGGTTCAACATAACTGATTCAGACACGTTAGAAAATATTGATATAGGTGAAATAGGCCAATAATTACCGACTCCCTTTTTATATATAAGTATAGTTGTTGAAATCTTACGGCTTACTTTACTGTCGGCGAACTTAAGTAAATGCTTACGTTTATACTTTGTCATTCGCTGCAGATTGAAGTAAGCAGTTGAATACCGTCGCTGTCTCGTTCGGTGTGTTAAATCACCCACAGAAAGAGTGTATATAATTTTTAGTGGTTTATATAGGTAATTATTGTTATATGGTTGGCTGAATTTTAAATTACTATATAATAACGCAGTATATAATAGTCGTAATGGAAAAATAATTCAAAAGAAATTAACTTTTAGATGATCAACATATAACATTTGCAGAAATTTGTGTAAACAATGTTGATTACACCGTCAAGAAAAGTTCATTCAGAGGACTTTTCATTGTCTATGTCAATAATACAAAAAATGTTAATAACACACCAGTCATTTTCTGGAAATTAGTCACATTTTAAAAATGTATAGTTTATTCTAGGTGAATTCGTTTCTGTTTATTACTCTGTGTAAAAATACACGAAACAAGATAAATTATATTCTGCTTGTATAAAATGAGGGAGTAACGGCAAAAGTGAGCGAGAAGCGAACACTTGTAACTAATACACATGGTGTACTAATTTACTAACTGTCCAGTAAAGCATTCTGTGAACTCACAATCTCTAGAAGATAACTTTTATTAAAACTAAAAGTTCTTGAACAAATCGAAATTTATTGAATATAACTAGGAATACTGTCAGTTTATTACTATGTTTGAACTAATTTATGTGATACAATGTTATTATTAAGGTATTTATTTGTATGGAATGGTTTACTTTCTTGACACATCACTTATTACAAATTTCCTGTAGTACACACACACGCGCCCGCGCAGTCCATACGATCATATTTTTTAGGGTGCACCAATTGAAAGGATTTCATAATCTTTGCTAATGAAGTACTTGCATACACAGGAGGAAGTTTATTTTGAAAGTTCTTAATGCTTGTTCACATCACTGATACAACATGCATTACTGGGCGGCTTCCCTTTTGGTCGGAAGAAATTATATTAAAATAATGTTTATAACATTGTGTCGCAATTATACCATGCTTTCGATCCCTCCTCTCATTTCGCTTCCCGAAATTAATTAAGCTTTTTTTTCTCAAACAAATATACTAGCGAATCCATTAGCTGAAACAGGTAATATATCTGGAAAACAACTTTTGTATAAACATTAGCAATGAATACTCAGGAAGAAAATGTTTTAATCAAAAAAGTTACTAAAAACTTAGATTTGCCTTTTGGAATTTCGAAACTCATGAAAACATACATTTTCATTATAATTTACTTGATATCGTGCAAATTGAAAAGAAACATAACCAATCCTGTTAATTTGGTTTATTTACGGACGCTCTTTAACATCTCAGGTCATCAGAGTCCCAATCCATTCAGGGCGTGAAACGGCCGTAAATTTTGCTCTGAGTCCTCTTTTTGAGGTTCTTTTTAGTGCCGTAAATGTACGACACAGGACCCACGACTTCGCTTCTGAAGGAAGCCTTACCTAGGATTTTTACGCCCCAAAAATCCATCGATCCTGGCCGGGTTTGAACCTGCGATCTTGGGGTTAGAAGGCAAATATGGTTACCACTACACCACCAGGACCGACATGACGCGATGTGGTTTTACATTAGGAGTGAATGGTAAAACCTTTATGTGGGTACTAGAGACATGAGCAAACATTATTTTGTTTAATGTTAGATAAAGAAAAGAATTTCCATTTCATAGTTTTGTATTGGAAACACAATTTTCCACAATTTCCTTGGGCTCTGCGTATGTCAATGTGTTAACCCTTCTCTAATGTTCAGCATTGTTGTGGAAAAAAGAAAGAAACAAATAAAAACTCATAAATAACGCTTGTATCAAAGTGATACTTACTTTTAAGAGTCGTACTGCACATTTATTTTTTCTGCATAGCAATGAAAGTATTATTCAAATAACATTATTTACTTCTGAATTTTCACTATACACCTTTTTTTAAAAGTAGCTTTCAAGTTCCTCAATTTAATATTCAAATGAAATTAAATGAAATCAATGAAAATAAAATTAAGGAATAAAATAGTCAAATGTTACAAAACTGGAGGTTTCCGGCGTTAATATTATTGTTGATTGGGATATAATTTAGTGATAGAAAGGATTTCCGAGAAAGGTGTAGACAATTTTGGGGTTTGTGAAAAGTATTAGTGCAAATATAAGACAAGAAACACATGCTAAGTAAACAAGACACTGATGGGTCTGGAAATATATTTAAACTAAGATGCAATAAGCAATTTCAGGATTTTACAGGTTCTAACACAGGTAGCACATCACGGAGAAGGAGTAAGAGCGCAGGTGCAGGACATTAGTGTGCCTCCCCACCAGCAAAGGGCTTTCAAATGTGAAAGGGGGACGTCTAAACATGAACTACTGCCACAAGAGGTTTACTTTAGTTTATTTTGAGATGCTGATTCAGTCATTCAAGCAAGTTGTGTGATCTTTCAACCTATTCTAGAGTTGAAAAACTAACTGAGATGAAGTGATTAATTCTACATCTTTGGTGAAACCTTAACGTAAATGAGACCAAACATCAATTTCACACTTCTTTCAATTGTGCGAACTTTAATGCTTTTGGTAATATGTAATAGCCAGTTAGCACGTTCTCAACCTGCTTTGAGGATATATCGCTGCAAGATAACTTGTATTGAAAATATTCTTGATTGTGACGAAACTGATATTAAATATGAGGAGTTAAGCAAGTTCTGTGATAAAGTTGTTATTAAGGCATTGCTTTTTTCTTATACCACGTCATTACCTATGACAAATTACACATTCTTCATAAGGTCCTTCACTATATTGTAGTGCATCGATTGAAGGGGCTTTTGTGATGCTTTGCCTAAGGAGTTCCAAATACAGAAGAAAGTTCATTATGAAATTGCTCACTTTTTGTTCACACCTACTGGAAATCTTTCCACCAAATACATCAAGACTAGCCATATTCTTACACTTTGCTATAGTCACCAGCATATCGTTTAAGGTTGGCTTTTACTTCGTCAGGAGTCACTGTAGTTGATCAGCTCTAGGTAATTTGGTGAAAAGTCTGTCTTTTTTAAGTAAAAATCTCCAACAGGAAAAAGAGTTTCAGTTCAAGTGACACGATTTCAATCATTTTGCAGAAAAAGCAATTAACAGAAATAATAACAAATATTAAAAGACATGTTTTATTGATATGAAAATGGCATATGATAACCATTTTAGATATAAACCGTAATAGGATCTGAGAAAGTGAACAATAGAGAAAAACCTGCAGACCTAATAAAGAGGATAGTGGAAGTACAGGAGCATGTGTAGAAAATAAAGTATATGAATAACATAAGGCTTAAAGCAAGAATATGATTTATCTTCACCGTGTGTGTCTTCCCATCCTGCGGGTTGGTAGCCAGCACTGCATTTTACAGTCGAAGGGAAATGCAGGATCTCTCCCGCCGCAGTCAGCAGATCGACCTATGAGGGAGTGTACCTTTATCTACTGTGTGCATATTGCTACAGAACTATTCCCATTTTTTTTTTCCTTCTTTTGTGTGTAAGAATATCTACAAAGAATAAAATATCATTCGATGCCTTTAGTTCGTCATTTCACATTAATGCAAGTTATTCAAATTTACTTACTATGTTCAATAGAACAGATTCGTATGGTAATTTTTGTTTTAATTGAAATGTACATAATTAGGATTTTACTTTAATAAATATCACAGAATAAGCATTATATTTCCCTTTCGTGCCAGAAAACAAAACAAGCTTTCATAGATTAGTATTTGAACCTCAGGCCTTTACGCTAAAGCCCAGCGCGCGCACAGTGCAATACATGTCAGAACACGCCGAGAGGCACATAGCAGCCAATTCGGCCGAAATCGATACAACGTACGGGACAGTGTTTACGTGGTAGTCTGTAAAACGCCGAAATTGTGAATCAATCCGAAGGGTGAAAAGACTCACTCGATATATTTAGAGCAAACAATAGAAAAGTGAAATAGGATATGATCAGGAATTAAAATTGATCATCATTTACGCTCTGTTTATTGCAGACGATCAATTTTTTGATGAACTAAAGAGTAATATAATAGATGCAGTTTTAAAATGAACTTAACGAAAACTGAGTATATTGCACTGGAATGTAAGTGTATACCATTCAATAAAATAAAGAAGTTATGAGATCTTGCAGGTTATTTAGATATTCGAACTCTGTAATATACTTGAAATTCATATCGATAGGAAATGAGTGAATGGTTGTAATGGAAAAGAAAGTCTCGAGAGTAGTGCATGAGTTAATATGAAATTACATAAATATACAGCTTTCCATTATATGCCACAGGAAACTGGCCTCTTATAAGAACATCTTTTTTTGATTGTATCATTCAAAGTGATCAGTAATGCAATTTATTGCTAAGATTAGATAATTATACAATCGTCATTTTTATATATTGTAACTACAGTTCAAGATGCATATATTTTTTATTTTGATGTAATTTGTGCAGTTTGATTAAGACGTACTATGAAATATCTTTTTAAGGTGTTTACTGCAATTCTAGCATGCCTAAAACAACAGTGCATTTGCAAGCGAGTGGGGAAAAAAATATATGTAAATAAAAGGATTTTAAATCGTTTTGTATATTGTTCATTTGTAAGGAAATTGCTCTACCCCGCAAAAATTAGCTCTGGAATTAATTTTTTTAAACAAATTTTCACTATTGAACTATGCCTTGAATGTTTGTATTTGTACAGCACTCTTCCTCCTTACTTCAGATTTTCCCCCTCAGGAGTTGATCTCAAGAGTTCTTGCTTATCCAATCTGCCCGTTTTTAGTTTTTATCTTCCATAGTTATCCCAAACTTTCTTCCTTCTTCCACTTAGAACCTTACATGTTATTTTTTTGGCAATGTTATCTACAGTCTTTACACATGTTAAGAGTACATTTTTAAAGCTTTCATAATGGAGCAAGTAATTCCCATAACTTCATTTCTGGAACAATTGGCTCAGGTGTCAATGCCTTGAATTCCCGAATCAAATCCTGCGACCGTCTAACCTGGCTTGAGTTTTTCTGTAGTTTTCCTTAGAAAGGGAAAATGCCTGGTTGGAGTTTCTCAACTACGGTTTACATCATTCATGTTCATTCCAACTCGATGCGGCCCTGACATTGTACTGAATATCCATTTAAGAAGTCCCTGGGCGTGTATGTATTGTATATGTTTCCAGAGGTAATTAGCTCACCGATAAGCGACTGATTCAGGCATTGCATTGTAATATACAGGGAATATCGGAGGAGGGTAAACATCCAGTTTCGGGGAAGTAATTATTAAAGAAGATTATATATTTTGATGAAATCGTTGCTTAATCATCGTGGCTCCAGGAATAATCTTGAGGATCATGAATGTGACTAATACTAATGAATGCAGTGTTCTCTTCTAAATTGAATGGGATAAGCTGCGGTGTGTATATGGGTACTACATAAACGGAAATATGCTACTACGCTTAGACCAGTCCTATGATGTCATCGTTTCCATGATTCGCTGGAGCTGAAAGGTGGGAGGTTATTGTTTATTTGGTTTATTTACGGACGCTGTTTAACATCTCAGGTCATCAGCGTCCCACTCAGTTCAGGGCGTGAAACGGCCGATAAATTTTGCTCAAAGACATTTTATTCACACTTTAGGTTCTTTTAGGTGCCGTAAATGTACGACAAGGGACCCACGGTTTCCATTCCCTGCCGAAGGCCGCTATACTTACGATTTTTACTCCGATAAAATACATCGACCCAATGTTTTTTGTATTTGTTAATTGCCTGCTTATCATCTTCATCGCTTTATTATATTTAATAATTCCGCAACTACTGTTCACAATGAAAAAGAAAACAGCATAAATATTCTGAGAGTGCTCCAGCATAGGGTACCGTGGCACGTGACCTTTTGTCCTCTTGGGCTACTGCTGCTGACCTGCTGTCTTGGGTCCTTACAGTTTATGGTTTCTGCCTCCGCCTGACCGACATAAAACATATACTCATTCTTAACTTTACGTAGTGTCTAAGTTTTGTCCTTATGCATATAGTTCAGCATTATAATCTGTGTGACACTGATGTGGTAAGAGTTGCCCGTTACAACAGTTTCGCACACCTTTCGGGTCGGTATAGTAGTGTGAAGGAGACGTTTTATTAGTAATATTAATTAATTTAATGCTCTTTTGAATTATTTGAATGTTTTAAATAGTCGGGACACCTGAAATACAGTGTTATGTTCTAAGAGTGGGCAGACTAATGAAATTGTGTATAATTGAGTAACGTTACTCAATTCTTAATATATATGAAAAAATTAAATTAACTGTCATATGATATTACTGTTTCAGCTGCTACAGACTCGTCAAAAGGTTTAGTAACAGCAGAAATTTTATTTATTTGTTTTATGTACGGACGCTCTTTAACATCTCAGTTCATTCGCATCTCATTTAATTTAAGGGCGTGAAACGGCCAATAAATTTTGCTCAGAGACCTATTCTTTCTAGGTTATTTTATGTGCGTAAATCTACGACACGGGGTCTAAGGCTTTACTTTCCTTCCCAAGGAAGCCATACTTAGAATTTTTACGCCCGAAAAAATCCATCGATACTTGTCGGGATTGAACCCGCAATCTTGGGTTTACGAAGTAAGTATGGTTACTACTGGACCACCAAGACCGACAACAATATAAATGTTGAAAGAAGGCAGGAATGCTATCAAAATTAAGGGCGTTTAGATTTATCTACACATAAAGGTATAGTGAGAGAAAGAAAAGAATGAATAGAGGTTGAAATACGACGTTAATTCATGAATTTTTTGCCCGTATCTACCATTAGCAAGCTGAGTAATGCTTAAGGATGGATAAACTTTGAATGTAAAAGAGAATACCTGAGAACCCAAAAAGAAATGTAACATTCAAATGGAAGAAATGTTACTTAGGTCACTAGTTTATTCTTATCCTCTATAATCTTCCACCAGCTTCATTACTAGTTATCACAGTGTGCAGCAGCTAGACCCTCACTGAAAATCATGCATGGCCCCATAGACCAGTTCATTGCAGAACGTAATTACAATTTATTTTCGTCTATCTGGTTACACTATAAGAAAATGTTTCGAGGATGGCGATCTGACAGAGTGATGTTAATGGTTATAACAAGGGCTTGGATGTTGATGGTGTAAAAATTTGGTGATTCAAAAATCACAGAAAGTAGCCGAAAAATTAACAAAATTACCTTAAAGTTTCTGCATGTGGTTTGAAAGCGACATACGATATTTTCAAGTTTTTGATTGAATTTTACTTTGTAGACAAGTTTAAAAATATATTATCCCTCCATTCTCACTACAATATGAGTTTAAATGCCTAATAATATTAAAAGTATTGCGGAACGGGCTCATTAAAGGGAAATCTGTGGTTCTAATTCCACAAGGACGAGATGTTATTTTCAGGTTTTCCTAATGGCAAATGCCGAAAAGTTTCCTAAAATTAGGCCTGCAAAATTCCTTTACAATTTTAATCTCATGTACCACAAGTGTCTATCGCCCGTGATACTAAATTAGTAAAAACGTGCGTTAATAGAGCTAATGTCATTCCCAGATTCTCAAACTTGAATTTTGGTGTTCTTGAAGGGTCTAAAACGTTCTCTTCAATTTAACTAATACCAAAGGCATATACTTGACAAGACAATGATTTGTTGGTGAAAATATCCTATATGAAATGTTCAGTATCTTATTAATTGTGCTCTTTTCCAGAACTACTTTTTTTTCAGTTTTTCTCTTAACATTCCCAGCAACCTTCCCGGCACAAATGCAGTTTTCTTTTACTGTCTCAAGAGCTGAGTGATAGTTCTCATCATTTCTTTCCAATTACGATATTGCTGTTCAATTTAAAAATATCTGTTCAATGTGTATCAAACCTCTCTCAAAGTCAGGATCATGCAGAAAATCTTGAAGAGCTGCAAAGGAAAAATAAAAAATTATTAGAACTGTCAGTCAGTGTTTCCTCAACAGCAAAATAATCATAATAACTACGCGCAAAAATCCTGGTACCCTAGCCAGCTGTACATATAAATGGAAATATGACATCTCTTCTCATTGAAAACCCTTATTCTTGAATGCAGCTTAACAAACGCTTTCTTAACGTTTGGTATGATATCGTCTTGTCTTATAACTTTCGCACACTAGTTCTTTAACTGTATTAGAACATGCCAGTCAAACTGTTACATGAAAAGGGAGTACAAGGAAAACTTAACACTACTGGAGGATGTGTCAGCAATCAATAGACTACAACTCAAGCTATAAATTGTAAGTGGCTATTTTTTTTAATGGGGTCGCCCGTTTTTACTACTGGGGCACCACAGGCGGGTAATTGGCTATGAAAGGCGTTAGGAATTGAAGTGCAATAAACAAGACTGACAGAGGAAATAGGAAAATGATTATTTTAGTTTACATTTTTGTAAAACTTTAGTATTGCAACCCCAACTGTCTTTCACAGCGGTTTTCTCAAACTTTCCTTGACCGCGAATCTCCTTTAAAGTTTCGCTGTCGTGGGTCCCAAGATAAAGCTCTAAGTTTAAACTCCTGATTTGCATATTACATAATTTTAATCTTATTTCATCAGTTGTTTAAATTTTTAAATACGTAAAAAAAATATATACATTTTCAATACTTTCCTTTTTAGTGTTGTTCAGCCTTATACACTAATGTTACATTAAAATATATAACATTCATAAAAATGAATATTAATAATAATTAACAATACTTGGCACAAAATTAATCGTTAACTTTAAATCCTCAATGAGAGAGATGACTTCACATTTTACATGATATATCAGGCTTAATAGGAGAAATGTGTGTTCTAGGTTCTGATTTACGTTTTCCAAATTATGTAATTGTTTTTTGAGATAAATTAGTGCACAAAATTATTTTTCATACGAGGAAGTAATTCAAAAGGCAAAGTGCTTTCATCGACTTCTTTGATAGTCGAGGAAAATCTGGAGCGAGCGAGCCCCAACCTACGCAGTTTGCTGCCGAAAGATGTAAGCTGCTGCCAGGGTAACTTGTTTTCTGTCTGACGCAAGTTTTCGGCTTATCTGTTTGAAAACTCCCTCAACAAAATTTAATTCTAATTTACTTTACCTCAATAAATACACACCGTAAATTTGTATCATCTTTCGTTTTCAAGTAATTCATAGTTTGTGTCTTTACATTCAGCAATGGTATGTACAGTACTTCAATGTAGACCATTGTGTGCGAGCCGCTGGTTTATATAAAATTTTTTCATACATTTCGAGCCATAATAATGTCTTTTTCACATTATTCTTTAACATATAAAATTGTGATTCAGTGCACTGTAGCATTGATTTAGTTTGCAAAAGCTCAAGATAAATTAAAGAAGTAGAATGCAGGTGTTCAATGGGACATAAAAGAGGCAAAGTTACAACGAACGACCCATGAATACGAAAGGAAGAGCAGCTCAACTGCACAGCATTACATGACCTTCGCAAGATTTGACGGGAGTCCAATTGAGAAGCAACCATATTAACTAGGTATAAAAAAGAAAAAGACAATGCAGTGATCGCTGCTTATAAGCTCGTAAAGGATTTTTTTCAAGGAATGGACGGTGCTTTGTTGTATATCCGAGGAAGTGTCATTCTCGTTCTCATAGGATATGTCGAGCAGCCAAAAATTTAAATCTGAGTAATAATTAAGACCATTTTTAGTTCTTAAGTTTCTTTTCCTTGTTATTCTTGAAAAGTACATGAACATGTACAATCTGAACAGTATAACATTCCTAACATCGAAATTGGTGGCATTCTTTAGCTACTAAGGCTATATTTGTTCAATAGAAGGAAACCAAAAGAGGAAAATGCTCCAACTAACGCAGTGCATTTCTAAGTAACATTGATAACCATGAAAACTTGTCTTTAAACAGATGGCTCAATAATGTATAAGTAACAGATAGTAGATATCTATTACCAGTTCTAGTATACAGGGTGGACGAAAAGTGTCAATCCGTTTTCATGAATCAATGGTTTGTCATAATTTTTTCAAAGCATTGTGTCCAACTTTTGAATACCCGTTCGAAAGACTTCTGTAAGCGTGTCATCGGAAATCGTTGCACATGCTTCTCGAATACGATTCTTCAGAAATCTAGTAATTTGTTGGTACACTCGTAACTTAATCAATTCCGGTGATCGTGATGGTCATATACATCTGTCGGTTGAGATATTCATTCAAAAGGGGGGGGGGTGATCTAGCTTTGCCATCCGAACTTTTCAAGTAAACTCCTGTTGGACTTCTGCATATGCCACCGCGCAATAAAGTCCTGGCAATAGCCAGTCAAGTATTCTTAGTTACACTCTGATATAAAAACTTCTGTTTTCAGAACTTTATGCTACAGTACTTTGAAATAGATGGCTGTCATTTATATATATGCTTGTTGTAAATTTCCATTAAAAGATATTATTTCATGAAAATTGTCGAAACTTTATGTACACTCTATATTTTATTAATACTATAAGGGAAAAATTCCAAGGTATTGATACTTCCACAGAAGTAACAAAATGCATAAGTAATGTAACGATATACGGCGAGTAAAGTTTGAAAAAACATCGGAGAATAAGCCAGCTACCAAAACCTCACTGTATGGATTGTATCAAGTGTGAAGCAAAGTGACACAACTAAATCTTATGAAGCACAAAAATTCAAATCAAATACAAAAAATAACAGCTCTGATTTCTGCTGTTTACGTGTGCACTCTAATGATCCTCAGTTGTTACAAAAAACTCTGACCTTAACTGACGTGAAGGAAAGTACTTAATTGATAAGAGACAGCCATTCCTTTAGGATGTGCTTCTATTGGCCAGCATACATTTTTCGTAACATCTAGTTTGTATGCTCTTAACAAATTTGCAACTGAAAATGTGGAAAATATTACAAGGAGCAAGCCCTATCAAGATCACGTGTTTTTCAATTACATAAACTATTTAAGAATACTTCTCGAAGCTCTATATTCCGGAAGATCATCCAGGGATGCAATATTTTGGAAATTATAGAAACAATTAACATTAGTTTGAATCTGCTGAAAACGCATCGATTGTGACTGCAAGGCGATTTCTACTAAATAGGTGTCACTTGTACTCAATGAGGAATAAATTCTCTCATTAAAGTGCTATGACATGCCCGGCAGTGAATCAACAGGTTTCAGTGGGGAGGGGGGAAAAACTTTCTGAACGGACTCGTCAATGCGTTGAGAATTGGTTTCATTATTATGATCCAGAAACCAAGATTTATCCAACCCAAGCAAAATAAGCGAAAGTTTAAACAAACGCAGGAAAAGTCATTCACCTCATTGATGCTGACAAAATTGGCATTGTTGATGATTGAGTGGTTCGTAAACTGAAAGCACCACGGATGTTCTTAATATGACGAATCAGAGTAAACTTGCTGAAAAGGGACTACACTTGACTCGTAATGAATGAACTCTGCCGGAGAAACGCGCACACGATCGTTCAGCTATGCATTGATATAATTGACATTGAAAAAGACGGCGTTTTCAACCAAACTACGACTGTAGAACGCCGCTGTTTCGGGTGTGTTTAAACAGATTGACAAACAAAGGCTTCACTTCAACTTTATAAAACGAATTTAACCTTCTAGTATCAGAAGGAAGCTGTTTTGAAAACCTGTGATTAACGTTTAATAAAGAAAGTTAATGGTCTTAGAGAGGAACTAGTGCACATCATTACTCATAATATTTGCAACGTTATTTTGTTTTTAACTCCCCGTTTATTTTTTGCGCAAGAGACATGGGAACTGTAAAATTTATAACTTCCGTAATAAAAAGTAAATTATTAAATGTGTAAGGACATTACTTCTTACGTGCCACAATACACAATTAAGATTAACACGTGCCATCGATGAAAATATATTTTTTTTACCGGTGGACATGCTACAGTGAGCTTTAAAAATTAAAATAATTAAAATGAGTTGTAAATGTAACTTTGTAAAGTTGCTACATATATTTACAGTGCGCTTCTCGATAATTCTTGAGAAATAGAACTCTTTTCGTGTGCTGCTAAAGTTAGACATATGCTGTTGAAGAAGGATAGCCTTAACGCTGCAGGGACTCGGCTAGAATAAGATTGAGTACAATTCTCTTGTGTCGGACTTCGATTTCCGATAGTTGGAGTTTTTCATTTGCCTAAACCCTTCCCTTCCAAGCGACGGCTGTGCCTTGGGGCAAACTTGCATTCACGCATGGCATAGCAGTTAGGCATGGTCGCGGATCTCTGGAAGACAACAAAATGCAGATATTTTGCTTTAGATACTGACTTCTGTTCTCTACCCAAACAGGTTGTATTTGATCATGCATTGTTCAGAATAAAGACAGCAGAGAATACTTATAGGAACTTGGATATTTTGGTGTTACAAGGTTAGCAACATAAATACTCAGCAGGCATTTACATTTTTGCAATGCGTGCTATTACTTGTAGAAGACTTCGAACAACAATAGCTACCAATAATTAAAGGCTAGTTTTACAAAGAAATAAAAACAGATTTTAGACAAATTAATGGTATAATTTTCCAGCAAAAACGTTTTATGTTCACTAATATAATAATTCAATTGAAATTGAATTAAAGAAATGTTCTTCCCCATATTTTCATTTTAGAAAATAGGAAGTATATAGAATCATTCAAAACCACTTCAAACTTCAAAGCAACGTAATGATTATAATATTAAGCGTGGAGAAAGAACAAAACGATCCCTGTGTTGGATAAACAACGGGTTAATTTCGTTTATTTCCATTGTTATTGCTTTAAAAATGACTAAAAATGCGCTATAGTGGCTAAACGTCTAATGTGAAGTTTTGAAATAATGAAAAACAAATTAATTATCAGAATTGGTTCTTAAAATTAGATCCAGATTTTAATTTAACACTTCTTTCAGAATTTGGGAGTCAAAGTTTGTTGTTTTGCGTCAAAATAAAGCATTGAGCCATATTTCTTCGAAGTAGGTAGGAACGGAATAACAAATACTGTTAAGCGCTTCTTTACAATGCTAAAGCACTTCGCCATTCCCAGACTGATTGTTGTTCATTTGTTTATTTACGGACGCTCTTTAACATTTCAGGTCATCGGCGTCCCATTCAATTCAGGGCGTGAAACGGACGATAAATTTTGCTCAGAGACCTTTTCTTTCAGGCTTGAGGTTCTTTATCATTCCGTAAATTTACGACATGGTATCCTTCCCTTTCGAAGGAAGCCATACTTAGAATTTTTACGCCCGAAAAAATACACCGATCGTGACCGGGATCGCACCACCAATCCTCCTCAAAGATGCAATATCTAAATAATGCTGTACCTTGTGCAGTAAAATAATTGTGTTTGCTTTGAAATTTGAAGTAAATTTTGATTCTCTGTATATTTATGGATAAACTAAAGGCATATGCTAGTATTTTTAAATTCAGCAATTATCGCTAAGCAAGCATTTTATCTGAACAACCAAAACTTTATATTTAATTCGGGATGAATTCAATTCCAATATAACCAGATAGGAACTTCCATCGCGTTGGTGAGAGCTAAGCAAAGGCAAATGATGATAATGTTACATACATGAGGAAATTAAGAATAAATGGGAAATGGGAATTTACATAAATACTCATTCACAAATTTTGGTTGATTGGAGATGAAAAATATCAGCAGTAACATCTAAATCAGTTGCTTCCATGACATTCAACTAAATAAAGTAACAACGCAGAGAGCGTGTGTTATACAACTATTCTTGTTGATAGAAGGGACAGGAAAAAGAAAAATGGCAGGCAGCACTGTGAGGAATTACTGTTGTGGTGAGAGATCGTCAAGGAAATAAAATAGGCCCAGCGCTTTGAGAGGATTACTGTACATCATCCTCTTTCCTAACGGATTTCATATTCAAGCCGCCTTAAGATACATTGCAATTTCGGGCTCTCTAAGAGCATTAGCTGTGTGCTTGAAACGCTCGGTCCTCTGCGTACATGCATTAATTATCATTTCCAGCAAGATGTTGCACAATAGAAATTGGAAATTCTCTGTTATGGAATTGTGTTCGTTGATGCATAAGCTTGAAACTCCCGAAAGTCCAACCATCACCGAGGCTCGTAAGTTTTGGGCAGCTATTCATGAACCCAGATAGGATTAATAAGTAGTTCCAATACTGCGTCAAGGTTTGATGTTTATATGATCCCATTATGTATTTTAGGCATTTTTTATAATTTCTTAGTGACGAAGAAATGTTATATAAGTGGAGAGAGTATTGTACATGTCTTTTCGTATTTCTTAGTTTGTTGCAGCTCAAAAGCTCTTCAAGAACTTAAATATTTGCGGTCATTCGGTCTTTTTGGAACATTGATTTACATTCATGCCAATAAAAACATAACTTTTTCCGCTTATGCTAAAATGCAAACTGCTCTGAAAGTAGAAAACTTTATTAAGTATGATAAAAAAGATCTTAGTGCAATCCCTGGTGATGACTACTGCGATTTTATCTTGACAGACTTAAAACTCTAATCTAATGCAAGAACTACAACGTGCTCATATCTACGTACGTTACATTTGCGATGTTCGTTTGCTCGATCATATAACACCTCCTTGGCTCCAATTGAAAGACCGAAGAAATATCATTGTCTCACACCACTTTTCAAAGTTATCCATACATCGTACCAAGTTGTCTAGCCTCCGTTTTTCAAAATCTATCTTCCTCTCCATAACCTTAAAAGATGCCCTGAAACCCGGCGGGTACTATTATCATCATTGCAATGAACATCACTGTACTCATCATCATCATCACCATCACCGTAACCCTGCCCTTCTCTGAAATGCATTGCCAGAGAACGTCAGAGACTGCCAAACTTTAGGAGCATTTTATAACAGATTGTTTAATATTATTAGATAACCCTAGATTTAGATTCCTTATGTTACAGTGCAGGTATTTATTTGATTTATCCTGCTGTAGAATTATTCACTCAATTGTCATTCTTATTATTACTACTATTACAAATGTTCATATCTCCTTCATAGAATTGTTAAGAGTGTTTGTATGATTTGATTTATTTACGGACGCCCTTTAACATCTCAGGTCATCAGCGTCCCATTCTATTCAGGGCGTGAAACTGCCGACAAATTTTGCTAAGAGACTTCTTCTTTTAGGCTTGAGGTTCTTTTTCGTGCCGTAAATGTACGACACGGGACCCACGGCTTTACTTCCCTTCCGAAGGAAGTCATACTTAGTGTATTGTTAAGAGTTTTTCATTTTTATGTTATACTAGTAAATTTATTTCCATTTTCATGATATGCGTTGCTTGATATGTGTATGAATTGTCGTTGTTAGAGCTTGAATTATTATTCTTTTTATTTTTCTTCTTATTTTAATTTCTTCTTTTTTCATGTTTATGTAGGTAGCATACGTTTATTAGTTGTTTCATGTTTTACGCAGGTTTGTATATATACGCGTATTTCCTTATTAACCATTGTTATAATTGTGATATTGTTGCTACAGTTTAGTGTAATTATTATATTGGTAGAGCGAAAAAGAAGCTCTAATGGCTTTAGCTCTCCCAGAATAAATAAATATAGTCATTTATCACGCAAAAATCTCAATTTCCCAAACAATGACTGGTCACATTCGGTGTTCCAACATGCTCTACTCCTGAGCTGCCGTGACGTTCTCGCGACTTGACCTAGTAATTTCTACGGTATACCTCCCCGTATCAGCGTTATGTCATTAAACTTCCATCAGGCACGATCTTAACAGCAAGAAATGCCTTCGGCATATCTTAATTGAATACAGCTTTTACACGCTGGTCTAAATTCACAAACGAAGTCGACACAGGTACCGGAAGTCGCCAAGATAGGTACTCGTGAATGAGATGATGGCCTCCCTAACTGTTTTTTTTTTTATCCAGGTTTTCCTCGGTCGGAAGGGTACCCTAAATATAAATCCGAGACACTTCCGTCGCAAAATTATTTTTCCAGTCTCGTGTATCATCAGTGTGCACCATTCGGTTTGCCACAATAGTAAAAAGAGACGTTAAACGTTACTAAAGGAGGTAAGTCCAAGCGTGACTTAAAACATTACTGTAAATAACACATGAGTGCTCTGTCAATATCTTAATACCGATCACTTAAACCTGCAGAATAGGAACTAACGATAATGGACGTTAAAAGCTTTTAAGTCCCCCAACATTCGATCTTAAGTTTTGGATAAACTCCAAATAAAATTCTCAGCCAAATATGCTCACCGCATTTACAGCTGATTTATAGCATTGCCGCAGTCATATATGGAAACATTAATGCTAAATAACCAATCCTACCATCATCCACTATTTTTCAATTTTTTCCCATTATGTAGAGACCCAAACTTTTTGATTCCAAAATAGAAAACGGAGTTATGTAAATCCTTGTTGTCTAAAATTTGTTCTATAAAAATTTCATTCTTTTTTATTTGTAAATTCTCCTCCATCTTACTTTCCGAGACAGTGATCTTGAGATTTGCGTGATCAGTAATGGAATGCTGTTTATCAGGCGGGGACCAGTAGATGACTGAAGTGCTGTGTGCACATATATTTCGAAAACTTTAAGAATGTTCATTTGTTGTTAATAACGGAGAATTACGGAATTTTTTTTTTCCGTAGTTGAAGCACGTATTTAAAGTTGAGAATAATCAGTAGCCAGCGAGAGTCAGCAGTAAATTAGTTGCAATATACTACATTGAAAGAGAAATAACATCTTTCTTAATTACACCTAAAATTGTGAATTTAAATTCCTTACCAGGCAAACGATGAATATTTGCAACGCCTTCATTGAATGAGTATGCATTTATACGCAAGTGTCGGTAAATGTGTACTAATTTAGCTGTGTCATAGGTTCCAAAAATATTTAAAATTCAACAGTTCCAGAGTTGACGTGATTATGGAATCTCTCCCACTTATTGATATATAGTTTAAGCGATTTTCTAACTGATAGGTATGTTAAAATATATAAAAACATTTGGCATGGGCGTTCCTCGATTTGGAACTGTGAAACTACTGCCAAATATCTCTCTGTTCAAACGATCCGCTCATGAGGTAAAGTAAAATGATTTTATGGGAACTAAATGGTATGGTTACTTGTTACGTTTTAAGCTGAGTTTTTTTAGAAGACTAAGGTGATTAATCGCACGCATGTTAAATGTTTTCTGATTATTTTCCCTCCCTACAAAGTGAATTTTCTTCTCAGGATTTGATATACCGATTTGCTTCAAAATTTCGATATATGTTTAACGAACGATTATATATAATTTAACGCATAATTTTTAAAATAGTTTTTTTTTTTTTTTTTTTCGAATTTCCATATATAAAATTGCGCAAAAGTGCAGCAAAATCCATTACATAATAAAACCTGTTTATTTATTTAAAATTCCGGTATTATGTTAGAGCATTCATAAACTTGTTAAAATGTCAGTCTTCACCTCTACATAGATTCTGAGAAAACTTGTACTTCAGAAGGACCAATTTAACTTGGGAGATTTAGAGCTTTGCGAAGTTTCTTATGCATTTTTCTCCCCCTCTTGTTTGTGATTATATTAAATGTTGTGGGTTTACATGAAAAACGCACTAGGTTCAAACGTAAAGTTGTAAGATAACTGGAATTTTAAGTTTGAGTGTTTTTGAAGAATTAGAGTTTGCTTTGAAACTCATTAGGCTCGTTTTATAATACATTACAAGTCGTAATCTTTAGTTTGACTGGTCATTTATATAACGGGCTTTTTACATCAGCTTCTCCTCCACCATGCTCAGCTGCAAGAAAGAGCACTGCTTTATCATCATAAGTGATGAACTTGAAGCATTTTGCATATATATATATAGAACAAAAAATGTACGGGCAAATGACAATAGGTTTCCGACTGACTTTTAAACATATTTGATGCTCTGTTGTTAAGAAATTATAAAAGCTAGGACATAGTGCATTTTCCTTATTGTATAGGGAATAATTTTGGGATTTTTTTTTTTTTTTTTTCCATTTTTGGACAGTGTCTTTTTCTTATAACTTCGATTTGTAGGTACTGGTTTTTATGGATCGTCGATAATACTTGTAACTCAATCCGTCTTCTCATGCGGCTATCGACTGTAGGGATCAATCAGTTGCCCAAACAAATGGATGGCACTGTACTATTACGTCTAAATTTCTGCAGGAAAATGCCTTTCTATTCAAAGATAGTATAGTTATAAACAGCAGTGTTAACAAAAAGCTTCACTACGACAAGCAATACGTCTATCATTAAAAAATGTCACATCCTTCAATGTTCTTCTCTCAGATCACCAATAAGACTATATCCATACTTCGTCGACATTTTCTTCGAGTATCGGGGAGGAAACCTAGCAAGTGCATCTGAAACCTGGACATCGGTGGCAAAGCCCGATATCTTATTACTTATGGAGCGTTTTATAAGGGATTTTTGGGGAGTAAGCGCTCTCCGCCATTTGCCACGATAAGTACTGAGGGAAACCTATAGAAATTTTGGTTACAGAGGAAGGTCCTTACGGTACTCGAAACGCAGATCTAACTTAGCGGCCTCGGCCACCCTTGTCTTGTGAGTTGCTTGGACAACATTTATGACACGATGTCTGGAAAAAAGATGTTGTAGCTCTTAAGCCATGATGTATTGCAACAACATCTAAAACGTTTGAGTTCAATTCTTGTATTGAAAATATATTACTCACTAGAGATCTGTTCTACGGGTTAATTGCTCACGAATGTAATAAATATCTGTAAATGTGCTATATTCAGAATAAACCTTTCGCAGTATTAGCAGCTTTAATTGGTTTGTTAATGTCCGTAAATTTATTGTTTAAGTTTTGAAGTGTTTGTTCGCTGGCTCGCGTGGGTGGCAGACGTCAAATGCTAATTGAACGCCAATTAGGAACTGCCGGGCGCGACACCACGCCGTAGTTGACTCTTGATGTAATTATTAATCGTTGCCTCCACCTCACGACAGATGATTTTAACTCGGGCCCCACTCCGCCGTTTCGTAAACTCTTCATCGCGAGGCAAGGAAAGGAGGGGTAGCAATTGTTTAAAAGTCACTCGGACTTGTATTCGTACGTCCCAAGTTCAAAACCAGCGGCCAACTACCTGACTGAGGTTTTCAGTTCATTTTTAACAATGGCAAACGAGGGTTAGTATTTCTCTGTCACGGACTTACCTTCCATTTCTTCTTCATTCTTCCATCTATGTGTGTGTCCGCGTCTTTCTGTATTTGTGATGTCTTCGGCGCAGCCCTGACATTGGAATGAACATCTAGGTAAGTGATCTGGGCATTGGCTTGTAAGTCTCAGGGAATGTAGGCTTTACAACCCGCTGAGGATAAACCAGTTAAATCAGAAGATTTTTATTACTTCTTGTTAGTTTAGGATACTTTCAGTACGAATTATATTTTGTTAACTTCTAATTTACTTTTTCATAAAGTTCCCAATAAATTACTTTTATATTACATATTATGGTTAAAAAAAAGAATATAGCATAATGCAATGTGCTGCAATTAATCCTCAAATAGGTGAGGTTGTGCTTTTTTTTAGCGGTACTAAACCTTTCGTGGTTTAATTTAGCATAGGGTGCGACCGTATTTTCCAATTTCAACAAATAAAATTTCCCCTCTTCTGCGGAATTAGTTTCATAACTTAAAATTAAATCGCATATTTACTTTTCATAGACCGTCATTGATTACAACTTCATTGTTGCCTAAGAGTTGAAAACGGCCAATATTTACACCAAAATGAATTATAATTCATAAATGTGTGCACAATAATGATATAACCGAAATAAATGAAATGTGTAAGTTAGAAATGTGCTACAGAATACCAGAAAGTACCAAAGATGATGTATCCTAGCATACTCGAAATAGAGCTGAAAATCACTGAGTGTATATCGAATTTATGCTTTGAAATTGTATATAATCTATTTACGTAGTTAAATAAAAACATACATGTTCTTATATTTCATATAGTTTCAACCCAATGGCGTTAGTCTTTGAGTACTAAAAATAGCTGATATAGAACATTTCTATAGGATACTGCTTGCCTGTTCTTACTTCTGAAATTCGTGATCATAACTGCAGAACTGGTAGATAAGTTAACATTTTCGAAAGTGAATTAATAGTAAAAATAAACCGTGAGTTGTACGTTCTAGTGACATGAAACTCACCCAGTTACTTGCGTTAATGAAACGCAGTAAATTATTTAGATCCATATGACAGTGTTTGATTCTTTATAGCAGAGTCAGGCAAAGATGCGGATGTAGCGTTTCAATGCTCGCAGTGCAATATAATATTATTTTTCTTCTGATAATATACAGCGATTTCAATGCTCATTTCACTGTTTTAAACACTGAGTACACCCGAAGCAGAAATATTTATTTCCACTGTGAATATATCATCCGCGAAGAAATCACACATGCTAGGTCCTGTGATTAAGGAAGATGTGCCATTCATTTTCCTGTTGGTGTCTTGAGTTTTGCACGCTCGATGAACCGGAGCATTATCTTGGCGCAAGCTCCACCCCGTCCGAGAAAAGTTTGTCTCGTCTTGGCAATCTTCCCCAGTAATACATCGAAGTAATAATTAGGAGTAAAAGAGAGTAGTGTTTTTATTACATATGTCCTGTTTGTCAATTAAAATGGCAGGTGCACGACCCTTTCTCAACTAGATTCACTTTTGCCTTCTTGGCCGCATGATTGCTGAATATATTAATTGCACACTTTGCTGAATCATAATGATGGTATCCGGATTACATAAAAAATTAAGACTTTAAGAACGCTGGTTCTCATAAAAATCACCAAATGTAACGTTGGCATGTCATTACAGGGGTAAACCATCCATTGCCGTTAAACATATTTGGACAACTACTTCCTCGCTACAATATTTTTTTTATTTGGTTTATTTACGTACGCTCTTTAACATCTCAGGTCATCAGCGTCCCATTAAAATCAGGGCGTGAAACTGCCGACAAATTTTGCTCATAGGCCTCTTCTTTCAGGCTTGAGGTTCTTTATCATTCGTAAATGTACGACACGGGGCCCACGACTTTACTTCCCTTCCGAAGGAAGCCATACTTAAGATTTTTACGCCCGAAAAAATAAGCCGATCGTGGCCGGGTCCTAACCCGCGATCTCGGGTTTAGAAGGAAAGTATGGTTACCACTACACCACCAGAACCTATAAAAATACAATCATTGGATAGCCCATATCATTACATGTCAGGTCTTCAACTGATCCATGATACGAGGGGATGTTTGTATGTTCTTAGCCAAATGTAGTATATGTAATTTTATTTTAAATAAATTTGTATTTATTCAACATAATAACATTTTAGCTGTATACACTTAGCACAACGTACAAAAAGAATTTATCAACCTCTAAAAAATCGTTTTTCTTGCTCTGCATACCACTCCACAGCTTCATTCGATGAAAATTTTCTCCCTTTTAAGTATGTTTTTAGCTTTGGAATAGATAATATTTTTAAGGGGCAAAATCGGGTGAATATAATGATGAAGCAATTCGAAGCCAGCTGCATTACAATCTAAACAGAGGCTAAATAAAGGGGCTAATAAAATGCTTTACTCAGTATAAAGCACTTATATTAACATTCTTTATTCAATACTGTAGCAAATTACATAAATTAAGCAATATTTAGGAATTAACATCGTTTTTGCCAGGCTTCAATCAACTTATTACACTGGATTACGCACATTTCTATATTTTTTAATGTAAGTCGCTGGCGCTTTGATACCAGGAAATCTTTATACATGAAGTAACTCCGCTCAACATCTCCTTAAACCAAAGGAGCGTATTTTGTAAACACACCGAAAGGCAGTTCAGTGGAAGATGCATATGCTTCCACTTCTTTTTTCCTGGAACTCAACAATGGATTCAAACTTCGTTCATTGTTACAATACGATCCAAAAAGTTGGAAGAATCATCTTCAAAACTACGACAAATTCACTTGCAAGTTATCACTGTCAGTCGTTTGTAATCAGCATTCAGAAATTTTGGGATCCATTAATCAGACATTTTTCTCATACCGAAATCATGTTGTAGGTATAATATTGAAGAGGCATTTATATCACATGTTCAAAGTTTCAGCTCAATTCGTTGATCCTAAAAAAATCCTATCATGCACAGCTTCAAAATTTTTGAGAGTGGACACAATAAGGGGCTCTTCCAACACGATGTTCACCTTTTGATTACTTTTCTTCCTCTCTTAAATTCCGCAACCCAATTTTTTATCGTGGAATACAAAGGGCAATGCTACTTCAGTGTATCTACCATATCTGAATATATTTCATTGCCAGATAAGCATTCAAAATAAACACCTTATCACAACGATACTCAATTTTCTCAAAATTCAGAGTCGTCTCTGCCATATTTACTTTAAAAATTCAGTTACACTTACAATAACCAAAATTGGAGAAAGTATTTACAAAACAACATACTAGTTGTGGTAACCTCTTTCGGTCCTGTTGATGAGAAGGGTCCCAGTCTAAGGTGTTATTAACACCCGCTCGTCTATGTGCATAGTGCTAATGCAAACGTAGTATCAATGATGTACGTAATAATTTTTATTTTGAATTGTCAAAGCGTCTATACCAGTCACAAACCTGTGACTTGTTCATGATATGTACTCTAAAACATTTCTAACAAGGGAAGAGTTTCAGGTAAGCATTTGTACAGAAACTTACCTTAGTGGTGTTGAAGACTATAAAAACGTTCGTTAGTGTAGCACTTTGTTTGATAGACAAAGACTAAAGCACTTCTTCAAAAGTGTATTTTCTATAAAATTCGAACGTCTCCTGAATTATATTTTTGAGGTCATGGACTTGTGCAGGATTCACCTAACCGACTGACGGCCAGAAATATTGGAGCATAGGGCGATACTATTGGTTATAAATAACTGAGTGAATGTTCCTTGTAACTCAATTTCCCAATTTAAGTTCTGAGCTATCAACCAAAGTTCTTATATAATCTTTTGTCCGCAAATCTAGAGAGAGAGAGGGAGGGAGAGAGAGAGAGACTCGGAAGTTGGATATACTAAATTTGACACAGAATCCTCAAAGTACTAGCGTTTTGGGCTGCATATTGCACTGTACTCCTCCTGGCTACTTGAATTTTGTGCAAGTCCCTCGGCTTCAGATATGTAATTCAGGGGCATTTAACATTTTCATTTACGGAATGTGAATCAGAAGATTTTTCAGCCATTGCTTTTGCATGTAGTGCCTAATGCTCTACCCCACGAGGTTGCATGCATTTTATAGATATCCCCGTGTATATTTGAGGAAGTGTATGGGCCTATATGAACCAAACTGGCTTTTGTAAGATTTAAATCGAAAGTTCCTGTTGGAGCCGAAACAGCTTGTAAGGTCTACGTCCGTATTTTGTCATAGAAAATGTAATTGTTGTGCGCAACTGCAACTTCAGATCTAGACATCTGCTTAAACCAAAGGAGCGTATTTTGTAAACACACGGAAAGGGAGTTCAGTGGTTGCAAATGCTTCCACATCCGGGTTGTTCCTCATAAGGAATTCAGGTTGGGCTTTGGAAAGCCCGCCAAGATTGTCACTCAACTTCTTTCACTGTCCATCCTTTTCCGTACCTCCTTTTTCTAAATTCTGAGGTACATTAGGCCAATTCCTATAGTCATGATGCATTGCGAAAAGTTTTTATTCTAGGTTTTCGTCGTTAATTAATTATTGGGCATGATTGATGGCTGTTGCGTCCGTTGAATCTGGAGCACATTTTAATTTTTAGAAGTTTTGCACAAGAAAACCGTGCATCTTATCCACGTGGTTATGATAGGGAATTGTGATAGGTGGAGTCCAGTAACTCTCGGCACAAAAGTCGACGATTTGGTGTCTACAAGAATCTTCTTCAGGACATCAATGAAGTCATTTACCCTACTGTAATCCTCCCTGACTTTCTGACACACACGGTGTAGTTATGTCATCAATACACATCACATGAGTAGGATTGGGGCATATGACCTTCAGTTGATGGAAAACTGAATGAATGTTTATCAGTCAGCACAAATCTGACATCGTATTGTATGCCTTACAATCACAGCTTCAAGCATGATTCATTGAATGACTGCATTACTATTGGAGCTGCACATTTACTAATATACCAATGTACACCTTTCGTTCTGCTCTACAAAGTGAGATGATATGAATTCATATGGCTGGTCAAGATTAATAAACATTTTATTTTTTTCTACATTAAAAGAGTGATAACGTTTTCTTTGCTGCATATTTTTTTATCAATAATTAAAGAAAAGCTTTAAAAAAATGAGCTGCAGCATCAAAGAGGGGTGAAAAGGGGATAAAGTGTTATCTCACAAAAATGCACAAAAAGATGCAACAAAATTGTTCTATTTCGCTTCATTTCATGTCATAAAATACAAATCTGAAACGATTGATGTGAAAATAGCTATATTTTTTGTAAATTCGCTGCATCTTAAAATTCGTTCCTTAATTATTATAACACTTGTTTATTTAAGTGCTGTTATACCATCTTTTCTTACACACCTAGATGAATGTCTTTTCATAAATAAGCATTGGAGGGAACCATGGCATAGGCTAAGAGCAGATAACTTGGGCTATCGTGTTGCCTTGAAATCTGCGTTACCAGCTCTATTTAACGTTCCGAACACTGTATGAGTAGCCTTGGCCATTACAGTCGTTTTTATGTGCTTTAAATGTTTACGATGTTCATGTTGTGTAAAGACATAGCGCGAGTTACTCTAAGGAACTCTTCAACTAGCATGGCGATATTGCATTCCCTAAGAGAACAAAGGATCGGAAAGGTGATTAAGGCTTAGTGTGACATTTTCGCCCGTAAACCCTCAAATTCTAAAGGCAGAAGAGCCTAGTATGCCACGAAGCCCGTCCGGTTGAAGATGTTTGGGGTCGTTGATTACCGCATCCCCGCTCCTCCTTCCCTCCTCGTGATGCATAGGCCCCCTAATTGCGCTTCGCTTCCTCTGGCTGGCTGGCTGGCTGGCTGGCTAGCTGGACCAGTCCAGTACAGAACTCGTCAATAGACCCGCAACACGCCAATTATTGACCATTCTTTCATATTCTCACTTTCATGCACTGCCATCAGTTTTGCAGTGTACTGGAATATGGGGTACAGAGTTCAACGAAATAGTTGACAGTCTCTCATACTTCAACTTGTACTAAATGTCATCTCCCCCCCCCTCTCTCTCTCTCTCTCTCTCTCTATTTTATTCCTGTAATTCTCTGTCCTGTATCCGCTTCTTTATTTTTTGTTGGTGTCATCTGAATTCTACATTTCAAATTTAATTATATGTTTATCACTATGATTTCTAATTTCACCCACACATAAAATTGCAGCCAATATTCTCCAAAAATCTAATCCTATCTCTGAACGTTGTTTTTGTTACATTTGCAAAGTTGCTGATCCCCTCACACTTACGGTTTAACGTAAAACTCTCTTATTATTAGCACCATTTAACATTTATATATTGGAACATTTTCACTTACTGCTTCGTAACTAAACATAGCTCATCCCGTTAGAGTTCATCGCTCTGTGGTGATGCATTTTGTACCATACTCTCAGATAATTGAATTTATTCATTACAGAATTGTATTTTTCGATTATTATTATTAACATCATTAAAAATGTAACCATATATATATCTGTTGTATTAGTCGGAAATTTGCGTGCAAATTAACAAGCTGCGAATTCAGTAATTATTCACAACTCTACCAACCAAAGTCAGACGGGAAATTGTCAGTATCATTCAGGTGTTTCTTAAACCTTTGCTCTTAAATCGAAACCCATTTTCATGCTCTACATCTGTTAAAATTATGGGAGATATTTAACAGAAGCCCAGCTGCCGTCAGCTTCCAAAATATTGCTTTTTTCCTTTCGAGAATTCGTTTATAATTTTAAGCCCCTGTTAAATAACATGCAAGAAGTCACTTTTAGTTCATTGTCAATATACCTTGATTTGCACAAATTATCCTACGTTGCGAGAACCCATTTCAAAACTCGGTTTAAGTAAACAAAAAGTTTCTTAAATACAAGATGTGTAAAAAACTGAAAAATATTATTATTAATTATGCACTTGGTACTTTGATGTATGATATGTCCGCTGGTTTGCTCTCTGAAGTATGTAAAGAAAGTATCAGTAAATAATTTCAAATATTAAATTTTTTTTTTTTTCCAAATTATTTGCAAGCTTTAATTTCCTGGTTTTACAATGCTTTTTTGATTTCATCAAAGACAAACTGAGAATTATTAATCTCCTTTGACGAAGCATTTCTTACAATTAAGTACGTAATTGTTACGAATTGTAATTTGGTACAAAACCATTTTTTACTTTATGTAGATCTTCATTGCGCCACTGATCTTGGAATTCTTCCTTTTCTCACATTTTCCCAATGATATATGCAATTCTTTTTTGCCACTCTATACATTTCAGTAAAGTTTTCATTTTAAGTTCATTATATTTTCATTTCATATCCAGTCTTCTTCTCATAAACTTTTTGCTGCGGCGTTTTCTATATGCCTCATATATGCATGATAGCTAAATCTTGCCTACATTTTGGTAATTTTACTACTAATAATAGTAGTGTTTTTTTAATTGTTTATTTTGTGTCTTTCGGCATGGAAGTTCGTACAATATTTGTCCAATAATTTAGTCTTCCCTTGACGCTTTCAGTTCCGTTCAAGATGTCCTCATGGAGTGTTCTTCCTGTGCACACTCGTCTACGTAATTTATATCCTTTCTTTTCTCGGCAAATTCTGCACTCCCTTTTATTTTCTTTGTCCCAGAATCTGTTCCGTTGTACATTTGGCAATACTGGGCTTTCTGAATATTGTTAAATCTAAAATGACTGTTTTGCCATGTTATAAATATTCTAGCTAATGTAAATTCCTTTAACAATCAATACTTAATTGTACAGCTTTTTTCATTACGAGTATATTGAATTCAGGTTTTCCAAAGATCTATTCCTTCGTTTCCTTAGATTTAACATATACTTCCATAACAGAAGGTTTCACGAAAATACATATTTAAATTGTTCTAGATCTCTAATGGAAAGCATAAATATATTATTTAAAATATGTTTGAGTTATAATTATTACTGGATAAATATTATCTTCTAAAGAAGAACCCATCTTGAAATTGTAAATAAAAGAATTTGCAAATTCTTAAGAACAAAATATAGGCGAAGATCAGATTTTCAATCACCATTCACATTTTTACATATTAGATACGTAAATGTGTATATTTACAGTAAACTAAATGGTATATATCATCTGGATTAAAGCAAAACCGGATACATTAAGAGGATTAAATCGAATACACAAATTACGATCACTATACTAATCATGTAGCCTAATTTTTTCACATAATCAAATTATAGAACGTTGCAAATGTATAAAAACCTTTAGTATTACTAAAATAGCCGTTTATTTCCATTAGAAGACAACATTTCATAATTTGAAAGGCAGCAAGATCTTGGGTTACAAATACTCTTTTCCTCTCATTTTCTTCTGCAGTAATAGGCCGGAAAAGTCTAAAGTTCGGTTGAAGCTTGAACTTTGCAACGTTGTACATTAACAAAAAAATTCAAAGTTCATACAAATACTGTAGAACCTGCCAAAATATAAACTAGTAAAAATCCTGGAATATACATGTCAAAGCAATGTATTGTTCACCATTTTGATTTTATTCAAATTTCCTTCTGATTTCGGACTCCGTAGATAGTCTTACCACGATCAGATGTCAAATTCAACACAGTTAAATTGTACCTGTTAGTAAGAAATTTAATTGGGTGGAGGGGAACAGAAGACGATTATATTTAAAATGTTTTGCCACTCATATTTTTTAACGTAATGTGGGTCTACCAAGATACTTCAATTCGCACCTTAAGTGGTAATATTGTTTAACATTGCCGTTGTTGCGATAGTCTTTTTCTTATATGCCTCGGAAGCTGTTGTTTATTGATTAGCAGAACAGAAACAAAAGAAACGCGCTCTGGAGGTGATTGTACTCCGCGAATTCCACAAGCTCTATCAGGAAGTAGCGTGCTGTTCAAAAGAACATCGGTGTCGGAAGATATTTTACACAAAATGAGAGATCGGTAAAAGAGTGATACCATACATGTACGGCGGAGCAATACCCAAAGGTACCTTGACTGCTCTTTTCTATAAATATTACACTGCTCTGCGTTTCTTTTTTTTTTCTTTTCTTTTCTTTTTTTCTTTTGTATATTAAGGGTTTATAGATGATACTCTATTATTAGTGCATGCTGAATGAAACAATATTACTGTTTTGCCCAGTCAGCCAAGGATTTTGTTCGGATATGTTATGGAAATAAATCATGTAACACTTATGAAAACTAGGTACATTATGTTTATTATAACAAAGAAGACTTACATTCACATCGTTTGTATATTAAGTATATGACTAAGGTCGTAAATACAGTTAATTTGGAAGAGAGGGATTTTTAAAGAACTGTCATATGTTGTTCAGACCCTTTAGTTACCGGCCATAGCTGCCATCTTAGTCAAGTAGGAAACTCCACGTCAAACTTAGTTTACAACAAAATTTAATCAAGGCATTCAAAGAAATTAGATCTTTGACTTTCACAAATCAGAAATTTCCGCGAGTCAGTGAGGCTAAACTAAAGGAATACTTTTTGATGACCCTCAGATCAGAGTGCATATAAAGATTGATCTTTTGGTGGCAACCTAGGAGCCCATAGTGCAAATATGCCGTTAGAAAAACTTTAAAGCTTCCAGAAACGTGATAAAGATACAGTTCCTTAGTTTGCATTTAGATTATTTTCCTGGAGATTTTCATATATTTACCAACACGAGAAGCAGGGCAAGCGCTTTCATAAAGAAGTTCGAATGATGGAATGTGAACTTGCTGGCAGGCTATCGCTGATGCTTCGACAGAAGTTACACAGCAAAGAAACACATGAATGTTAAAAGGATCCGCCCTCCTCCAAGTACTGATGTTCGTGTATTTTCATCTATTAGGTGAGTTTTCTCATCCTACGGATTGGTAATTACCTGCGGTTGAATGGGAAATGCAGGTGCTCTGAGGTGACCCGCCGCATTCACCAGACCGATCTATAAGGGTGTTAACCGTTATTTACTGTGTACACATTGCTCCAGAGCTACTCTTTTTTTTTTTTTTTTATCTTTCTTTCGAAAGAAAGAATATGTACAAAGATTGAAATATCATTCAGTGCTTTATAGGTTTCATTTCATATTATTTACTTATTATGTTCAACTTAGCTGATTCTTGTAGTAATTGATTTAATTGAAATTTACATAATATATTTTTACATGAATAAATATCACATAATAAGCATTTTTCTCTTCTATGCTAGAAAACAAAAGAAAAATATAGACTTTAATCGCACAGTATTTGAACGTTAAACCCAGCGCGCGCACAGTGCAACACATGTCACATCATGCCGAGAGGTATAGCAGCCAATTCGGCGGGATCGATACGACGCAGGGACAATCCGCAGGATGAGAAGACTCACTAAGTGGTATCTAAGTGAGCAGACCCCAGATTAGAATCACTAATGTAGGTGGAAGCACTTAATGTAGGTACATGAGTAGAGGAGGAAATGACCATGTATTAACAACAGTGCTTCCATTGAAAGTTAGTTTTGTAGCTTATTCGGTAACGACAGTTTGACAGAGAAAATTAAATAATAATAATAAATCAAACATGCATACATTTGTTCATTTCTGAAACCTCTGAAAGATGCAACTAATGTGGCATGTGTGCCATGGAAGTAAATGAGAGTAGGTATAAGTGAAAAATGTACGGCGATTCTGGGACACCAC
Organism: Metallyticus violacea; assembly: GCA_030762175.1. Lineage (NCBI taxonomy): Eukaryota > Metazoa > Arthropoda > Insecta > Mantodea > Metallyticidae > Metallyticus > Metallyticus violacea. Next base: position 278,405,365 of record CM060846.1, on the reverse strand, counting down.
GTGTAAACTTTATACTCCATAAAAATGTAAGTGTACTTTGAAACCATAATAAACAGAGTTTCTTATCTGTACTTTATTTCTGAAATATTTTTTAAAAAATGAAAACAATAAAGCTTGACGTGACTGAATAAAATGAGTTATATTTTTTATTTCAGCACGCATCAAATGTAAAAGAACAGCTAAGATATTCTTGACCTCAAAAATGACTCTGATCAGTGTTATCTGCAGAAGTTATCGCAGAATGCCATCAACCAATGATGCAGTTGAGCGGCATTTGATTTATGGATATTGGCACGTCTATAAATAGGTCATAGAGTAAATAAATACCAGCTATATTTAAGATTTAAATTTAACCAAGAATGTTATATCAATTGTTATTAAATAGAAAAGGATACCTCACATATTTTGGTTATTGCTTCTAATATGAGTAATACACACTTAAGCCGCAATTACATTTTTTTTCTTTCTTTCTTTCTTTTTTTTTTTTTTTAAGGTTGCACTTTGGAAACCGATTTTAGAGTGGTACGAGAAAGTGCCGTATACGCCACTGCAATGACCCAGAGTGCGATATTGTGTAGTCTGCAGAGCAAATTAAGAAGGGTTTCGAACACACTGGGGTTCCAGTTACGTATTTAAACCAGTTCGGTTAGGAAGGGTGAGCAATATTGATCAGTTTAGAATGTAAAGAGGGGTGCAATGGTGGGGAGAGGGAGGCGACCCACAAAACAGAAAGAAAATAGGGTCATGAGTGGTAGAAAGCAAGGAAAAGATGAAGGGCTTGAATAAAAATTTGGGGCTGTGGCTTGGCAGGTGTTGCCTCACTGGAGCACTGGTGACCAATTTTCAATTCTTAGTACCAAATGCTAACAAGAGATTTGTGGCATTCCTTCCTGATACAGTGTTAATTGTGTCTGTCACTGCTCACTTTTCAAACGCTATCAGCAGCTCATTGAAATAAATTTGCCATACAACACGCTTCTTAACAACGGATGTAAGGAAGTTTATTGACAAAAATCAACGTTTTCAGTGATTCAAATAACATACGTACCTCTAGGCCAATTTTATACATTTTCTATACCTATTTAAACTCTTTCCTCATATAAAGTGGCATTGATGCGTCTTTACACTTCTTTATTCTTATTGAAAATGTGTTGTAATGTCAAATGATTTTTGGTATTTCGTATAGAATGATTTGTAATACTCGTTTCAGCTAACTTTATCACTGAACGTGAGTACGCTAGTGTAATTGTTGATGGTCCTCTACTATGATCCCTTGTCCAAAAGAGAATCAATGCAGTGGCGTAAACCTGGCGAAGCACCGCCTCTAAAGGCCAAGGTTACTCAGTTAACCAACAAGAGCATGGCCACAATCTTTTAGGACTGTGAAGGAATGAATACTCTTCATTGATCTCAAGTAGAGGAACACCACAGTAAATGGGGAGCACTATGCTGGCCTATTGCACAGACTACGTGCTTCTATCAAGGAGAAAAGGCGAGGAAAGCTGAGTGGTGGTGTGCCCCTTCTTCACGACAACGTTCCTGTGCACACAGCATTTGTTGCAAAGGAAGCTGTGAAGAAATGTGGCTTCAAGGAGATCGACCATCCACCCTACAGCCCAGATCTAGCTACCAGTGACTATTTCCTCTTTTCAAAACTCAAGAAAGATCTTCCAGGTAGGAATTTAAGTGTGACGAAGAAGTGATCAATGCACGTGCACAGTACAGCAGCGAAGTTTAACAAAATTACACATGGTTTGTAAAATAATAAAATATCTAAATGGAGTTTGTTACATAATTGCAGATAGTATAAAAATATTCAAAATATTCGCTCACTCATAGAAAAGTAGCAAGATTCGACATCTCTAACCTTCGTACATGCTTTCTCATATTTGAATTACATTTAGCTGCTGTTACGATTAGTGCCAATGAAACAACATTTCAATCAAAGCACTTATCTATATTTCGTTTCTATGATTTGCGTTTCAGTTTTACAATTTTATCATCAAAATGTGAAGTGCTTGTTACGGATGATTTGATATCGCAGGCAACACTTCCAAAACCCTGGAGTAACTGCTGTGAAGCGTACACTCACTTTTGAAATTTGCATCATTGTCTTCATTTCACTTACTTTCCTCCTTCTGTTTGCCCCCGGCAATTTTAACCACTGATTCCGATCATTAGAAAGTGGAAACACAGAACTAGCTAAAATAGTGTCAAAAATCACAGGCACTTTACAACAATGCTTCATTTATGAAAGCTTTCAAAATAAGATTAGTCGCATGGATGAATTTCGAAAAAGTTTAAATATAATGTGCACACATCATGTCCCTCAGCCATACCCAACAGAAAGAATTATTTATTACACAGTAAAAATAACAAACTCAAAGTTTCACCATTACTCTAACGAAATAAAACTGTTTTGTGAGGACGATATTAAAATAATTACACCATCAGAAATATAGACCTCATATAAAATAGGCAGTAAACTAAATTTTAACGTTTCAAAATATTGCAAAAGCAATATAAATTACGGAAGTACTAGGTAAGGAGCGCTTATTTTACTCAACATATTCATTATGAATGCATTAAACGCAGTAATTATTACTATGACTAATGCACTAATATGTGGCATTAATTTGCCATTACCTGTTGTGAATAGCACGTATTAGCAAAGCGGTGACTGTTCTGTATCATAAAACCTTTTAATACGTAACCAGGTGCTTGCTTATGGAAACATAATGCAAACATCTTTCACCTAAATACTAATTTGGCTGCGTTGCATTTCTGTAAATTTGCTTTTTATTGTGTGACAATATTTAAACGAATGATTTTCCTTGGAAAAGAATTCCTTTTGAAGTTAAAGCTAGGTATATTGCACTATATAGGTATATATTACCAATAGTATTTCCATGAAATATTCTACAAAGCGTCCGAAAACTCTAAGCCTACATATATGCATTCCCTGTTATATATATGTGTATATATGTTATGTACCATGCGATCAGTTTTGCTTTTCCCCGGAGTATTTTGCCTATGTGCTAGCGCGCAGCTCGTTAGCAGGTCAACCAGGTCTCTGTGATTAGCGGGAGGGTAAAACAATAAAACAAACCTACATTACAATATACAAACCAATTTAAGAGGCTCATTACTTACCACATTATCAAATGAGGTGTTGAAACTGCCCGCCTTCATTCTCCAAATATTTTTGACATCTCTTTCAGAAAGTATTCATCACTCGCTGTAGTTCATTTTGAGAAATACGGACAGCATCCTGACGAATATTATCTTTGAGTTCTTGTATGGTGTGTGGGTTCAACTAGTACATGACATTTTTAATTTGACACAGAGATAATTGCAGATTATTAAATCGGAGGACCGAGAGGGTCACGAAACACATTGTGAATTCCTCTCATGGAATTATTCGCAGTGGCACAGAGTCCTGTTGAAAAAATGCATGATCACGCTCCCTGCCGATTAATTCTCAGAAAATAGTGGTTAATATGGTATTCGCATAAGTAACAGAATCAACTGTATGCTGAAAAAAATAAAAATTATATCTCTGATCTTTCGCCACTGGGTTAACACTATAATAATTTTACATAAATACACGCTGTGCCGTGGAAACACCAAGGTATAATACACACTTTATGTATAATGTATAAAGAAACGAACAACACAACACATACCCGGGAACAGCTGCGCTACGACTGCAACAGTCAGCAAGGTGAAGAAGTAAGCAAACAGGCTTGCTACCCCTTCCATGGCGCGGCAAACGAGTGGGGACTCGCTCATAGGAAATAACTCCCATCGCAGGGGAAAACGTCACCGATCGCGTGGTTCTATAACAATTTAGAAAAAACCAGCTTTAAATAGACTTATTTTTTAACTTATATGGAGTAATAATACTAAAAATATTAAATATGCAAACATGAACACGAAAAACAGACACATCAGTCTAGAAAATTCTGTAACTATAATGATTACGATGTTACAGGAGAGGGAAGAAAACACTTATTTTAAAGCAAGTTAGTTAATTGCATTGTCAAATCCATTTCATCTTTTGCTTGTAATATAGTATTGAACTATTTATAATCTTTTCAACAGGACTCTGTGCCACTGCGAATAATTCCATGAGAGGAATTCACAATGTGTTTCGTGACCCTCTCGGTCCTCCGATTTAATAATCTGCAATTATCTCTGTGTCAAATTAAAAATGTCATGTACTAGTTGAACCCACACACCATACAAGAACTCAAAGATAATATTCGTCAGGAAGCTGTCCGTATTTCTCAAAATGAACTACAGCGAGTGATGAATACTTTCTGAAAGAGATGTCAAAAATATTTGGAGAATGAAGGCGGGCAGTTTCAACACCTCATTTGATAATGTGGTAAGTAATGAGCCTCTTAAATTGGTTTGTATATTGTAATGTAGGTTTGTTTTATTGTTTTACCCTCCCGCTAATCACAGAGACCTGGTTGACCTGCTAACGAGCTGCGCGCTAGCACATAGGCAAAATACTCCGGGGAAAAGCAAAACTGATCGCATGGTACATAACATATACACCCATATTTATAACAGGGAATGCATATATGTAGGCTTTGAGTTTTCGGACGCTTTGTAGAATATTTCATGGAAATACTATTGGTAATATATACCTATATAGTGCAATATTACTAGCTTTAACTTCAAAAGGAAATCTTTTCCAAGGAAAATCATTCGTTTAAATATTGTCACACAATAAAAAGCAAATTTACAGAAATGCAACCCAGCCAAATTAGTATTTAGGTGAAAGATGTTTGCATTATGTTTCCATAAGCAAGCACCTGGTTACGTATTAAAAGGTTTTATGATACAGAACAGTCACCGCTTTGCTAATACGTGCTATTTACAACAGGTAATAGCAAATTAATGCCACATATTAGTGCATTAGTCATAGTAATAATTACTGCATTCATAATGCATTCATAATGAATATGTTGAGTAAAATAAGCGCTCCCTACCTAGTACTTCCGTAATTTATATTGCTTTTGCAATATTTTGAAACGTTAAAATTTAGTTTACTGCCTATTTTATATGAGGTCTATATTTCTGATGGTGTAATTATTTTAATATCGTCCTAGTTGCGGTTACTTAAAATATTGCTTGAAAATAATCGTACTAAAAGATATGTACGAGATATATTTGCTTTCCTTTTTATGGAGTTGTATTGCTACGAACAATAATGCACCATATACCAAAATTGTAATATTAAATAAAATTATGCCAGAAACAATGCAAAGAATGTGAAATAGTTAAAAACCAGAGGCCAGGAGTTACGAGGATTGGTAACCAATTGCTTATCAAACCAGCTCCCATTTTTCTCATTCGAGTTGAGCGCAGCGTTCGCTAGGCCAAGATCAAGCCAGTCTGTCGTCTGTCATAATTATGTTGTACGTAGTCATTCGTAGTTTGCTGTAGGATAGCAAGCATTAATTGCCTATGTGTTATAATCAGTTTGTGGCTAAAGATTAGATAAATCAATTGGTGTTATTACTAGTTATTGGTGCTCCAAGTGTTATTACTTTTAGTTTGTTGAAGTAATAATAATTGTAGTGTATTGTATTCAGATGTTACCACTGGAACAGGGGAGAGAAAACTTTACAGGAATAACCCTCATACTTTAGAGAAACTTAAAAGACCAGGACAGAAATTGGAAAAAATTGCGAAAGCAGATCTGCTGTGAGAACATTCATAAAAAGATATTTGAATAGAGTGACACCACTTGGAGCAATTTCTATAACATAGCTTAGTTCTTATTATGAATGAAATTATTGTTGTATAAATGCTATTATTGATGAAATTTGCGTGAGACCATAGATAATTGTAGCAAACGCTAATAATTCATATTGCATTACAGGTTCGTATTTTATAATACATATAACTTTTATGAAGTTTCAAAATAAAAAATAGGTAACGGTAAAACTTATGCTTTTGAATTACGAGATTGTTCTAATGTTTAAGTTATATTTGATATATGATATTTGTTGTAAATATCTAGAAGAAATTTTCTTTGCCTACATTAAGCATTCCAGCATGTGTCCTGACCGTTCGTATGTGGTTATGCGTCTCGGCCGAGGTTGGCTCCCCTCCCCACTCACACCTGCCTTTCCTTGAACTGCCCAGCAGTCACCGGTCTACATTCGTTCGCGAAAATTGCATAGAGCAACGAGTATTTGTGTGTAAATGTTATTATAAAACACGAATTGGATCGTAAAGAATTTATTCAGAAGTTTCCTGGACTATGGCTCAAATCTTGAATATTATGAATGAAATTCTAGGGCATTCTCCAATTTTAAGTTGTCGTTGTTTTGTTGTTTTGGACTCTGTTTTGGAGGGGGGAGAATACATTTTCCATCCAACGGCGCCCCTGGAGAAGTATGAGAAACATTACTTGACGGCTTCTGAATTTGTATGTTTATTTCATAAGTGAACATTGCAAAACATGTGTACAAAAATTACTGCCGTATTGCCTTAACTGTATTATGTGCATATAACAGTTGCTACTTTCAGAATGCACTTTATTTTCAAATTACTCTACCATCTTTCCATTCTTAAACCATCATGCGTTCCAGTCAGCCGACTGTTATCGATGTATGCAGCTGTCGACAGGACCAACCTGGGCGTTATCGATATTGGCTGATTGGTAAATGGGATGTGCGGTAGTTCAACACAGCGAATCTTTCTCTATTAATCGTAGCACTTTAATAGGATGTAGATTTAGGGTTTTATAACCCACTTTATCCTGATGTCTGAACCTAATTGCAAGTATAAGGAGAAACAGGTCGCGTAGTATGTTATGTGAGCTATATACGAATAAGTAAAGCAACAATGCACATAAGTTGGGCCACAAGAATACCATGACCTTTCGCATCTACAACGGGCAAATAATATAAATTCTACAATTTCTCATCATGGTTTAAACACGGAATTATAAATACATTGATTTAAAGAATGAGAAACGGATATTCACGTGTTGTCAGGTGTATAAGTTACGCTACATATTTACATACCCTCCAACATTGACCATTTCTTTAAGTTGAAACTGTTTTTAGCACTGTTGTGATTGTTGGTCCTGGTGGTGTAGTGGTTACCATATTTGACTCGTAAACCCAAGATCGCGGGTTCGATCCTGGCCAGGACCGATGAATTTTTTCGGGCGTAAAAATTCTAAGTATGGCTTTGGAAGGGAAGTAAAGCGGTGGGTCCCGTGTCGTACATTTACAGCTTGATAAAGAACCTCAAGCCTGAAGGAAGAGGCCTCCGAGCAAAATTTGTCGGCCTTTTCACGCCCTGCAACCCTGCAACCTCACCAAAATGTAAATAAGATGACACTGTCAAACAAATGATAGTACAGGGTGTCTCATAAGTCTGGACTCATAGAAGAACACAATGCAATCATAGGATCTGTTAAAAGTGTTAGCCATTGTATTGCATGCTCAGATGAAGACGCAATTTAATGGAACACTCATGCAAAGACCCATCTCTTGACATTTTACCACATTACCACATACATTTTTTGGGCTAAAAATACGCGATTATAGAGAAAATCTAATATTTATACTTTCTGAATGTAGAGTAATTGAAACTCTGAGCTGATCTTCAAATTTCAGTATTCTCTTGTTTTATAGTATCTATTTTGTTTTCCTTTCTTAACAGGATGAAATTAAATTGTTTTGTGTTTTATGGGAGGCTATTCACAGCTATCACTAATTAACATCGAGGTAATTTTACATGCATGACGGGATGAGATTATGACTAATGATAAATCAACACCTCCAAAACGTGACAAAAGAGCTTGGAAAATATTTTCACATTTAATATTTATTTAGTATGTGGATTTGTCATTCTCAGTTTAGTAATATACAGGATGAAAGGGAACTTTAAGGCCGGTAACACAGCTTAATAAGGGAAACAAAAATGTACAAGTACGTTTTCGTTATTATTTGGGTAAAAAAAGGGGGGAAAAAAAAGAAATATTTTATTCCGAAACACGTAGCAACGCTGCTTAATGTATTGCAGTGCTTAATTTATTTAATTAGAATGCGCTAATTACAAATACTAATTGTTTGTTTGCATTATCTTACTGCGAAAACAGCTCACTTTTTCCATCTTTTTAACATAACGCTATGACAACAATACTAAGCTTAGTGATTACAAATCTGATTGAACTGAAATTCTGCGTGTAAAATTTTTCTGGGGACTTGGGGTTTCACTTATGAAAAAATAGCTATTTCTGTTCATCTACTATAATCCTAATGTATGAATTCCAACATATTACAGCACATGAAAAGTAACGCAAATTTTTTTCGGTCAAACATTACATCATGGTAATACAAAATTTTGATAATCATGGAATCAACTCATAATATTATGGCACTAAGTTTTCTTCCATTCTGTAGGCCGGTTTTGACAAAATGTTTTTCCAAAGTTGTAATGTTTGTTTAAACCTATTTCCGGCACTCAGATATTTTTCCAAGAAGTATATGCAACGTTACGGCAAAGTTCGCAGCGAATTTTAGACTACTAATTAACTGGTTACATACATCACAGAATATTTAAAGTATCTAAGCACAACTAGCTTCTAAATTTACGATTTTCGTTAGTGTACATTTGACAAAACATTTGCTCGACGAAAATGGTGTAATAATTGTTTGACAAAGTTATAGTGTTGCATATGGCTCAATGTAAGGTGCCCTTGAACTCACAGTCAAAAGCAGCAGCTGTGACGCATCCAAAACAGTCAACTGGCAAGCTCTCAGGCACCCTCGTCTACACTCCAGCGATGGTAAGAAAACGATTAGAAAGCTACAAATACAAAAAAGGTGCACTGTCAATATCTTTATCCTGGATAATTATACCGCCACGGGTGGCCGAGGTCCTTAAGGCACGGACTCGTGAGAGGGAGGTCTGGGGTTCGAATCCCGCCAAGACCGTCCTCCTTGACTGAGGTTATTTCCAGGTTTTCCTCAATCCTCATAAATGGCAAATGCCGGGGAAGTGCCCTAAACTTAGGCCTAGAACGTTTCCTTCCTTAAAAGTAATTCCTTTCCGAATATATGATTTCATCTCTTGTATCATCATTGTCCATCGCCTGTGGTGCCTCTGTAGCAAAAGTTGGCGTTAAACACTATTCATTCATTTCATTCTGAGTAATTATGTAAGTTTAACCAAAGATTTACCTCATTTAACTTTTTATATCCCCCCCCCCCGATTTTACATTTAATATTGAAATCCAGATGAACCTTACTGCATTTTAGCTTACTTCGGATTCAATTTGTGATAATTTTGACACTTGTCGTTTTATTATAGCTTTAATCTTTTATCTCCCCCCCTGCTGCATTTTTTCTTCCGTAGTATGAACTGTTTACTACACGGCACGTAAAAATAGTAAAATACGCATAAATCATAAGATACTGAAATCCAGCAGCGACTTGTAGTAGCATTAATTCAAGGTGCACAACTTTGCTACTGCTACTGCCACTGCTAAACATAGGTCGCAATCTTCTATAATCCTAATAATTAAGAGTTAACCCTTACACGTGCGTGGCTGAACATACACGAGAGAGATAAAATTTAATAAAAATGTTGTAGTGACGCGCCCGTTTAAACTAAAACATACATTCACCAGATTTTCTTAGCAGAAAATTTGTCGACGACCCTTTGATTAAAGTCTTGAGTCAGCAGGATAAAATCTGTCTCTACAGAAGGCATTATATATGTTCTATTTTTTGAAATCACAATTCCACTCCAATTAATACTTGCTGATAGTCAACCCGGTTTTTCAATTTAAATTTTCTCTTTCTTTGGTCGCAAAGAAATGAGGTTGGAAAATATATATATATATATATATATATATATATATATATACACACACACCAAACACAAATGCAATAGGTATAGGAAATTAAAAGTTGAAATGTTTGGGAGTAGCGCAAACCTGTCCTGCGTAAAGCTCAGTGAAGCTTACAGTTGGTCAACATAGCAATCAGAAATATCTAAGAGTTTAAATATTATATTGTATTACAGGAAGAAAAGTTGATATAATCATTTAGTGAAGATGAACGCTATTCTCTTCAATTTGACATGAAAACAAACTAAACATTTAGGTGATTAAATGCATTTAGTATTTCATTAAGGGCTATTTCCGTTTCACAAAGATCGTTTGTAGTAGTGCAGATGTGTGTTTTTTTGTATAAATAACATGCATAAAAGTTCATATAAGTTCAACTCGTTATCAAATTACCTAAAGTTTGTCCGTAAGCACAAGCATTACAACTTAGCGGCCTGCAAAGGGGATAGCATTTTGCACTGTTTTCATCAGTCCGTAATGACCGCGTTTTAGATCTTCAGGTAGTATTTTTCAGTGAAGGATTGCGTAGCTAAGCTAAGTGAGTATGTGTGCGGGTGTCGTTTTGTCGATCGCGCCCGGTACCAAGGGCAGGCAGCATCATACCGCCGCGCCGAGAGAGCCCAGGCGAAATAATGCCATGTCACATACTTTTTTAAGTCTCTTTCTGGATCTAAATCACTTAGACCGGGTACGATTCAAAATAGACACATTACATTACTGAGTTTTTTCAGTTTTTTCTTTCTTTTCTTTCTTTTCTTTTTCTTTCTTTCTTGCTTTTTTCCCCTCACACGATGAAGGCAATGTTCTGTTTCATTTGTTCAGTATTAATTTATTTTATTCACCATTGTGACGGCTAATGGCAGTGGGCATGCGATATTAATCGTTTGAAAGAGGGAACAAAAGAGGTTCGACGTGATATTTTCAGTTTCAAAAAGTAACAATAGGCAATATTATAGTAAACCTTCTCTAGATTAGGCAACATGGAAGTTTAATATATTAACAAGTTGTTTTAATATTAATTTGCTGTTTAGCAGTAAAGCACAACGGCAGTGTTTTTAGTTGTGAATTTCTTTCCTTTGACGATTTTATTCCACAAGTCTGCTCTTAAGCTGTAGGTAGATTCCAACCATGCAATGAACGGTGCTTTATTTCAGATGTTAATATAGAAACTGTAACGCTTGAAATATAGCTGAGTAATGTGTGAATAGGGTGAATGTTCTAATAATAATAGTTCTGTTCATGATAACATTTAGAGAAAATCAGATACCGAAGTATATTTGATAAGTCAAGAACTCACCAATTAATATAAATTGAAAACCGTTTCAGAGTTAAATAAAAACATCCGTTTCCTCTAACAGACTTAAAACAGAGTAACGGTTTATATGTACAAAATGGTACTCATTACAATGAGTTAATTTTTATTAAGTAATATACTGTATAATATATATATATATGTATATATAAACATTTCATATTTTATAGTTTGTGAAATATTGGGATTATTTATCTTTCTCACTCGTATTTTCATTCTATCCTGTTAAAATAGGTTTATATTTACTTAATTAAGTAAAATTATTTCCTCTTTTACATGTATTTGATGATTGAGCAAATTCACACTGTTTAACAAAATCCCACCTTATTAAAAATATAATATTTTGAATACTAGCTAATAGGACTTAGCCTTTTTTAAATAGTGGGCCATTGAAGTATAACTTGCAGTATTTGTATTTTACTTTTTTCCATAACCCCTAACAACCATCTAGGATTCCTGAACGTTCTGCTGTGGCAATAGCCGTTTTGCAAATTCTAGGTGTTTATTTCACAAGTTCTTGGATGTATTTTGATCCTATACCCATCCATATTTGCTGGATTATTACCCCGAGATGGTTTAAACTTGTTTAATTCCCTTCCTGAATAACTATCCGTTTTGTCCCAAGCAGTTCTATGAGGTTTCAGACTATCAAGGCATATCTTTCAGCATCCTCTGCTTTTCTTTGGATGCAATCTATACAGATCTTACTTTTCCTTACTTCCAAATGCAATTTATGGTACTGAAGAATTTTATGGTATTGTTTCTGATCAATCTTACCTCAATATCCCAAACTTTATTCTCATAAAAAATCCCCAAATAGTAATAAATCCCTCACTATGTTTAACACTTAGCAGAACACACTGCTCTCTTCTTTAAGTCGCTGGACATAATATTCTTTTCCTAGTACCAAAGCTGTCATATTTGGATTTATCTGTGAAAATTAGTTTGGACCTATAAGCATGTGTCCAGTGGTGATGGCTTATCTCTACTGATATATTTCAATAAAAGTTTCTTATACTGGACACGCCTCTTCAGTGTAGATTCTGAAAGTCCTCTTTTTTAAGAATTAACGTCATTTTTACTGCTGAGGCATCACAAACTGATGATACATAGGTGAAATGATAAATTGGAAAATGATTTTTTAAGGAAGGAATCATTTCATGTCTAAGTTTATGGTACTTCCCGGTATATGTCATTTGTGAATATTGAGGTAAAAGAGGGGGAACAGGACGATCCTGACGGTAATCGAACACCAGACCTCCCGCTCACGAGTCCTTGCCTAAACGACCTCGGCCATCTATGGCGGACTGAAAGTCTCCTTTTAAACGTTGCAATAGATTACAGTTTTCTTTTTAATTTGTACTACTTCTGCAGTTTTAAATCTATTTCTATTATTGGTAGCTGTAATGAATTATCACTTTTGTAGTTTTGAAAGAATGTTCTGATCACGGCAAGTGCCGATTGCTACCAGTATTTGTGTCTATTCCAATAGATAGTAAAATTCTTCAGCAAATTGAGCATGTTTTTCAGGTGATATTTCCTTTCTTGAAGTCCAGTAATCACGTAATTTAAGAATCAGCAACATACGTCTGGTTTATCCCAATGAATTATACAGTTCTTGATTTATATAGTTTGTTTCTCTAAAGAGAAAATATCACCTGTTTTATAAAAACAATTTTATATCGATATTTTAAAATGATATGCTATATATTTAGTGATTAAACACAATCATCTGTAAATAATAAATCATACTGGATTTAAATGCCCATTTTGTGTAAATGTGCCTTGTTGCGAAGGTTCCCAAGTTTTAGGCACTTGATAATTTTATATGTGGGTAAATAAGTGGGAAAATATAATTACAAAATGCAAAATGTTTACTAGATTTCAAAAAGTAAAAATTGTATCACTAGTGGGTTCCGTTAGAAGTCTTTTTAGTTTTTATTACATATTAGTTTTCAAGCATGGCAACAGAATTATTTTATCAAATCATTCCATAAAGATTTCTTAATTTGCAAAGCTTGTAAGAAAACCTTTGGTCCAGAAGCAAGAACAGTGTAAATCGCGCTATCCATTGCGTTTCTGATCTATACAATGTGAATTCCTATGCTGTAGCGCCTAACCTTAGATTGAACCGGAAACAAGGATTTCTTTAGCTGTTCTCATTCGTGTTTTTTTATTAGTAATTATATTTCCTGTCATTCCTCTCTATCAGTCCCTCTCTCTCATAATATAAATACTCGTTGAACGCTGAAGAAAATTGCACTTCTTTCTCTGATGGAACCCGCCTCCACTTTCGTCCTACCGTGCCCTAATTCCTCACTCCGATGATTTCTTTTTTTTTTTTTTTTTATCAACCTTCCGTTTTTAATGTGATGGAAGGGTCTTTCTCTGATGGCTCGCATGGAAGGGGCGCAGGTGAGGGGGACAAACACAGGATGTTCACAAAGTTATGGCAGAGCGTGCTACCGGAAACTCCTTCAGCTGGGAGAACTTGCTTAATGAAGTGCATTACGCTGTAGTTGTTGGCTGCCTTCCTATTTTAATCTTTTTAAACAGAAATCCAGCTTGCTGGGTGCTGAGAATGACTGTTTGCAATATACAGTTTGGCTTTTACATTTGTTTAAAGTAAGTGGAAATCCTACTGAATGGATTGAAATGTAATTTTGACGTATGTTTGGACTGTAAGGCCTAAGTAAGCATTGTGCTTTTTTATTCAATTACTATATATTTTCTGGGCCCTGCCTTGGATCCTATTAGAGCCCAGTGGAACACCATTCAGTGCCTTCTGCATGAGTCGAGCAAAGGTGGTACAGTTCTGTTGTGCATTTGTGTTTAAACTTTCTTTATATAAAAGTGAAGGGCGTTTCAGAAATCAAAGAAACGTGTGAAAATAACTGTGAGCATTCTAATAAGATAACAATAAAGAATTTATAGACCATTGACTCATTTTGCACAAAAACTGTCTGATATCTCAGTTTTTTCTTCTATTTCTTCGCTTTAAAATGCAAACTACAGGTTTCAGTCAGCAAGTGTGATATATTTCCTTTTGCTCAGTGAAATTGTCTTTTGCATATTGTCCATCACGGCTCGCTGAAGATTGAAGGGCGTGCCCATCGCTAGAATGCAAAGTCTGACTGCTTACATGCCTAGCATATGTTATTCTCCACAACCTCTTCTGCGACTGCGCCCCAGGACCTGTTCCAAGGCTACAACACCTATTCTAACTGCCTCTTCTTGTTCTTTATAAATTTGTAATGTTCGTGTAGTTAACACTTAAAGGTAATTTGATTTTTGAACCATTCCTTTTACAATCTCTGTTACATATGCAATTCATATTCTCTCTTCATTTAACTTATGCATTTTGTAGTAACAGTGAAGTTTTGCAGGGATTTCTTAAGCATTCAAAGTTCGTAACAAATAACAAGTTGGCAAAATGTATCCTAGATTTCCTTTTCGTTCATAGCACATTTTTAAATATCCTTTTAGCTCTATATCACCCTCAATCATGCATATGTACTAGTCATGTAATTGCTAGAGTAAATAATGCGCAAATATTGCAAATAACGAAGCAAAATGGGTCATAATGCGAAGGAAAATAGTCATATTACACCTTTTAGGTTTTTTTTCTCCCCCCCCCCCTTCATATGTCCAGTTCCACAAAAGAGAAACATGTGCATTATCAGTGGAGTAGATATTTATTTACATTAGAGGCGTAAGTATCCCATCAGTTATTAATTATCTATTCTTTATTTTGAAAACCGAAAAATATTTTAAAACTGTTTACACGAGATAATGATAAATTTAGCCGCTGAGCATTTTAATTTATTTGTGTGACAATATAAAAATAAACAGTTCTAAAGACAAATTGTTTCTAGTACAATATCAAGAGGGTCCAGAATTGCTTTAGATAGGTGTGATTTTCACAAACGATAGACACAACAAGAAATGAAATGTAAATTGACCTTCAACCCCATCAATTACTACATGCGAATGCTAAGCTTAGTGTTTCTTGTAGCTGAAGTTTTCTTTGTCACTGTCAGTAGAGTAGCACAACTTTTTATGTTCGTCTTGTTACGACTTTTGTTATTTCCAAAGGGCAACATCAGTACCAAGCTCATGAGCTTCGAAATACCCAGTCATCCAATTATCTGATGACCGGTGCGTTGGCGGGGGACTGCATCGACCAGTAAGCTATCGCTCAAGGAGAGCGGGCGAGGCTTACAGAACTGCTACATTGGTCTTTAGTTTCACTCAGAGTAATAAACAGCGAAAGAAACAACACATGTCTAATTCTGGAATAAAATTCGCTAAGAATATTAAAAGTATGTTCTAGACCTAAATGTTTTATTCCATGACGAGCGTTTGTTTTTTATTCATATATCCAGGCCGAGTTCTTTGGTGATGTCAGAAGATTATTGAAGAGAAATCCCCAGGTGATAAGAGTTTCAAATTGTAACGCGATTCATAAATTGGCAATGTCCACAAGGCAGGTAGTTGCATCATCTCCTTATATGACATAGGTCAGTGCATAATCTTTTAAGCGCATCAGAATTTATTAGATTGTCGCTTTAGTGCTACGAGCGTCTGTTGTGTTGTCTCTAATATAGCCCGGGTAGCCGTGAGCGATGATGTATCGACCTATGCAGTCCCCGCCGCCGCTCATTCATCAGATAATTGGATGACACAATACTTTAGCTCACAAAAGTATACTTTTCGAACAATGTGTGCGTGTTGTAAGCCTTTGAGTAAGGGTACGCGTCATATTCCGAAGGCAAGCGTAAAAACAGGCAACGTCTTGTTCAGAAATGTTCAAAATATATCACTCCCATTTCTTACTGAGAAATGACCTGTACCAGCAGACACAACAATTTTTTTTAATATTTTTTTAAGAGTATAACTGGCATAACTTGCGTTTAGGAGTAGATTAATGTGTGCTGTTACATTCTTGTTGGGAAATCACCATTTTTATCGTGAAGGTGCTCTGACAGGGACAGTCTTGGGAAAGATGGGAACTTGTGCACGGTTTACTATGTATTAGTTCATATTTTGATGACTGAAAAGCTACGGGGATAAAAGCACATTTGCTAATGTCTAGCAAGGCGAAAATATTTCTCTTCCGATTTCTTTTCTGGAGTCGGTAAATTAAAATGTCGCCAGGTCAGGATTCGTTCACAAATCGTTCTAATAATTTTGCGAAACCCGATTTAGAACTTCAATACGCACTGTTGAATTCAGTTTTGCGCGTTTTGAGCAGATATCTTAACGTTCAAAGACGCAATCTCCAACTCCGCCCAACGAAAATGTATAGCGTACGTTCTTATTCCATTTAAACACTACGCTGTCATGTTTTCCTTCCAGCGAGGAAACACAGTTTTTGGTTACCCTATAGAAGCACACGAGACTCTACCAGAGGGATTATTTTTTTAGCGATAGAAGGAAAAGGAAGAGAATAACAGAAAGCATCAAAGCTAAAGAAGTCGCTATAAGCAGCAACTGCTTCAGAAGAAAGAAGAAGTCAGTATTCCCATATTTATTTTATGTTACAAAGCACAGGGGTTTAATGTAACCGTGTTGACCATTGGGTTTTGTTATAGAGCTTCTGTCGGCTAACATACGTCACTGTATTATTATACTGCTTGCCTTTAACTGACGAAGTATGGTTTGATAAGTTTTACAACCGCCAAGACTGTCGTAACGAATTGTAAATGGGATGAATTATATGAGTGAGAGACTCTGTTGTGCCGCTTGCTTATCTTCTTTTTAGTTTCTAAATGCTGATATGGCGAGCAATAAAAGACTGAAATAGCCGAAGAAAAAACCTAGGATAGTGCTCAGTACGGAATTAAATAAGAATGAAATGAATCGTGAAAGACAAAAAACTCTAATTAACTGCAAGCTATCCTGCATCATTCGACCTAATTAGTCATAAATGTTAAAATTGCATTACTCTCATGAGTAGGGACGGATTTTAGCATAATTACATGTTTTGTTCCATAATTCCAAGCCACAACTGTATAAATGAATTTTATGTTAATTGCAAACAAAGAAATAAAAGTCATAGTGCATACACAGTGAGGATATTTGAGTTACGGCTCGCTTGAGCGCGGCTGCTACTAGAAAAGGGGAGATGGAGTCACATTAAAGTTAACATTTTTATTTGTAGTAAAAGAAAAACTTGTGATAATAAACACTATACTATATTATAAGTCAGCTGCAACACATTGCCGGCGTCTGTGTAAGAAATTGCTGTACTTCATCTAACACGGCAGTGTCTTGTCATTGAGAGATTGTGTTTCTCGTAACTTTTGAGCAAGTTCGGGAACAGTTTCTCTTCTTGGAAGAGAATGCCAGGATATTTTCTTGCGAATCATCTTACCACTACTCCGTTTTCGCACAAAAACCCCTTCTTCAATACTGTATGCGTTGACATGACTATCGAAGAACAATTAGCACAATTTGACTAGTTTCTTTCAGTACGCCGCCATGTTCTGTCCGCACATTGCTGAAATAACATACTTTTGCACAAATAAAAACATTTATGTTTTGCAATCCGGAGCCTAATCCAAATTTAAGATTACGTAAAATTGTAATAATTAAATAACAGAAGAATCGGAGACGATTAAACAAATTCAGGCCTGGCATAGCGCACAAGTATCGCCGATCATAATGGGTAGTTACAATGATTGTACAACGGGATGGATGGTAGTTGAGATTAATTCAAGCAGGATGCAATCTTATCATCTGTTGCGCAAATGCATAAGATCACTGGTACATGATTAGCGCGGAGTAGCAGAAAGTAGTAGTGACTTATGTGCGCTAAAATTACAGTTCGTCAAGTAACAACAATAATATAGTCGCGATAATGCAATTGTCTGTTTCAGAAGTTTTTCATACGTCTTAAAAAAATAGCGCAATAACTGATTGGTGTGCTATTATTTGTCAATTGAATATTTATAAATTCGGGATATTCATAACTTCAATATCATTGATGTCCAATAGTTTTAATTGATAAGTTGGGGAAAACGTTATGTTCATCAATTAAATATAGAATTCGTAAAGAAGGAAAGGCAATAAAAATTAAAATCTGAAATCTGAAATAAAAACGTAGGCAGTATTTTATTTATTATTTAATCATAATTTAATTTTAAATATAGAATATATATTAAAACCTGTATAAATCCAATGTTAACATTTCTTCATGATGTTTGTGATGTTCTCAAAGGGAAGGGTGAGAAATAAACATCCTGATATGAGGTTACTTGTCATCAGAAAATGTAGTACTTAAATATTGTACTGTAACATCCTATGGTGTTGAAAGAATCTTTTCTTCATTTAAAGCATTATTTTGGATAATAGAAAAGTCTTATTAACTGAGAATTTAGAAAAATATGTAATAATTTATTGCAACCTTTGCAGAAATGATTAAATCTGTGCTTTAGCATTCTTATTTTTAGGCCATTAGGTCTTCTGTTCATACCTACGAATATAATAATAATAATAATAATAATAATAATAATAATAGCACATCAGTAACAAGGACAGTACATATATAAAATAGATACATCAATGTGTGGTAATAACTAAGCATGAACAATGAAAATGAATAATACAAAATATTAATGTAAGAAGAAAAATAATAAAAAGAACAATATTAATGGCAATTCATACACTTAAAAACCTGTATAAAACACTAGAGTGGAAATAAATGTACTGATAAAACATAAAAATAAAAAAACCACTAAAATAATATGAATTAATTAGGAAGAATTATGATAGTTATATTAATAATAATGACAATAATGGCATGAATAATGATGTGGTAGGATAAACAAACGTATATCTTTATAGTAACATGTAAAACATTAGAGTGAAAATTAATATACTGGTAAAAAATAAAAATGAAAAGCACTAATAATATTATGAATTCTGTAGGAAGATTTGCGATAGCAATATCAATAAGAGTAACAATAATAGAATGAATAATTGATATCAGAATAAAACAAATGTATATCTGATAACATAAACTATTTGTTATAAAATGCTCCTAAAGTTTGGCAGTCTCTGACATATCGTGGCAATGCATTCCAGAAACGGGCAGTGATTACGGTGATAAATGATAAGTAAAGTGATATACGGTGCAATGGTAATAGTAGTACTGCCAGGTTCAGAGCGTGTGTTAAGTTTATGAGGGGAAAATAGGTTTGAAATGGAAAATATAGACCAGATGGAGAATTTTGAAAAGTAGTGTGAGACCATGGGTGTTTTTGCGGTCTTTCAGGCGGAACCAAGACAGCAAATCGAAGGAGTATGTTATACGAGATGGTCGAACAAATGCACATCGCAGATGTACCCGCATATTATATGAGCATACTGCGTTAGATTGGAGTTTAAGTATGTTAGCAGAAAATCACAATAGTGGAAGTGAGACATCACCAGGGATCGCAGATCTTTTTAATGTTCTGGGTAGGCAGCACAATCTTTTAAAGGTGTGGATTATATTACTTTCCTGCAGGTTTCAGCAATTTGGTTTTCCCAAAAGAGATTATGTATATATTAACTCAAAGGTTTTTCATTGAATCAGTGAAGAGAAATGCAGTTTGATTTATTTTAATAGGAGGAATATTAAATGTGTCTATGGTACTTCGCCATCAATCGCATTTGTTCCACTATCAATTCCTGCTATTTTAAGGGATTAAGTCTAAGGCCTAGAGTATGGCTTCCATGAATGATCTGAGTCTAAGAGTTGCTTATGAACAACAGAAACCTTTTGTTGCATGAAAATGTATCGTCTATAGATATTTATTGAGCCTCAGTTTCGTAGAAGTTAACAAACTTTAAGAAATTTTATTGTATATAATTATCAACATTAGTAAGCTTCTGGAAATAAAATAAGACACTTTTTTCATTTTAACAGTGCGTGTTTTGTTATTATTAATGCATATATTCTGCACATAGATCCGCCCCGTAAGTTATGAGAGAAACAATATGGAAAATTAGATAAATTACATATTTATGACCAGCGCTTGCTGTTCCATTATATAGATCTACCGAATTTTATATGTGTGTGTGTATATATATATATATATATATATATATATAAAGATAAACTCAACAACCTGCAGACTTTGGCAATTATCTAATGAATAATTGCTTGTCACATGAGATATTTTCCCCTCCCTTCATTTCAATAAATGCAAATGCTTGTGTTAAGTAAACCTGTTGTTCACTAATAATTGTTGCAAAAGATCTGTTTAATAAGCAAACAAATGGATTCTTGAGAGAACATAATTCGGAATGCATCATCGTAAATTTTAATAATACTGATTCTCAGTCTTGAGTCAACATTAATATTAACTATTATGTGCTAATAATTATATCTGTGAACTAATGGAAAAACAATTTGGGGCAAATTTAAAGGAAAAATCTCCAAATTTTTGGATATATCTTTATGATGATACACGGTTCCCAGGCACTTTTTCTCGTATATGCTTATGCATCAATGTACATTATCTGGATGTAACACCCAGTGTTTTCTTCGTTATCTGTTAAGTATTGGAGTTATTTTGAGCAACAATTACTGATAACTGAGAGTTTTGCAAGGTTAAATAGGATTGTCTGTTTATTTAAAGCTGCGTTGTTTGTGGGCCCCAGCTTTTTAATATAATTCTATTTTGTTAAATCCTTGGCGTTATAGTATTAATATATTTGCTTATTGTTATTTTCCCTGTCATAGACTAGAGATTCCAATGATAGAAAACTTAATTTAATTATGTATTTGTGCAGTATGCCCCATATGTAATTTTTCTCACTTATTGTGCATTTATAGGTGGCAAATGTGTTCTGTTTTCAAGCAAGGTAAAGTTTCCAGTCTTTCTCTAAAGATTCCTGTTCTTTTTTCCTTCTGTGATATGTCCCTTTTGTCCTATCTTCTTATTCGAAATCAAGATGCAGAACTGTTTATTATTTATAAGGTGAAATGTAAGAAACAGCTTTTAGCAAAAATAGAACATTTCAAAGCCACTATGTAATGTATGGCTAAATAATTTGGAAACAACGAAAACAGATATATTGTTAAACAGGAAGATGACGTCAGAAAAGAACGATAGCCATGACCTTGCGGACAGTTTCCTTTTTATAAATTATGCTAGGCTGGTTTTCTTGCCACTAGTAGGAGGAAACGAAATTTAGTGAATAATATTTTTCTGGATTAGAGATCTTTTCGTATATCAGGTGAGCAGATGCCTAAGTTTTTCTTGCTTCTATTACTTGTAAATGTGTCGGCATATATGCTCTCTATGACGCACAATTACGATCAATGTTGAAATAATAAATAGGCTAAAGTTACTCAGTAATTTTTGGAACAGCAAAGTAAATTAATCGCTCCATGCAGAATGGGGTTTCAATCATATAATTATCGAAATTAAGATATCAATGAAAAATTCAACTCTTTATGATGGATCCATCTTTCTATGAAGAAATATATTCATTCCTGTAGATGGAAAGCATAAAAACTGAAGCTTGGTTCTTGGGATTCAGTCCAGGACTGAAGAAATTTTTCCTTGGAATTTTTTATGCATTGGTAATAATGCTGTACATTTTATCTAATGAGTCTTCTGCTTGAACCTTATGGGTAAAATTCTGCTATCCAGAATGTAAAAAAATGTTGGTTAAGTGTAGATAAAAAAGTTATTATAAGGAAACATGTGTTTTTGTTTTGCCACAAGAATCGTACAGTAGCAAGGTTTCTTCTATTTATAGCAAACGCTGGGCGTTTCAACAAATTATACGTTTTTTTTTTCTGTCAGAAATATTAATTTGTGTCTTGCAACCGAGATTTTTCTGTTATAAAATGCACCATTCAATTGTACTCTGTACATAAAACAACTAAAATCACTGTGAACAGCAGCACATATGCCAAATTAGAAGTACATGATGTCCAAACAGAGGATACTTTGGATTTTAAGAATTGGTGGTCAATTGCGTACAAAAACACTGTGTTATCAGAAGAAACTGCTCCAAAGCCAGTATCAATATACCAAAAAGTATATTTTGATATCAGTGCGAAGATGCATTTATCATAAAATAGCTAACAACGTAGATGAAATATCACAAGGCAGTTTACCTACTGATAGTATTGTGATTTTATTCAATCTGGAAGTTTAAACCAAGCTTTTCCACCAAAACTTGCCTATGTAGCAGAAAAATTCCAGTGAAAGACCATTATTAAGTTTCATTTTTAAGTACCTTATGAACATCAAAAAGTATATCAGGAAATTTGGCCCATACGTGAAGCTGCTGACCCATAGGAGTAAGATGGCTAAGGCAACGTACTATGCTTTGTACATTATAATCCTTGTTTATTTTTTTTCTAGAGCCTTTCACAATGTAACACTACAAATATAACTTCTCTTTCTCTTCTTATTTCGCGCTACAGCCCGGGTAGACTTGGCCTGCCGCGGCGACCTCTGCATCCTATAGGGCAGTATTGTAGGGAACATGTGATCAGCCTGCCGGCACCACACCGGTCTCCTATCACGCGGCTTTCATGATCGAAGAATGCCACCTCTCCATCAGGCAGCTTCCCAATTGTCCTCACGAGGTAGGGTGAACCCCTTTTCAGACCTCCCTAACTTAGAAAATTTCGTAAGTAAGTGCCGGGAATCCAACCCGGCCTCCGGGCCAGCAGTCAGCAACGCTAACTACTAGGCTAAGGAGGTAGACACTCTAAGCATAACCTCATTGAAATAAATTAATCTTCTCCAATCACCCTCCCCCAAAATGCATTGTAAACACAAATTTTAATACTGCAGAAAGGGCTTCAGTCCAATGACAAAATTCGTTTGCGCGATTTTTCAAAGACTGAAGCTCTACAAAGAATATCTGGCTAAGAATAAACACCTATTATTTTATTTTCCTTGCATTTGAACTAGTGAAAAAAGTCAGATAATTTTTTTATACGTATCTCCAAACTATTCCTGTTTAACGAAAGCTCAGATGCGATGTCAACAAACGCACGTGTATGATCATAGCACAAACGCTGTTTTATTCCTCCGTTGTAAATAGTTCGCAAAATATCTGCTCAGTTTAGCCTGTCGTTCTAGTTATTAATAGATAAAATTATCAATAAATACATGTAAGGGGGGTTTTCAAGCAATAATTACTTTTAAAGTATGTTAAGCGTGGTACTGATAATAATATACTATCGTCAATGTGAGACTAAATAGGAAAATGTTTACTTTAATGTACATGCCTTACCACTCCACTTCTGTCCATGTCCAGTCATTGTGTCCTATCTCCGCTGTTCTGCCTCAACATAAGCGAGGAAGAACATGTTTGTTGAAACTGCATATCAGCATTCGATAAAAAGGATTTAGTTAAAGGACTTGAAGCCATTTCCAGATTAGGAAATTCAAGTGAAATCAACTACGTTTAAGCATTAATCCTTCACTTTGTTTTACAGGAAAAAGAGGAAAATATCAAATTTTTACATATCGTCTTTTGTTTAATTTAAATACTAAAGGTGTTTTTCAGTGTAACGAATTTCTAATGAGTTTTAGCTTCTCAGTTCAGTCATCAACTGTTAGGTTGATGGATTAAATAAAAAGATGTCAACTAATCACAGAGAACGTTAGGTATTAGCTGCTCTGAAGCTAATATACCGGAGAAATCTTAAACAAATTGAAATGAAATGGTTTCAAAGTCGTTACTACTAATGTCAAACTGTAGTAGTTACAAGACTGTACTTGCAGAAACTTGTTCGTGCCTCATGTAATATACGCTAACAAATCCGGGATGCTGCTTCGCACTTTCATGTGAAGCACGAGCTGTGAAAACTCAAATTACACTTGGTTCTCAACTCCTGGGATGAAGACATCGATATGCATTTTAATGAGCCCTGTAATAATTGAAAACCTTTGTACTTGGCGGCGTACGCAGTTCATTTCCGTTCTTGTGTGAGCAGCGGTTTTAAAATAAAAAATAAGCTCTCTGGAATAAATATTTAAATTTTTGCTCCGGTATGTGGTAATTAGGCTGTGTTCTAGGGTAATTACGTTATATCGTATTTCTGAACCTATACAGTCACTTTTACTTTCACAAACGAAAGTGTTATAAAAGATTGATAATTTGATTAATTCTTTGTGAGAAAGGGACTAATAAAAACTGAGAGTAATAGTGTAATCAAAACTAAGTAAATGAACAACACAATAAAGATGACTTAAACCTCCACTACTTTTCTAAGTTATATAAAAATCATTATGCATTTCAGCTATCTGGATGAAGTTGTGTGTAACGAAAAGTATTTACTCTCTTTTTAGAACATGCATGATCCTACTGGTAGCGTTAAAACAAAAGTTACGGTACTCATCTTGGCAGATATTAAATAAAGTGATAACAGATTAGCTACAGAAATACTGTTTCTATTTTTTCACACTCTATATTATGAAAAGTTAGCAAGCCTAATCAAATAAGTTGCGATATAGGCTTAATTCACTTTCATACAAAAAAAAAAAAAACTTAATAAAATCTCTAGTTGTATGCTTATGACTCAGAATGTTTATTTTCCACGATAACAAACGGTAATGAAAGTATTCTTTAACCTTCCCTTAGCTGAAGGTTAAGTTGTGATAGTACATTTTCCTGAATCTGGCACGTTTCACATAAAATTGTGCCGTACTGTAAGTTGCCCACCTAAAATTTACGCATTAATTTAAAATTGTTGTCTTAGTCATGTATTTTCATGTATTTTCATTAGTGCTGTGAGAAATTGTCCACACTTTTAGGGTGTTAAAGTCCGGAGTTACAAGTGTCCCGTTATCTCAGACGGAACATCTCTGACTATTATAGCATTAAGCAGATCATGACTGGTTTGAAAATTTAATTAATTCCTTTCAATATCTGTGAAAGATTCACAAGCCACATCGATATTACTTTTTGATGCTGCCTCTGATACTTGGGACGACAGAACAATGAACTTGAATTTTTAGAAAGGAAACTCGTTGGTTGAAGGCAGTTCTAGAAACCTAACCCTTGGTTTTAGAACATCCATATTCAGATACAGTTACTTAATCACTGCTATAATCCTAAAGTTAACTCATCCTGGCATAAACGCGTTTATCTAGTGTTACAATATATCCATAAAATACCAATGTTTTAACTGAATTTAATAAGTGAATTTATTTTCATAGTATGTTAAACATGCTAATTAGATTATAATACCCTATTAGCTATTATTGTTGCTTGTGACTTTTCTGGGAATAATTTTAATCCAAATTTGTTGTCCACATTGAAACGCAAGCCACATTCTCGACCATTTAATTTCCTGCATTATACTTTCGTCGGTATGAATAACGATTGAACATTAATTATAAATGTTTGCGTCCATGTGTTATATACAGTGTGTTTTACATTGTTATCTGGTAAACGGAATTACGCTGTATTTACGTTATCCTGCATGGTGTTCAATGCGGGATTGACTGTTGCAGATTGTAACTACCATACCATTATGCATTACTAGTAATGAAACTTGTGAATAATAGGGCGAATTTGAGTAGCGTTTCTTCCAGTTGAATTATATATTTCTTATTTGGAGAATCTAAATTTTCTCTTCCAGTAATTTTTCTATGTTTTTATTTTGGCCTGCCTAACAATATAACATTCATAAATTATACATTTTTATTTGATCCTCTCTAAATTCATATATCTCTAATCTTTTCATTCTGTTGCTCGATTTTCCTTTAGATGTAGAAAAATCTAAACGCCTCTTTGTTTTGAGAGCGTCAATGCCTTCTTTCAATATTTTCGTCACCATGCTTTTTGGCATACCAGTAACCACGCTAACTGAATTAGTAACATTATGTGACAGTTAATATTTTTTCTTGTCTATTTAATATCTTACAATGTCACAAGCATTACACTCTGAGGTTGACTTATTTGAGCACAGTGTTTCCATGGAGTAATTTCTTTAAGTGTTGAGGCTGTTGCCATTGAAATCATTGAAATAATTCAAACGTGCATTAAATGAGTTACTTAATGATATTTACAAAAATCTACCCTTCACACAGTTATACCGACTGCATCACCGTACTGGAAATGTGTACAAACTCTTGTAACGGATAATTCTTAACTACGTCAGTAGCGCACAGAGTGTAACCTTTTGCTGAATTTCACATGACAGGAGAAACAACATATTCTCAAAACTGAAGACAGCAGGTCAGCTTGCAAGCATTGACTAATATCCTAAACAATAGGCCAGAAGAAGCAGCCTAAAAGGACAAAATGTTATACGTGCCGCCACCCTCTGCCAGGGCACTGTCAAAATATTTATGTTATACGAAGCTATGTTTCTTTGAATTAGCAGTTCCAAAAATAAAGCAAAAAACGATGTAAATAGGGCAGTTAACACAAGAATTGTACATTCCGTCTTTAACACTCAAATACGCGTACACCTCCTCCCACCTTCCAGCGACAGCGAATCATGCAAACAGTGACATCATAGGGCTGGTCCAGGCGACAGAAATGTTGCGCAGTAGAATATTTCCTTGTACCGGTACCACTATAGTAATTGGGTAGAAGAGAACTCGATACCATAATGACAGTTGGTAATAGGGCTAAATAAAGTTAAGAAATACATTATTCTTTATCTCTTTTAGAATTCGAGAAAAACAATATTTTAACTGGAGACAGCTGGCAACGCTGCTTAACGTCTTTTACACCGACACGGGTGGCCGAGGTCGTTAAGGTGCGGATTCGTGAGCGGGAGATCTGGGGTTCGAATCCCACCAGGACCGTCCTTCCTGACTGGCGTTTTTTTTTCAGATTTTCTTCAGTCCTCATAACTGGCAAATGCCGGGTAGGTACCCTAAACTTAGGCCTGGAACGTTTCGTTCCTTTAAAAAATATCTTTTCCCAATTTATCATTTCATCTCATGTATCATCAGTGTTCACCGCCTGTGGTGCCTCAGTAGCAAAAACGGGCGTTAAAAAAAAACGTCTTTCATGGTTGACTAATAATTTTGAATGCACTAATTGCAGATACTCAGCAAGCGTTTGTTAGCACATTCCTACTGCGAAAACAAAATCTTAATTTACATTGCTCACATTTTTAATTTGTAAATCAACGCTAAGACAACAATATTAACCCGGTGATTCCAAATTTAATTTTGCGAACCTTAATTATTCAGATAATTTTACATCAAAATGCTTCTAGTTAGGAATATTGGTAAAGAGCTTAATTTGTTATATTTCTGTTTATCTATTGTTATAATCGGAGTGTTGAATTTCGGCGCATTAACATACACGTATGATAATGCAGAAATTAATTTTTCGGCCAAACAACATTCAAAATGGTATTATGAAATTCTGCCCCATTTATAACATAGAATTACTCCATAAACTTGTGGCACTGGGCTCCTTTCTACCTTGTATATCTGTTTTAGGCAATAATATATATTTTTTAACAAAGTATAAATGCTGATGAACGAACCAGAAATTAATGCAGAAGACGAACTAAAAAAGTGAAATGAATTGTGCGACCTATGTAGATGATACCTATAGTTTATAAATATGTTCAGTGGCAAAGGTAAAGGCATTCCAAGAGAAACAATATTTGAGGGGAAAAAATACAAGAAAGAATATTTTCGAACCGGTGAACACTTTAAAATATTTATACTTTGATGTGTCATTCAAGACGTAATATAAAAAATTGAAAAACTCCAAAGTACTTTGAAACAATAAAAAGAACACAGGGTAAAAAAAACACCTAGAGAAACTCAATCAAAATCATGTAAAATATTGACTGTTGTAGTTATATAAGATTAATAAACAAAGGAGAGAAAACCAAGAATGAGATGGGCTGAGTTGCAAGTTCTAACAATGAAAGTAGAACACTCCAGGTTTCACGCTTCGTGAACAGAAGCGAAACCAGCTACCATGTTACATTGTTGAGTTCGTGAAGATAGAGCAAAAGAATGATTTCAATCCTGGTGGAATTGGAGAATAGTAAAAATACAAATTGTACGATATGTAGAAGCAAGGAATTAAATTTGATTGATTGGCATTGGAATGTGCAATATATCTTCTCATTTAAACTACAAGAGCCTTTTGTGCACCCCTTTAATCCTATCTTTGCAGTTCTATATCTAGTGCTTCAGTAAGTTCCAGAATATTCCACACAAAATTAGGAAATAAATCCCCTGAAGGTATAACCTAATTCAAGTGTTCTTTGTCTTTCCAGAGTTTCGCACTCTAGTAAGATGCGTTCTGTAGTCTCATTAAACGTCACATAAATGACATGTCGCATTTCCATGGTAAAGTTCCATCGTTGGTAGGTGTTTCCGGAATGGCCAATTCCAGCAGCTTTCCTAGTTTGTTTTCTGTTCCTATTCTGCAGGTCCTTAGCCAAGATACTACCGGAAGTTTTGGCAAGAATTTTACCCGGAAAATTGTTCCATCTTATCTGGTGTTCTCTCTGGATCCCATTATGCGAGTTGTACTTTACTATATCTTCTTCTTCCTCTTCTTTCCATATCAAGGCTGGGTTAAGCCCCGTTCCAAGAGACAAGTCTTAAGTCATGGAAATAATTTTTTTCCCTCGCGAACAGGGGAGAACACGAAAAGTGTAAGATATACGATTGAAAGTGTATCAAATGTACTCTCAAATGAAGCCGTCTAATGGTGTGTGTGTGTGAGCACATTTGCATGTCTCAGCAGGCCCCAGTTGGTGAGTGACAGTGGCCAAGAATAGAGGTCACAAAGTGTGAAAAACGTGCTTATGTGAAAATAGCATTTCCCCGCGGCAAGAATGCACGAAAACGCCACATGGAACTACGGGAAGCACTAGATGCGCGTGCGCTGCCCGCTCAAACATTGGCGAGATGGACTGATGCGTTCAAATGGGGCAAAATGTTGACTGCCGACCTGCCGCGCAGTGGGCGTCCTGTGTCCGCGGACTAGGATGTACGGGTGATAATGGTGGAACAGTGCTTGCAATGCACCGCATTTTACGGGAGGTACAGAAGAACTCGCTAAGGAACACGTCACATCAATCGGGCAAGGTTTCAGGCAGAAGAGGATGCCATGCTGAATCGCATCATTGCAATTGATGAAATGTGTCCAAGGGCGTTGAACCAGGCCTCAAGCGGCTGTTCAGTGAACGGCGTCACTCTGGGTCACCACGTAAACACAAATTTCGCCAAACTCCTGTCAAGATATGCTTATGTGTCATTCCATACGTGAGGGGACCATAGTAAATTCCCAGAATTGTAGGTATTTTTGTGTTACAATTACGCCGTGCCGTACGCATCATATAATGAGAACTTTTGAATTATGCCATTATTCTCCAGATAACGCAACACCTCACACAGCCGACGGTGTCAAGTGTCTTTTACAGTGATGGGAATTGGGAAGTTCTTCCACACTCGCCTTATTCGCCCGATCTCAGTCCCCGTGATTATAATCCCATCCCCAAAGTGAAGTAGCCATTGCGTGGGAAATGTTTTGCTAACAAAGCAGATATTTTGACATTATTTCGACGCGAGATGGCTCACGTTAGCAACAACTCATATGCATGAGATGATATTCAATTCCTTCCCCATTGCTGGCAACGAACCGTCGATGTACTTTCAGACTACTTCAAAGGCTGCTAAACACCGTGGATTATCTAGGAGACCAGTCCTGTGATGGACTTGCAACCGTGTGTAAGTTTTGCCCATGCCATAATAAACCAATGTGGTTTATTATGGCATGGCTTGCCTGTGATTTGCTTCTTCTGTACGAAGCCCACTTTTATTCAGCCTTGCTTTGGTGCCACCACTAGGCAGCAAATGTCACATACTTTCAATTGTATATCTTAGATTTTTTGTTTTGTTCCTTGTTCGCGAGATTGTCGGTCCTGGTGGTGTAGTGGTAACCATACTTGTCTTCTAAATCCAAGATCGCGGGTTCGAACCCGACCAGCATCGATGGATGTTTTCGGGCGTAAAAATCCTAAGTATGGTTTCCTTCGGAAGGGAAGTAAAGTCGTGGGTCCCGTGTCGTACATTTATGGCACGCAAAAGAACCTCAAGCCTGAAGGAGAGGCCTCTGAGCAAAATTTGCCGGCCGTTTCACGCCCTGGGTTGAATGGGACGCTGATGACCTGCGATGTTAAAGAGCGTCCGTAAATAAACAAATCAATCAATTGTTCGCGAGAAAAAAAAATAGTTGCCATGACTTATGACTTTTCCTTCGTATACTGCAGTTCTAGCAGTTTTCTTGTTAATACGCAGAACGGTTGTTCTATCGCCTTCTACAAAGTTCTAACTATTCCTTTGTGTAATGGTTAATGATGTCTTACACCTAATGTGATTCCAGTGCACCGAATTTAACTTGACTCACAATGAGTATACTATATTGATATAATTTCTCTTCTCAGAGAAGTTACAAATCAGAAGTGCAATATCTTCTGCCTGAAAAACTTGAGCGAAGTTCTAAAGACCTTTGATTTGGGAGACAATCTCTAATTGTAGCTCCTGAAATGTTTCTTAGTGTAAAAAATAACGATAACTGGATGACCATTGGGTAGAGTAAATTTTATTCCTTCTGGTAATTTCGTTACCCGTTTCTGATTCTGAGTGATTGGTAGTCATGAAGGAAAGGTATATTAAATTGGTACTGCCAAAGCAGTGAAAGGAAAGATTTTGCGAAGTTAGAGAGAAAGAGAGTGGATGTTCGTATAGAAAATAAATTGAAAATAACACCAGGGACTGAAATGTACATCTACAGGGTTCGCTATGAGCACTTTGGGTGGGGGAACAGTGTCACATAAAAGTATACTGTTTACGTGACGGTCATGAATTAAACCAAACGATTTAATCGGAATAGTTTTAGTATCGACTTGATTCCACGGGACTATGGCTAGCCATGGTGTGTCTCCACTCTAGCCGAAATGTTTGTTGGGGTTTCAAAAATCCATACTAACCACCCATCCCTCCGTCGCTCCGCTTCGCCCCTCTGTCCATTTAACAAGTTACCATGGTAACAGAATTCACTTGCGCGCGCTGTCAACTTGATGGTGCTAGGAAAGTTCTGCTAAATATACTAATTTACTTTTTGAGCAAGCTAATGCACAAGTAGCATAATTTGTAACCCGCGGGTGTGCTTTTCAACATTTTCCTGCTTCCAGGGCGTGTAAAGAAAAAACACTTACGAATATGAGATTTTGAAGCCACTTTCAGCTAAGCATGAAAGAGGTTTCCATCGCATAAATGGTACAGCATTTCCTCTGTAGCTTCACAGATTGCTCCGTGTCTTTAATTTCACTGCGCTGGAAACCTTTCATGTTTAAGAGCTCGTAACATGAGCGCAAAATTGCCTTACATTAATATGACTTAAAAGTTTGGCTTTTCCTAGCTTTTCATTCTTACGAACCGCAGGCGGGTTTGTATCCTATTAGCCGTGCTGTTCTTTTTCTCTGTACTAACAGAGAGCGTCATTTAAAGTCCTATTCTCCGCTCTGTCTTGTCTAGATATACACAGGCTCATTCAGTTTACTGTCAAAATGAGTACTCAAAGAGCTCCTACAAACAGTCTGAGGTAAAGCATAGTGCGAAGAATTCGAATTCCAAATGCTATTATCATCAACCCCTTTTGCATTTTTGTTATTATTTCGGACAATAATATAAAAAAGAAGTTAAAAATCCTAACACCTAACAAAAAGAATTAAATTGAACAAACTGCTGAAATTAACCTACAGGCCAGGGCTATATTATTAATGTAGTATCTTTTCCACTAGAAAGTATTTAAATTGCATAGATATCCGACCAGAAACACCGTTAGTTATAACTAACCCTGCCGTTGGTCGTTTGATCGACCAAATCAATTGTTTGGTCAATCTAGAACCTTCGTTTTGAACGGAGAGCTTGGTGAGTCATACCCAGCGGTCAGCACCTATAGATCCTGGCGCAGTTTTTAGTGTGTTTGGGCGCTAATGACCATAGCTGTTTTGCGCCCTTAAGCAATAATCATCAGCACCCTATAGATGATAAGCTACTTAATAAATTGGCTAGCTACTAAAGATCTACTGCTATATAAGAGGCAGTAAAAACGTATCATTCGTTATTAATATTTTAAAGGAATATTTTTATTGAAATTTAGGGGGGGGGAAGTACTTGTGCTTGAACAGTGTTCTTTTCACACGAAGAATATACCATTAGTTCAATCATTCATTTAAACTGTTCAATTCACTTGCAGTGTACTTCATAAGCTTAACCATTATCATCTTAATGTGTTGTTTAGCGATCCATTTTATAACTCAGGTTTTGATATGCAATTTGTGTGCATAAAGTTGCAATTTTACTTAAAACAAATTTCGAAACCAGTATACTTTGAAAATAGGAATAGCTACCTAAAGGAGATGTTTTTAAATAATTATGCTGATTATAAAGTCGTTTTTGATAATTTAACAATAGTTTTTATAAGCATAAAAGACAAATATTTCTAAATATAGAGAAATTCAGATATTGAAACTGAATAGGGTCAAGTTAAAATAGCAGTTTCGAAAGATGCATTGCAAACTTGAGGACAGAGAGTGGAAAAATATTATTGTTTAAAAATTCATCGGAATAAAAGTATTTCCTTTGAAAGAACAAAAAAATAATAAAAATAAAATAGAAGTGGAAAAAAGGTGGGAATCTGATTATAAGCAGTGATACTATAGCTAAAATACACGTAATTATGTTTGCTATTTACTACCTTTTAAAATAGAACACAGAAACATATTCAAATATGTTAAGATTACTAATACTCTAAAACTTCCCTTCTTCTTCTTTTGCTGTATTTACCCTTGTGTGTTTATAGAAGTTACACTCCCAGGAACGTATACACCAATGCCCAGGTCAGTCTTCTGTAGGAGAGATATTGAACATATATTACACATACACAATTAAGTACTCCTTGAGCGAATGATCAATCCTATGTCAGGGCCGCCCCGATGACATCACAAACACAGAAAATACGGACATACACAGTAATATGGAATAAAGATGAATTCGTGGCCGAGAAATATTAATCCAGCTATTGCTATTTCTTAAAATTGATTGAGAAAACCAACGGAAAGCCTTAATCGGGTTAGCAGTCCGCAGATTTGAACTCAGGGCCTCTTTAAAACAAATCCCAAACGTTACAGTCTGAGCCAATGCTTTCGGTTTAAAATACATTAAGATTTATAATACATTAGCATCATATGCAAAGTGAAAGCAAAGTTGCAGAAAATACATTTTTAAGGAAAACAGAAAGTACACCAGGCAAGCTGGCAGATGTAGCAAAGTTTGTATAGGGCTTATTATTAATTAATTTTTAAATGAAATTCAAATACAGCACACATAGCGATACAGGAAGATTGAGTTCTCCGTTTAATGGTAAAATATCGATAACTCAAAAACTGCCTGATAAAGGCCCTTTCAACAATTACTCTGTTTTGACTAATAGCCCTATTGTATTTTCAAGATAATTTTTCAAACTACTGACGATGATTATAAAGCCGGCACTGAATACAGAAAGTTTAATGTCTATTATCTTACTCTATAATTGTGTTCATAAGTAAAGCAGCCTAATTACTTCACTTAAATTACTGGAAAAAGATTACAATGTTTGAAGAAATGCACACAAGAGTACAATTTTCGATTAAATTATTCGTATATGCTGATTGTGTATTCATCTACACACTCCCTCCAGTTTATTTAGTTGTTCTGTGAGATTAGACTTGGAAAAGGAGCTTCATGCCATTTATTTATTTATTTATTTTATACTTATAAAGTCAGTTAAACTGAAAGACAGGGAATATTTCACAAAGGCATTACGTCCCTTAGCCCAGAAGCAGTTCTGTGCCTCTGCAAAGAACCTGCTGGTGGAAACAAGGGAGTTAAATCCACATTATAATACTCGGAGCAGGTTTTCAAAACATTCGTAACTTGAACTGCGAAATGTTATGACAGAAACTTGCTTTAGCAACGAATGCAGAATGACAGGAAGTTATACGTGGCACAGTAACCCAAAAATAATGAAACCTCCAGTTTCAAGGTAGCCTTTATGTTCAGTTAATACCTGTTTCCAAAATCCGCAAGGAAGGTTACATGTGTGTATTATTATACTCCCAACTAAGGACCCACACTAGTTATGTAAATGTGTTAGTTTTTTTATTTTATTTTGTAGATACTAGAGTAAGAGGTAAACTCTTGTTCATAGCCGTGGTGTAAAACCTGTAATGTTTGGCATTTCCACGGTTTGGTGATGCCAAACTTGGAAATATATCAAGAAGTGGATATAAATAGAAATATCTGCGACTCCAGCCGGTTTTTTTCGAGCAGTGTTTTTACTATGAGGCCCCACAAGCGGTGGACACTGATGATACATGAAATGAAATGAAATGGTAAACTGGGAAAAGTTTTTTTTAAAGGAAGGAAACATTCCAGGCCTAAGTTTTAGGGTACCTCCCTGGCATTTGCCAGTTATGAGGACTGAGGAAAACCTGGAAAAAAAAAAAAAAAAAACCAGTCAGGGAGGACGTTTCTGGTGGGATTCAAACCCCAGAACTTCCGCTCACGAGTCCGCGCCTTAACGACCTCGGCCACCCGTGGCGGTTGACTTTGACCGTGAAATTCTACGTTCCCTCATATCAAGATGCGCTGGGGAATTATTCCGCTTTCCTTTTTGGTCCTTTAACTACATATAAGTGCACTATCGCGGAAAGCAAATAGGAAATCTAACTAAAGTCTGATATTTATATCCCGGATTTTATGTAAATGTTATATGAAACAGCAGCCTTGTTAAAAAGGTATTTGATTATGCCAATACTATGAGACAAATCTCGCAAGAGTTGCAGTGTTGCTTCCAACTTCCAAGCTTTAAAAAAAATAATAAAAATGCAAAGTACTTGCTATTTGTAATTAAAATTTAAATAGCTTTCCAAGCATAAAATGGGTTGATTTGTTAGGCCTAGCGATGTATGTCTTTAACTCGTAACTTGAGCGTGGCTTGCCGGTACTGATTTACATTACCATCTGCAGCAAACAAACCAACGTTTTCATTTATCACGTTCGTAGTTGAGTTGAAAACTGATGTCATTGGTCTATAGCTTATCACTAAGATTTAGATTTTGTCCCCTAATGCAAACGAAATTAGCATTATTAATGGTTACTGTACACTTTGGAATTGTTCAAGCAAAGGAGGTGAAGCCAATATCCACAGGTAACACAAATATAAATGATTTCAAACATCCGTAGAATGTATAAAAGTAAACCTGATCAATATTTATCTCGCCATGGTATCTTACATTTAATGTAAAACTAGACTTATGACAATGACTAAAGCAATAAATCTTTATTACAGAAGAAACGATAGAAAATATAGGCCATCAACGGTGTCACTGAGACGCTTCTAACAATTACGCAACTACATTTCGCATAACCAGAACATAATCCAATGTGCTGTAAGCTGAATTATTTAGGAAAGCAATTAACAATTGCTGGTATTTCATTTGAAATTCTTAGCTTGAATTATGCGAGTGTGACGTTACTTACAGTTCCAAACAAACACGACGTAGTTTTGACATGGAAGTTATATTATGTATTTTCTCCAAAGAGATTATAGAATTATATATCTCAATTTTCTTTTGAAGAACTTCGTATATTATCACAATTTCGCACTATTCATGAACAAGCCATTACAGATATGTTTGGATTAAAACATCAATATATGCTGTGTCAGATGACGAATAATTAATGATAGATTATGAAGACTTGTGTGAGTTATAACACTCATTTTAATAGTAATAGAAGAAGGAATATATCATATTACTATTTAATTTATAAAATGCCTGCCTACTAACCATCTTTTTAGTTCATGCTGGAATACAATGAAATTTAGCAGTCATAAAATCGACATTTAAAAAAAGAATGAGAGATGATCCAACTAATTATCGACACTAATGTTTGGAATAGTGCGTACAAGATTTATACTATATATAGTATATATAGTATATATATATTATTAGTAGCTATATTACGGTATAAATCTTGTACGCATTACTCCAAATATTAATGTCAATAATTAGTTGGATCTTCTCTCATTCTTTTTTGAAGTGTTGATTGTATACTAGCAAGAATTAAAAAGACGTTTATATGTGTGTGTGTGTGTGTGTATACACATACATACATACATACATACATACATACATACATACATACATACATACATACATACATACATACATACATACATACATACATACATACAGTAATTATAATAGTAGAAAAGGATAAAACACTAAGAAAAAGTCACACTTGAGATCGCAAGATGTCATAGTATAAGATGTATTAAACAATAAAAAGTATTAGAAAACACAGAGAAAGTAAGAAATAAAATTAAAAGAATAATACATAAATAGTAAAAAAATCAAAAGCAAAACACGCAAAAGCAAATTAAACTTAATAAGCAAAGTTAAAAGCAACACCAGAGGTGCAAACAATATAAAAGAAAAAGAAAAATAAAGTAACATTATTAACAATGTAACAAATTAACAGTAATTATAATAGTAGAAAAGGATAAAACACTAAGAAAAAGTCACACTTTTCCTTTTCTTATTGTTTTATCCTTTTCTACTATTATAATTACTGTTAATTTGTCACATTGTTAATAGTGAAGTGAAGGCAAATAGAGGAAAGATTAAATAATTTACGTAAATGCAGTATTTAAAAAAGATCCAGTCTATCACATATTTTATATTATTTATATATTGGCAACACAGACAACGGAATATTATGGAAATATTTATAGAATTAGGTTTCAGAACACTCGACAACTCTCCTATTGTAAATCACCAATTAATATTAGCTAAATACGAAGGTACTCTGCAGAGAGCAACTTTCTATGTATATAGAACTACTAAAACTTGTAATTTTGTTATATCAGTTAAGAAATCGTGTGGTTTTAAAAACATAATTATCGGAGAACGGACTTTATGGTAAAATTGTGATTGGAAACGGGAAAGAAAGATTCTGAGAATGTATGCAAAAGGTTTCAACAATGGTCCTGACAGAAATCAGATCTAAACCAGTTATATTAACATTGTTCAACAATGTAGCAATTAACACAAGGTAACCAATATTTACAAACTAATCGTGACATTTACTGGGTTTAAACCAATTTGTTACACTGGATTACGCACACATGTTTTCGCAGGCGCTTTGAGCTCAGGAGGAACTTCGCTCAAATTCTACTGAGACCAATGGAGCGTATTTTGTAAATAAACGGAAAGGGAGCTAAGTGGATGTTGTAAAGGCTTCCACATCCGGGTTGTTTCCGAAAATGAAAGCAGGTTTAGCTTTGCAAATTTGTCATGATTATCCCTCACAGATGCCATTTCCTTTCACTGTTCCGGCTTCCTCATACCCCTTTCTAAACCCCGAATCACACCAGGCAAATGCCTGTAGCCATGCATTGCAAAAATTTCCAACTCTGGGTATTTGTCGTTGAGAAATTATTGGGCATGCGTGATAGCTGTTGTGTCCGTTGATTCTAGAACACAAAGCTTTTGGTTTTGTCAAAGAATTCGCACAAAGGAAACTGCGCATTTATACAATACACCTGGTTATGACAGGGAATTGTGATAGGTGGATTCCAGTATCTTCTCGGTACAAAATTTGACGATTGCAACAATCAAAGTAATTTACCCTGTTGTATTCCTCTCTTTCACAAACAAGTATAATACATGTCACGTGGTTGAGGTTGGGGTACATGACCTTCTGTTGTTGGAAAGCCGAAATCATGCAGCGTGTTTTATCAGTCACCACAAGCCTGAATCTCGTATTGTATGCCCTCTATCTACAGCCACATGCACGAAACATTGAATGACTGCATTAATGTGCAGACGTTTTGTCTTCTCGAGTTGGATCATCTCAAAGCGCATTTGTTTCACCCTTTCACCAGATAATGGAAACACCAGCACATTTAATAGATATCTTTTCAGTGCATTTGTTTCAACTAACATGAATCCCACTTCATGTTTGCCGACCATCTCTCTTCTTTTTTGGAAAACATTTTCCTAGCGTTAGGTAGTTTTTTTCTCAGGTCGCACTCATCCAAACCTTTGTCTGTTCTTCTCGAGAAATGCTTTGAATGCAGGACTATTGACCTAGTGGACTGAAATTTCTGACTGATCTAATGTCATGGTAAGATGTGCAGAAAACTGACTCGATGACTGCTACTTTGCAGATACTGAAGTGAAGACGCTATCAAGGTGTGCTGGTTTATTTTGGCTCTTTGATGCTTCTCATCGATCACAATATTTTCATCGCAAACAGCATATCGAAGGATTACACCATCAATTTCGATGAATTCTCTTGATTTCTTCTGAAAGTACATACGACGTTGGCTTCTAAACTTTTGGCACGGTAGATTATTCGGACTGCAATCAGTCGAGTAGAGCAACAAACAACTAGAGGATGAGCCTTCTTTATATTAAAGGTGCGCGGACCGAAAACACAGAATTGTGGTTCTGGTGAATTCTTTTAATTGAAATTTGTGTTTTCTCTTGCAGGTTTCGTTACAATTACATGGAAACTATGAGGCTGAAAATTTATAATTAAGCCGCTTTTTAGCTCTCATTTTATTCTACAAAGTGAAATTGCAGTATTTTATGCAGCTGCTCAAGAAGAGTAAGCGTCAATTTATTTTTTTCCGTTCATTTTTTTAGCAACACATGGAAGAAAGGCTAAAAAAAAAAGTGCCGAAGCATCAAAGAGGGGGTGAAAGAGGATAATGCTAATTTCAAAAAGATGCAGCTAAATTTGTCTTATTTTCCTTCATCGATGTACTAAAATACAACTCTCAAATGATCAATTTGGAAACAGCTTTGTGTGTGCGCGCGCTACATCTTAAAATTCATTCAATAAGGGATGGATAAAGTTGCTTTGGAACAAACTGAAAATATTTAAACTACCAACGAAGAGAAAGATGAACAAAAATAAATAAATAAGTAAATACAAATAAAAAAAAATAGGTCTATGGAGAGATGAACAGAAATTATAAAACAACTAATAAACGAAACTATATTAAAATTGTATAAATATACGGCACTTATTGTAACACTATACAGAAGTAAAATATTGACTTCAAATAAGACAAGTTTAAGCCAAATTCAAGCAGAAATAAAGTTTTCGAAATTAGTGAAAGGAGTTAGTAGAAAAGACTGAATATTTAACTAAAATATAAGAGTACTCCTAAATGTTAAACCATGATAGACAAAAGAAGATATGGACAGTACCAGGCTGCAACCGTAAATATGGAAATATGTGCAAACCAAAGGAAATAACTTCGGTTGATGAACTCAGGAAACTGAAGAAGGAACAGTTAACTGGAGTTGGAAAGGTCAAAAGACTTTAACCATTAAGTTGATGATTATATATCATTCTTGTTAAGGTAGTGTTTTGAACTCAAAAACCGGGGTCACTCAGTCAGCTGATTGGAAAGACGTAAAACAAAAACTATACCCTCCCAAAACAGGCAATCTTCTTTCTCGCTCTCAGCTTCTTGCAGACACTAGTTCACCTTGGTGGACGTTAGTGAGCTACGTGGCAGCAGTGTTGCTACGGTAGAGTAGGGGAGTGTGCGTGTACGCAACACCAGCTGTACGAGTCTGTCTTGCACAATGCGATTCTGTGTGTCTTCTTGAGCTCGATAGGATTTCTTGTGGCGTGACTAACGTTTTAATATTCCGTAATCGCGGCTAGTCTGCTTGTCTGCCGACCGGGCAGCCGGCTGGCCTTCTGCTGGCAGGCATGACTCAGGACAACCAGACACGATCCGTTTAGGTCCTTGGCTTTTCTTCTCTTTTGTAACCAAGGTTGCAAATTAACATAATTCTACGTAAACGTAAAAAGTATATACGTCTGCTACTGGTATTCCTGGCGCGTTGGAAAGTTCAGGCTGCACAAATGAGCCGGCCGTGCGGACAGTTCAATGTTCTTGTTTTATAGCCGCAGACATTCCATTCTGGGGAGGCGCAAAACTTTCATTTGCTTACTCTGTTTTTATTCTTTCACCTGTGTTTCTTCGTCTTCTTCTTCTTCTTCTTCTTCTTCTTCTTCTTCTTTTTTACTGTAACAAATTCTACCATTAAGATTCCCATAATGTTGTACATAAGTCTCTGCGGCAATAAACATTTATTATTTTGGAAATAGCATACATCATAAACACATTATGCAATCTATAACTCCCGACTCTTACATTGTTTTAAAATTTTGAAATTGAGATTACAGTTATGCAACTGCTTAATTATGCTACCTTTACATGATACACGTGAGGAATGAGTGTATCAGAGTTCGCTGAATAAAACAACGTTGTCACATCTCTGCAATCTCCTTCAGTAAATGTTTAATGGTAACAAATATCGGATGCGTAAGTGATATTAAATAATTTATTCATTTGTTTCTTATTTATTAAGGCACCCTCAGATATTCATAATAATATGAGAAATTGGGAATATTCACATATTCCGAATATTTGGATGGGACGAGGCTATAAAGTTTGTCCCGCACTTTTACATTAGTTTCTGCAGCGGTTCCTGATTATTTTCTGATAATGTCCCTATTTTATCATGTAAATTATATTTCACACATTTAATGAAAATACATATACTCTTACGCTATCAATTTAGCAAATTTCATGTAACGATTCTTAGATTTAAACCTCCGGCATTAGCTAATCTCAGAATGGAATTGAGCTCTGAGCTAAGTCTGTCAATAGAAATTATGAATTTTAGCATTTTTAATAAAAAATATTAAACATTTTAAAATGCAAAAAAAAAAAAAAAAAAAAAAAAATAGCATTTCGCAACACTTTAGATTAACGGAAAGCTAGCAATCTTTAGTACAATAGCCTAAAATGATTTTTTTTCAACTAGTTCAAATAAATGCACTAAGTAAAATACACAAAAAATTAGATATAGTCATTGTCTTAGATCGATAAATGAAGATACCATTTTGCATTCATGACGTAATTACACAAAGCAATTGAACACAATCGGTTGAAGAGCTCATTTTTTAAAACTGGTAGCATAGAACAAAATTTTACAGTTTATTATGTTTGTTCTGCTACATTCACATTTTATTTATTAAACAGTTAGTGTGTTGATGTTCAATAGAGTCATACATTCTATCTTTAAATTTAATAGACACAATTTAATTCAAGAACTCATTTACAACTTAAAAAAGACATGCGAATATCGTTGAACTGAGTTTCTTCAACTAAAAATAATGGTAATTATACTTGCCTCCTAAACCCAAGATCGCGGGTTGGATCCCGGCCAGGAATTTTTTCGGGCGTAAATATCCTAAGTAATGACTTCCTTCGGAAAGGAAGTAAAGCCGTGGGTCCCGTATCACACATTTACGGCACGATTAAAAACAAAATAAATAAATAAAAAATAAAATAAATAAATAAAAAGCCCTGAAAATGATTTTTTTTAATTTCATTTCACCTTTCTAAGGAAAAAAAAAAAAGATTATTAATATAATATGGAGAGTGCCATTTTCATTTTGTATTGCTGATTGAAAACTCGCAAAATTTATTTCGTTGTAAAAAACAAACGACTGAAATATAGGATTTTTAACGGGTTTCGCACATTCCAAAGAACTAGAAATGTCAATCTATTCCTATGAGCCTTATTCAGCATCTTCACACCATATTACAGAATGATAGCATAAACTTATAACAAAATAGTTTACAAGAGAAAAAGTTAATTCTTTAAATGAAAATGACAACTTATCTAATTATAAAATGAGTGGCATATAATTACAAAACTATACCTTGATGTTTGCCACCACTCTTACATTAAATATTGCTCTATACTCCTTGGCATTGTAGAAATGCGACATTCTGACAGCGATGATAAGCTAATGTCCATGTTTTCATTGTCCTCTTTTGAAAGGTATCCTATACATTCTCGATAGAATTTAGTTCTGGGTACTGAGCAGTATAATCCAGCTCTGTAACAATGCGCTTTATAACCATCTGGACACATATACTGCATCATGCGATTTGGCATTAACATGTAGAGCCAGACGCTTCAGCAGTAGGGAAGGACATGTAAAATCAGACTTGAAAATTTCGGCTGGGATTCAATCCATGGATCTTCAAAGACTGGAGATCCGTGCTTTATACCATGCTACATAACGCGATAAATCAGTTAATCGTTTAATAATGCAGGACTATCATCCTAGATTTTAGATACCTCAAAGCACTACATCTTTAAAACTATTAAAAATGTACGTTACCTCATTCGCAAACCAGATTTGAAGACTTTCAGTGCTAATTTTTAATCCATTTTACTCCATTTCACTTAAACCGTGAGATAATCGGCATCTTTATCACCATTAACGCACCAAGTATGAAATTACTTCGATGTAGTTCATTAACACCGGGCATAGACAAATTACGTTGATATTTGTTCAAAGCTCTGAAAGAAAAGAGATTTGCCTTTCCAGTAAAAACATATAAAGTATGGAAGTTATAAATCACGAATTAAAGCTGTCAGTCAAAATAAATGTACAAAACGTAACATTATTTATATCACACAATCTTTTAAATAAGAGAAATGAATCGTGAGAGCTTTTTAAGAGATAGTTACTGGGCATGATAAAATGAGTCAAACTGTTGTCTTTTCTGGTGTTTAGACAACGTAAAACAAAGGTAGACATCGCTTTTCCCTCTTAAAATGGTTAAGTTCCACTACATTCTTGAACGTATGCTGCTAACTTCAGAATTTAAACAGTAGTTCGAGCAGTTCCATATATAAATATATATTTCTTTTGTCTTCAGTGCAGTGCTAACTACCAGATCTAATTGGCGCTTGAGTTGCGTACTCAGCAGATAGATGGCTGCGCAGTCCATTTTCGAGTCCTGAACCAATCAGCGAATTTTACTGGGCTATGATAATGGAGTTGAACATGAAGCAGCTGGCAGAATGAAAAGGAAAACTACACAAATAGCCTGTTTCCACAGTTGGGATCCACTCTAGCCAGTTTAGACAGAAAACCGTTTTTCTAATGTGACATTTCTTAAGGAAATGTGGACATTGTCCCGCTGTGCTTTAGACATTAATTACCTATTTATCATTTAGCATATTCGTGTTTGATTGGAGGCTGAAGTACCGCCACGAGTGGCTGAGGTCATTAAGCGCGGATTCGCAAGAGGCATGTCTGGGGTTCGATTCCCATCAGGACCATCCTCCCTGACAGGTTTTTTTCCTGGTTTTCCACATAAATGGCAAACGCCGGAGAGATACCCTAAAACTTAGCGTATAGGCCTAAAACACTTCCTTCCTTTAAAATAATAAAAAAAGATCCCAGTTAATCATTTCATCTCGTGTATCATCAATATTCACCGCCTGTGATGCCTCAATATTTAAAACTAGCATTCAACACTATTACAAAAAGGTTTGAAGTAAATTACATGGGTGAGATGTTTTTGCCCCGTTAAGGCTGAATGCTAGGTAACTTTGGCCATCATAATTAATTTTACAACATAACAAGGCTATTGTGGAGTAATTGTTACTATGCATGCAAAATCATAGTGGTACGATTAGATTAGCATAAATCCACGGGTGTTATTGGCGTATCTTCAACAAATAATATCGTGTATCTTACTTAAGAAGTACAGGATTTGATTTTAAACTCCTGTTTATATATATAATGAATAGTGTTTATCGTCCGTTTTCTCTACCATAGGTGGTCCTGCTTATATGCAATATGTACAGCGACCATCATAAACTCCTCGATCAACAGTGTGAAATGATCGCTAAGCACCTCTCATTCCCTACGAAACATCCAGCACTTAATAATGATACAGAAATATGTTATACACACACCATTCCCATAATTGAGATATAACAAATCGAGTTTTTTTATTCATATTGCGTTTCCATAAAGTAGCATAGTATATTGTTTTTATGAAATGTTGTGGATAACTTTCCCTTTTTAACATTATGCATTATTTAGAATCGTTTTCCACATTAAATACCCTGCCATATCATGCTTGTATATTTTTATTTTTATTATTATTTTATTATTATTATTATTATTATTATTATTAGGAACCGATTTTAACGTGCAGCAATTTACAAATATATAGCTGTTTTCATACCGATCGTTTTAGATTTACATTTTACTACATGACATGAAGCAAAATAGACTAATTTTGTTGAACCATTTTGCATATTTTCGTGAGATCAGTATTTATCCCTATTTCATTCCTTCTTTGGTGTTTCAAACCTATTTACCCCCCCCCTCATGTTTTGTTAAAATACTGGGCCGAGAAATAAATGATTTTCCAACAAC
This sequence comes from Metallyticus violacea, assembly GCA_030762175.1. Lineage (NCBI taxonomy): Eukaryota > Metazoa > Arthropoda > Insecta > Mantodea > Metallyticidae > Metallyticus > Metallyticus violacea. The sequence goes on along the minus strand of CM060846.1, from coordinate 278,360,793 downwards.
TGGAGGTCATGTACCCCAACCTAAAGCATGTGACATGTATTGTAAATGGATTACACCGTATTTGTTAGAAAGTCAGGGAGGATTACAGTAGGGTAAATCACTTCATTGCTGCTCTGAAGAAGCTTCTTGTGAATGGCAAATCGTCGACTTTTGTACGGAGAGTTACTGGGCTCCACCTACCGCAATTCGCAGTCATAACCAGGTGGGTAAGATGTGAAATTTTCGAAAAAATCAAAAACTTAAAATATGCTCTAGATTAAAAGGACGGAACAGAGATTTAGCATCCCCAACAGTTGCTCAACGACATAGACTAGAGTTGGAACTTTCGCAGATATTTACCTAATGTGATTCAGAGTTTAGAAGAAGAAAATGGAAGAAGTTGACAACTGTGAGGGTCAACTTTGACGGACTTTCCAAAGCCTAACCTGAATTCATTATGGGAAACAACCGGATTTGGAAGCATTTGCAATTTCCACTGAACTCCCTTTACAAAATACGCTCCTTTGGTTTAAGCAGATGTTGAGCGGAGTTTCTTCATGTATGAGTTAATAGCGCGATTGACTAACATTTGAAAACATAGAAATGTTGTGCGTATTCCAGTGTAATAAATTAGTTAAAAACCTATAAATGCCATGTTTACTTCCTAAATAATGTTTAATTTATGTAATTTGCTACAGTGTTAGATAAAGAATGTTAATATAACTGGTTTAGACTGAATAAAACATTTTATTACCACCTTTTTGTAGCCTTTGTATATAAATTATCAGAAGTTTTCTTTCCTCTTTGCAACTATAATTTACACCATAAAGTGCTGCAGTATCTGATACTGAATGGTATTGTCCGTTTCATAAATTACAAAAAAAAAAAATGTTAATTTTTACTTTTCATTCTTTATGAGTCGTGGAAAGGGCCGTTTCGCGTTGCATTCTTTCGTTATATTTGACTTTTTTTCGCCGTTCTTGCTGCAATAGACCAGCACCTCAGGTTAACAAAGATGAAAGAATTTATTTACAGTTCATTTCAATTGTCTCCACTTTATGGGATATTTACTTAAGCCGTTGACCGGTCGTTTTCCTTTTTTAAGATGTAATAAAGGAGCTGCTTCTCTCTCACTCTTATATAATTTAGTTCCAGGTCCAGAGAAACATGTCACTTTTGTCAAGGACCTGATCCATAAGCTGATATTCCAGTGAAAAAAAGGGGCACATTATGTGTATAATTTATTCATTGAAGATAACGGCACCATGACGGCAATCTGCTAAACAATTTATGTTGGATCAAAACCTCTCCGTCTTTTGAGCTCCCACCTCCATTTTACGCCCAAAAGCGTTAACATTTTCAAGCAATGCAAGCTGACTCAAGCAAATGCTATCAGCACATGGCACACACAACATGACGAGAAGTAAATCGTAATGCGCTATGAGTATCAAGCATTTGATCATTAAGTTCCAGATACTTTCAAGAACGAAGGCGATCTGCAAAATTCTCGGCTTCGAACATGCATGCGTGGCCAAGCAAGATAATTATTTACAAGTGTGAAGCATTCGTTTGAAATATCCAGCCATCCTTTCGAATAGTTTATATAGGTAATACAACTTTCTAAAATATATATGTTATGGATAGTGTCATGCAGTAATATAGTTATTTATAAAATATAGTTTTAACACCTAAGGAAATTAATACCAAGTTTATAAACTTTTATTTGGACTATTTCATTTTCAAGATTTAAAAATGAGCTGCTGAATTTAAACATGACCTTAGAGATGATCCACTTGAAGGCCAGTCAAACAATGCAACAACAGCAGAACTAATAAACTAATACATGATATGGTATTATATGGCCGGTGAATGTGTTGTATTTCTAAGGCTATAGGCATTTAATAGGAACGTGTAGGGTATTTTACATCAAGATTTACATATGAAAAAGCTTTTCGCAAGGTGTGTGCCGTGCTTGCCTACAGTACATCTAAAACGCACTCGTATGGAAATATCGCAGTAGCGTTTTAAAAGCAACAGAGCTGGATTTTGCGCAGGCCTGGGTTCAGTAAAAAAAGTAACGACGAATTGCTCAAACAAAAGAATATCTGCCTCCTGTTTGTACTAAGCGACCAACAGCAAACAGATCATTAGTATAACGAATGAAATATGCGCTATTGAACAGGTCGTACGTAATAAAGTTTGTAGAAAACATGAATGATACTATAACCTCCATTACGACCGCATACGCCTAGTATTCTTGGTGGGTTCTACAAAATGAAGATCACAGGTTAAAATACCGGGGCTAATACAATTAGAGAGAGAAAGCTGTCATCGTCATTATCACCTACAATAATATTTTAGGTTTTAAACCGGTTCCAGCTGAACGTTGCTCACACGTTGATGAGATATTATGGTGTTTGATATCGGCTCTGTTTCATTCAATCAGTGCGGTCTTTTCGCTTTTGTCTGTATCTGTGCGTTTCCCCCTGGACAGAATATTTTAAGACATTGTGTGATTTATTCTTTTGATATTGTGGAGGAACTTTATAAAAGCTGTAGTTTTTTTCTTTGGTCAGGTTTAATATTACACAGGTTTGTGAACTCTAAAGAAATGCTTTATATACCTTTTTATCGGCATCTCTATTGGCTATCATTTAGAGTCTATATGCCCTGGAGACGTTGAAGTTTATGTGATTACAAATTAGCACTTAGGACCAGGTTTTACAGTTAACACGAGTAAGGCGGATTTGTTTAGACCCATAGTCAATTAGGAAAGATTATCGTGGTCAAGGCTGAGTTCGAACCAAGGATCATAGGTTTCCTATGCTTTTCTTATGGTTCATCTCATATGAATCACAGTATTTGTACTCACTGTTGCGAAGCGTCTAGTACAAAATATTTGATAACACCATTTTTACTTTTAAAGTACTATATACGATTAGCTAAAAGCCTCTGGGATAAAATATGAAATCAAAATTTTATACATGTTAATGGAAGTAGTAAATTGAAAGGGTTAGTATAGGTATAGTATGCAAACAGCGCATTAAAATATTCAAAGCATTTAATTTTAACGTATATTTGTAAGTATAAGAACAGCATCAAACAAATATCTTCTTTCTTAAAGGACTTAATGGCTTTGAGCAATTTCTGGGTGTTTTATTGTTATAATTAACAAGCAGTGAAGCCAGTTGATATTCATTTATAGACGGAAAGAAAATCATTCTCAAGTATTCGATACATTTATTTTTAATGGGCTTGCATGTTTACCAACGTTAATTAGTGAGTCATTGCGGGATTAAACTGGATTGGATTGCATTGTTTGGGGCGGAGGAAGATAATTCGGTACTTCATTCTTGCTTACAGCTGGCCGTTTGTGCCTACTTCCTCAATGGGGGCACTTTCGGGAGAAAGGGACTAGATAAGGGAGACACCAAGCAGCCAGGATTGACTTGCGGTGACTGCTCGGATGCAGACTTGGTCGATAATATGCTTCCATTTAGAACACTGTCGACGCCGCTCTGGTGTCCTTCCCCTTAGCAGTTTTTGTCTATCAGAAAGTTCGCCTCTGCACTAGACACCAGAGGACCATCACACCGCGCCAGTCCATCTCGATCCTATAACAGAACCAACGGGATCAAATGATATGATATGGTGGAAAGTAAAGATCCATCCCAGCATTGGTCTAAACGACATGGGGAAAGGACGAAAAAACCCAAAGTCAGGACGGGACTTGAACCCGTTACTTCCCGAATGCGAGTACGCCTGAGTCACGCAGTTCGGTCATTGCCGAATCGAGCAACGAACTTCTTGAAAATATTTTTGTGTACTTGAGCAGTTATTCTTCACATTTCTTATACGTTTGGTAAATTGAATGTTTAATATTTAATTTAGATTTGATAATTTTAACATTTGAAAATTATCATTTCCATGTTTCTGAATTTCGTACATCCATCTTAGAGAATATGAATGCGCAAACATGAAAAAATAATACGCACGTTCCATTTTACGGGAAATGTTTGTTATCTTATGAGGTACAAAACTTAATCATACCAATTTCCTGTCTGTCTTGCAGATATAATATTCGTAGGATGCGTTGATTGCTAAGAATTAAGACGAAATATCCCATTTAAAGCGTGCATTGCCCACTATATATATTCTGCGACATTTCCCAGGCGAGCGACATGCTGAAAAATGTATCACATCACTAGAGTGGAACAAGATTTGCGAAGCACACGTACAGCACCATGTCAATCATTCACTAGGTATGTCTAATCAACCCTCATGCAGAAAACAGATAAGATAGCACAGGAGATGGATAAGGCACTCTCTACTAGCAGAGGTCATGACAACCAGCCAACAAGATTAAAATAGAGATCAAGAAATGAAGAGGCAGAGGAAAAGTTCGAGAGAATCAATGCTAGTGAACAACAGTCAGAGATAAATAGTGACTAGAAAATCGAGTGTTAATAAAAAATGTACCTCGAATACAGTTCTATCGCGGTTAGCTTAGTTTAGAACGTGGAAGAGTGGACTAAAGAACTCTTAAAGCAGTGCTCAAGACGCCACGGATACCCAGACGTATGAAAAGACATTGAATAGCTGATTATTAAATTGAGTCAATTTTAATTCTGCGAGTTTCCTTGTGATGTGTTTGATACCTTGCTCTTACCCTCGACTCAACCTGCAGATTCCCTGAAATAAAACTAAGAATAATAACTGCGGCAAAGACGGAAAATCAGAGAGGACATGGGAAAGAAGAGGCTTATTACGAATACAATCAACTAATTAATACAACCAATCCAAATTCTGCTACCCCCCCCACATATAAAAACTACCGCAATTTCTCATTTGGAAGCAGGACATACACCATAGGAATCTCACGGTTTCTTCCAAAAATCCCCAGATCAGCATGTATATAATATATTTGACAAAATTGCTAGTTGTAGCTCTTGAACCTTCCATCAATGAAAATCATTTTACTGTTTGTCATCACTGCTCATCGTTTGCTGCTTGTAAGTGTCAAAATTCTATCATCGGAAATTTCACTGTCGTCAGCAAGATAAAATTACTTCGTCCTTCATGTATATCATTTTTGTGAAAAATGTACTTCTGGCATATTATTATTATCATCATCATCATCATCATAATTATTATTGTGCATTAGTTTACCGCCACGGGTGGCCGAGGTCGTTAAGGCGCGGACTCGTGAGCGGTAGGTCTGGGGTTCGCATCCCGCCAGGACCGTCCTCCCTGACTGAGGTTTTTTCCAGGTTTTCCTCAGTCCTCATAACTGGCAAATGCCGGGGAGGTACCCTAAACTTAGGCCTGGAACGTTTCCTTCCTTAAAAAATCCTTTCCCAATTTATCATTTCATTTCATGTATCACCAGCGTTCACTGCCTGTGGTGCCTCAGTAGTAAAAACGGTTGTTAAATATAATTAAAAAAAATTGAAGTTTTGGTCGCAAATGATGTGCAAGCTGTGCTTGGAGGTCGCAGGTGAAGGCATTTGTTTTACAAAAAATCGCGTGAGTATATATCAACAGCACCCCCATGTGGTGATTGCGCTTAAAGAATAGTTCCAACGTAGCCCATGCGTGTAGTAGGAGACGACTAGAATGGGCACCCAGTACTTGGGGTATAGCTGAGCTACCCTGACTCGGGAGACATAAATAGGAATCCCGGTTCTCCAGGTTGGGGTCGGGCACTAGACTAACAACCTAGCCTCGGGAAAAAAATAGTGTTAAAATCCTCAAATATGTCTCGGAATGGAAGGATTGATGATAATCTACCTCGTGCGGAGGAAAAGGAAATGATCTTTGGAACGCGGATGTGAGAACCCTCTTAAAAACAGGGGGCACTTATCACGCTATTAAAACAATAACTCAATACGGAATGGAAAGTACAGCACTACAAGAAACTAGGTGGCAATAAAATGGCGAATCAGACACAATGAAGAATAATATGACATATATAAAGAGATAAACATAGTACAAGAGATGTCTAAGATGGGCAGGACATGTTCAAAAATGGAGGACAAACGGATCCCAAAGAAAATATTAGATGGGAAACCGTTTAAAACAAAACCAAAAGGCAGATCCAAAAATCGGTGGGAGGAACAAGTCGGAAGAGATGGCCAACAGCTTCTCGGAATTTGAGTGTGGGGACGAAAAGTTGAAGACAGGGAGAATTGGAGGCAAAGATTGTGGAACGCTAAGGCCCAAATGGGGCTGCAAAAGTCATGTAGTAGTAGTAGTAGCATATCATCAGTACACAATAGGCAGTTTCTCTTTGCCGTTTTCATACAGAGGAGATCTGTTTGCTGATTTCAGCTACCGGACAGTTGATTTCATTTACATACCTCCAGTAAGAAAACATTTGCTTACTGATCCGATCAACTTGATAATGATATCTCTTGCTAAAGGCCTCCCTTTTGTCATTCTGATAACTGGCTTCACTGAATACGAAAACTGCAATAACCTCATTCAACACTGTTTAAGTCTCGAATAGAAAATCTTTTAATTAGGTAATTAATTCTTACTACGTTCGGATAAACAGATTGGGTCCACGAGATGAGAGTCCGGATTTTAATAGATCGCACGCAACTCTCGCAAACTCGTTCAGATAGCAGTGCACTACCCTGCAAAAATAGCTTGAATTCTGGCAGAACTTATTTGTCTGAGTGACATTTTCACCGCAGTTCGCTATAACCAGAAAGCTCGAAGGACGCGGGCTTATTTAATGCCAGACTAAGAAAACATGAGCAACGGAAGGAGCAAGACGGGGTAAACAGGAGGTAAAGCGTGCAAATGCACTGATGGGGATTTCTGTTGCTTGAGATCACTCATTTGGACGGGGGAGGAAAAAAAAAAAAAAAAAAAAAAAAAAAAAAAAAAAAAAACTTTCAATGCTTACGCTGTAAAGCTCCGTCCGCTTGTCATGGTAACAGCGTGGAGCCAACATGTTACAACCAATACAGCTGTGATATGTGCTATGCTTGAAAACACGCTACACCCCTTTCGCAGGCAGTGTCCGAACAGAAACTTTTATTTAAGCACATATTGACTATACATTGCTCATATCTAGTTAATTTTCACTTGTAAGTAGTAAATATCGCCTTAACCATTATGTACGCACACAGAGATATTTAAGCTTCGAACATCTATTTTCTACTTTGAAGTCAGAAAGCGCATCTTGTAGATTCTCACAAATTAATGCCGAACTATCCAATTAGTAATAGAACATCACAGCTACCTAATAGGACCAAACACCATTGCTCTTTACTAAATAATGCAACAATCAAGTGGTGCATAAGAATTGAGATTATGTCTAAAGTCAATTTACAAAGCACTTTCGTCTACATATTGTGGAAAATCTTTCCAATATTATTTATATTATTAATAACGTTCTTAAGTAATAAATATACCTGTCGAATCGTCCCTCTTAATATGCATTCCTTCTAATTTTCGTAAAAACTTTGTTTCCTTAAAAAGGGTCAATAGCAGTTCTCAGACTCCAGTTCTCCACATGTTTAGTAACGATTCGAATTAAATTATTTCGCTGGATGCTCTTTTGCAGTAGCGACAGCAATGAAATTTTCTTTCCACCGTTGTTAATGAGTCCTGCGGATTATATTGGGGAGGGGAGCTGCTGAAAAGTACAAAAACATAGAAATATTACGTGCTGAGATGAACGCAGTGCCAAAATATTCATAATTAGCAAATAATTAATACTAGAACCTGGAAACTTAGACATTGCTTCAAAACCCGCTAACACACTTCAGGAAAATGCTGAACACCCGTAGTAAAGACTTCTTTTGTAAAGTCTTTTGCAGCTTATTTCAACTTCTGAGGCTAAATCATTCGCTGATCCATCTTCAGCAATGATTGAATCAAATCATGTGATGCGGTTAAAGGGTACGCGGTGCATGTTACCTTTGTTGGAAGCAGTACACCCAACGAACTACCGCCCAATATGGCAATATTTCTTTGCCGCAGGATTTTCGGATACACGTATGACATTTCCTCGCGTTTTTGTTTAGAGCAACATCAACTTTAATACATGCACGCTGCCCCCTTTTAGAAAAAATTGCATTAGAGCGGTCCAAATTCACATTACCACTCTATATTCACGTTTTCGTCCGTCTACACGTAATGCACTATTGCCACGAGTATAATTAATAATTGACTTGTTCAATGCCAGGTTCGTCCACATTTCATTACACAACGAACTTCACTATATACCAAGTACATTTTAGAACGGCTCTTGAAGTTAACAGAACGGATAAACCATTGTTGATGGTTGCCAGATTTAGTTTGGTTTTATCGCTTGTTTCACATTAACAGAGTTATAAAAAATTTTGGATTACTAAGAAACTTCCAGAGAGAATTTAGTTAGAATGGGGAAAAAAAAAAAAAAAAAAAAAAAAATGAATGGAAGGCCTTGTCGTTACGGGTTCATTGTGAGCTGTTTGACAGCATGTGGAGTGTGTTCAAGGCTTGAAGACAATGCTTTTTCCTCATACGTACAAGTTTCATCGCGGGGCGACTTCAATTATGAGTTTACAAGAGACTGCAAAACACCTCACAAGTTCATTTAACTGGCTATACTTGTACAAAGTGAGTATGCGGAGACAATGCAGACGCCTCAAGATGATGCATTGGTCAATTACCCTACACTTGCAGAGTAAAAAATAATCATACGTTTTATTTATCAGCGATACTGCACTTTTGCAGCACACGATGGTATACTAGCCTGGTAAAACGTGGAGCGGTTTTTGTTGTCATCGTTGTAGGCCACACGATAGTGAGCGAAATTATGAAGTGGTTTGGTATAGTAGCCAAGCAGAGCGCAACAATTTGAGATTGTGTGGTAAGGCTCAGGCTATGTGCCTCAGGTTGGGCACCAATTTTGAAGCAAACTGTTGTTGATGTTGAGTTGTCTCACGTTGTGATGCCAGTTTTGAAGTGGTTTCATAGACTGGTTGCTGGTCGCTTCGATGTTTGTTTACTGCTGAGTAGCTAGAATCACTACTGCTGCTATACCCAAGATCGCGGGTTCGAACCTGGCCAGGATCGATAGATTTTTTCGGGCGTAAAAATCCTAATTATGACTTCCTTCGGAAGGGAAGTAAAGCCGTGGGTCCCGTGTTATACATTTACGGCACGATAAAGAACCTCAAGCCTGAAAGAAGAGGCCTCTGAGCAAAATTTGTCGGTCGTTTCACGCTCTGATTTGAATGAGCCGCTGATGACCAGAGATGTTAAAGAGCGTCCTTAAGTAAACCAAATCAATGAGTCACTATGAATATCTCACTAACCACGCACTGTACAAACCATAGACTTGTACAGTCATGTTCGGAATTTTAAGCCGTTTTCATTATAATATTCCCGAAAATGTATTTTAAATATATTTTCAAACTTAAATTAGAAATGTTACCCAGGTAACATATATCTGTCATTACTGACATCACAGTGGGTGGAGATTACACGTGATTGAAGGTAGCAAGCTCCACCTTCATCTGCCATTAAGTTTTTCAGCTACTTAGTGCGTGTATATATGAAGCGCAAGCTGGAAACGTAGCGAAAGGAAACACATTCGCCCTACTTTGAATTCAGCTTTACACCTAAGGAGCTTTAACTCTGTGCAGAACACATTTTTTTGTCTTTAGGTGTGCATAAAAATGAATAATTAAATACTGTAACTTAATATGTCAAGGAAAATGTACTACTGAACGAGGACAATTATTTTCCGATAAACTGCACTCTTTATATCAGTAAAATATTTGTTTTTATAAATATAAGCAAACCTTTTAAAAGTTTTACGTAATTAGATCAATTATAAAATAAAAAATAACTTTTATTGAAACGCACAAAGGTGCTAATTACATCACAAAAATGAAAGCTCCTATACTTGGCAATTCTGTTTTCTTACACGTTCTGCCTACTGTTTGCATACTGTTTATATCCCGTATATTTGACGACATATTACTCTTAATTATTTCATACCCTCCTAAAAATGACAGCCTTTGGCGGCTAGTTAAATGTTTTATGAGTCGCACTCTGAATTTCTGCAGCATAATTCTGAAATTTTGATTTGAAAGCTCTTTGGCATACACTTTATCCTTTAACATAACGTAGAAATATCCGAACCACGGATCCTCAAAAAAACTGAAATCTCCGCGCATAAAATCTAATTATTAACCAAATGCAGCATGTGAAGCACATTGGCAATGAGAACTATCGTGCGGCGAGTATTTCCCCCCCAGGAGTGTTTTGCCTAGGGCGAGCGCGTCTCTCGTAAGCCGGTAGCTGGCCAGCCGGGTCTCAGCGGTTAGAGCCTTCATTTTGGCATCTCTTTAGGAAATTATTATCACTCGCTGTAGTTCATTTTGAGAAATTCGGAAAATTTGGTGATGAATACTATCTTTTGAGTTCTTTTATGGTGTGCCGATTCGTCTTGTGTACAGCATTTTTTTAATTTATCCCTTATTGCAGGCTGTTATAATGAGGAACCGAGGCCACAGCTACCTATTGATATCTCTGTGTTTTGGAAACAACATTGTGAATTGCTCTCAAGGAATTATTCGCAGTATGAGTAGTGGTAGAGTACTGTTGAAAAAATTCATGACTACGCTCTTTAATTCTCTGAAAAAAGAGATTAGTATTTATTCACATAATCAACTGTATGCTAAAAAAATGGTTTTATGATTCTTTCACCACTGAGTTAACAATGCGAATAGTACATAAAGACACGTTGTGCTGTTGTAAACATACGAGGTAATACACTTTATGTATACTGTCTAATTAAGAAACGAGCAACACAAAACACACCGAGGAACAGTCGCGTTACGATTTCGACAGTCAGCAGGGTCAACAAGTAAGCAAGCAGGCTTGCTAACCTCTCAACGGCGAGGCGAACTAGTGGGGGCTCGTCATAGGAAAACCCCCATCATTGATCACACCATACATACACATACAGGAATCTCATTCTTAAAACTTAAAAAGGAAGCGTTCATATTGAACTAGCCAAGAATACCGGCCGCTCCTATTGCGTGCAAACAACGCGAGCAAACACATCTAGCAGACTTCCGAGATCTCCTAGTACCTCAAATAACCAAGAAGCTTTCTTGAATTATTTTAAGTGAAAACTATGTGTTATAAAGTACTCATATGACGAATGCTCGGTGTTTAGGCATCCATCTCAACTGTCTATAATATAAGCTATGGCGGCGCTGGACAGATGCGAAAATGCCTTGGGTAATCTCCACGTCAGTGTTCTTCTATTTTATCGTTGATTAATTTTGCATGCTGTGGTGGGCTCGCATAGCAAGAGTTAGAAGCCGGCTGTTGTCTAGTACATCCTGCCTCTACCATTTATTATGGAAATAATGATACCTTTGTCCTGTTTAATAATTACCCTGAGCTGCAATTGGGGAGACATAGAAAATTCTGTGTTTACACCTATGCCCAAAATCAATTTATAATAAATATCGAGTTAGACAACTTATGTAACGTCATCATAAAATCGACCAATGAAACGAAACAAATTTTTGAATTTTGATCAGTCATGTCGCAATGAAATTATGCAAAAGATTTATTAAATCCGTTTTATCAAAGCTTGTGGCCAGGGTAGCCAACACTATACCTACACTATATAATTCCTGAGCACACATCACTGATCATTTTTCTATGTATTCAGTAATTGCAAATTTAACTAACTTAATGTGTATTCGCTCAAACAATTGTTTTTTAGTATTCTGCCAAACCGCGTGAAATTATTTTTAAATCGCGTAACAATATCTGCGTAAGCAACAATAAATTTTAATGAACACCTTGTTCAGAATGGTAAAGTCATTTCTCTGTTTTGTTTTTCTAGTTGGTATTAGTAAATCGAACGGTAGCATCTGTAATAGTAGACTTTCGTCTGTTTCATTCCCACGGTTTCTGAATAGGTAGGTATTCATGAGTAATTATAACATTTTATACGAATGTTAATAATCAGTGCGCGTATTTCAAACATATATTACTTTTCTTCTTATTCTATTCATGAAATAGTCCCAATAGTATTTGGCTCTTCTTTTGGCATTACTGACAATCGACTTTCGTCTGTTACTAGGTGACTTGAAAAGGTTAAGTATTCATAATACAAGTGTACAATTATTACAATATTATAAGCCAAGTTTATGAGAATAATATTTAAGTTATTTTATTCGTGAAATAGTCCTAATAATTATCAACCGAGGGTCTGAGCTTTTCTCGTAAATTTATGCCAATCTCCAGATCTCTTGTAAATTATTTGTAATAATTTTTACTACTGAATCCTATTGCAAAACCAGCACCCAATGCCTAATTCACAAGTTTTGAGGTAAGATAATTATTTTGAGACAGTAGGAATGTTAAAATATTTTAATCTTGAAAGAAATCTTTAGTCTTTCAACATACTGTTTATTGTTTTCTCTTTAAATATTAGTTTGTGCCCTTTGAATATAATTTTGTTTACTAGACTGGATGACGCATCTTATTGGAACTAGAACCAATACAATGGTTGTTGAACTTCTTCGTTTAGAGCAGCTAGTAGTATGGGACATTTCTAGATGGCAGTTAAAATTATACGCCAATGGAAATGCTTACGTAGGAATTAAGAACTTTGTTCATCAGTCATAAATAGTAACATGAAGCACTAAAATCACAAATCTATTCCAACAATTACTGCAAGTGTCTTACCTAAATGTATCAGAACTTTAAATGGATAATTTTTAAATACAAGTATCACGGCTTTGACGTACAAAATAGTATTAGGCGATCTTGCTCCGCAAATATCATTAGTCACAAAATAAAATACATTTTCGTATGTGTGTCATAGGGTATGTTTTTGAGCACCACTCACAAATACACAATATACAAAAGCAACGTATTTAATATTATTGTCTCCATTATTAATATTAGGCATGCATAAATGCTCTTTTTATTTTTTTGTCGCTGAAACTTGTGTATGGATTGCAGAACGTTCAAAGTAATGCTTTTGTCAATTTTTTGTACAACTGAACATCGTATGTTTTCGCACAATTGTTATTAAGTGCAATTAATTCTAACACGTATTCCAACAATATTCCATTTTAATACGATTATCTGCTCACAAAATATCTACAATTAACATTATTAGCTAAAGCTATTTATGATTAAAATATTTAATATCGTTATTCTTGTACACTGCTAAATAACGTTTAACTGTTAGACGAATGAAACTATTGGATCATCAAGCTATCTGATGACTGACGCGGAGGTTGGTTATTGCATCGGACGATAAGCTATCGCTCACACCCAGCCGACCTACACTAGAGCCAGGCGGGCATGCAAGGCAACACAACAGTCTGTGGTATAACACTAGTGAAGGCTCAATAATATTATATTCTAATGCTGTGAAAAAACATTAAACAATTATAGTTGCGGTGTTTGTAGTTAAATAATGGCAAAATTAGTTCCAACATGTCATAGATATATTTTGGTTAATTTATTTTTGTAGATACACACGTTTATACACAGTGGGAGGATAATTTACAAAGCTGTTTTGTTACAAAAAGAACTTGTTCTTATTTAATTCTTTATTTTACAACACATAGATCAAATGAATCAGTTTTGCCCTCGTCGGACCTTTACCAGAAATGCTTTATGACAGCTATACAGTCAGAAGTGTCAAATAAACTTCATGTCTGTTATGGGAGCTGGATCTTACCTAGCCTGGGGTAGGTAGCTCAACGAACAATTCGGAATTCACTAGTAAGTTGACTGAATGACTGACTGACGGAAGTGAGCTGTAAATCGGGAAGGCGCCAACATGACGGGGTCAGGGCGGGTCGTATTGCAAATTACTCTGTAGCATACACAAACCAGCTTTTACAAGCAATCCGTTAGATCATTCTATTAATCTCTCTCTTATGAATCAGTTCACGCACCACTCGAAACAGGAAAGGAAGAAGTCGCGACAGGACCACAAGGACGAAAATTAAACCGGAATAACCAACTAATTTGCAATCACGTTTTTCCGGTGCTATGCTTCTTCGAAGTTTAAATAGCACGTCCCTTACAAACACAAATACCGAACAACATTGTCAGTTAATTTTTAAAAATCTGCTTGTTCTGAACTTTAACCACAAACTCCAGTAAGTGTCAATTTCCAGACCTTTTATGTAATCACTGTAATTAAAAATAAATAAAAAATAAACCCAAAGCCGTTATATATTATTCTATTACTTTATAGATTTAAAACATATATCAGGAAGCAACGAGTATCCCATGCTTGTAACATTTACAGCCCTCTCGTACCTTGCCACTCATCATTTTCTTTGGGCCCGCCCCCGGCGGCATGGTGCTGAGGGCGTATACAGCGGAGCAGCGTAAACTGGACACAGCGTACAATTGGCAAAACAATGCACACACGTTCTTAAAAATCAAAATTTGAATAAATGGTCAGGGTTACATTAGTAGAATAATTATGCCGTTTAAAATTTGGAACGGACTTTAAAATGCTTACTTTTGAAAAATATACTAATATAAATAAAATTAATTCAATGTAAATAAAGTATAAAAATAGCGCAGTTATTATAGCAGTAATATTAATAATATTATGGACAGTATTTTGGAAAGCTAAAACTGAAGTACCGCGCAGATCGCTTGATGAAACCGTTGTATATTTTCTGGTAATATTTCTTAGGAAGGTAAAATTTATAGCAGTTGTATATTCACTGATTTAAACTTGACGCTGCTTTGCAATTAAAGATTTATAACACAACTATATTTTTACCAATGGCAAATGGAAATGTCAGAGTTTATGGAGTGCAAATGATTTTGACTAACATGTTGAAAGTTACAATCAGCGCTGTTGCTTACATTTTTTACTTCTGCTTCTCATATCTTACTCTTTTTTTATGCTCAGTTTGCCCCGCGGTAGTTTTTATTTTCGTTTTACGACTTTTACAATGAGTGTGTCATTTCAAAGAGGTCTCGGTAGCCAGTATACAACAGTAAAGGGGGGTATGGAGAGGAACGGCATATGGAAGCAATGAAATTTACAGCTTGCAAGTTATTGTCAATTAAAATCTCAGATGTCAATTTTTTAAGTCTTTCGTTTTTATTGCATACCTTGTGTTACTTTTCCGTTCGCAGTGTTTCCTCCCAAGCTTTTATTTGCTGCTTCAAAGAGATCTCGGCAATTTACAGTCCAGAAGCGATTAGTGGTTGTGGACTGTGGAGAAAAAATGTGGGTTCATTTCCTTGCGTTTTGAACAACACAGATGTCTTACTGAAGGAAACGTTCCGGAGGAAGGGAGAAAAATGTTGCAAAAATGTGTAATTTAATCATGCTATAAATAACATTTTAACTGTTATGTTAGACAAAATGTTAGTATTTATTGCTTTCTTTAAACTTATACAGTTTTCCCGACAAGTGCAAGCATAGTGTTGGGCATGCAACGTTAAAATGAAAGCTATGATTGCGATTATAAAAATAAGGGAATTTACAAAGCAAGAATTAGAGTTCATTTAATACTGAGCATGTAAATTATTAATGTTTTTGTGTTAAGTACTCCGCTAGATCCTTTGTATCTCTGTGCATATGTTAGAAAATCCAATGAAAATCTAAGGCATATTCATAAATTAAGTATTTTTGGCCTCAAAACTGAAAACGAATGGTCTATATAACCAATACCTCTAGTTGTGAAATATATTGATAAAACTTACGTAGATAACGAAGCGATTCCTTGCTAAATCAGACGAATATATATATATATAACCTTTTTTATGTGTTAATATTTTTTACACTATAAGAAAGACGAAAGTTTTGTTTTTTAATCATTTACATTTAGTTTTTTTTATATAAATATTACATTTCTATGTGTAATAATTTTAGTGCAAAAATTTCCCAAATTTGCCGTATTTAATTAATATATTTTGCCATGTTTACAGTCATAGCTCTCGAACCGTTTAAAACAGAAACCTGAACAATAGCTCATTTTAAAGCTCACTCCTTGTCGAAAATAATAGATTTCTAATAAATATCATTAACTTCAAAAACTAGAAGAAAATGTGTCTTATGCATGGTAGAATAGTTTCCCCACAAAGGCAATGAAAAATAATAAAAATTAAGACAAATATAGTTTTCAGCAACAAATATATTCATGCCTATCTTGCACCCTAATACAGTTATCACACAGCTAGCACTTTCGAGTCAAAGTACTGCAGCTGACTTCTCGCTGAGTATTACATGACTATTACGTAGAAGCAACTTTGCAAGATCTGTGTGTTCTTATAATTTAACGAACTTAATTTTTGTGCTAGGTCTCCTTGATGGAATGTCAAAATAACAGCTGCACATATTTTATCAGGGAGGAAATGCAATCAGCCATATTTTTTAATTATTGTTTTCCATGGGGAAGCTAATCAAATACTATTTAATTAATTAAATTAAATTAAAATTGTATAATATAATAAATATAGTACATTGTATAACAATTTATAGAAAATGTGCTACTACTTGTAATATCAACTATTTTAAAATGCCTAATTTAAATAAATCTTTTTTAGGTTTATATGCTTAAAAACGTTGGATTTTTACCAATATACGTCAAATTTGTCACATTAAAACAAGAAAACTAACGAACTTAAAACATGTCCTACATGTGATAATGCATTTCTTAACCTTCTTTATACGAGTGTACTATTTCCAAGACAATTTTAATTTGAAAGATTTCTTTGGGTTAGATTCCATATGGACGCCTCTATGCAGTTCCAAATAGATTTTGGAAGAAATGTGCAAAATTTATTCTACTGCAAAATAGTACATTTTGCAGTGTAAATATAATTTAGATTCTTAGAACATCTGAAAGGCATAGAACTCTCATGATAATTCGTAAAAGCATTGTCCTAGGTAAAATGGTAGTAAGAAGACAAAAGAGAGAAACGTTTCTTTCAATTCATCTAAATTTACAAACATAGTGCAAAAGGTAAACTTGTTTTTCTTGCCGTGGATTGGATTGAATAGATGGAAGGGTACTTTAAGCCGTGCTACGCCTCCAGGCGATGTCCCTAGCATTGCATCCAGATAGAATACCCCGACACGGGCGGAGCTTCACCTATCAGAAGGGCCGCATCCGTTCCGCACGCCAGGGCAGAAACTTTTCCACCGCTCCGTTCAGCCGCACTTTGGATTCTGTGACAGAACCAACGAAATGAATTGAAGTGAAATAGGAGAGAGAACATTTTGTAAGGAACGATCAATCCTAGCAAGGACAGTGTGGGACTAAGGCTTTTTTTTCCCTTAATCGCTAATTTGTTCCAGACTTCATCGATGTTAAAATGTCCATGAATACCTTTTAGCTCTTATCCCACTGCCTGCAGGATCCGGCGAAATCACTATCTCTTCTTCAAGAGAGTCGTAATGGTTTATGTCAGCTAGTGTCAATCGCGGACAGAGAGAGTATCTGCCGAAGTAGAAGAAATAGGAAGTGAAATATAAGCAGTAAAGAGGTGAACCCACTTCCTAGCTGCTATGTATAAGTTGTTTATATGTAATCAATCATTCAGCAGTTCTCGCACCGTGAGTTTTGTCAAGTTTTGCTACTGAATTTGTTTAATCAGCACTAAAGTGTGTTTTCATGAGCGTATTTTAAACTGCTGATTCTGTCTTGAACATTCTGCACGGTTTTATTTGCTGCGTATCGAAAATTTCTGCCGAATTGCATGGAAGGTTCGTTGTCGCTGTCATTTTTTCTTTTTTGCTCTTAAATCTCTGTTTCCGTTATCTGGACAGACCGGGAATGTAAATGAAATCTTGTTGCTTATAGACAAAGATGTTATTATTTGCAAATTAAAATTTAAAACAAAGTTATGAAGTGTAATACTTTGTAGGCTTTCATGGCCGGCGTTACAATCAAAAGAGTGGGCCACGGCAAAACAATCCTGGAAATTTTAACTGTTTAATTATAGAAGTGTGTCTAGCTGAAGGAGCTATACGCAAGATGGCTTACTATTGCGCCTTTTCTGGAGCCTTGTTTGGAGATTTTGATAGAGACGACTGTAAGCTATGCTGATTGTATAGCAATACTTTATTAGAGAGAAATTTCGCGCAGGTTCCGGGGTACCACCAGTAGCTTTTTAAAAAATACAAAACTGATATGAGAGTTGTGAGCAAAATTAAAATTGTACATTTACAAGACTCCGAGATTTAAAGGGACTGAAAGAACCTATTCGTAGAGGGAAAAAATAATATATCCTAATGAGTTTAAATATCCAGGTCTAATTTTGAACAAGAGATTAACTTGGAAATAATATTTTCAGACCTTCTGGAACTGTAGAAGCATGTTTGTTAAAACCTGAGGTACAGTGAGGTTATTTGAGTTACCAGCCTGAGCGCTACTGCTTACTGGGGAAATGCAGCTGTCTAACTGGAAAAAGGGAAATAAAGGTAATGTTAGTATTTATATTTTTACTGAAAGATGCAATGAAACTGTCTTTAAAAACTGTTAATAATAAGCACTCACATGTGTTAAAAATATGCGGCTCAGCGGCAATACACTAACGGCATCTGCGTAGGAAAGTCCTGTATTTCATCATCCTTAAGAGCACGTTTTATGTTCGTTGAGAGATAACTTGAACAGTTGTTGAACAGCGCGAAACATGATTGTCCGGATATTTCCTTGCGAATCGCTCGCTATACCACTTCTTTGCAAGAATTCGTTTTTACATATGTAACGTTTTTCAAGACTATATTTATGTAGTGGCATAACCACCACACACTAACTATAAGCTCCTAACTGCACATGCATTATAGTCCTTGACGAGTGGTTTTTCCCAATACGCAACCGTGCTGTGCCGACCCACAACTCAAATAAGCTCATCGTATTATACTCGATATGTTTTGCAATGGCCAGAGTAATTGTGTCCTATGCTGCCATAATTTTGTAGCCTTGGGTCAAATTACAGCTTTTCAAAACATAAATTTCTAAGTTGTAGAGAATGATGTAATCACTGGGGCTTTTAGACTTACTCCTACAGCTAGTGCATTCCCTCTACCGCGCTTCGTATTGGGGCAAAATTTATGTGGTTTCTATAGAATTAAGGTAATGACGTTGAGAAAACAAGAACCTGTATGCTACACACACCTGAAATTGTCAAAGGATCCGATAAGGATAATGTCAAAGAAATCAAGTAAAATGAAATTGTCATTTAACCGCAGTGCAGGAAACGGAATTAAAGAATTCATTGTAGTCCAATTCGGTTCAGAGATGAATCTATTACTAATCAAGGACCTGAGGAGATTTGTTTGGCTGTCGCAAAAAGTTAACATATGGCCTGGGAAGTGTACTATTACGAGGCCGGTTCAATAAGAATCATCATAATTCTGATGATTTTTCTCAAAGTAGTTCCTGTTGGATGCATTTCATCTGACTCTCCGTTTCTGCCAGTCTTCAAAGACATGCTGGAAATACTTTTTTAACAGATCCTTCTGAATCACTACCGCAGCCTTCAAGATGCTTTTAATGGTGCAAAATGCCTCCCACGAAAGTATTTCTTCAATTTGGGGAAAAGGAAAATGTTACACGAGGTTAAATCTGGACTTTATGAAGGGTAAGAGATGCACTTCACATGGATTTCTGCAAGATATTCAGCAACATTTGCGATGTGCGGCAGTGCATTATCGTAGTGCAGGATCCCAGCTTGTTGCACGAAACTGTAAACTTTTGCGTGTGAGTACGACATGCTGGTAACCATTCCCTGAATATCGAAAAATGAGGTGACCATCTTTCCCAGCAAAAGCACCTATTTGTGTTTATTTTGGTATTTATGATTTACAGGGCTTTGCTGTTTGCTCTCAGGATAGAAATGGTATAGCCAAGTTTGACCAACAGTGATTGCCTTTGAAAGAATATCCTTTAATAGCATTCTCAACTGCATGCAATCCTACACTCAACATTGGTTTTTTCGGGAATCACCAGTTTTGGACTCAAACACGTCTCATGTGCAACTTTGCCTTACCAACGTGTGGTGGCATACAGTAACAGTTTAAGCTTTTCTGAAAGTGTTCTTAATGTTATTTGACATCCTGACATCCTCTAACAACAAAAGCACGGTATTAGTGTTTTCTTCTGTTAGAACACCAACTGGAGAGCTGAGCCCATCTTGCTTTGAAATTGGCTGTCTCCCCTCTTTAAACATTTTAAACTATCTTCGAGCTATGCTAAAAGAAAGAATATTCTCATCATAGGAACCCCTTAAATCTAGACTTCAACTGAATAGTTGTTGAGACAAAAACAGAATTTCAGAGCAGCAAATAATTCATCGCATGTCACCTCCGTTTTACTTTAGACGTAACTGAACATGTTCCGAACTGTACGTCTCTCACAAGCAGGAATTGAAAATGCCAACAGTGAAACCAGGTATCACGTGTACATTACACATAGCTAACAAACTATTGTAATGTTAAGTTTTATCGCGAAAAATTATACCTGTGAACATTAATCGTTCTGTACTGAACACCCCTGATATCTTTCAAGCAGAAGTTTTGGCTATTCTGATGAAGATAAGTCAATAATCTATGTAAACATTCAATTTGCTATACTCTCGTGCATCCAAACAGAATTAAAGACTCTTGAGGCTATCACAGCCAAATCAAAACTGGTCTGGGAATGCCGATAGCCATGATGATTTTGGTCGGACACAAGCTCTTTGGGACGGTACAAGGGGAATTTATGACAAAGAAAGAGCAGATGAGTTAGCCAAAGAAAGTTATAATAGTTCTTTTATAAGTCCTGAACCCAGGTTTGAATTTTCCGAGAAGTAGTCCAGGAATGGACTCACCGGAAACACAGAGAATACTGGGAATTCCGTTGTAGGTCGCCGGTCATCCATTTCCGCTTGGAAATTGTCTCAAATGGACAAGATTAAGCTCATTTGAACAGTGGGCTTACTAACGGGCCACTGTCAACTGCGTGCACATATTTACAAGATAGGCAAGAAAGTTGATCCAAATTGTAAGAAGAACAAAAAAGAAGTTGAAACATTATATAGACTGCTCGGTCTGTGGAACCTTGTAGCATAAATAGTCAAATACTTTAGTATTCTTAAAATTACATGGATTTTCGAAGGTATATGTTAAAAATCTGGAATTGTCAGAAAGTAGAGAATTAAATTTGTAATGATCAGTAATTGCTGTTCTCATTAAATCCAAACCAAGCCAAATTAACTGAACGCTAGGATGATCCGTTTTCAAAACTGCAAACAAATGAAAAAATTACACCCTCTACCGAGCTATTTATATTCAATAAAAATATGTTCTTGTAGACGTGAGGATATGGGAGTTAAATATCCATGAATTCCTAAATCTGCTTACTATTCAGGAGAAACGACGCGATTGTTATCGCAGATGCTGCTTTTTTCATGTGTTATTCAACGGTCATGACTGCACTTCTCCAATAACAAATGACTGTGGCGCTTTTCACAGACACTTAAGTGATAGACGGTCATTTTTCACTTTATGCACCGCTGCAATCCCTCCATGGGGAGTTGAATTGCAAAGCGCTGAAGGACGAAAAGACGTTTAGAGGTGAAAAGTGCATTCAAAGAGATTAGCATAGAACAGCAATATCCCAGAGCAGACATTTGACATGTGCAAGCTCTTCCATTATCACTGTTGTTATTGCATAGAAGATTTGCGAATGTAAATTAATGTAAGTAGTGACAATCGTACACTTATGCATATAACCATATACAAAAAGAAATACAATTAGTTTTTCTTAGCACTAAGATGGTTGCCTTTATTCATTATACAACAGTTTATTATACAGCGCGTTCATCGCTGTGCACAGACTATGGAGGTGTCTTTTTTTACCATTATCGAAGGTCTCGTTTTCGTTTCCGTTTTAAGTGAATTTTGTAACGTTTTACTGTATTCAGTTATTCCATTGTTCCGTAACATATTGTTTCAAATTCAATATCACAATGTTAAACAGCTCTTGAATGGAAATTGTTTAGTTTTTTTAGTTCAGTTCCTACTCATTGTGGACCTTTCATTTACGGACGTATTTTTTGCTGAAATCTGTTTTTGACCAGGAAATCTATTTTTGATATATTACACCTATTTAGTGCAGCAGGAGTTTGCTGAAAAATTCCCAGATACAAGTGTACCTCAATCCAATGCAGTTCATAGACGTAATGAAAAATGTCGGGTTAGACAATGAACCAAGTGCAAGACCATCTAAGCTGAACGAACAGAAGTTGTTATACATTTTTGACTATGTAGGGTAGTTCCATTATAATCACTGGGCAGGTTGGTGTGGATCATAAATTACTTAAAAACTGCAATAGCTCTTGCACAACGAGTATCTCAAAGTCAGATCTGCAGAGAGTGTCAACGAATAAACTTTAACGGATTTAGGTCCGCATAGTTGCTTGTAGAGACTTTTTACAAATGCATAAATTTGTGTGCAATTATTTTTATACGAGAGTGAAATCAAACCGGTTCAATCACTTTCAACATTTTATATTTTCGAAAACCCTCTATTTTACAATATTATTTTTCACTTATTACGATTTTGACCAACTATAGTCGCATGCTCTTGTAATTATTAGTGTTGTTTTAAAAAAAAAAAACCTACTTAAAAGTGTCAGCATCAGGAGTTAATTAAGGGTCAGAGAACCTTGTTGAGAGTTTTAAGTTTTCCATTGTTGTATGTGACATTTTGGACACTTTTATTTAATAAGTAAACATATTTTAAAAATACTGACAAGGTAAACCCTCAGTTTCGAAAAAAACAAAATCATACCATAAATAAGTGTTAACGATTTACATTCCTGTGAATTCAATGCTGTTATTAGTTTTTCTGTAAAATCCCGAAGTTGCCCACTAGTAGGCTACGTCTAGCCACATTTCGTTCGGGTTCTAGCTAACTAACCAACTAAACCGTACCAAAATGCAGTTATTGGCAATTTGTTTACTCGTGATTCATTGGTGTTCTTTTATATGTGAAACGCAACAGTTA
The DNA here is from genome assembly GCA_030762175.1 of Metallyticus violacea. Lineage (NCBI taxonomy): Eukaryota > Metazoa > Arthropoda > Insecta > Mantodea > Metallyticidae > Metallyticus > Metallyticus violacea. The sequence continues at coordinate 278,337,784 of CM060846.1, read as the reverse complement.
TTCATTGGGGAGCTCGTTTGTTGATTTTCCCTCGCCTTCTGGTATGCTAGTCGAGATTATGCAGGTCCTTATATCTCGAAGTATCACTTTAGAGACTACAGTTCAATTGCGGTGTTTTACAGAACGGATAGAATTAATTTCAAAATTAATCAAAGTCTGTAACTGAAATTTGATGACATTTTGTTTGTTCGAACCCAAGGGTTTTCTTTTCTAGCTCGTACTTAAGATATTGGTATTACTAGCACGGTATCTTCTTTAACCACCGGCAGATCAAAGAAAGGCTCAACAATGGCATTGATAAACTCTCTCGCAGATGTAAGGAAGACACCACTCTACGTGGAATTTGTCTGCAGTTAACTCTTAGACTGTTGCTGGCTGAAGTTAAAATACTGTTTGTGCGTTCTCAATCGGTGGGCAAGTAATAATTTGAAACACTCAAAAACCTGACCACTATACTGTAAATGGGATATTCCACGAGAAAATTGGGGTAAAAAATGCACAACTGCATTGCATTTTGTTGTTATTTGGTTGGCATTTGCTTCCTTTATAGGATTGCTTGGCTCTACAGTATTGTAATTGTAAGGTTAGTACTATTATAGTCCCTCCAGGTGTTAAAGCTGCAGAATCTTCAGCTAGGCTATTGGCAGAATATAGAATGTAAGGCCTTTAATTCCATCAAGGAAGTTTGGCGTGAACTATATAGGATAATATTGAATAGTAACTTAGCAACTTATACCACAGGAGAGCTGCCTTCATCGTCTTTACGAGTATTTATAAGTGGCTTCCACTCTCAGTTTATTTATCCTGCATTTTATTTTTCATTTGAGAGAGGCTTGCATGGCTAGATTACAATTAACAAAGAAATTTAATAACAGTGTATGCACATAATTGCCCATTCAACTCTAAAATATTGTTACACAATAACGTTTTGAAAATGCTGTTGTCAATTATTTTTGTGGAATTAACCTTACAAATATTATTCATTGAAGAACATTGGTTGCAGAAATAACGAAATAATACACATTTTAAAACGCTGCCTAGTTCTGCACTAACCAGCCGCAAGTTATCAATACTGATGGTCTCGTGGTAAGCATAGACCTAAGTCGAGTGTCCAGTCGCACCAGGGTCGAGGATTTACTGCACGTAAAAGAACCTCAAGACTGAATGAAAGACCTCTGAAGAAAATTTATCCGCTGTTTCAGGTCCTGAATTTAAAGGAACACTAAATGACCAGCGATGTTAAATAAACCAATTAATAATAATAATAATAATAATAATAATAATAATAATAATAATAATAATAACAGCCGTAAGTTAAGTTCTTCCTACTTGAAGCGCGAGAAGAATGTTCAATATTCCCTTGGTTGCACCATATTCCTAGCTACGCAAATACAGTGGCCTGAAGAGGTTTCGACCCTATTACTTTTATTACTCTATTTACGTTTAGCTTTCGCTTTATGGATTGTTCCAGTTGTGAAGAACGCTCAATGGTTAGAAAAAATAATTCTCAAACGAGTGCCTCAAATCTTGCAGCTTTTTAACCTTCATAAAGCAAAGTACTTTTGATTTGCGGCTTTGAAGTAAATGTATCTTATGCCTAAACTACAGGGCTGTTCAATACATAACGACGATAATTTGTTTTGACAACATACCTTTGAATGCATAACTGATCTCTGAAGTTGGATGCAATGCACCTGTCTCAGTATTTCTGCCAGTCTTCAAAAATGCTGGAAACCATTGTTGACAGATTCCTTCAGAATTGCCTCTACAGCCTTCATTATCCTTCTGAACATGGAAAATGTCTACCACGAAAGCGTTTCTTCATTTTGAGGAGAAGGAATATATGGAGGATAGGGGACACACTTCACATTGCTTATTGTGAGATATTCAGCAACAACATTTGCGATGCGCGGCTGTGCATTATCATGCAGCATTCAGCTTGTTGCACAGAAATGTTGTGGACTTTGGCCTTGCAGAGTTTTCAGAGTACTTATAGTTATTTTTGAGGTACGACATGCTGGTAAACCATTCCAAAATGAGATGACCATAAGCAATCTCTTTTGCCCTTTTGGTGTTGATGGCCACACAGTGTTTAGTCTCAGGATCGACATGATATAGCCTAGTTTCAACAGCAGTTGAATGAAATTCCGCATCTTCCTGTAATATTATCCTTAGCTGCCTGCACGCGAACGGCCTTTTGTTCGGGAATCAGCTGTTTTATAACCCGCCGTGCATAAACACGTCTCATGTGCAATTTTTCAGCTACCAACGTGTGGGTGGCACCCAATGAAATGTTCGGAGTTGTTGAAAGTATTTTTAATGTTATTCGTCGTGTGTCAATTTGTACACTCTCACAGGGGAGAACCGCAAGTGACAACAATGAATGTGGTACCAAGTCTACGTTAAACACTAAGCTAACAAAACATTGTAAAGTTAATTTTAATATACCTGTAAAGAGATTTTTTGTTGGACACCTTCGTATAAATGAGAAAGTACATAATTTCAATAGGAACACTAAGACAGAAGGGCAGAAGAAACGAAACTAAATATATATACTGTAATGTGTTCAGCTGTTTTTATGTATGGCTCCGAGAGCTGTGTTCCGAATTGACGAAGAATAGAAGCAACGGAATGTAATTTCTTAGGCTTCTAGCTGAATATACTCTCAGGAATCCGGCTAGAATCTCAGATAACAGCCGTTTCTGCATTGCAGTCACAAGCTCTTAAACCCCCCCCCTCTCTGACGTCATGTACTCTTAACTCGCGTTAAGCTTGCTGTTAGCTTGTTTCCGAAATAATTCCATCTTTGGTCATAACTTATAATTTTTTCCCAAATTTAAGTATTTACTCTTATTCTGTAAAGTGGCATTTTATTGCAGTTGTATATATGTAAAAAGGACCTTAAGCTGAGCGAGGTAATTGTACAGATTGCTCTAGAATTCCAAAATAATCTGAAGTAATTTGTCGGTACTGTCTTTGGGATGTTAATTTCAATCCAAGCCTAACAAGGTAACGTCACCCTTCAGAGTGGGTCAGCAATGATTTATTTTCAAGATGTGCACGTTCAGTTCCATAGGATGGTGGAAAGACGGATAATGGTTTGTACAACTGAGATGTTCTAGGAGTGGTGTAAGATGCCTTTGAGAACGGAAATTATTGTTTCCAGAAAATGTATTCTATTGGGCTTTTGCTAAAAGAAATTTAAAGTTAATTTATAATTTTTTCTTCTGAATCTGTACGTTAAAACTGAAAATTGAGTATCCTAAGGGTGCACATTTAATGATATTAAAACAATCAGTAAACATTTCACAACAAAGTTCTGGTATTGTTCTTAATAGCGGCCGAAATGCTCTTTGTTATACATGCCTTGGAAGAACCCCCAATAGATTGTCTTGCCGATCAGCTCAGAACTATTGTCTCTTTGTATTGCATCCTGTCTTCTTCTAGGCAGACATGTGAATTGTTGAATAATTATATCAATGTCGCCAAATTCTTCGTACATACAAATCAACTCTTTACTCGAGCATCTACATGTGTCGGAGATCATCCTGGTATGAGGCCACGCGATGTTGAAAGGAACTTTGGCGCAAATTATTGCCCGGATCATAATGTTTCTGTCGCCAAAATATTATTCCAACTTGCTCTTTACGCAAGTCCTATCAGTAAAACTAAATGTTTAAGCCCAAATTAAGGTTCTTCACCTTACTAAAAGTAGATTGACTCCATTCTGGGGTCCAAGAGAAATGCTTTATTGGCAAATGCCATTTATACGGTCATGATCATCACTTGGAGCTGTAGTACATAATTTCTTGTCCCCTGCCAGAATTTATGTAACGTGTTTGGCTGTGGCCGTAACTGCAAATCAGCTGCGATTTAATAAGCAAACGTGTTTGGCCTTTTCTTTATGCAAAATTAATCGTTTAGCAGCTTTCTTTCCAAAACATTTTTTTTTCCTCCCATGCTGTGCGACTAGTTTGACAAAATCATCAGTAAATAAATTGACAGCTCAAATTTCTTAGCGATGTGACGATTGGAGAGTTTTAATTCCTTGTTAATATTTATTTGCTTTCTCTTCATTTGATAGCGGCTTTCCACGCGGCAATATCGCAGTGACGGCTGATGATGAACGTTGCTCGCAGACGCGTTGTGATGATTGGTTTATGTTCAGCCCCTACTAAACGTCAACAGCAAAAGTGGCTTTACATCAATTTTCGCCTCTGAGACAGTGTTTGGTTTTAGTTTTTATGCTGTATTTTTAAATGAAGAATGAGAAAATAAATGTGTTATCATTCTTCTAGCAATTGAAGTTTTGTTTGTCATAAATATAGTACAAAATCATATTTATACCTTAATATTCATTTCCACCACTGTAAGCTTTGAGCTGAGCAATTTCAGAGATGAAGATCTTGTTACGTTAGGAATTATGGAACCAAAAACTAATTTAAAATGAACAAATGCTTTATAAGTAGGCGTTGCCACAGTACTTTTGCTCACGAATATTAATTGTAATATTTTCAGTTTTTTTTAAGTAATGGAGGTTTTTTGTCGTTTTAGAATGCATTCAAATAAATACAACTGTCGGATGGGCCTTACGGCCGTACATGCCAATGTTTTCCTTATAACAATCAAAAGGGTCGTGCACATACACACATACATACAAATCTACATGTATACATTCGTATATACATACATACATACATACATACATACATACATACATACAAATATTTCAATATATTTACGTTTTCTATTAATACTTTTATATACAAATGCATAAACATGAATGGAACCCTTATTCTTGAGCCCCCCTTCCATTTACTCACACTCCCTCTCCAACTCCCCCTCTTCATTATAACCATTAACCTCCTTTTCCGGTCTTTTCTAAAAATATTTCCAAATTGTGTATGTCGCATGCACCAACACTTCCCGGCAAATGTTCAAGTTTCCATTGGAATTCAGAAATTGCGGTGATAAATGCTAATTTCTTGAAATCTCCGTTTCCCTGCATTCTGCCAAAATATGCCTCCAGGTATCGCTTTCTCAAATTCTTTCCACGAGAGCATGAACTGTTTTGTTTCCTTTCCAAGCCCCTAATCTTAACCATGCGAGACACTTCTTTCCTCCCTGCTACAGATATCTAAATAAGCCCCTTTTCCCGAAACCACATGTACTTGAGCCTACAGGCAAAGAGACAAAATATTTTATCTATATATATATATATCTCGCAAATGTCTGCTAACTATTTTCCAACTATTACGTGTAATGTCCTCTTCCTTTAACCAAATATACCTCAATTGTGCAAGCCTTTCCTTATTTTTGATGCCCATCCCGTACCCCATTCCTCCCTTATTTGCTCCCTTAGACTGCTGTAAGAAGAGCTGGATTCCTCTGCATTATCCTCAAACAGTATTTAATTGTGTTTATTTTTAAATTCGTTAGAAATGCCAAACGCTTTAAGAACCCCACAATTTACTATACCCCTACGTACTTTTAGCAATCGTTTTAGAAACTGCGTATGTACCTGATTAAGTTCCTTGATGTTTTCCCATCCCCAAATTTCAGTCCCGATCGCCATAGTAGACCTCACAACGTTGTGAGGTCTATTGTTCTGGGTGGAATTTCCCGTATTTTTACTAGGGTTTTTAGGCCTCTATATTTTTAATTAAGTATTTGGTGTTTGCGTTGTCAGTGTCTTGCCCAGTTCCCGTTCATAGCTAAAGTGACTCCCAAGTATGTGAATTTCGTAACACTTTCCAGTGCCTGGCCTACTTAAGGTTAATTTACAATATCAAGTAAGTATTCAACATTACACATGTTGCTTGTACTGAGGCTCAACTCTGCTTATCCCCGCTTTAAAAAGAGAAGAAATGAAAATCTCCATAAGATAGTTCTTTCTCGTGTGGTAAATGGTGAAATATTGTGCCTGTAAGCAATTTTGGTTCAGTTGTGGAGTCCCGGGTTGTAATATTCTTCGTGTACACGAAGGTTATACAAACCAAAATTCCACCTGTAAGGTGGAGAGCTTTGTACGTCCAGGAAAGTTAAGTGTGTGCGCTTTTTTTTTTTAATATATACAGATTCAATTCAAATTATGATGATCAACTTTCATTATCTGTTATTGGTTCAGTTTTTTTTCATTCCACTTTGTTGTTGTTGCAGTAGTATATATTCCTCTTTGTTGTTGCTTGACAAAAAAAAAAAAAAAAAAAGGAGTTGGTTAAGTAGCCATGGACAGCTTAGGGATTGCACAGTGTACGCTCACTGGATTTAAAATTTCCACCAATGGAGGTGATTAATTCAGATAGAGGTGTGTATCTTGAGAGTTTATAGTAGCAACAGTGTGAAGAACTGGTTCGATGGGGAGAGAGGTTTGATATTTGTTGCTTGATATGTACCAGAGCGTTTTGCTACTGTGCCAATTAGGTCCTGGAATGAATAGAATTGTTCAGTACCCCTGTCTTTTATTTTGAAGGGATACAGGTTAATTTCCTAGCTTTTCTGTTGAACTTTATGACTTACTTTCTGCATTGAAGAGTGAAATTGTACTAAGAAGACACATTCACAATGAAGGTTTTGGGTATGATATAATCCGTGACAGTACAAGAAATGGACAGTGATGATACCATGAGATAAGTGATAAATTAGGAAAGGAGTTTTCGGAAAATAGTGTTTCAGGCCTAGGCTTAGGAATAGTTATTTGGGATGGAAAAGCACCAGTTACAAATCATGGCCTTAGCGGAATTAGACCGCAGGCCTATCGTTCACAAGTCCTCGGCAACTGGTGTCGATATCATATTTGCTATAATAACAGTGACTAATGAGATTTCTCCAATTAAAATATAATTACTCTTCATAGCCGTATAAAATGTTGATAAATTTTCGAAAACTTGAAAGCTAGCACATTTCTATTTCTTGTGTCCCAGTAATCTTGCATATAAATACTCGGCATCAATTATAAATCTAATAATATTTAGAACGTATGATATTTATGTCACTTTTCTGAGAGTTTTTGAACGCCGTGTTCGTACAACTGAATAGTTGATGAAATTATACGGAAGAAATTCCACTAATTCACAGTCAAGGAAACAGTAGAATTAATACTTTGTTTATTAAAATGTGGGTACCTATGTTAACTCGCTTTTTTTGAACGAACAGTACTTGAGTTTGAATCCCAGTAGTGTCTAAGTAGCTTTGGTAGATAATATAATGGGGAACGTAGAACTAGTCCTTCCAGACCTAGAATACTACCCGATTCTCGCAGTTTTGTTTGATAGCACATGTATCTAGCTTTATGTGCACTTGTTTCAGAAATTGCAAAACTGCAGAAAAGTGAGATATCACAAAAGGAGCAAAAGAACGATGTTTCAGCATTTCTCAGGATTTTCACGAACTTACCAGCTTTTCGAAATAATAACATAAGTCCGAGAAATCAGATGGTCAACCTAAGTAGTAGCATTAAATATTGAACATCTGCGTTATTCATGTTTATTGCATAATTTTACTATTTTGATGCCAAATCAACAACTCCTGATATCCATATTTTCTCAGGTTGTATCATGCCAATGCTACAAAGGTGTTTCACCTCGTTACAAAAAAAGTATACTCTTTGCCGATGAGAATAAAAAGAGGTTCCGTATTAAAAATGCAATTGTCGATGTGGCAACCTGGCGTCTGGTTCACAGACAGAGAGGTCTCGAGTCTACATTCTCTCTTACTGTCGCGACCCTCCGAGGGCCGCTCCACTCGCGCCCTTGAAAACCGACCGACCCAAGGGTTCCTCTTGTGCGACAGACGGGCAGCGAGATGAACCGACGGAAGCCGAGGAATGCCGAATCCATGACCGTACCCACCAGACTACCGCTCAAAGCGTTCCGCTCCGCTCGCCTACACAAGCCTTGCCTGGCAGTGGAGGCCGACGTAATCCTGGTATCACCTGTCCTTTTTCTTCCAGTCATAATAATTTCATACATCCTTAAGGACATTAACATGCAAACATAGTTTAACTTTTGTGTAAGTTAGCCTTACAATATCGATTTCAAAACCTCCTGGTACAGTTTTGTAGTGTATGTAGTCGCAACATTACACTATTTCGTTTCTACAAAAGCTGAAAGAGCACAAGTCACACGAATAGCACAATGAAAGAGCAAGGAAGGAAAGAACAGGGAAAAGAAAAATGAAGTAAAATGTATAAAGTAAGGAAATGAACATATATATCAAGTATTAGTGGCCAGGTATTTTGTTGTACATAAAATAAATTTCTATACTAAAGTACACGGTCGTTTTATATTGCATCTTTTCACTCCCGTAAGTTATTCCTACATGCCCACACACCCACACGGGTGGCTGAGGTCGAAGACACGAACTCGTGAATAAAAGATCTGTGGTTCGAATTTTGTCAGGGCCATCCTCTCTAACTGAGGTTTTCTTCATTTTTTTTTGTCCTGAATAGCAAATGCAGGGGAGGGACCCTAAAATTACATTCTTAATTTGTCATTTCACCTCATTTGTCGCCTTTGTCCAGTAATAAAAATGGGCGTTAAACATTATGAAAATAATACATGCCCATAAACGAATCCAAAAAATATTTCCAAATATTATTAGGAAATATTGTACATATATTATGTAGGTAGAATTAAATTCTGTATTCCAATATACCGCCACGGGTGGCCGAGGTCGTTAAGGCGCGAACTGGTAAGCGGGAGGTCTGGGGTTCGAATCCCGCCAGGACCGTCCTCCCTGACTGAGGTTTTTTCCCCAGGTTTTCCTCAGTCCTCACAAATGGCAAATGCCGGGGAGGTACCCTAAACTTAGGCCTGGAACGTTTCCTTCCTTAAAAATAAATTCTTTCCCAATATATCATTTCACCTCGTGTATCATCAGTATCCATCGCCTGTGGTGCCTCTGTGGCAAAAACGGGCGTTAAACACCATTCATCACCTATTCCAAATAGAACTGCAGATTCTTAAAATTGAAAATTCATCATATTCTTGGTTATATCAGTTACCATAATTTAGATGGCATTATTGTCGGACAATTTTGACATTGCGAGATGCATATATAAAGTTAAGTGAAACTTTGTAAGTGTCATTAGCACAAAAGTCAAAGTAACAAAGAAAGGTAAAGGAGTATATTTTCCCTAAATATTGTATGCTAAACATGGAGTTTTTTCTAATGCACAATTTCTAGAGAAATATTTTCAAATCTATGCATGAGATCTTCATCACGTTTCCGAACTTGGTTTATTGCAAGGAAACTGAAATGAAACAGTGAAGGAATAAGTGTATGTGCCACAATCTACCAACAGAATGTTTTATGGTGGAAGGCTACGGCTGCAGCCGAGTGATGTCTGATTGTCATTAGCTGGTCCGCATTCGATTTCCGATGGGTCGAGTTATCTTCTTAATAGAACTGTGACAGCCGGCCTGGACGTTAAAGGCGTATGTCTTGCAAGTCACTAAACCCTATAAACTAATCCTGAAAGGCACCACCCAATTATTGTTTCCGCTTATTCTGAATTTACATAAACGAATTATCCAGTAATTCAGTCTCAAATATTTAAGCTTTGTTCACCTTGCGATTTCTTATGTTGTCCGCCGTTTTTATCAAACGATACTTCTAGAAGCGAAGGAGTACTGTTATTCAACTGCTGGGGTTCTGAATGCATAAGCAGTAATTAATTTAGGTATTTCAAGATTACCGTCTTCAATGATATTAAATATACTTGAAATAAATTATGTAATCTCTTTATATTTTTGGAATAGTTATAGAAAAATATAGAAATTACACAATCATTGATTAATTTTTATAAATATACCTGCTCATCTGCATGCGATTACCATTTAAATGATTTACATTCATTATTATGCAACTGACCATATTTCGCTACTAAATAGTACATTATTTTAAAATATCATTCAACATTTTGTTGTTTATTTATAAAAGAACGATGTTATTGCGCTAGAGGAACCTAAACTATAGACTGTTTTGTTGACTGAATCAAATACACTTGTCTATGTAGCTTTGATATCGGTCTGTTCCCTAACTACACAGTGCGCTTCAAGGTGGAATTGCTAGATAAACACGCTGTAAGTGATTATATGATTTTTATGCCTACAATAGTGAAAATATCCTTGAAATACATGCTGTGACTATACAATAAAGGACGGTAGACTTCCGATTAGTCAAATTGCTAAAGAATGCGATTATCTGTTGCGAAAGTGCAATACACCATGGTCCGCCACATGTATACATTGTACTATTTATTTACCAGATGATCTGAAGGGGTATGCGGCAGTAATTATATTTATTTGGTTTATTTCCTACGCCCTTTTAACATCTCAGGTCATCAGTATCCCATTCAATTCGGGGGGTGAAATGGCCGATAAAATTTGCTCAGGGGTCTCTTCTTTCAGGCTTGAGGTTCTTTTAAGTGCCGTAAAACTACGAGAGGAAACCTACGGCTGTGCTTCTCTTCCTACGGTAGCTATACTTAGGATTTTACCCTGGATTTTGCCGGGGTTTGCTCTACGAGGTACTAGACCACCAGGATCGACTATGTGGCAATAAGGAAGCCATTGCTAAAGCCGGTAACATAAAGAAGGGACTTCAATGTCCTTATCACCATTTAACACTTGCTGATTGTTCTAAATTTCTTTTCTCAGATGAATCAACTATGAGTGATATAGTACCAGAAGAGGGCAATTCCCAGAGTATGATTTGCTAACTGTTGAACATAGTATGGGGTTTTAGTTTGGGGGGATAAAACAAAATCATAGATTTCTTTAGTATTATCTAACCATCAATTGCGTCTAGTTACCTTGCAGCACTATTATGATTCTAAACATTGATCTGGGTACATTGCATCTAAAGAAAGGTTGAGGTTGCTGCAAGATACAACATGGCCATCCTAAAGTCTGGACACCTCCATGGGTGACGGAGTTCGTTAAGGCGCGGACTCGTGAGCGGGAGGTCTGGGGTTCGAATCCCGCCACGACCGTCCTCTCTTGCTGAGATTTTTACCAGGTTTCCTCAGTTCTCATAAATGGCAAATGCCGCGGAGGACCCCAAACTTAGACCTAAAATTTTTTTTCCCCAATATATCACTTCATCTCATGTATCACCAGTGTCCACCCACCGCCTGTGGTACCTCACTAGTAAAACCGGGAGTTAAACACCATTAAAAAAAGTCTGGACTGCAACCTAACAGAATTTTTATGGTGCAAAGTAGGTAAATGTGTGTAAATGCATTTAAGAAGCTTCAAACCATCCATGTGAAGTTGTCTAACATGTGGGATAAGAATATTTCTCAGGATCAAATGCTTATAATTTGCTAGGCAGTTATTAAAGCCCAGGATGGACACTGTGATGAAAATAAACTTTTTTTTTCGTTTCTTGTAACTGGTATATCTTGCCTCCATGATTGTATTTTTCACCTAATTTGATTGATATGTACATTTGTGTTCCTCTTAAAAGAATCAAGAAATTAAATGATTAATGGAAATTATTGAGTGATAGATTGTACTTACAGGAAACCCTGTCTAAATGGAGAATTCCTCTGTAGATAGAATTTTCACGAGTTTCTCTTAAATGAACGACTTAGGAGGTAAATGTTGAACAACGTCATTAATATCTTTCTTTGCTTTAAACATTCCCTTAGCAATCCCGAAGTAAATGCCGAATGCATTCGCTAGGAAACGGCGGTGGTTCTAAGAAAACATAGTTTTGAAAACGTTTATAAAAAAAGATTATTTTTTGAAGCTTGTACCACTTTCTCGCTGCCGCAAAACTTTCTGTTCTTTACCACTGAGTGAGCTCCATGCTAAGCATAGTAATGTTTTTATTTATTTTAAAGCTGTGAGACTTGCTTTCTTCAGCAGCTTGTCTTTAAATTTTCATGTTTTATTGGGTGTATGTTATTCATATTTTCAGTATAAAAATGCTGCAAGTTTTTACATCTTTAAATATTCTTCTGCATTGCTTTGGCTACATGCTGAACATTTTGAAAAGGCAAATAAAATGTTAAGTTACTTCCAACATTCAAACAGAGAAGACTAAATAGAAACTTACATTTTTTCAGGCGTGGGTGAAACTATAATTGTTTAACATTTTGTAGTCTTCTTGACAAAAGCACACAATTTAATGCAACGTATATATCTTAATCTAACATTTAACATATGTCAATTTCAAATTATCCCTTTCTACCTTAATGAATCCGGAATAAAGTGAGCAACTGAAGAGTAAGGTGCCAAATGTGGATAAAATTTAGCAAATCTGCTCTTATATTTTTCTTTCCTTTTTCTTGTCTTCTTCTTTTTTTAATGTTGATACCATGGAATTGTAGGGCAAAATTATATGAAAAATTGTGGGCTTAGCCCATTAGTTTATAGAACCTTACGACTTTTATAAAGGGGTGTTCATAATCAACTAACATAAATATGAAAACAAAAACTTACAAAAATATTTGTCTTATTTTTCAATATAGTTCCCTACAATTCAATAAACTTCATCCACTTTACTTGCAATGACTTTAAGCCCTCAGAGAAAAAAATCCTCTAATACAAGACTTACAGATACCTTGATGTCTTCATTGCTTGAAAAATAAAATAATCTAAGGGGCCAAACCAGAACTTCAGAGTGCAGAAACCCACATTCTTTGATGAAACTCTATGTATACTGGCGCATTATCGTGGAGGGGCAATTAGCAACCTGGATCCTATCTTACACTAACTTGAACGTGCTCAAATATTCGCAAATTATTTTAGAAACTCTCTGCCGAAATGATCATTTTTTCCCTATTTTATGTATAAAAATAAATCGTCAATTTGCTTGTATATTTCTCTGGAAGTTGCTTCCACAGGCCTCTCAGTGTATGGGTTTTCTTCAATTGACTCTCTACCCCAACTGCTTGCTCCAGCGTTTGATTTTATAGAATTATACCGCAGACTTACCTTAATTAATGGATCACTGCCTAAATTTCTATTCTTTTGTGAGAAAGTGTATCCCCAAATCACGCGTTTTCTTATTAGTTTTACCCGAGTCTCTCCGGATACTTTCAAACTTGAAACGTGTACAACATGCATGTGCTTGTTTTAACGTGCTCAAACCTTTCTTTCATTTAACATCCTTTGTATTTGACATTATGAATGTTCACTAGGTATATTTTATGTTCTGATAAGCTTGAACTTATAGTAACACCTGAGGCAAGAATAAGATTATTACGTAGTAATGAAGTCCGACATACGTTGTACGTCATTATGTCTATGGTAGGGATTAACATTTCTCCTACATTATAGATCAGATGGTATGGTCCTTTATTTCTTTTCCCCTCCCCAATACAGGTGCCTCCAAAAATGCGGAGAAGTGTGTTCAAGATGATTTGTCTGAAATTCATTAAAATCTCTCAGGCACTCGAGCAATACTTAGTAAACATTCAGTAAGAATAATGTCATTAGAAATCCAAAAACTAACTCAGCACCACATAATTCAACCGCCATAGCTTCAGGCTCTAAGGTTTTACCACCACCACCATAAAAGAAACCAATGTCAAGAAAACGAAAAGTCTGCCTCCATCCCATTATAGGCGAACAAATTGAAACTCAAAAATTCAAAGACTGTCCGCAAGAAATTGAATTAAAACAACTTCGTGTTCTCATACATTCTTAAGGTGATGAATGTTCAAAACAAAACAGTGTGGACTTTTAATCTCTGCAAAAGAGTGAATAGATTCAGTTCGAACAGTGTAATACTTGGTATCATAAAAGATGCTTGGGATAAAAAGACATACTTTTGCGCGTAAAGTTGTACTATAAGTAATCAGAAGTATAGCACCAGAAGTACAACTGCTATGAATTTACATTTCATTTCATGTATTTTTCATAACAATTATTTCTAAAGAAGAAACTTGTCAATAATGTGTTTGATTAATTAAAACCAATATTCTATGAAAATCGGTGAAAAAAACTTACTAGTGTAAGTGTTCTGCTGAAAAAAGCGGTACATCCCAATTTGCCTGTTCTAATGTGCCAGGATAGGACCACTCTGAGAACCCAAGACTGAAAACTGGAAGAAAACTTGTGCTATATATTTATTTATTATGGGTAGCAGCATGCAGTGTTTATGTTTCTCAAGATAGCCTTTACAGATCTATTACATATTCGTCGCCTGATAAGCGCATAACTGACTGTGAGGTTAAAAATACAGCACCTTTCTTGCAGTTGCCCGGTTACTCGCGTAGCTTCGCAATATACACTAGGTATATGCATAGCCGAGAGTGTCAGTAGTTCAGTGATCTGAATACAGTTACATCGTGTGTTTAGTAATGCCGGTAGTGAGTATAGTGAATAGAAATGTATTCTTTTTTATGATACGTACATTAACAGTGTCTTGCAGCAGAACAAAAAGTAAATTTCGGGGAAAAAATTCTGATAGGACATACACAACTAGCAGCACTATTAAAAGACTCGCAGAGAAATTACATACACGTTTTTTCTATTACAAAAAGTAAAATAAATAAAATAATAAAAAGGCGTTGTGTTCTCATAGAAGAAAACTTGGATAGGATAGGTGCGAGATTAGAACACACTCCACAGAAGTCTCTCAGGCGTTTGTCACAAGGTGCAGACATATCAAAAAGCCGGCAAAAACAACATACAGAATCTCGGTAGTACAGAAATTACATAGTGTCATCATACCAGTAGACTTGCCAGACATCCTGTATAATATGGGATGTACCGTATTTGAGGAGGAAAAATTGTGTTTCATTTAAAAGTCATATCGGACGTAAAATATCCTTTTGGGGGGGGGGGGTCGTGTATTTCATTTCGAAATCACGCAAAAAATCGTCAAAATGTATCTTACTTATAGAAATCGGAATAAAGCGCTGATGCCAGTGCTTGTAGGTAGAGATGTGAATCTTGATGAGGATAGCGTTGCTTGCGTTAGTGGGTAAACGAACGCACTCTAGTCATACACGTGTGCAGTTATCTCGTGGGGTAAACGAACACACTCTGGTCAGGCATGTGTGCAATTATCTCGTGTTACGATGTTATTTGCCTGTTTGATACTGCCTCTAATCTGTTTATGAGAAATTTTATGTCTTTATGACAGTTAAAGGTCACTGAATGGACAAAAGTTTTAATCATTAGATGATAAATGGTTAAAAATTGTCTCCTTCCTATACACTAACCCAAACAGAGCATATTAATGTCTTATTTTTTAATCATTCCAGACTATAATGCATTTGTAGAGCGAGTGCGTAGTAAATAAACTGCGTGCCACAGTCAGGTGGCCAGTTCCTGTTTATATCAAATTCGAATCGAGAATCGTAGGCTGAAAAGACGCGCAAGTCTCGCGCCTTTCTTTAAACGTTCAAATACACCTTTTTCATTGGCTGGTTAAATTTTACCTATCTTATACTTCATTCGCTATATTTAAACGCATTTAAGACGTATATCATCATTGGATACTTTAAAAAGCTAACGGCCCACCAGTCGGTATGGGGCAACTCTTCCTCCCCAGTCGGTTTAAAAGTCCTTCAACATTTTCCTGCATAGGAAAGCTTTCCTTTTAAAACTCGAGAATGAGGCCAATCGCGTGACCTTCATAAAAGCTTTGAAAGAAAGATTCTATTTACAATTCCTACGTTGTAGTTACAGCTTATGACACAAACATATATTAACATTTACATTATTGATTAGAATGTCATGGTATGATAATAGGGCTGCATAAATATACATAACAATTATATTTTAGCGGGCGGATCAAAGGAACTGATACAACAGGTACCAAATTTAAGCCTGGGATGCTTCCCAAGAATGTATTTACCTTATTATTATTAATGTCATCAGTGTGATGCTGCAGTAGTATAAATGAGTGTTACTATTTTAAAAAATGTTTCTTTTAATGGCATCTCATACAAATTATAGGCAAAAACGTAAAATAATGCAGGCTACCATATTAATGTACATAGATATTAAATTCTTACTCTTTTACACTTTCATACAGATTCTGTGGCTATATCTTCCATACAAAAGTTGGTCTGGTGCTGTAGTGGTAACCATGCTTGCCTTCTAAACACAAGGTCACAGGTTCAAACCCGGCTAGGATCAATGGATTTTTTTTTCGGGCGTAAAAATCCTAAATATGGCTTCCTTCTGAAGAGAAGTAAAACCGTGGGTCCCGTGTCGTACATTTATGGCACGAAAAAGAACTTTATTTGCTGAAAAAAGAGGCATCTGGGCAAAATTTGTCGGCTATTTCAGGCCCTGAGTTGAATGGGAGGCTGGTGACTTGAGACGTTAAAGAGTGTCCTTAAATGAAACAAATCAACAACCTACTTCTATACAAAAGCTTTACTTTAGAATATCTTTGCTTATTGGATCTCATTTTTTCTTAATTTTGAGGGGAGGGCAATAAATAACACAGGCTGCTGTATGCACTTAAAGCTGATTGGTCTTACTTTACCACTGCGAACCTCTATCGAAGGTGTTTTGGGCAAATTCATATGTAAAATACAGAATGCCAATGATAAAAACAGTGTTTGGATTTCTATTAGACACAACGGTAATGAATAATGCTTTATACAAAATACACAATTTAAATGCATTCCTCAACAGAAGTGTAAAACAGACAAAAGGCAGTAAAATGAAAGTGTCGGAAATTGGATATGCGCTTTTTTCTTACTATCCGTTTGTCTATCATTTTCAGTTATTTAGACAGAGAATATTGGGCGGAAAATGAATAGAAATAATCTTTGTAGGCTCATTAAGTTTCTGTTAATTCTTTAAAGCCATGTTCAACTTATTCTAGCTATTTCTTTTCAACCTAACCATGGTGAACCAATATGTATAATTTACGGAATGTAAAGGTATTTTCTGAAAACAAATGAAACTCTGGTTTGTTATTAGAATGAGTAGCATAGTTTAATTATGTGAAACAGTAAAACTTTTCAATAGGAGAAATAAAAATATGCAGTATATTACCATGGTTATGATATGCACACAAGGCAAAGGAGACACAATATTCAAACCAAGAAAAGGGAAATCGGTTACGACATTTATACTTAAGAAAGAATATGAGAACATGATGTCATGACATTCGATCATAAAAATCGGAAACATAAAAGTGAGACATTTAAATTAAAAAAATTCACAAATACGGAATATTTTAAAGAAAAGCGACAATTTAAAATATTAACATTCCTCTGAGCTCCTTTTTTGTGTAAGGTTACTAATGATCCAATATAGATAAAGTTACATACAAATAAACGTTTTGTTGGAAGTATATGGAATGTATTTTCGAATGAAGACCACATGGTCCTTATGAGTAGAGCTGCGTGCCTCAGCACGGCCGAAGTTCAGTTGGTGAGTGACATTGGTCAGGAATGGAGGTCACGAAGAGTGTTTGTGTGTGTGTGTGTGTGTGTGTGAGAGAGAGAGAGAGAGAGAAAGAGAGATTATTGTTTAACGCTCGTTTGTACTATTGAGGCACCACAGGCGGTGGACGCCGATGACGCATGAAATGATAATTGGGAAAGGATTTTTTTTAAGGCAGTGTTCTAGGCCTAAGTTTTGGGTACAACCCGGAGTTTGTCATTTATAAGGACTGAGGAAAACCTGGAAAAAACCTCAGTCAGGGAGGACGGTCCTGGCGGGATTCGAATCCCAGACTTCCCGCTCACAAGTTCGCACCTGAACGACCTCGGCCACCCGTGGCGGTACGAGAAGTGAACAAAGTACGTAGGTGAAAATAGCATTTCTCCGCGGCAGCGATACACCGGTTGCGCGTGCTCTGCCTATCGAATAGCGAGCGAGGTGGACAGAGGTTTTCAAACTGGTCACAATGTCCACTGTAGATCTACCGCTCAGTGGGCGTCCTGTGTCTGCGAACAAGGATGTACAGGTGATGGTGCTGGAACAGTACTTATGCGATGATAGTCGCTGGATGTGGAATTAGAAGAGCAAACAGGAATTCAGGAAATGTGTGCAAAGTGGGTGCCACATCAATTAAGAACTGGACTGGCTACAAATGAATCTGGCGAGATTTCAGAAAGAAGGGCATGCCATGTTGAATCGCATCGTTGTAATTGATGAATCGTGGGCAATGGCGTATGAATTAGATTTCAAACGATAGTCCAGTAAATGAGTCATCCTGGGTCACCACGCAAACGCAAGTTTCGCTAAACTCCTTCACCAAAAGTCATGTTCATTCTGGCGTACGGTAGTCAAGGTGTGCTTGTGTATCATTCAGTGCGTGAGGGGAACGCTGATTTTTAATAGAGTTTAACGACCGTTTTTATTACCGAGGCACCACAAGCTCTGGACACTGATGGCATGAGATGAAATGATGATAATAAATTGGTAAAGGATGTTTTTTAAGGAAGGAAACGTTCCAGGCCTAAGTTAGGCTACATCCTCGGCATTTGCCATTTATGAGGACTGCGGGAAACCTGGGGGGAAAAAAAAAAAAGTCAGGGAGGACGGTCCTGTTGGGAATCGAACCTCAGTCCCTGTGATTATGATCTCATCCTCAAAGTGAAGCAGTCATTGCATAGGAAACGTTTCGCTAACAAAGGAATATTTTGACATAATTCCGATGCGAGATGGCTCACTTGAGCAATTCATATACAGCTGCTTCCCCAACACTTGGAGACCACTTCGAAGGTTGTTAAACACCTTGGAAGTGACGCATTTACAATCCTATGTAAGTAGTTGTGTGTAACTTTTGCTGATACCTTAATAAAGCAATGTTGTCAAATGCTTATCTTCTTCCATACGAGGCCCGCCCACATCCAGCCTTCCCTTGGTGGCACCACTCAGCAGTATATGTCATACTTTCAATCGTATATCTTAGATTTTTCGTATTGTCCCATGTTCGCGATAAAAAATGGCTGCCAAGTTTTATGACTTAACCCTCGTATACGATCTTGTAAAATGAATATAAATGTTTAAAGTAAGTACAAAAGACGACAGATATTAATTTGGAGGAAAAGATAACATACTTGTTAATCAATGCAATACTAATATCGATATTTTTAATAGATGAGACTATATGTCCAAAGAATTGTGCAATATAGTGTATATCACAAATGAACTAAAAAAAGGTTGGAAAAGTAGATTGGGTAAAATTGAATCTGATTGTCGAAATTAATTGTAATAAAGATAAGCATTTGCAACACATGAAACACGCCAAATGTTACACAGTGCATAAAGCGTAAAAAATGCACGTAACATGATCTAAAATGCTGGAGATAAAACAGGTTTTGAATAGTATTATTCCGTAGATGAGAAAGTGTGTAGTTTATCTCTCCAATTTCAAACACTCGCGAATAAAAGACAGTTAATATGCACTTAAAACTATATAATAGTTTGCACTTAAACCGGGTAATATACGTTATGAATAAAATATTTATGGTTAAAATTGAGCAGAAAGTCGTATTTTAATTCAAGGAACTTACTATTGTTGATAATTTGATAATTGCACATGCAATAAGTCATTTGTAAGTTAATCTGTTAATCTGTATCAAACTAAGGTCCAATAAATAGCTATATATTCATGCAAGAAAGTTTTTTTGTTACACATAAAAATATTGAGATACAGCTCTACTGCTTTCTACAAGAGTTGCAATAAACTACTACATAGTTATCTCATTTCTCAGTTAATAAGCTTTTTCATGATTTTTTTAAATTAAGAAAATAACGTTGCGGTACAATATTTAAACACTAAAATTTCTAATGTCGCACAAACCGATATAATGGCATTTGTTTCTCAATCTCCTAAGATACATCAATTTTAACTTTGAAATAAAAAATAAATAAATTGTGATTTAATTTCATAATTTTGAATTAAAATACGACCTACGTTTTTATTGTAGACTTAAAAGTAAATAACAATCTTCCCATCAGTTGTTAAAGTTGTAGTTCTCCATTTTATAATTCGCCTATTTCTCTTTAAGCGTCGCTGCGAAATAAAAGTACTTTTGGGGGGGGGCGGTTTAACTATTTTAAAATAGAATGCACTCTACATACTCACACGTCACCAAACTGAAATGAACGACTTCTGAAAACAGATAATTACATTTTCATACCTACGTTATTGTTGGCACGCGAGGAGTTTCGGGTTTAGCACGCACAAATCTCTTATAATGTTCATGCCAATCATGTTGCAGCGTTTTGTGACAATTGTCAAATTCTTAACAATGTACTTAACAGGCTACCTTACTTTGATTATCGTGCTGTGCATATGCTAAAAATCAACAGTACCTTGTTCATTACAACGGAAAAATCTCACAATAATTCACCGACAATAGTGCGCTATGCCAGATTGCAGTAAATATTAAGGTTAAACTCGCAGATAAACATTTAATCGATAAATGCGCGCTAACGCCTTTCAGTCAATGTACGATCTCATTGATACCTTATTCACTAATCAAAATGATACTTAATCGATTGTTTTAAAGCATGTGCTCAAAAATCAATATCTGATAGTATTTTTCTCTTATGTTCATTATTTTATACCTCTAATCTCTGCTTCGATTCGACTAGGGATCTAAGAAGCCTTTTCTCATGCGTTTAATTATTTAACTGTTATTATAACCTGAAATACTCATTTGTTTTTAATTATTCAATTGCAGAGAGGTTCGTAGTCGTTCTTGGAACAAAAACTAATAACAATGCATTGTATTACCTCTGCTTCGATTCGATTATCTCACTCCCTCCCGAAAGATGTTCTGACCACAAAACGAAATATGACATTTATTGAAAATATTGGCATGGTAATGTTATGATAGTGTTCAGCTGTACTTGGTTAAATTTAGATTTCAACGCGGCTCTGCTTGGAATAAAAACAATAAAATTACTGTATGTTTTCAGAAAGATCTAACAGGTAAGAAAAATCAATTCAACGATTATGCTTTAAAAAAAAAAAAAAAGCACGCACGCACGCGCGCACACAGACACCGCTCTCTTAGGTAATTTAACTGAGCTTTCAAACTCATGCTTGTCGACAATTATCATGGCAACGAACATTCGTTAACCAGAATTAAATTACGAAAAATTATCGGCACTTGTGGTATTATTAAAGATAATTATTTACGGATTTAGCGACTTTTAAACTACACTTTAGTGATTTTCAGGGGGAAAGTTTCCATCATTGCTACCAGTACGACCCGTGTGACTTGGTCCATACACTGCTTTGCTCCATATTATTTCCTCCTAGGCTCTTATCCTTGTCAACAATCTCACACAAGTCAAAACAATGTGAATATCAAGTTTCTTTCACTTCTGTATATCATGAGCGTAACCCGCTCATACCCATTGAGTTGTTAAGCTGGGTTTTTGTTAATAATTAAGTAATTCATAAATACATCATCGTGTAATTTTGCATACTTTTTATGTATGCCATTATTAATAATACTATACTGGTAATTATTTTTCACGCTTTCGCAGAGCATGCAACAATATTTAGAGTAAATTTTATGTGAATTAAATTTTTTCACATTATTTTCTAAATATAACTAGCATAATGTAGCAATTTTCTATATATAACCTTTCTCTGTTTCTTAATCATAGTGTATATGTATGTATATATACATATACTGTGATTAAGAAACAATGAAACGGATAACCTCCAGGTGATTAACTTATACAACTAACTAGAACGTTCTAGTAATACAGCTGTGCTTTAAAACAATATTTCTAGCCATGAAACTCATCTACATGTAAGAAGCACAACGTATATATGTAAGCACCATAAAATCTTATGTCCTTTGCTTGAAAATAACATGAAATGCATTTATTCATTGGTAGCAGGTGATTTTGAACTAAGGAATAAAACATACAAATATGCTAAAAATCCACTCCTCTTTATAACACTGCTACGTTACAATAGTGTTTTTATGAATTGGACAATTTTTGTGTACAATATAGGCTGTTCATAATTTTATGGTTGACATTCGAAGAATGAGCAGTTAAAATAGTTGTTACACGTTGGTGTTAGGAAATTAATTCATTATGGTTAATTCAGTATTTTTTATCTGTAAGAATACTTTTGCAGTAGGAAGTACTGATATTTTAAAAACAAGTGTATAATAAGTTCGGTTTAATGTGGGTATTTTTGAGTCATTATTGTGGATATCTTTATATAAGAGAGTGCAAGAAATAACGAAATTGCTTTGCGTACTCGGAAGAAGTTTAAAGTGCATTATACTTGAAGAAAAGTAGTTCAGAGTGGTAATTAAGAACTAGTTCTGCAACAACCTTTCTCTTCAATTGAAATGGTCATCGGAAGAGCGTTGTCATTTGTCACCTAGCGCGGACCGCTCCCCTGCCCGCCCCACACGTGGGGGGTACTATATGCATCCACTTACCATGTGCAGAGTGCAGGCAGCCTTGATGCGGTAGGGCGCGATAACTGCAAACCACACATCAGTTGCTTGGTGGCCATTAGATCGGAAGCATCAGTCAGATCACCACCTAGGTAGCGGCATGCGTGTATGCAGTTGATCAGTGTTAGTGATTGAAGTTACTTTAAGGAGGTTATCGTCCTAAATACCGGTAAGACGGTGTTTCGTGATATATGTATGGTTCGATATAATCGATTGGTGAACAACGGCAATATCTTCAACGAGCCGAAGTTTCAAACTGCTATTAGCGCCAAACGATATTCAGGTTTTCCTAATATGTTTGTACTCAGTTGCTAAATACAGAGCTATAAGGTGTTGTCTGCTTTAGAATTAAAATACAAATTGCAACGGATCAATAAAAATGCAAACAATGAGAACAGCACGTCATTAAGATTTTATGATAGGCATGAAGTGTTTTCATCTGAGGCCTATAATGAACTCTAATTGTTGTTTGGGGAGAAAAAAAAAAGGCGACGTTATTAAATTAACACGCTCGGCAACAGAACTGTTGATTCACAAATATACTGCGTCAGTTATGAGAAAAAAATAACCTTGCCTTAACATTTATACTGGTGCATACCAGTTCGTTTCGATTATCTACCGTTGTTTGCTTTCCTTAAAACAAAAGACTATGAAGCGATAATTAGCGTGCATACGCTTCAATTCGCTTATATGAGTTCCTAAGAAATCGAGAAAACCATGCGATTAACATTTGCATCAAAACTGCGGAATATCTGCATAGCGAACACATTAATAAACGTAAATACTCGCTATATTTTAAGGTAAGTACCTATCTATAGGCTGATTTTTAGAATGAAACTAAAAACGTTATCATGGTATTTATTGTGAATTCTCAAATATCTTAAAGTGCTGGTTTCATAAATGTAAACAGAAGAGTTACAAAATATATACTTTTTAAATCCTGACATTTATCGATTTTAGATTACATTTTCATCTCTTATGTGTATATTAGGCACCCAGTTTAAGAATGCGCCTCATTTCATTTGTTGCTTTTTTTCGGGATAGAAAAATTGCGTGCTGATTTTGAAATATACAGAGCATGTACGCTTTTGAGTTTTTGGTAAGATGCGTTTTGGAAAAAATAGTAATAAGAAATGTATTCTAAAATGTAATTATCATTGGTCTGTGTAATAGGATTAAATGTGAACTATTTATAGAGAATTAAACCACCGTAAACTTTTTGGATTTCGACGTTTCATACATCTATTCTTTGGAAATATTATTTACTCCTCGGGGTAGTACTTCATAACGCATAGTTAAATATTGTAGAAAGATATATGAAAGATCCAACATTACCATTTCTTATAGTGGAATTCAAGTTAAAGTCATGTGTATATTCAGATATGAAACAGATGGTAAGAAATGAAATGTGGACTTGAATTTGAGCTGTTGTTTATACAGTTTCATTTCAGCTTTTATTAAAATTCAGGGGGGGGATCGCAAATTATTATACATAGTGCCTAGGTATGTAAAAGTGTACTGAATAATTCATTGAATCAAAACAAAGGCAAAGAGATATAGCGTAACCCCTGAAGGCATCAAGTGCATTCGTGTCAAATGTCAAATCTGGGTTCAGTTCCCAGTACGAGTTTCCCTCACGAAAGCCAACTACCAATGGACAGTACATTAATTTGTTTCAATCATAATCTCAAAGATATAGGAAGTTAACCGCTTACGAAAGGAAAATATATTTCAATCACACGACACTGGTTACTTTTAAATTATTTAGGAAAAATACGAATACAACTACAACGACAATAAAACTAGTAAATAACACTGTTTATGATAAAAATGATTCTGCCAAACAGTCCGAAGCGTAAGAGACTGAAAATTGCAATAAGTTTGAGCACAATCTTTCTTATTTGTTTCTTCGCCTTTGCCTTATATCTCTGCCTGATATCGCGCCTATATCATACAACACACTTAAAATGAACACTATTTTTTATTATTTACGGACGCTACTAAACATCTCAGATCATCAGCGCGTGAAACGGCTGATAAATTTTGCTCAGACTCTTCTTTCAGCCTTGAGGTCCTTTTACGTAAATTTACGACACGAAACCCACCGTTTTACTTCCCTTTCAAAGGATGCCATACTTAGGAAAAATGCATCAACTCTGGCCGGGATTGAACACGCTATCTTGGGTCTACGAGGTAAGTAAGGTTACCTCTAGACCACCAGGACGGGCAAAATGAACGCCTTGGATATCTCAAAATGTAAAGTTAATTAAAATAAGAATTTTTTTGAAGTCGACCGTGTGCTTTCCGAGATGATTTCAGGCATCTGCAGGAATCACGAGAGATAAACACTTCGCAACTTTAGCAATCATAAACGTATTCAGCATGATCATACACGAAAAAGAATTGAATGGCATGTGTTTTAATTCGATCAAATGTACATTGGCAAATTGAAAGTTAGGTGCGGTAATTATTGAATACTTTCACTGCTAACACAAGAACTTAAGCCATGTTGGAAATTATTCCGCCGGGTTTCCACGATGCAACGAGAAATGTTTGAAGATCACCAAACTGTGCGCGGTGGACTCCTAGGTTGTTCAGCTCTATTTCTTAATGTGAAAACTTTAGAACTTTTCTGACAGAAAAGCTAAGATATGCAATCTAAAAGGGCTTATTGCGTCGCAGAATACTTGTTAACCACCAGAAGGTCAAAGAAGGGCCCAACAATGATGAAACTCTCCCGCAATTGTGGGTAAGCTGTCATTCTACAGCACTTCACTGCTGTTAATCCTAGACTGCCATTGAATGAAGCGAAACTATTATTGCTGCGGTCAAACACTCAAAGGCACCTGTTGTTCGAGGAAAACGTGGCCTATAACACATGACGTAAAATATCGTATTGTATTAGCTGGCAGTGTGTTATATTTACGTTAAACACTGGAAAATGGTCATTATTTTAAACATTATTTATGTTTCTTCGGTATGTGTTTTGTATCATTTTGATTCACAATCTTGTGATTTTATATTAATGTTTTTAAGGTTTAGATATTTTTCTACACATGTTAGTTTCAATATGAATGCAATAACAAGTCTCAGAGGTAACGTAGGCTGTAAGGAGAAGACCACAGCGTACTGCTGCCTCTTGTCAAGGGTAACCACCTGATGTAAAACAGTAACAATGCAACGTTTTCTCTTTGCGACAGGAATTTTAACAGTTTCTCCCGTATCGCATAGGCTTACTAGATCAAGTTGCAATGGCAGTATCTGGATAGCTATTTGACCAGCAAACAGCATATCTCTGTGTTTGTCGCCTTCTGCTGTTGAAATCGCACCCACGTTTCCGTGAAGCTATTTGTTTCCAGTTTTGCTGCACAGGTGTAAGGGATTCGAGCACAATAAAGGAACTACATTTTAATTTGCGTTTTACAACTTTCATTAAAGTTTTCTCATTTTACCAGTGCTGAGAAACTCGCATAAATAACGACCCGCGTATGAGAGATAAAAGTTATTAAATGTAACCTTTGAAGTTTGTTGCAGAAGTTTCTGCATTGCATTTAAGATCTTGATTAGAGCTTTCCATTAAGCGTAACGCATTTCTTACAACACAGTGCATTTAATGAAAATGTTTTGACAAACCTTTACATTACTACCGTTGTTTTACTGCAGAATAGCAGATAACTAGGAGATTTGGTTTGCATTCAAGGATGTTTTATGTGATAATATCATGGAAGCCCCTATCTGTAATAAAATCACTTTACGCGCAATTCTGTAACAAGCGACAAAACAGGCAACTTCGCGCGTTTAGTGTTCCTATATTGAAGAAGATGGCTACTAAACTCCAGTATATCTCTTTTCCCCTTCAACATTTCCATTTAGCGATTTTAGCGTATGCCAAATACAGTTTTCTTACTAACTCTCCAAAGAAGTGACAGTGGCGAGCGGGTTTGTTTTATGAGAATAATCGTCACATATAATAAGATTCTTGTATGTGTCAACACTACTGCATCTTGAAAGTGCTTTTAGCGACAGTAGAGTTGCGCCTTTGGCAGCCCATACTAGCAGTATTGTAACGGAAAATACATAATTTTACGGAAGAATAGCCGAATGTTACTGACAATTTCCAAGAGAGTTCCATTACCATTTCATATTAAATTTCCTTGTAACAAAAGTACCAAGCGGAGTGGCTGAGGCAGCAATCCTTTTTGACCGATCTTCCTGACCTTGACATTTTCATAGTTAGTCCTTGTCGTCCAGATAATTGTTTAAATTTGGCAATATAAAATATTCAGAAATTTCTTGCATGCTTGCATACATACCTTTAATAATCTTATCACTTCGATGTAATGGACTAGCTCTTAAAATATTTAATTTACATACAATTCTACTACTGTGTACCAAAAGCAACAGATTTTTTTTTGATTGATTTATTTACCGACGCTCTTTAACATCTCCGGTCATCAGCGTCCCATTCAACTAAGGGCGTGAAACGGCCGAAAAATTTTGCTCAGAGGCCTCTCTTTCAGGCTTGAGGTTCTTTGTCGTGCCGTAAATGTACGACACGGGACCCACGGCTTTACTTCCCTTCCGAACGAAGCCATACTTAGGATTTGTACGCCCGAAAATATCCATCGGTCCTGGCCGGGTTCGAACCCGCGATCTTGGGTGTAGGAGGCAAGTATGATAACCACTACACCACCAGGACCGACGCAACAGAATTGGCTTTATAAGAAATGTGGAATGCAAATTAAACAATAGAGTGAAAGAACAGGAACTTTGCACAGATTGAGAAATATTATGTAATGCTACATTTTATTCGTTAATTTTAAGCATTTAACTCGTCATTCCATGAGCAAAGATGTTTCAAACTATGCACATAAGTTAGTGCATTATGATTTAACCTTCAACCAGCAAGATATTCGAAATTTCTGTTTTTCGCAATTACAGGTTACACTTCTCGCAAGTAATTTATTGGAAAGAGAATTGAACCGAATCTTCAGTTAGTAGGCGCACAGTTGCTTCGTAGAAAGTAAAATAACATAAACAGCTAAGAGGAAAGCGGGAATTATGTTAATTGGAATTAGAAAGAGAATTAGGTCAAGTGGCACGGAAATAATGTATTTTCACAAGTACTATCACTCACCTGTTCGTGAATTTATCGGTAATCTCATACCCTTGAGTGATATTTATTAGAGCTATTTCACGAATGAAATAAGAATTTAAATACAATGATTCTCAACTTGGTTTACAGCATTGTAATAATTGTATATTTGTACTTAATCTTTTCATGCAATGTCACGACAGAAGAATGTCCATTGTCAGTAATGCCAATAGCAATATGAGTTTTGGATTATTTCATGAATAGAATAAGAATGAAAATGATACATATTTGAAATACGCACACACAATATTACCACCTGTATAAAATGTTTTACTAATGAGTGCCTATTCTATTCAAAACTGTGAGATTGAAATTGACAATATTGAATATTACAATCGTTCCATTTTCTAATGCTAACTGAGGATATATATATTTCTATTCTGTGGTTTGATTCCTAATGATAAGATCAATTAGCACTTAAGTCGCATCACCAAACCGCTGGGAAGAATCCTCTATTTTGCTCTATGATTGTCGATTGTTCATGCTTTTGTTCTATCAATAGCTCCCGACCACCTCTACCAAAAGTGGTCAGTGATGCGTGTTCAGGAATTCTGTAGTGGAGGTATAGAGTTAGTGACACTGACCACAAGACAAATGCATATTATAATTTCACTCCGTAATCCGGCTGTGATTGGTCAAAATTAAAAACTCTACTTCGTTACATTGGCCGATTTTAAGATGACGTCAATTTTAAAATTGTCAATATAATACTTTAGTGAGTGCAACGAGAAGGGCAAATGCTATTTAGTAGTGCTAAAGAAAATGCGAATGAGAACACAAGCGCAATGGGAGAAATTTTACTTAGCAAAGATTAGGGGAAATAACTCGGAAGTATGGAGCTGAATTATAGAAATTGAATAATAATTAGAATAAAGAAAAATATTATTTACATTGTTAAAGTTGTCACGTATTAAGAGCGTTATTTGTGTGCCATTCACATGACCACATATAACTTGAAACAGAAAAATGTGGATACATATTTAAGATAAATGAAAAATTATATGGTGGCTCAGGGGATAACGTTTGGAACTCGCATTCGGTAATTCAGGGTTCAGAGCCCTTAAGGCCGGCCATACTACTTTGAGTTTTTGTGGTTTCTTTCAGTGACTTGGATAATTTCTTGCCACAGAAATTCCGCTTTCCCATTTCATTCTATAGGTCTGGTTGCAGGGTTGAAAGTATCATACGAATCTTGCTGGTGCTGTGCTGCGTGGCGGTGGATTTGCACCTTGGAGAACATTCCTGTTCTGGCGTCTTAACATCCCGGGGTTCGCCATTCAGACCTGACTAGGTCCTTGAAATCGTCGCACAAAAGACCTACTAGTGTGGGTGTGGTCCATCCATACCCACAACCATATTATCCTACCAGTCTTACTGGTTACTTAAAATGGGGAATACTTGTTCCCGAAAGCTTATTTAACACATTTGCAAGCTATAAGTGACTTTTCCCTTTTTATGTTCCCCTAAAGCATTTTATAGTTCCTTATTTGTAGCTTGTACACTCTTTTGCAGCGTAAAAAGGAATTCGGCATTACGAAATATGTGATTCTGTATCAGTGAAGTAAATGGAGATAATGAAAATGAATGTGTATATGTAATAGAAAAATTATGTCCAATGAGTTTTAAAATTATTGTCAGTGTTAGGTTGTGTGCAGGTATAACTATCACTGAATATCAAAAGATTAGATGACCATCCTCAGCATCTTGTGATATTAATGCTTGGTGGTACCCAAACAAGTATTGGGGCAACTTCCTTTTTCTCAGGGATGACATGTATTACGTCAAATACTAACTTTAAAACAGCTCTCCTGAAAACTTGACATTTTTAAGTTGTAGCAGTCGGTGTATCATTAAACTATTTGTATTACAGGTTAACAGGATAACACTTCTTGAAAAATAATACTGATTCATGAACTTTGCCACAATTATTAGTTTTGTATATATAATGAATATAGTTAAACTAAAACAAAATCATACAGGGAGATTTACATGTTATTTATTATATTATGGAGTAAATTGGTAACATGTCTTTGTGCAGGAAATATCAAATCACACTATTTTTACTTTATGTGTATTTCAAATAAAGCATTTAGATGCATGCGCGATTTTGATGTAGAACTTCTGTCTGAAGTCTCACTCTTTGCATTTCATCAGACACTCAAAGTGAAATATTGCAGTATGTAAATGTCACTTCTGACTGCAAAAATCTTTCAAGATTTGTTATCACTTGCGCCGGCTATAAATACTGCATAAGGTTGTGACATGAATGACGGGTCGGTCCGTTGTGATTCCTCCCCATACAATTTGAATGCAGTCAGACGTTCTTGCATATCAAGGTCTAGAATCATTCATACTTGCATCATACATACCCCAAGATTAAAATCGCCAGTCGGCAGATGTGCACTCATATGACACCCACAGACATGTTGGTCTCTGAAATGGGATGTGTCCTGTTGAGCCACCCACAAGGTTACAAGCAACCTGATTAGCCTAATCGTAGTCCAGACGCTTCTCTTATTCCGCCCTTTGGTTCCCCGCATAAATTACCTATTTGTCCTTTCTTCTTCTTGGACACTGCATGTCTGGCATCAGCAACTGGCCACACGAGATTTTCTCGCATTTAAGTTTTAAATTAAGCCGTTTAGTTTAGAATAAATATGAACGCATTTTGTAGCATGAGGACCCCAGGACCCGATAATGTCAATATTCGAACCTGCACCTATACACAGACGCTCCAGTGGAAGCAGTTATCACGTTGTTGGTGATGCGGATACTGCATAGCGATTCGACTGCTTAGCGAAGTTTGCTGCATCAATTTATTTGGGCACTAAAGTCTCAATCAACTAACGGACAGGGAGCTCGCGCTTCAAGCTGTCTTTGTTCTCTTACTCGACTTTTATACCTCACACTTTCACTCATAGTCCTCAGCACATGAATATTTATTAAATTCTACAGGGTGCACAATGTCACGTAATGATCTAACGGGTCTAGGTGAACTTCATTTTTGTCTCGGCATCGTTGGATGCGTACCCAGGTCCTTTATGAAGTTTTAAGCAACATTTGCAGTGTAATGGTGTGAAGCCGCTTCTCACAGCATCTATGGTACATCATTAGTTTGGTACCGATCGCATGTCTCGTTTACACATTCCCTTAGATTGCTGTCGGAACTTTGGGGAGGACATGGTAATGGGGTTTAATAGGTTGTTGCAGATTCACGACTAAACCATCTCCCTGGGGAGTTATCATTTAGAAAATTACGAACGGCTAACGCGAAATAAGCCGGCGCATCATCCTGTTGTAACTATACCTGGTTCATAACTGTTAGTTGGGCCATTAGTCAGTCTCGAATTATCTGCCGATAATTTCCTTCATTAACAGGTTCTTCAAAAATATGGCCCAACTGCATAATTTGCAATAACATCTGCCCACAACATAATATGTGGTGGATTATATTCTGATTCTCATGTGTAATATGCATTTTCCTTTGCCCAAAAATGATATTCCGATAGCAGTTGCTGCGGTAAATCGCACTCATAAAAAAGAGGACATATCGAGATAGTGGGGGAAACTCCTGAAATAATAAAGTACATGCTTCGCTACGTTTGTTCATATCAGCATCACTAAGTTCATTGAACAAACATGGGGCCAAATGACCTCAATTGTAAGTCCTTTTTCATATGACGATGCATTGTTGAACACGGTACTCCGAGTTAGACTACCCATTTGCGTATCGATTTACGAGGTAATCGTTCGATTGGTCTACCACTTCGTGGACTGTCTTTAACACTGCCATAATGACAGTGCTAACAGTGTGGTGGTTTTTCTTGGAGATGGCTTCCGAAATCTCTGTCTGAATTGGGTCATATCCATTTTCTGCCCAATGTGCCATTTTTTATGAAGCCAAGCGCTTCGTAAACTGCTTTCATTGCAACCAATACGTTATACGGTGACTAATGGGCAACCTGTAGATTGGATTGTACTACTTATAATTCTAGGTTGGCATGTATTTAAGTAAACTGATTTCATTGTTAAGTATTTTGCTGTTAATAACCATTGCATTTTCATTATTGTTCACTGCCACCTGGTGTAAGCTTGATCGCAGTTAATAAATGAATACATACATTCCGAATGGAATATTGACGAAAACTGTCACTTTATAGCTGCGCTGTCTCGAGTGCATCTATATATTTTTCCCTTCAGTAATTTTCGAACAGGCTTGTAACATTATGCAGTTTACTTTGTATCCATATAGGCATTGACTGTGACCTTTTCTGTTCATTTTCTCATACGTATCAAGCGTTTTTCCAAATCAGTAAGTACTTTGTTGCATTAAATTCATAAAATGTAGTAGTTTTCCTATCAAATCATTACCCTCCATAACTAAATGACTTCTAATGGCCTTTTTTCCATAAAAACTACAGAAATAAATATTTGAAAGAAGACATAAGGAATTTGTTGCGATGACAACCAAAAACCAGTTTAAATTTATGGTATTATTAATACCGTATTCTAAAACTATAAAAATTCAGATCTGGATTTGGAAAATAACTTGTTATCGAATACCATAAATAACCAACATTATTATTAAAAATGAATTTCAATTTTATTTTGTTACGTTTCCAAATTCTTAGGAACATATTTTATTTGTCCATTTCTAAGGTTGGCATTATAAGCCCCCTTTTGGCATTGAGTCCTCTGCTTAACTTCCTCTTGTATAAGTTTGTTATTTCTTTGTTTGTAATATATAAAAATATCGGTTCAGTAGACTGTATTTTAGATGCATGGTTTGTAATCGTTGTCCGAAATACAAAACTACTAAAACTTTGTTTCAATGTATACAGTAAAAGTATTAATTTGAAAAATAGTCAATATTCTCTTTTGTTAACATTAGCAAAAATTTAATACATGCGGTGGTTAATGATTAATAGCGCATATTAAAACAACTTTAAAACAATACAGTAAGTAATCAATGTAGGCATAATGTATCAATGAATTAAAGCGTGGAAAATACGAGGCGTAGGGGAATTTCCTTATTTTGTAGTTCGGGAGAGTAATAAATTTCAGGAGTGTTAAATTACTGACAAGTAAGTTAAAGAGACAAATGAATTGCCAGAAGTTGATTTCTTCATGGATGAAGTGACGAAATACCTTCGCCGAAATACTGGTATACAGGATGCTTTATCCTCAACACAAGTCGGTCTTGGTGGTGTAGTGGTTACCTACTTGCCTCTTACACCAAACATCGCGGGTTCATTTCTGGCCAGGATCAATGGTTTTTTTCGGACGTAGAAATCCTAAGTATGACTTCCTTTGGAAGGATAGTAAAATCGTGGGTTCCATGTTGTACATTTGCGGCATGTAAAAGAACCTCAAGCCTGAAAGAAGAGGCCTCTGAGCAAAATTTGTAAACCGTTTCACGCCCTGAATTGAATGGGACGCTGATGGCCTCTGAGATGTTGCAGAGCGTCCGTAAATAAACCAAATCAATCAATCGTCAACATGATGTTTGTTTTGAAAATTCCTTATCTAAAATTTAGGAAAGCTTTTACGGCTAGAGCCTGCTATCAACATTTAAGAGTGTCTGTTTTTGGAATTATCTTTTGAAGCATCAGTAAAAAAGCTACAATCCTTGAAACTCCGCTCTAACACACTCTTAAATATAATGGGCCAAACAAAATGACTACAAGAGATAAGATTATTGTATTCGGCTATATGCAGCCTTTAAACTTTTAGAAAATAGCTTGGCTTTATATGGAAAAGGGAAGAAAAAAAAGAACGAAAGTGTATTCATTGGAAATGAGTGTTGTTAGTGTCTCTTCTCACACCTGTGTTGCCTTTGCTCTTTTTAGGTTGCTCGGGGTGCAAAAATGACGAGTGGCGCTATTCTGACTGACTCATCCAACTTTTTCTTTACTTTTGTGTTAGAAATCTCTTTTAAACACTGAAGCGATAATAATGCTGTTTCACTTTCTTCCCTATTTACCGTCATGGTTACCTGCCTTTTTCACACACTTTTGGCAAGAAAACTATAGAGAGCTTTTCATTAGTTTGAATATCTACCACTGCAGAAAAACTTTTCAGTATTAAATACCTACGCTCAGATAAAATTTAATGTAGGAACATCAACAGCAATAATTTGTTTTAGTACAAGTGACGCATTTCACACAATATAAAACATGGACATTATGATATATTTAAAACGATTGGTGATTTAAGACACTAAATTCAACCGCATTTATTACTTTTCTTAAGAAATAGTGCACTATTATTAGTTCACAAATATGTTTCAATAACTTGTTAAATATGATTGTGTAAAGTAAAGAAATAAAATTCCTAACAAAATTTCTTTGTTGCAGCTCGTGGTTATGGTGAAACGCCTATCTTACCTACTCCGGAGTGAAGGTCAGTGGTTTTTTGTTTTAATTTGTGTATTTTGTGTTTTAACTAAGACAATAACTTTACTGATTACATACCAAGGTACAAAAACTAACAAACACAATGATTTCTCCCAAGAATCCGAACCAAACGTAATAGATTATAAATTCCTCACGCATATACTTCTAAAAAATGAAATGAAATTTTTGTAGTATATCCTTAGCCATGCAGTGCAACAAATATTTGATAATATAATAATGCAGTATCGGCAAACTTGGAAAAAATCACTGGTCTTCGTGTATGTTTATGGTCTTTAGCGGCGACGATTCATTTACTGGAACTAATAATAACTTTTCTGGTTGCATTCTGTTAACAATTTCTTACGTTTATGGAGGTATATAATGCACTGAATTCGCTCAGGGTTGTAGCAGAACTTTAAGATGAGTTATTCCCCCCTTCCCCGTTTCTTGTACTTTTTGAATTACAGCGAGGATGCATTGGAGAAACACATATTTTGGATTTCTTGATACGTTTAAAGGAAAGTTTAAATTTTTAAGTGCTGAAATTAAAATTAAAATGAATAAAAAGCTATGTTTCGGTCAAGGATGTCCAGTCTGAAAAGTTTCCTTTTTTGTTTTTCACCAGTGTTAATGAAGGAACATTTATGGCAGCACAGTAAGTGGTAATGTTTTCAGGCAGACTGCAATATGTCCGCATGTAAGCAGAGTCCAAGGAGAAATAGCCTTACTTTCAGAAAAAGAACAAGCAAAGCCAACATGGAACATTAGTGTTGGTAATGAACAAGCGGTTGCCTCAGTAAACGTGACTTAGTTCAGAATTAAAGAAATATTCTGCATAAAAGTGAGGTTGAAACTTCGCTGCTAATGCGACTTTAGAGAGACTTCTTATTTGCCCAGACCTTGCATTCGATGATTTAGACGCTTCATAGCTCAAGGTTGTCGCTTGATGGGAAGAATGCTGCTCAGATGCTTTGCGTACGTGAATGAAGAAATCAACTGCTTTTTTCGTACGTACTCGTATAAGGCAAACAGAGAAGAAACCCATCTCTCTCTTAAGTATTTGGAGCATCTCACAATGACTGTTTGGTAAGCTTTCAATTTATGGAGTAATGCTTCATAGACTATAATTGCCAGAGTTGCAAGTCGGAAGTGGAAAGCTAAAAAATGTGTGATGCTGGCTGGCATAACAAATGCATGTGCGTGCAGCTATTTTTATTGCATTGAGCAGGTCACTACCATTACCCATCATACAGATAAACGCCCTACCACCACACGATAGTTCTACCTTTCTATTGCGTGAAAGCTCAAGCTTTGTTGAGATACGAGCTAAGAACATGGAAAAAATATTAAGAGAGGTGAATGTCCTCGATAGCTGTGTCAATTGTCCGAGTACATTAGCCTGGTAAGGGAATTTTCCGGAAGTGAACTAGACATCCGGACGTTCCGTCGACGGGGACAAGGTCACTCTCATCACCTTCCGTCCACAATGTTAACAATATCTCAACGCAGTGCAGTCACCGTTCAACTACAAAGACTTTTATGTTTTTGCATCATTTTATACATGTTTTCCATAGGTAAACTGAGAGCGTGAACGTCATGTAAAGTATAAGTTAAAAACAATTTATGCACATATGGATATATTTTGCATTAGCCCATATGTGCACTCACATTTAACTACTTATTTAGAGAAATATTCTGATTCCTAGTGAAGAAATGGGTTATCAAAGGTCCTAGGCAGAGAAAAATAGAGACGAATTTTAGTAGTTGCATTCTGACAGTTATCTGGGACATTATCCTCAAGATTAACTCGTATCTTGCCGAGTACAAGCTAATCCGCAGCATAATTCAAGGTTTGCTTACTGTACCTAGTAAACCTAATTCAGTTTCAGACAGACAGTTCTATATGCTAGGCAAGGTGACGGGTTAAAAGCAATGGCTATTTATGTAGGGTATGTTAAGACATGGGATGTAAAATCAATGTAAAATCTAATTTGTACCACGAAAATAACTCTGTTATCATAAACATGTTACACATTATGTCTTAGTGACTGTAAAAACGTAAGTGCCAATTAAGTTAAATTAAATACAATACTAAAAAACAAGTTCATGCTCCATAACTCATCATTAAATTTATTTGTTAATATGATTAATGTTCTTGGTCTTTCTTACAACAATTACTTTTGAAATGAATTAACGTTTTAATGCATGTTTATAACAATCCTAGTAATCTTGCTGCAGTTAACCACTATGTAGAAATAGAGGGAGGAAATTATAATTGAAGAGCTACAAACCTAAAAATCGGTCCACAGTGTCCCGCGTAAATAAAAATACGATTAAAAGAGTTTAAACTTTAATTGTATAGTGATAATATAATGATTATAAATTACTACTAACAAAAATAAAATAATTACACAGTTATATATGAGCACAATAAAACAAAAATGGCAAAATTTTATATAAATTGATATTGCCTGCATCCCGGTCCTTCTGTTGGACTCCAGGTTCTACAAAATCCCAGAAGAGGACATACGCTGCATCCAAGACTAGCCTATGACAGCTATGAAATATTATTGGTTAAAAGTTAGTACAAGAAAGATATGTAAAATTCTTTCCTTAAACTCAATGTGCTTTCTCTCAAACATTATGAGCATGGCCCGTACCCTGTAAAAAGCTACAGAATTTCTGAATTAGACAGCGTTAGTCAGTAAATGATTATTAAAGAATAGTTACGGTTAAACATATCCATTTCACTCGTAACCCCATCTGCACATTACTAACTCCAAAGACAGCTTATTGTATAGCATGAATAAAGCGTTACTACTCCTTAAAGAGAAGGAGAGAAACCTTGGCCTGTTGTTGTCTAAAACAAAATTTAAGATATAAACATTATCTAGGAACTGCGAAACTATTGTATGAAAGTTGCTATAACTCCAGAGTTGAATCAGACCCGGACATAAAGTACGCTGTATTTCTTTTATTACCTCTATCCGATTACATGATTAAATAATTTTTTGCAAGTTTCTGTTATGGTTAACCCGAGACAAGGAAGAAAAGAAATTAAACGACATATTTCAATTCCCTCATTAAAAGAAAATAAATATTAAACAACGAAATATTAAATAGGAGAATATGTTAATAAGTAGGTACTTTCATTGCAGCATAAACGAAATATATTGGCATTCGAGTACAACAAACTGAAGTTTACTTAAACTTCTGAAACCCTCCAGTAAACTCGGAGATAGAGGCCACAAGACACAGAACACGATCAATACTGGTGCAGGGAGCAGAAAACAATGAACAGAACGGTACAAACCTTTTCTCCGGTCTACGACTGTGTGGCATTAGCCGATAATTTGCGAAACACGAGCGGTATTGGTCCATGTATGTATGAAGACGACCAGAGAAATTAAAAATGTATGCACTTTATGTACATTGGGAGAATTAAAAACCTTAACATTATTATAGAGGAAGAAAAGAATTTCAGCTATACAGAATGGAAGGGACTAAGCGGCATAATTTTATTGGTGAATTCCATGCTATAGATGGATAACATTTTTCTAATCATATTTTGCCTTTTGAAATGTTGTTTAGCCGGAAAAAAATGCTCTTTTATTTCTGTGCTGTAATATGTTAATGCGTCGAAATTTATACATTTCCATTACTAAAACGGGATTACAGAAATTAAGCAAATAACGTCCTTTACTATTTTTTCATAATTCACGTTAATTCATCTGAAATCATTTATGTTGTTCATTTAGGTTTCCAAAATTTTATTTGGCACCATTGAGATTAATATTGTGGTCATAGCGTTGATATTAACACAGTTATGAACTTGTTTTTGCATGCAAAGACATTTTGAGTATGTGCAATTAGTGCTCCTAAAGTTATAAGTTAACCATGCAGAACATAAGACAGCGTATGTTTCGAAATAAAATATTTGTTCTCTTGAAAACTTTGAGAGATAGGGGAGAAAAAAAACTTTTTTGTTGTTCTTATTAAACTGTATTAACAACTTTACTTATGACACTGAATTTTCTTCCACTCTATTTAAAATGAATAAAATTACTAGAACTAAAGTATTATAGCGCCTGTGCATATAATTTTATTCAGTAATAAGTATATATTGAAACCAAAGAAGAAAAACAATAACATTAAAACCCAATATTGCTGGAATATTGATCACTGTTAACTCACAGACGAAGTCAATAATTTTTTTTCTTCTTTTCCCTAAGCAAGATCATGTTCACCCCTCCAACAAAAATGTAGTCGAGTAAAAGTATAAATAAATGTCTAGTTGTGCTAAGAAGGTTATTTTCGGATACCCACAAACATTATGGGTCACATTCTTCTTTAACTAAAAAGGGTACACCAAGGGGGGGAAAAACTACCTCTTTAATCATTATGTCACGTTAAGTGTATCTATCATTGATATGTGACTGCTGAGTCAAGCATAAGGAATAAAAAGTGAAAATTTTGTTCTAAAACAATAAAGAATTAACAACTAGCGAGATTATATTGGTCTATTACATTCAAGTGTGTTCGTGAAAAAAGTAGTCCGTGATATATCCTGAATTTCTTTAGCCTACAATAAAGTTCTTAAAGGCTTATTATTCATGTAATGCGGCTGTAAAATAGATAATAACCGATAACCACCAGTAGAAACGTCAGCAAACTGAAAGAACCAGATTCAATAGTTTAACCTAGGAATGACGTACCAAATCAAATCCGAGTATTATGCCCACAAAAAGCACAGCACGAAGTATTGTACAGTCGATTGGTGTCGTTGTTATGACGACTTTGAATTCCTGCCCGCCACTTAGAAATGAAGCGTGAGATAGGTTGGTATTGCAACTACCTTGGGCATCAAATTATGAGACGGATAGTCGGTGGTGTGTTGTGGTTGTTGTTGGCCTCGCGTTGAGACATAATATATATGGTAATTCATTATGCTGAAGATCTGTCGCGTCCTCTGGTGTTTTGCGCACGATAAAGTTTATCTACATCGAATAAAACTTAGCAGCCATATGAACTGAATATCGTGTCCGAAATGTAATTTATTATGAACACCTCAGCATATACCTCGACGCGTGTAGAACTTAGAACTAAGTACCGCGGCGTGAAGATCTTAAAACTAGGTGTGTCTTGCGGCATGTAAAACCTTCTGTCTGAACTGTCGAACTTGGGTATATTGAGTACTGCGTCTCTCTGCTTAACTGATCTGAAACCGCGCTGTCGAACTGAGTGCTGCTTGCCCCAGCCGAGCAACGCTTCATTATATATTTGATTCAAACAAAATAATCGTTGGCTTCATTAAATCACGGGTCCACACACGCAAGCGCACGTCTCACGCCTTGGTTTAAAAGTTTAAAATGCACATTTACTATTGACTGGTTTAAGTTCACCTGCTAACACGTGCCATTCGTTATTATTTGAAAGTTCAAAACTCTTGTTGACATTGACCAGTTTAAAGGCTAATTGTACAGCGACCTGTCGGGTTCAAAGTTCTAACAAATTTAAAAGTCCTTGGGTTTATTAACCCTCCAGCGGCTGTTATTTTAAAAGTACCATCGCATTCGACCTTCGGGTTCATTCTTGCCCTTTTGTAAAGAGTTTTACGTTCTCTTTGGCTTTCGAAGCTATCGTAAACAGAAAACACCAGAGACTTTCCCTTTTGGCTACATAAACATAACATATTAAAGATACTTCTCATATTATACGCATATATACCTACTGATATCTACATTACTAAAATATTAAGATTAGTTTTGTACCCACATATTATATTATATTTCTGTAGGGGTCGGCCATAAGTGCGGTTTCTAGCAATGCGGATTAATTCGCCGTTCGCCACCTCTCATCCCAATATACTATTTCGTAATATATTTGACTATTGAACTATTACGCTATCTTTTGGCCCATTCGATGTCGATTCTATACAATAAAATTTTAGAATTAACAGAATAAGTAAATCAATATCTGAAATGGAATACTCGCCTAAAACTGTTAATGTAAAAGTGTCATGTAAATATAACCGATTATAAGATGAGATAGAAGCCAGGTATTAAAACATGGCTTCCTTCGGAAGGGAAATAAAGCCGTGGGTCCCGTGTCGTACATTTACAGCATGATAAAGAATCTCAAGCCTGAAAGAGAGGCCTCTGAGCAAAATTTGTCGGCTGTTTCACGCCTTGAGTTGAATGGGACACTGATGACCTGAGATGTTAAAGAGTGTTCATAAATAAATCAGTTAAAAAAATTAAAACATTGTTCTATTATTATTATTATTACTACTACTATTATTATTAGAACGCCTTTTTGGTCTGTTGGTTAGCGTTACTATCTGCTAGCCAAGTGATATGCAGTATCTGTTTAGACATTTTCTAAGTTAGGAAATCCTGGTCCTGCCGAGGGAGAGGTTGCGATATTTAAATGTAGAAAGCCGTGTAATGGCAACCGGCGGGGTGTTAGTGTGCTGATCATATGCCCTTCTGCAATACTGCCGTCTATCAGTGATGTCGCAAGAAGGAGGCAGAGGACGCGACAGGCTAAAGTCCGTAACGATTGGCCAAAATGTGGTAGTATTTATTATTATTATTATTATTATTATTATTATTATTATTATTATTATTATTAAACTGTTGTATTTGTATTTTTGTTAACGGCAAATCTCGCCTACAAGGTATTTCGATTATAAAACATTGTGGAACTCGAGAATAGACTTAACAAATTTAATTTAAGTAGGTTTTGCATAAAAAAATAAGAGCACGCATTGCGTTGTACATAAAACGTTCCTATACTATTCCTTACCTGAACACTGAAATGAAATGAAAGCCTAACAAATGCAGTTAAGTGCAAAGGCCTCCTACTCAAGGTAAGGATAGCTCTAATTATATACTCGCTTGGCGAGTCAGTCCATATGGTAAGCTCATTCCACTGCTCTAATTTAACGATATGCACTATTTACAAACATCTTAAATTTTGCCCAAGGTGCATAAGCAGTTTCTTCACATTTGCCTCGCTAACTTAAGTCTTTATTAAGTCCTTGATCCTGTTTCTTATTACCCTTGACTACTTCTGTCATGAAAAAGTCTATCAACATGTAGGGATCCACATATGCCCATCTGCTCTCTCGGGGCCTCGCGGCGGACCATTCCATCTTCATTTGAGAGAGTGTATTTCATCGTACAAGTCCTTCAGGCCTGTTCTTTTCCTCATGCTGTACACTGTCTCAAAATGAAACGCCTGGTACCTTCCTCTCCCTGGCGAATGTTTAAATTCATGGTTTTGTTTGTCAGGCATCATGTGTGGCAACTATACATGAGATCTGGGAACATACAGCGTTCCAATATCTCAAGTTTCAGCTTTACATTGGGGGTTGTATTGTACAGGGTGAAGTAGACTCCAGGAGCTACTACTTTTCTGTTGATTTCTATCTCGGTTCTATGTACAAAGCCTACTTTTTGACCCAGTAAATCATACTCTGATACATACTTCA
Source organism: Metallyticus violacea (assembly GCA_030762175.1). Classification (NCBI taxonomy): domain Eukaryota; kingdom Metazoa; phylum Arthropoda; class Insecta; order Mantodea; family Metallyticidae; genus Metallyticus; species Metallyticus violacea. The sequence goes on along the minus strand of CM060846.1, from coordinate 278,296,358 downwards.
GTATTTCAGATCTATTTGTCATGACTTTGTCTTTGAAGATTTCATTTGGAGGGTTTTTGCTACGAGCTCTTGGGGCATACATTCTAGTTTTAATCCTGACTGTGCAAACAAAATTCATTTGCAAAAATGTAATTATATTATCCTCCTCCCGTTTATATTCACTCCCTAGTTTCCTGTCCAGTGTTAACTTTCTTTTCAAGAAACAACATCGGAATATTTTATATTTTTGCTAAGGGAGGATTAAGGTCCCCAAATGTCTCATTTTCAAATACATTATTACTCTCAATGTTCCTTAATCATTTGTAATGTAAATCACAACTCTCTTAAATGTATAACAACTGACTTCCTGATTGTTTAATAAACTTTCTTCATGTTTCAATATTTAGTCTGAACCAGGAATTGTTTAATTTCCGCAAGAGGCAGCAATATTTTTGATACTATGGAAGGTATTGCAAGTATTTCTGCTTTACGTGCCCCTGAAGCTACCGTTATACTTTAATAGGTATCATGTTGTTGAAAGTTTATTGCCGTTTTTATCAAGGCGCTGTCTAAATCGATTTTAATGAAGCTTTTAATTGCTCATTTGAATATCATTTTTAACTCCTGCACTCACAGAGTTTAGTAGCTAGATATGTTTTACTGCACAGCTTCGGCATAATAAAATACCGCCCGCAATATTGTCTTCCCCAGCTGGCTCGGTCATTCAGCGGGATACAACATTAAAGCTACTACAGTTTTGATAGAGTTGTATTCTATTGGACATCCGGACATCCAAGCGCTCGCACAAGAGCCAATGAAGTGCATGTTTCCAGCAAATAACTGGGTTAATTCGAATTTTATTTTGCAACAGAATTTAGAAAGAAAAGGGTTCTGAGAGCATAAAAATCGATAGAGGAGCTCTCAAAATTGCGCATGCGTGGCCGGCAGTTCCTGTCGCTGAATAGCTCGACTCTGTCGCAATGTGCAAAATAGCTAAGGTTAGAGAAAGACATTGTGTTGTCATATACGCACACCACTCTTGTTGCATGCTATGCCAGTATTCGTCTCTCTAGCTAAGGAACGCTTCTGCGTGCTTGTGAAGTTCGAAAAGACCTAATTTGCATAGGAACAATTTTCAAACCATTTTTACAGTCATGCTTAGTATTTTATTGTAATTGCTCAAGGTATATACATCTAGGTTGATCTTCTGCAAGTTAAAGCGTTAATTTATCACCACTAGAACATTCAACCAGTAACTTATTCAGAAGCAGAACCTCCTGAATTTTTACTGACGTAACCTCTATAGCATTGATCTACAGGAAAATCTTAGGCTTCGCTCTATTACGGCTCGAAAAGCCCTCGACTCCTTTTTGTTGGGCTTCCAGTCTCGTCGTCTTACTGGGTCAATAGTTTTAAGTCTAGGCCAGTAGACAGGAGTGGCAGTGGCACACCTCGACTTTAAAACTTTTATCCTTCTTGTCGACTGTCATGGGGCACTTAATGACATTTGTAATGTTTGCAGAAGCGATTTCATGTCTGCTGGCTCATAATAGCATATATTACCAGGGTAATGAAAGTCCTTAAAAAAGCTTCACTATAAGCGTCGATCCAAAACGGGCCTGAAGACGCACTACCGGTTAATTTCAATACACCATATCATTTCATAATATTTCTAAGAGGAACTAAAATAAACAAATAAATCTACACACAAATGTGTTTACTACACCGAAATTACAATTATGGATGTAAAATATGTATCCATTACAACAACAAAATAAAGTTCCTCAAAGTAATGGGTATAATAATCGCTTAGAAGCACTACCGTTTGTTGTATAATCCTTTGGAAGTATTTTCTTTCTTTATTTATATACCTTTCTATATTAGCTGGATGAGATCACCCTGCTGCGTTGTCGTACTGCAAGCGTTAACCCCAAAGTTATTTATACGGATGGCCAAGAGGACTAAAACACAATAACGTAGCTTAAAAGAATTCATTCTGTCAAATGCGGAGCATTACTATACTGGTTCATATACCGTGATACGTAAATGTTCAAAAAGAATTCAAATTAGATAATTTATTTAATTCGAGGTTAACAAGTATTTAACTAAGTTACCTGGTTTCCTTTTAAATATTTTATTATAAATAATCATTGTGTTTTAATTATTCTTCGCTGCCCAATCGCAGTTAAATACATGCAAGCAAAATGAGCAGTCAATGCATTATCTTCTGAGGTGTCATATGCCAGCTTTTCACGCGTGCAACGATGAACCATATCAATCCTTTCAAACAGTACAACCCATATATTGAATGCTACTAGGTAATTCAATTAACTGAAGCAGCCCAAGTATAGTAATAATTCATTAACCTTACCTTATAGCTGTCAAAACGTCTTGCTGCTGCCACGTTGAGTGGCAGTGTGTGACTTGTGTGCGGTCTGCTTATGTTTTCGACATTGTTTTAAATTTGGCTGGCTGTAAGAACACGTCACATCGCAACGTAACCATGGCATTGATATATATCGATGCCTGTAGCTCCGTATTTAAGCTTCTGAGATAATTCGTTTCAGCTCTCAAAATATCTAGGTCAAGCTCCTTTTCTACTTAAAAATTCTTTATAGGTAAATGTTCTAGAAATTTCGTTTTTTTTTTATTTATTTATTTATTTATGGACGCTCTTTAACATTTCAGGTCATCAGCGTCCCATTCAACTCAGGGCGTGAAACGGCCGACTAATTTTGCTCAGAGGCTTCTCTTTCAGGCTTGAGGTTCTTTTTCCTGCCGTAAATGTACGACACGGGACCCCACGGCTTTACTTCCCTTCCGAAGGAAGCCATACTGAGGGTTTTTACGTCCGAAAAAATCTATCGGTCCTGGCCTGGTTCGAACCCGCGATCTTGGGTTTAGGAGGCAAATATGATAACCACTACACCATCAGGACCGACAGTGGCTTTTAGGTATGAAAAATGAAACTATGACCTTTGCGCAGCCAGCCTTAGAGCATAATTTGAGCTTTCGAACCAGTTCTGGTGTTTCTTGTCTCATTTCCTAGGTTTCTCGCACCTAGCCGACTGAAGAGCTAGAAACAGACAAGTTCACTCGCGATTTCAGGGTAACCGATTGGTGGTGGTGGAAAATACTCTTCCATAGATACATGCAATCACCATTTATATTTGGTTGCACGGCACAGACGTTACAATATTTCAAAAGTGGGCAAAAATTGATTCAATGATTTGGACAGGATTATACATTATTACCCACATTTTATTATAAAGTTGAAATAAATTACACAAAGAAGATATGAATTAGTAATTATATTTATATTGCAGTCATATAAAAATAGAAAAGCTCTGAAAGAAAGAAATATTGTAATCTTAAAATTTCAACTGTTACAACGAGTATCCTGAGAGAAATATGTAACAAGTATAAAAACTATAAGCAATTTGTAAATATTAAAAAAGATACAAGGGTTTAAATATCTAGGACGTAATATTAATCACCATAAATTGTGTTAAACTATGCTGGAGTAGCATAAAAATTAACAGATCTGACTAAGATCCGGGATTGAATTCCTTACAGTGGCATGGGATTTTTTTTTTTTAATATTCGGAAGGGATACCATTTGAATTTATATTACTTTACATAAATGTTATACAAAGTGCGGAACAATAAACAGGATACTCAAAAGCAATGAGTAAAAATAAAATAAATTTGATATTTTATAAAATTGTCGTATTTCCCAATTGGTTAATAACATTGAAAAGCGCGGTTGAAAAGAAAGGAGCAACGTATCTAATCCAGTGTTGCAAGGTATTCTCCAATTTTTTTCTCTAGTGGTGAATTTTGAGTTAATTAATTGTAAGGACAAGATTACAATTTATACTTGAAATATCGAATTGTAATCATTGTGAGTTATTTTCAGTTCACTTTTGTGAAATGAGGTAGGAGTTTAGATATTTAGTGAGAGGAAGTAGTTTTCTTAACTTGTTATTTTCGAGCGTAAAATCTTTCCTTCAGAAGGGAAGTAAAGCCGTGGGTCCCGTGTCGTAAATTTATGGCACACAAAAGAACCTCAAGCCTGAAGAGTCCTCTGGGCAAATTTTATCGGCAGTTTCACGCCCTGAATAAAATGAGACGCTGATGACCTGAGATGTTAAAGGGTGTCCATAAACCAAATTAAACAACTAGCCTGTTATAAGACGAAAACTTCGATTATGAACACGAAGATGCGTGCCGGTCGACAGAAGGAACGAAAGGGGCGGGTACAAAAACACGCACAGCTATATTTAAAAAAATCTCATTTTCTGGTTTAGATTAAAATATATAAAATATAAGAATGTAACTTGAAATATAGGGAAATATACTATTGCATTCTTAATGTGTCTATTTAATTCCGGGTTTAATATTTTGATATGAATTAATTGTATAATTATATACCTTCCTAGCTTAGAAAAATTCCTAAGTAGGCACTGGAAATCGAACCCGGGCCTCCCGGCCCAGCAATCGCTAAACCAAGGTGGTGGTCTTTAGGGCAATTTAAGGGTGTTAAATATTTTATATTAATAAGCAGCGCCTGGAAGTTAGGCAAAATGCCTTTTCAATTATCTATTTTGGTTTGCGGTGCCTATTTTAAGGGTTAAAAACTTTTTTTTTTGACATGTCATGTATGTTTTTAGCGATGGTTTTACATTTCAAAAAACATATAAGAATATCAATATATCGAAAAAAGTTTTAAAAATTAAATGGCATGTTCACCTCACAAAACATATCTATTGAGAATCTTGATTACACTTATTTCGTTTCAAGCAGTCAAAAACTTTCTCCTCAACCCATTCAATTAAGCTCTTTATATAGTAGAACCTTCATTAGCGAAAGGAACGCACTGTTACCTCGGGAACAAAATACCAGGAAATGTAGAGAATGAGGGAAGTACTGTAGTTTTGAATAGTCCTGGGGAATGATCTTGTATCGATCTGCCCGAGACAATTCTAGGAAATTTGTAGTGACGGTAACTTCTCAGCTGTATAAACGAAACGAACAATTGCAAGCGAGAAAGATGAGAGCGGTAGAGTTGTGTTATAAACCTTCTAAACGGAAAACGAACTCCACCAGATATCACTGCGCATCTTTTGTTCATTCGCCAGGAATTTTCAAAATTAATTTATGTCCTAAAAAGTGAATATTCTGTTGTAACTGGTATGAGTCCTTTCGAAATAGCTTGTTTTAAATATGCTCCAATCACTTCAGTGGAAGTAGAACGCTCATTTTCCACAACGAAAAATGTGTTCTCTGACAAGCGGCTGGCTATTTCAGTTTATACCTCGAAAAAGCATCTTCTTGTTGCTTGTAACCAAGAAAAGTAAGCTTAAGTGCATTTTAGTTATAGGATAAAGAAAGTAAGTATATTATATACACATTTTCATTAATAATGAGTTATATTATTCTGTGTTTTCACTTTTAATAAATTCCAAATTTAATTACATTTCGCCTATTTTCAGTATTTTATATTGTGTTTCCTGCCTATTTTAACCAAAAGAAATGCTTACTTCCGGGCTCTATTTATAAGGGTTTCGCTAAGCTCAGATCATTATAAAGGATGTTAGCGAGCCGAAAATTTAAGAAACATTGACCTACACAATAGAAAAAAAAGTAATATTTGTTTAAGAAGGATGTACTAAATTAGGTGGATTCCAGATGATCAGCAAACGAGTAATAATTGTTTCTCAATAATTGAATGCATCTAAAATCAACGGAGACAAATGGAAAGGAACATTTACAAAGAATGGATGAAACAAGAAATCCGAAACCATTTTAAGATATGACTCAGAAAGAAAGAAGGAATTGAGAGAGAGAATATGAAGGCTTAATCCTAAAAGGGCAGACGATAAGAAAGAAAAATCCTCAAAAGTTATTTTCTTTAAAGAAAAATAATAATAAGTTGTCGCGAAGCAGAACCGCAAAGTATATCCAAGTGCTTGTGGCCTTCATTGGGATTGGAAATCAGAAGAAAAGCGCCAACCATTAGGCATCAACATCACCGGGTAGTTTTCGTGACGGTGGTACTAATGCTGCACATTGTTCAAGAGCGTCTAAAATCGTAACTCTGGATACAAAGCCCTTAGAAGTTTCTGGAATTGAGGCAGGTGGCCTTGCACGCTTTAAAAATATCCCCTGCGGCTTTTCATATAAAAATAAAATCCATTTCTCTCGCTGAATTACATTTTCTTCTTTCTTTCGGCTTTTCGTTACTCGTTTTCTTTTACATTCTATTCTGTCTGTGAAAAACAGCACGTTGATTTAATGTCAAGTACTCTCAACAGTGAAAGAATGATGTCTATAGTAATTTTATAAGTTTAGAGCATTTATTGTCAATGACCGGGTGAGGAATTAATCGGTTGTATGATAATTTATAACTTAATTTAGAACTTTTTAATAGTGTTTAACGCCCGTTTGTACTACTGAGGCACGACAGGATGTGGACACTAATTTTAGTTTACCTCCCCGGCTTTTGCCATTTATGAGGACTGGGAAAAACCTGGGAAACCCCTCAGTCAGGAATGATGGTCCTAATGGGATTCGAACCCCAGACCTCTCGCTCACGAATCCGGCCCCTCACGACCTCGGGCACCCGTGGAGGTGAAAGAACTTTTCTTACTGTTAAATAGCGAGTAATTGACTACTTTTGGTGTTAAATGATCTTCATGCCCAGTTGAAAATCCTCTCATTCCTACCAAGATCATCCACGAAAAATATAAGAAAAAGAAATCGATTTTATATTCCAGATTTACTTTCCAGCAATATGTGAGCATTTTGTATAATATTTTCGCGATATTAAATTTAACGTTTGCTTATTAAAATGTGTTCCTATATATAAATAAAACTACTCTTGCAGATTAAAAAAAATAAGAAATAAATAAAACAGATTATATATATATATATATATAAAACATATATATATATATGTTTTATCGATGATATAGGCGGAATAGAACAATAAACAATGTATAGTTCGCGTACAAGCAGGAATTGTTCATGCTAGCTACTACTAATTATGAATATATACGATTTAGCCCTCTGCACTTTCGATTGAGATATCTTTCTAATTGCAGTCATATCAGTACCACAGATGGCTTCCGCTAAAGACAGCACGTTCGATACCAGAGAATGGTTCAAAAAATATAACAATAATCATCATAGTAATAAAATATCTGGCGAAGTTAAAACTGTATAATGTCCTCTCTTATAATACAATACAGTTAATAACATTATCAAGTTGAGCACAACTGCATTCTCGAAATAATTAATTTCCGAGCGATATTCTAAGTTGTCTTTGTGACCGGCAGTTTGTGATATGACACGGTAGAGTTCCACAGACGAGTAGCAACAACTGTCAAGGATGAAGTAAAGTAAGAGGTTCGATGTAAGGGTATAGAGAGAATGGAATTGTTTTTCGATAGAGTGTTAAAGTATGAGAACATAAGGAGTAAAAACGGGTCGAAATACAGTGTCTAGTTGAGATGCATAGATTTCGACGCAGAAGAATGAGGTAGGCAACTTCTTGCTAGCATCCAGTCGATACAAGAATAAATTCAAAAGCTGGAGTTATATGAACTGATTTAACCAAGGTTGCATATGTAGCGAGGGCAGGCATTATGAACATGTTGTGGTCTTTATCCAAGATTTATTGTGATGTCAGTTAACAGAAAGTGGCAGTAATGGAAATGTGGCACGGCAATTTATCTTTGAACAATTCTTGAGATGCTGCTCTTTTCCAGTCGTTTAGAATATCAATACATGCCAATATACTCATTTAAGTGTACCTTTACCTGGGAAATGCAATTTTCACAAAATTTCATCAAAACCCTGGGCCACAGTCTGGGTTATTTGAAAATCCGGTAGATCCAACTGAAGAAGGATTTCTTAATCCAGCAATTTTATACCTTCTTCATTGATATGACTGGGTTTTTCTTGGTTTATTTAAGTGCCCTTTGTAGCATACCTAATAATAACGGCAATGAAGCTATTACAGTATATAAAAGCAAATAAATACCGGCCTATATTTAGCGTCCCATTCAATTCAAGGAGTGAAATGGGCGATAAATTTTTCTCAAAGGCCTCTTCTTTCAGGCTTGAGGTTCTTTTATCTGCCATTAATCCACGACACGGGACCCGTGGATTTACTTCCCTTTCGAAGGAAACCATTCTTATGATTTTTATATCCTAATAATTTAAGAAAGACATAGGTTTTCATTCTCAAACTGCCAAATTTTAATCTAAATATTTGTAAGATATTTATTTAAAAAAAAAACACAATTGAAGGAGGAAATATGTTTCCGCCAAAAAGTTTGTAGCAGTAGATAAACTAATCAGGGAAAGTTTTGTTGTAGTTTATGTCGAAATGCACATTAAATATTAAATATTTTTATATATTTATTGAAACGCTAAGGTAGTTTCCACTTATATGGTCCACGTCATTCTTGTAATTGATCCACCACGATAGCAATTAATGTATATCAATAAATTTCTTTAATATATTATAAACTGGTTGTAATTGTTCTTATTTCAATTTTTAGAACAAAACAGAATGAAAATACCTTCTCTTTTTACCAAATGTTAATTTTTCTTGAATTCATTAATTACATGTCTCTTACCAATTGATCCTGTGCATTTTTTAAAATATGTATAACTATGTTAAATATTTGCTTTAATGTCCACACAAACTTTCATGACCATTATGCATATAGCAGTAACTAACTGACCGCCACGGGTTGCCTAGGTCGTTAAGGCACGGACTCGTGATCGGGAGGCCTGGAATTCGAATACCGCCAGGACCGTCCGCCCTAACTAGGGTTTTTTCCAGGTTTTCCTCAGTCTTCATAACTGGCAAATGCCGGGAAGGTACCCTAAACTTAAGGCCTGGAACGCTTCCTTCCTTAAAAAAAAAAATATCCTTTCACAATATATCATTTCATTTCACGTATCATCAGTGCCCACAGCCTGTGCGGGCGTTAAACACTACTCAAAAATGTGACTAACTGTTTCAACCATTATTTAAACTGGAGAAACAAATTTTGGTATGGAAAAGATCTTGTTAGTTATCTGACGCCTCATGTACTTGCAAATACCATTGCACATGGCATTCTTTTGTAGCTGGTTATTGATAATACGCTAAACAAAAATTGTGAAAGAAAGTAGTTGGAAATTTGAAAATGTAATTTTCTGTTATAAATTCCAATCAAGTATGATTAATTGTTCATAAAACAAATTAATCATACTGCTTACATAAAGGAAACAAAGTGGTTGGCATTTCCGAAAAATATGTTTTGTAAATTTATGAATTTCGAAAGTTATTATTTATATATTCCCCATTTTCACCATACAGGCTTCGTAAATTCAATGCCGTACCTTTTATTTAGTGCTGCACACGCTTAAGTAATGTGGGCATACCAAGGATATGCTTGTTAGACGGTTATAATTTTTTTTATTTGGTTTATTTACGGACGCTCTTTAACATTTCAGGTCATCAGCGTCCCTTCTATTCAGGGCTTGAAACGACCGACAAATTTTGCTCAAAAGCCTCTTTTTTCAGGCTTGAGGTTCTTTATCGTGCCGCAAATGTACGACACGGCTTTACTTCCCTTCCAAAGGAAGCCATACTTCGGATTTCTACGCCCGAAAAAATCCATCGGTCCTGGTCGGAATCGAACCCGAGATCTTGGGTTTAGGAGGCAAGTATGGTAACCACTACACCACTAGGACCGACTTGTTAGAGGGTATACAACACCTTTGAAGACAGAACAGATCAGTTGATCTAATCAAGCACAAGCCCCAACGTTTCCTATTAATTATATTCTTAATCACATTTTCTTAGTTGAAAATTTAATTTTGTAATCAAGAAGGTACAACAGCTACAGAGGAAAACGGAGTAATGAGAACATTTACTCATCCATACGCTGTTCGTTTAAAAATAATGCTGAAAATTAGATAACACTTAGATCTTGTAAACGTTTAACCTGTAAAACTAGCTGCATTAATAGAGGTATTTTAAGTGGCACATTAAATAGTAAATGTATTGAAGTTTAGCATTAGTGAATAACTACGGAAAAGGCCAACACTGCTTTAAACGGCGATAGTGACTTAAATGAAATGTTGTGTATAAAATTGGCGACATAGTATAATATCAAATTTCATTACAAAAGAGGACACTTTTCAGATACACACGAATTGACGAGAGGATAAAATTGCAGAACTTTTTAAAAAAGTACATTTTTATTGTTTCTCTGAAAGAATGCCATAATTTTCAAACATGGAAATGATTTTAATGTTATCAAAGCTACACAAACAACTAAAGGAGGAAAGAGAAACGAGTGCAGTGTATCCTGCATTCAAATTTAAATGGGATTTGCACGCTGTCGTATTTTGCCGAGCCTTACCGAAACAAGTAATGTAATTATTCTTTTGTTTCAAACAATCAAAAGCTTCGTGCTTTTATTATTGACACGAGACTTAAAAAATTGCAAATTTAAAACATATAATTCCATTTGAAGAAAAATAATCATTTAACTTAATTTCCGACTTGAAAGCATATATCCAGTAGTCAAAACTCCGTACAGAAGTAAGTTTTAAGAGTATGTTTATAATTTTCGTTTGTCACATTCATGACACACTTAAGGGGGGAGATAAAAATAGAATAAAGTGTAGTTACAATAGAAACATTTGTTATATTAATTTTTTATAAGATGAAGATAAAAATCAAAGGACGTTTGTCTATGTCTCGAGGGTTACGTAATAATTTAAAAACGAATTGAACACATATAAGGTGAAGGAGTGAAGCGTCACAAAGCTTATGCTGACACACATCACTACGCCAGTGCATTGCAAATGAACAGCTTGAAAACTGTGCTTTTCAAATCACGGGATGTAGCATACAACTGTCTAGCAAGTATATCGTCCGGGCGGGCTGTTCGTTCGACCGATGGGGCCCAGCCAAGTCTCTTCCGGTTCCCACCCAACTGAGCACGCTGACAGAGGGCTCCAATAGGGTGCCTACACCTTCCAAGTCCTTGAGGGAATCCATCAGCACTGTTCTAGCTACCAAAACAGCGCGCGCTACATTTGCATTCCTTAGCTTTAAACATTTTGACAACCTTTGAGGCGACGGAAGATTAATGAATTGAGTCGGTGTAAAGGCTTTCGCCTAGGCATGTGTGTTTCAAAGGACAGCTTTATCAATACTTAAAACGTATGGTTACGAGATTTCTCCTGCTGGACTGTACTTATGTACTCCAGATACCTCCCAGTTTAATTGCATAAAGCATGAAAGCTTCCAAATGTTGGCAAGTGACAGAAGAAGGCAGAGATCATCCCATCATTCGTAGATAATTTTGGAAAGGGAAATTACCCAGATACTCGTTTAGATGAGCTGTAGGCCGGTTCTGTATATGATGGAGTTTAGAAATTTGATATGGGTTTTATGCGCCCATTAGTTGTGACATATGCTGTAATGCGGCTTTCAAAAACATGCTTTCCACTTTCCATCAGATATTCGTTGGCTTGTAACCCTGAAGAATTCCGGTGACTATGTTCTGCATATTAAAGAATAAATCACGTAGAACTGTGAAATGTTGTATGCTTACATAGAGCATATTTGACAATTAGCATTGGGGCTGTAGTTTATTATCCATTATTCAATTCTCTGTTCCATCCGTTTACTGCGGAATTGAATATATCAATGAAAAAACAGCATTTCCTCTAAACAATAAACAAAGTCAGCAAAGCGATATCCATATACTATTGATAAGAACGAAGCTTTGTTAAGTCTATTTCAGTCTCATTATTCATCAATATATAATGCATTGGAATGAATTAAGACATTCAAATATAGCTAAAATGTTAAATATTCAACATCAACCGCGGACGCTTTATTTAAATAGGTCTAATGTTTATATATTGACGTGTAAAGCTTAAACACTTCATTCAACTGGGTATAAATTGCCCGATATACTGGCATATAGCATGAACTCTTTATTCAACTGTGGCTGTCGTTAGATATTTTGATATAAACAATCAACACTTTATTTAACTCTGTATAAACTACGAACACTTTGTTCAACTGGGCCTAAATAATGAGATATTCTTGTTTAAACTATGAACACTGCATTCAACAGGGTCTAAGTTGCTAGATATTCTGGTTTAAACCATGGAACACTTCCTAAAATTGGGTCTCACTTGTTAGATATTTTGGTATAAAGAATGAACACTTAAAACAACTAAGCCTAATTAGTTACGTATTTTAGTATACGCCATAAACACCTAGTTCAACTGGTCATACATAGTTAGATATCGTGGTATAAATAATGAGCCCTTTGTTATTTAAATATTACAAAATTATAACTTATATCATTCTTAAATATTTTCCCTTTTCAAACTTGGTCTAAATAGTTAGATATTCAGGTATCAACCGTGAACACTTTATTCAAGTGGGTTAAATTCGTTATATATTTTGATATAAAGTATAAACATTTAATTTAATTGGGTCTAAAAATTTAGGTATACTGGTATATACCCTGAACATTGTTCAACTGGCCAAAATGGTTATATATTTTGGACACTTTATTAACCTTGGTCTAAATACTCTTAGTTAGATATTCTGTTATAAATCATGAACCCTTTATTAAAGTGAATTAAATTATTAGATACTCTGGTATACACCATAAAACTTTGTTCAACTGGTCACACATAGTTAGATATGTTAGTATAAATAATGAACACTTTCTAATTTAAATATTACAAAATAATAACTTATATCATTCTTAAATAAAATTTTCCATATTCAAACTTGGGCCTAATTGCTAGATATTCTGGTACATATTACCAACACTTAATTAAGCTAAATAGTTAAATATTCTGGTATACACCATAAGCACTTTGTTCAACTGGACCTAAATAGTTATATAATCTGGTATAAATAATGAACACTTTGTTATTTAAATATTACAAAATATAACATATCATTCTTAAATAATATTCTCCCCATTCAAACTTGGTCTACGTAATTAATTAATCTTATACTTATTATGAATACTAATACAACTTGGCCAATAGTTAGATATTCTGGTATCAATGAGCATATTATTCAACTGGGTTTAATTCGTTAGATATTTTGATATAAAGCATGAACATTTATTCAACTGGGTCTATTGGATATTTTGTATAAATCACGAACATTTCTTTTAACTGGGCCAAAATAGTTATACACTTTGATATAAATCACGAACACTTTATTAAACTTGATCTAAATACTCTTAGCTAGATATTCCAATATAAATCATATTGCCACAGGTGGCCGAGGTCGTTAGGCGCCGACTCGTGAGCGGGAGGTCTGGGGTTCAAATCCCGCCTGGACCGTCCTCCCTGACTGGGTTTTTTTCCAGGTTTTCCCCAGTCTTCACAACTGGCAAATGCCGTGGAGGTACCCTAAACTTAGGCCTGGAACGTTTCCTTCCATAAAAAAAAAACCTTCCCAATGTATCATTTCATCTCATGTATCATCAGTGTTCACCGCCTGTGGTGCCTCAATAGTAAAAACGGGCGTTAAACACTACTAAAATATATATATATATATATATCATGAACACTTTACACAACCGGACCTAATTTTTAGTTATTCTGGTGTAAAACATAATTCATCTGTATCTAAATTGTTAGATATTGTGGATCAACCATGAATACATTTTATAAGAAATTAATTTGTATAACAATAGTCCAAAAATTTATCCTTATGAGAACAAGCTAACATGTTAATTCATTTTTCTATTTTAAGATACTGGATGATAATCATCTTGATGATGAGGACGATAATAATAGTAATAATAATAATAATACCTAAAATTGAAAAAAAAAAAAATAAAACAAATATACGTGTGTAATATTTTATTATATAAATTAACAAACTTAAGGCAAAAGTTAAATATTCTTTAATGAGTGTTTTTTCAAAAATATGTACACCACTGAAATATTCGGCTGTCGCAAATTAAATGGGGGAAAAAAAAAAAAAAAGCAAACTATTTTCACCCCTCTACAAATGTTTTAAACCTTGTAGCCTTTCCTTCGTATTGATAACTTTACTTAAACATTTTGTCATATTGCAGACTTTCCTCTTGATTAAGTCTGGCTTCATTTTCGTTCGTTCCTCTTGCCATTGCCTCTCTAGGGTAATAATTGGTGTTTTTCCCACTCTGGTGTCAAATACTGTTTTTTCGTTCTCAGTTGGTTTGAGGCCTTTATACCCCATCTCTATTCTCAAAATTCACAAAGAGAAGTAAATAACTTAACTGTTAAAGTATATCTGATGTTCAGCTCTTAACAAATGAATGGCGCTATCTTATCGTTGTGGCCAATTTTTATAGTTACATGCTTTATTCAATAGTTTAAAACAAATTACAATATACTGTTCACTATTTTATTTTAAAGGTTTTTAGTAGTTCAGGAATCAAACTTCTTGCAAAGGGCGTTTAAACTTTGTTATTACTTAAAATACAATAAATCTCAATATGCACAGCATTAAAGATAAACCGAATATTTAAGAGAGTGTCTTTTATGTGGATATCCGTATTTCCTGGAGCAAAAGTGTCACTTATTCATACATGTGTTGCGATTTCAGATTTGCAAATCATTCAGCCCTCATGGTGCAACACGTATGGATATGAATTCACCTCCTTGGAAGGTAGTTCGTTCACTCATGCGTTAACATATTATGCAGTATATATAATTATTGAGATGGTAGTGTAATATTGCATGCTATGCTTATAGTTGGCAATATAATATGACAGCTCGTTTGTTAAGGGTTGCACTGAACAGTATTAAAAGAACGTAAAAATAATAGCGCATGCAGGAGATATCAGCTCAAATGAACCAGTCTAACATAGGAACTATAATGCCAAAAATAGTCAGCCGGGATGTTGGGTAATAGCGGTTATCAAATGGAGCATATGTGTTTTGTTTAAAATAATTAACAATTCTGTGTTTGCAGTTGTTTGTGGCGTTATAAGATTTTCAATAGAGGCAATTTCTTCCAGTTATTGTCAAGACGATATACAGGAAAGGTATTTTCTTTTTACATATCAAACATACGAAACAAAAATGATTAGCTTAAGAGATATCTAAATTATCCTTCAACCATAGTTTAGCAGAAAACCTAGAAACATTGTCTTCACGAAGTTTCATTTAAAATATCGGTTAAACAGAAGTACGAGCTTCCGATATATGAAATTATGTCAAAAGTACTTATTCTCTTTACTGCATTTGGATCATTTACACTCCATTTGAAAATCTTGACAAAGAAACCTTACAAGTTATGAGTGCTGTTCTTAAGATACAAGCGTAATTAATAACTTCGTCTCTAGCACCCTATGTCTATGTGCGCCATTATTTCTACACGTTTATCTCATTACATAACTATTAGTTAACTGCATGCATGCAATGGGTCACGTTGTCTGGTAGCTCGAACAAAGCATGTGTACACGGGAAGTCGTTGCATGTACTTGGCACTTTCACCAGTTGAAATGCAATATTGCGTAAATTATACGGTGATTCGTTCACCATGTTGGCCACTGTGTACAAGAATGAAGTACCTAATTGACTTAATACTTTCAGAGATACTGTCCAAATATTTGATGACCAGCGCGACAGCGGGGACTTGCATCGGCCGATAAGCCATCGCTCACGCCCAGCCGGGGTACAGCAGAGTCGGCACGGGCTGGTGGGGCAATGCAAGAGTTGCACTAGTGGCAGTCTAATAACTTTTAATGCAAATCAAAAGTTGTTTGCTCACTCACCTCATCCAAGGAGGTACTAGAACTGCCCGCCTTCATTTTCCTCACCTTTTTGGCATCTACTTATGAAATTGCGCATTATTGTTCTTAATTATCTTTCAGAAATTAAATTTATCTCTTGACGGTTTCCTTTAGTTCGTCTAAAGTGTGCGAACACCAACAATTTATGACTGCATTGTAACTTGTAACTGGATCACCTGGGGATTTCTCTTCAAATAATCTCCTAACTGCAGGACGAACTCGGTACTAATATACGAATAGTAAATAACACTCTTGGATTGGAATAATTAAGCCTACTAGCATTTGTCGTTCAGTATTCTTAGCAGACTTTACTTTAGAATTAGACATGCGTTGTTGTTGTTGTTGTTGTTCCCCCACCCACTGTTCAAGCAGCACTGATTGAGTGGTGTGAGATTTAAGGCCGACATAGCACTAAACCCCGCCCGACGCAACTGGTTTTGAATAATGGCTTTCGGCCGATGAAGTCCTCATCGCTGAGTCGCGTCCGTTATCATTTTACTCCCTACTGTTGGTGACAAATGTCTGATGACGATGCAGGTGGTCGTGGATATGGTTACAATGACGTTGAACAGTTTCTGAAAGCAAAAATATT
This sequence comes from Metallyticus violacea, assembly GCA_030762175.1. Classification (NCBI taxonomy): domain Eukaryota; kingdom Metazoa; phylum Arthropoda; class Insecta; order Mantodea; family Metallyticidae; genus Metallyticus; species Metallyticus violacea. The sequence goes on along the minus strand of CM060846.1, from coordinate 278,279,936 downwards.
GAGCGATGCAGCTAGATTTACAACCATTTGCTGTTGTAAGGTAAGTTCCAAAACATTCAGCCTTCTTGACTTTCTGAGATGAGAGCTAAATTAAATATGATATTTTTCAATATAGTTCTCATTCACTTCAATACACTTTCCACATCTATAAAGCAAAACTCAACGTTTTCCAAATGTCATCCTGTTTTGAGACGAGTTAGTACCACTTTGCATATTAAGCTAACAAAATATTGTAAAGGTGAAATGAAGTGCGAGTAATTTTGGCTGTTTATTTTTTGTTTATCTTTATTGAGCAGCCCTCGTTTATGAGTAGGAAGTATTGTTTGTGGTCGTTGCTGTCCAGCTCAGTCTTGAGAAGTTGGTCATTACAAAGGAAGTGGGCCACCACACCTTGCTATCATAATAAAAAGATCTCAAATTGGAAAGAATTGTGTTCTAGTTCGGTTATCGTCTGTCTTAAAAATAAAGCGAGACTATTATGTGCGTTCAAGTCGGATTGTAGCAATAGTTTGACAGGCGAAGTCAATGACCTTTTTTATTGTGATATGTTTTCCGCGCACGCTTGAAGCTGTTATTTTGTGCTTTTGCAACGTTATTCCTTTCCAACAGAAAACTGGCAGTGCCTCAATTCTCCTTTTTGAATTCATTATCTGAAATATCCTATAATTTATGCACTGATTTGAAATTACAAATTCTTTTGTTAAATGCTGTAAATTTTTACTTGTGTGTATTCTTTAAAATTGAAATATTAAGTGGGTGTCACCATCTTAACTTTCTCACATATAACTTATTGCAGTTTCTTAAATTTAATTATCCGTGATAGCCATAAATACTCATATTGCCATCGGTACACGTTTAAGATCTTTATCCTGCTTCCCATGGTTGTACTATACAGGTGTAGCTAAACTACACCGCAATAACTTCAGGGGTTGTAGGGGAATTTTAGGCATGCTATTTGAAATTGGGATCTATGAGACTGGATCTCTAAAGGGTCAACCTTACTGACTAATAAAGTTTCCGTTGAAAAGGTGGAATAACAGACGGAAGTTGTGGAGGATGTCTCTTTGGGCAATAATGTCGGTCCTGGTCGTATAGTGGTAACCATACTTCCCTCCTAAACCAATGATCGCGGGTTCAAACCCGGCCAGGATCGATGAATTTTTTCTGGCGTAAAAATCCCAAGTATGGCTTCCTTCAAAAGGGAAATAAAGCCGTGGGTCCCGTGTCGTACATTTACGGCACGATAAAGAACCTCCAGCCTGAAAGAAGAGGCCTCTGGGAAAAATGTATCGACCGTTTCAAGCATGTTAAAGAGCGTCCATAAATAAAACAAATAATAATCTCTGGGTAATCGGTGTGATACACTTGGTCATAAAATGAAATAATAAATAATAATAAAAAACCTACTCCGCAGCGGCATCTACGATTTTCAAAACTTCAGGATATTCCCTCATCCATGAGGCCACACAATGAGGTGAAAAGTTCCCTGAAGGCTGAGCTACATAACACGGTAAATCATATAACCGTGTGTGCTGCCATACAATTACTTCGAGGTTTTTATAACGCTAAATCCTGAAAACCTTGATAATAAGGGAGTTTCTCACTCGCTAGGCAGCTATGAGAATGTTCTAACTTCTTAGCCCATTTCCCTTATTTATATTCATTATTATTATTATTATTATTATTATTATTATTATTATTATTATTTTGTGGGCCATGGATTCCCTATCTGAAATCGGTCCATAATCATTTATTAATGCGGCTTAGTTCATTAACACTCTGTAGTCTAGAATCGGGTACTTCCAAGTTCTTCTCCTTCTGTTTAGCATTTGTAATTGTTTTGTAATTTTATTGGGAATCGCAAAGGATATATGAGTATTGCAATGCATTTCACTGAGGTATTTCGTGCTGGGATTTTTATCCCTTTTCGTTGATTTACCGATAATATTTCATATTCATTGTTTTAATTTGTGGAACAAAGTATGAGATAATTAAGAATGAGAGCGTTTTGCACCCAATGATGTTCGCAGCCAAAGGTGAGAAATTAATGCATAAAATCTCATTCTATGCATAAGTTACTGCTCAATTTGGCTCTGACACTAAATATTGAGCTTCCGGGCCGGCCATCGTGGCCTTGAGTTTTTTCGTGATTTTTTCTGCCCTCTTAAACAAATACGGGGATGAATATTTACATTCCACGAATATTTCGATCTCCCATTTCCTTTCACTTCGTGGCATCTGCTGCGGGGTCGAAGGAGTCAGGCGAGGCGACGGTGCCTTGTGGTAAGGCTGTGACCTGAACTCAGGAAATGTTCCTGTCCTAGTGTCTGGTGCGTTCTGTCTGGGGGCCACCTCGGAATGAGACCTGAAACTGGGAATGGTTCTTGCGGGTCTGCTGGCATTTGGGTCTTGTCGTCTATGGAAACATAAGGGACCCGCGTACCCCAGTATCGCCTCCTCGATTCCTGGCCGCCTGGTGTATGCTCAATCTTGTCCCTTCCTTCCGGAGGTATTCCATCGGGGATATATGTACAATAGGCCCATTAGCGGCCGCGGTGCGTACTCCACCGTCTGACAGAAGTAATCTGCTGGATTAGTGAAAATTATCTGGGTGAGTTTTGTTTGGAGTTTTTTCTGCTTTAAAGAGGTGAATAACTGCAGGTGCAAACCATTCCAGTTTAATTGCCTATCGATCAGCTTAAAAACGACTACATTTCACCCCCACTGTTGCTTGAAACTGACCGTTATTCTTTAGTGTTATTTTTAAGATATCTAAGATCGTTGTTAACTCTATCGCCGTCTAAAAACTAGAGATTAATGAAGAACATATAGATACAGGATGATCAGATTGTATACCCGCTCTCCGCCAACGTTGCTCTATCACAGTTACTTTATCACTCGAGATCAAATGCGCTACCCGTGTTTTCAGTCTGGACGCAGGTTCAACTTTGAGTTCTTACTTCTGTACTTCGTACATATCTATACATTTTTTGTAATTCTTTAGGAACACTTAAGTATGTAAATATAAGTATAGAACATTAAGTTCTATAAATACGAGTATTTTGCTTGTATTATCGTTAATAAACCGCAAACATAGTTCAAATGTAGAGTTATCAAGACTTTTATGTTCTCTTTATCACCCAACTCAACCCTTTGTGACGTTCATCTTTGAGCTGAGGTCCCTAAGGCAACAACTCGTAGTTTTCCTCAGTCCTCAGCAATGGAAAATGCCGGGAAGGTATTCTAAACTTAGACCTGAAACGCTTCCTTCAAAAAGCTCTTCCATTTTATAAATTTCTTCTCACAAACCCTCAGTGACTACTGCCTATGACGCGTTTGTAGCTTGATCAGTCACTAAACACAATGCAAAAATGTAAAAAATAAATAATTAAATTTGAGGATTTTAAAATTGAAAGGTTGTTAACTAATCCACACATCCTAAAATAAAAATTAATACACAAGTTCCCAAGAGAAAATGCAACTAATGGTGCTTACTTTATGTAATGCAAAAAACGTTTGTAACACTATGGCTACAGTTCCACCATTTCGTACATTTTAACTGATTGTATTAAATGTCTTACTTGCCACCAACACGGCACTTATTTAGTTTCCAGTTTGTGATAGGACGCACTATGATAACGAAGTTACTGCTTCTACGGCAGAAATATAATTGGATCTCGTAGTATATCTTCAAAAGCGAGTGATAAGAACTTAAAGCTTAAGCAAACAAAGAGTGAATAGAATATATTCCTCCTAAGACTATGAAACATCGACTTTCTTCACCATGCTGCAACTAAACAACGTATCTGTGTCGTGGCATCGTCCAACTCGATCGAATTCGGCGAACTTTTGAGTGTATACCACCTGTTTTTACTACTGAGGCATCACAGGCGGCGAACACTGGAATGTTCAGATTTAATTTACGGTACACCCCACTCCTCCGGCATTTGCCATTGATGAAGTCTGAGGAAATCAGGAATCAACCCTATATCAAGGACGACGGTTGAGCCCCAGAACTTCCGTTAACGAGTAAATGCTTTAACGATCTAGGCCTTCCGTGTCAGTTGGTGAACTAAGCTACCCAAATGAGAATAATTATAGTTTTTAACAATTCGGAATGTATAGGGCGGCGCAGGAACACGGAAATTTTGAATTAACTTATATTGCACGAATAAACACAGGAAACGTTATGTATTAATGGAAGTGCATGTACATAGTATACCATTTAACATAAAAGTGTCACTTGACAGTTTACTTCTTGGAGATGCCATTGGGAAGATGTGCTTTTTCGGAGTACACATTCTGATTGACTGTTGTGCAACTCTGGAATGCTCGGTGTATCATGTCTCGAGAAATGCCAGTGATTGCGTCTTCAATTCTTTGTTTAGTTCAGCGATGGTTGCAGGACGTGTGCGTACACATTACTTTTAAGATGCCCCCACAGGGAGAAATCGCAAAAACTGAGATTAGGCACTCTCGGAGGCGTTGAAATGTCGCCGTTACTTCAAATGACGCGCCTTCAAAATAATTGGCGAACGACTTCTATCGATTGTCGAACAGCATATGACGCGGTTCCTCCTGCTGAAACCACACGAGTTTTATGTTAAAATCTGAGTAGTTGTGCAATCTGTAGCGCCGGAGCGGTGAGGGCTTCTCACGACGGCAACCCGAACAGCTTCAATCTACTCAGGTACTTATGTTGAGCGCTCCCTGGGGGTTTCTTTTTCAAGGCTGAACCCGTTTCTTCAAAGTTACACACAAATGTAATCGCAAGAGCCGATGAAATACGTCCATGATATCCTGACTGGTAATGCTGTCGTACCAGTCACACTAACGCCATGCTTGTAAAAAGCTCCCACAGCACTCCAATGCTCCATGATTATTAAATGGCAAAACCTTCCCAATAATGTGGCATCAGTTCCGAACAACTGCCGCCGCCTAAGAGTTGCCATTTAAAAATTTCCCTGTGTATTTATTTAATATTTAATTATATTTCAGCATAGCAACGGGATCCTAACATTCCGAACGATGGAGAATAACATTATTTACAGATTGGTGTAGTTTTGGTGGAAATGGAGATGAAAATTGTGATCATTTAAAAAGTTATCGTTTGTGAAGCAATAAAGTACATCATTGCACATAACAGATGCTGGATATAAAAGTATTTGCTTTTCAGTCTACCATGAATTAACATGCTCGTTGCATATTATCGATTTCTGCTTTGTGTTGTATTGAAATAATTTTGATGAACTAGTGTATAAATTACCAATTTGGCACATAGATTCTGCAGTACTAATGTATTCAAGCCTTTTTTGATTTATAATTAAATTTTGGAACATCCTGACTTCAGAATGAACAGAAGCTATTGTATTTCAGGCGAACTTGTGTTTACTCTTGAGTAGAGCTAGGATATTTATGCACCCAGGAGATAAAGTTACCTAACTATGGAGTAAGTTGAAACATACTTGAGTGCGGTATTTGGCAATGCAACACTGCTAGTCTATCATACATTCCTTGCAAATAATTGTTGTATATTTATTGAACTGTGTAGCACTCCTCACATAAACAGAACTATATCCTTTCCCTTGATTGGTTGAAGCTATTCGCGCCATAGGCGTGGCTCGTCGAACACGTGGTACAACTTAACAGACGGTGTAGTGGCCGGTATCATGCAAGAAGCCTACATACGTTATAACCTAGAACAGCAAAATAAATTAAAACGGAGACTTTCTGTGCCATCTCCATGAGCTAGGTCGAGCGACAAGCAAATACAATAATCATATTGCACATGCTCGCACTGAGAAGTAACCTCTCACCTTATAGTTCACGATAATGCTTTACACGATTCCTGAATGCATCAACGCTATCAAGTATCGAATTTCACGTACAATGAAAACGAACATTACCTGAGATTCTTTGAAGGATAAATATTTACTTTACTTTAAAAACGAACTACTTTGTATCGAATGAATAAATAAATAAAAGGACAAGGGAAACACCGGTATAGTGAATTATACAAGTTATAACAAAAACTTCCTACGCTAAGCTGTAGTGCATTCGAGTGAGTTGTAAAACAGTTTAAATATATTAGCCATTAAAGTTTTATGAAAGTACCTTTAGTTATACTATAAGGGGAAACACGCACAAAACCTAGCATTCTTATTGAAATACTAATGAGTTAACCTACCTGCTGTTATAAGTAACTACAAGGTTTCCGGAAAAGAAGCATATTCGGAATAATTAAAATATGCAAATTTCCTTTATCAAATAATTCTTGTTAACCAAACATAATGCTTTAAGATAATGTACTTTGGAAGGTTTGAAGATTATTTTCTTTTTCAGTGACACAAAGCGCAGGAAACAGAATTTTTAATTTCATCTAATTTATCTAGTTACATCGTGGTCAGCTTTGTATAGATTCATAATAAATACTTTTGTAGAAAATTGTTTTGAGAGTATTGTGTCTGCATCCGGGCTTTATCTTGGAAAAAGGCAGTTATTTTTAAACGTATTCATCACCATTAGACTGCAAGGGATTGACTCTCAATACGTTGCATTAAACCAGATATTTTGTAAAGGAAACGTTTTAGGTATAACGTGCGGAACAGGTCTTCCTCAAAGCTTCATTAACTTTTGGTTGCAATATGAGCCTGTTCATGGATATCAAAGTTTAGACTAAGTGCATTGTTACAGTAGAGTGGCTCAGAGAGTAAGCAATTCGGGAGGTTGAAGGTTAAATTTCCGTTCAACCGGCCATCCTGACCTTGGTTTTTCCCCCATGATTTTCCCCTAGTCACTTCGACAAATGCTGGGAGAGATATTTACATTCCACGAATTTTCCCTTCTCCTATTTCATATAATTTCATTCCGTTGGCTCTGTTACAGAATTGAAAGTGTCAGTGCGAGGTGGGATGTGCGGGTGACGGTGACTTGCGCTTTGGAAATGTTTCTGGAATGGAAGCGGAATTTCAGAAGGACTCGTAAAGCTCTTATCTCGAATCATGTTAGGTACCCATCCGCGTCCACGCAGTCATTGCCTTTTTTATATTCTGACATACCATTAAATTTTTGGGTTGTGGTGTTATGAATTTCATGTTCTATGGGAAACGATGTAAGTCCAAAAACTAAAATTGAAAGGAAACAAAGAAAAATGGGTCCATTTCTATTATTAATAATTTTACATTTTTAAAAGCTTTTATGTTATTTAAAAATGTCATAATATCCATTGTGATGTGATTATACGAGACTGTATTAATAATTAAAGCAAACACCTGTAGCCTTAAAAAGATATAAATGCCATGCAGTACTTCTTCAGAAAAGATAGCAGTGCCAGGAATGCATTACAAGAAAGCAGTAACATTACTAATAAATACAAGTGAATATTACATAATATAAATAAGAGTATTTAAAAAGTGGTTCATGCACAAGTTCACAAAATAACGTCATTTTCATAGTATTCATGATATTTTACATTCACGAACTCTTAACAATGATAGAGGATTCTTCTTGTCCGCAGAAACTCTTTACTTAGTATTTGTGCAAATTTAAAACATTCTGAAGTTTTGCATCTTTTCTAATCACATAGAGAGTGTATTACTTAGAGATTTCTATGTTTACCACTATCTTGTACTATATGGTACAGGCTCTTGTATCGTTCTCTCGGAAACTCGCTCAAAGAGTACCATATATTCCTTACCAGATTATTATGATTTCGAAACCAAACCTGAATATCTTAAATATTTATCGAATTCGTTTAAGCATACGCGAATGTCATTGAGCAATATGAGAAAATCTATAGTTTTATGCTTCCTGAATAAGTTACGCATCGAATTGATTCATTTAGCGTCTTTCTTTTCTAACGTGTATACATTTTCTTTTAATGCTTGAGTGTGTATTCATTGATTGGTGATCATGGAGTAAATTTTATCGTTATTTCATATCCTATTGTATGCACTTGTGTCCCTTCTTTAACAAATGTTTAATGGTTTCTTTTGAGCCCTGAAAACGCTAGGCTCTGCTTGTGGTAATTGCATAACACTAACCAATTAAAAATTAGCACCAATGAATTTGAGGGTACAGTAATAGTATATTAAAATTAAAAACCATTATATTTTTTATCTACAAAGAAAGTAATTACTGCATTGGAGATAAAGCATACAAGTTTATTGGATTTCTTCATTTGAAGAAAAATATGAAAGTTGCAAAATAAATGTAACATTTGTGCTCAGGTGCACAAAAAAAGGATTAAAAAAGTTTTGGGGAGTTTCCGCTTTCAGTCCTTGAGAAAAAGGCGGTTCCAGCAGCTGATCTACCAGGAGAATGAGCTTGTAGGTGACCTTTGCATGAGGACGTCCAACATTTTTTTCTTGTGTGTGTGCTCTGTATACATTTTGCTTCAGTCTGCCGTCTAAACATCCGGAGAGAGAGAGAGGAAAAAAGTTTTAACATCTTACAAGCCGTCTGGTGTACTTTCCGCAGATTTCATAGAATGATGTAACTTGAAGCTCGTACAACCTGACGTTATCTTCGATGTTGATTGTACGAGTAATTGCTTGAATTCTTCCCTCCTCTCTCCCTTCCACTATTGGAAACAGTTCAGTGATATCTCTGCTTTGGTAACAAGAGTTGAGAGCGACGAAACTGAGAAGACCTAAAGGCTGTAGATAATGGCCATGTTTTCGAGAATAAAGAATCACTTCTCTCTCTCTCTCTCTCTCTCTCTCTCTCTCTCTCCTAAACCCAAGGTCGCGGGTTCGAACCCGGCCAGGACCGATGGATTTTTTCGGGCGTAAAAATCCTAAGTATGGCTTCCTTCGGAAGGGAAGTAAAGCCGTGGGTTCCGTGTCGTATATTTGCGGCACCAAAAAGAACCTCAAGCCTGAGAGGCCTCTGAGCAAAATTTGTCGGCCGTTTCACGCTCTGAATTGAATGGGACGCTGATGACCTGAAATGTTAAAGAGCGCCCATAAACAAATCAACCATAAAAAAAAAAAAAAAAAAAAAAAAAAAAAAAAAAAAAAAAAAAAACTCGCACACACACAAAAACACAAAATAAATACTAGACATAGAATATTGATGTAGCAATGCACTGTGTCCAGATACTGGGTTTACATTGCCAAGTTTCCGTACAAAAGAAGCATTATTCCGTTCATACTATTTTCTACGAAAGAATAACACTTACCTAGTTCTTCATATTTAAAGTATGGCAATAAGCTAAAGCATACTAGGGGGTTCTAAAATTTTCGGCCTTATCAAGCAAACAGAAGACTTAAGATAATTTTTTTCTACAGCGTTGACTTGTAAATTAATAAATTTAGTTCAACGAACTTCTTAATATACTCAGTAAAATAAGATTTGTCCATCTGTGAAAAATGAGCTTCTGTCTCAGCTTTAACCTCATCATTTGATGTGAATTCTCGTCCATCCAGTCATTTCTTCAGGTTTGGGCACAAAAAGTAATCGCTGGTAGTCAAAATACGGCGAATATGACGGAAGCGAAAGCACTTAGAAGGGAAGGTCATGCAGTTTTGCAGCAACAATCCCGGATTTGTGTGAAGACGCATTATCGGGATGAAAGAGAATTTTCTTTTTCGCAAGGTGTGGACTTTTTGCCTGAATACCATTTGTTGATTGATCCAGTAGTGAAACGTAATACTCCCCGGTGATGCATCTGCCCTTCTGTAGGCAGTCTACGAGTACCACACCATGAGAATTGCAGAAAAACGCAGCCGTGACTTATCCTACAGATGGAGCTCCTTTTGCTTTCTTTGGTGCACTTTCAACTGTTGCCACTCACTGTTTGGACTGCTCCTTCGTCTCGGGTATACAGTGAGGATATTGAATTTCATCTACTGTTATGAAACGTCGGAGAAACTCGCCGGAATTGCATATAACAAGTCTAAACACACTTGCGAAATGTTCATTCGGATGGGTTTTTGGTCCATTGTTAACAAACACTGCACCCATCGAGCGGAAAGTTTTTTCATACCTAAAACTTCGTGTAAAATGTAGTGGATACGGCCTATTGAGATCTTTATAATATATATCAGCCAAATGGCGCACCTTTAATCGGCGATCCTTGAGTATGGCATTGTAAATTTTACTCACAATCTCGTGGGTCATAGCAGTTTTTGGGAAGCTCTGAGCTCTCATCATTTTGAATGCATGTATGACCAGGCTTAATTTCAAAAGCCCATTTTTTAACTTTTTTAAACTAAGGGGAAATATTCTTTAATATGAAACACAACTCATTTTGTATTTCTGTTGGTATGAAACCGTTCAAAACGAAGTACTATACCACAGCTCATGTTTTAGTTTTATCCATTTTGTAGAAAATGTCACCACTAGTTTGTTTACACGATCTTCACAAACAAATGGCGACACTTACATGTCTGAAACTTTACAGCGCGTCATTTAATGCTTAATAGTTTCCAACTATCATGGTAAATTGACTATGTTCACAACATCTCTAGAACACTTCTTGTATTATTGCAATCAGTTTCATACCATGTACAAAAAGCACACATAAAAATTATTCATGATACAAGTGTTAAAAGTGAAATTTTATTTCGTTAATAGGATGTTCGCGAAATAATGTCAGAAAACAGTTCAGCAAACATACCAAAAATCTAAAATCGCTTTTAAACGTGTATTATACTTAACATCCTTTAATATTTTTAAATGAATTAGTAGTTAGAATTAATTTATTGCAATCATTGGAAACGTTTCTTGTTTTAAAGAAATAGTTTCCGTATTTCTCATAAGAATGAGCATGGAACGTCATCTAAATTTCTAAATAATGTTTCAAATATCGTAATGGTGATAATATTTGGTTTTTAAACGTATTTTGGCGCTGTAAAATGACAAATTTTACTATTATTTGTGCTATTACAATTTTCATGTATTATAGTAAATTGCTGTGTAATATTCTGCCGCTGAGGGAATTGAGTGTTATTGATTTTTTTGCAACCTGACATTCCAGGAATGCAACATGTAAGCCAATAAATCTTAGAAGCAATATCGTAATGGTGGTAATCATTGGTTTTCAAACGTAATTTAGCGCTGTAATATGACAAATTTTACTATTGCTTTTACTATTACAATTTTCATGTTTTATAGTAAACTGCTGTTTAAAAATTGTAATATTCTGGCACTAAGGGAATTGACTGTTATTGATTTTTTCCCAACCTAACATTCCAAGATTGCAACATATAAGCCAATAACTCTTAAAAGCAGATTTTTGTAATATCACTAATTCTGCTATGATCTGGTGTAGGTTTTTTATACATATTTCCCGCCTTGAGAAATATAATCATTTAAAAAATATGTAATACATTATTAAGTGCGTTATTTGTAGGTTAATAATAATCACAATCCGCATTAAACCGAAGTTGGTAACACTGGGGTGTTATAAAATGCAGGTTCTATTTAGAGAACGTTTGTATTATAATGACCGCTTTTAGTATAAAGTTATTTTGATAAGGTACAGGTTAGTTTTATGGCATTTTAGGAGAGTTTACACTTTATTTTACAGAAGTCGCCAAGGGTGGCCAAGGTCGTTAAGGCACGGACTCGAGAGCGGGAAGTCTGAGGTTGGAATCCCGCCTGGACCGTCCTCCCTGATTGAGTTTTTTTTTTCTTTTTTTTTTCCAGGTTTTCTTTAGCCCTCATAAATGGCAAATTTCGGGGAGGTACCCTAAACTTAGGCCTGGAACGTTTCCTTCCATAAAAAAAAAATATTTTCCCAGTATATCAGCCTCTGTAGTAAATACAGGCGTTAAACTCCATTTAAAAGAAAAAAATAAACAGATCTGTCCTGAAAGCTATCTAAAGCAATAATTTTTAAAATTAAAATAACTCTTGGAATATACCTAAAATAACAAGAACTAGAGAAGCGGAAATTGAATACATTATCTTGAGCAGTTGCCATAATACAAAAAGTGATGGAGAGCTTAAATATTAAAAAGCTTAAATATACTAATAAAGCATATAAGAATGCTGTGAGAAAGTAAAGAACAAATATTATATATTTAGCCTTGCTCAAGGGCTGCCCGTTTGTGCCCACACTTTCAATGGGCAAGGAAGGACACGGAGTCCATTTGGCTGAAAGCTTGATTTACAATTCAATTAACGCTCGGCCGACAGTACATGAAATCATTATTCATTTCCAAAGACGATTGCGCTACAAATCTTTAATTAGTAATTAGTGTTGATGCATTAGCGTGGTAAGATAACTCATTCAATTCTTGATGAAGTAATAAATGGCAAACAGATTTTGGTAAAATGATTATTAAGTGATGGAAAAAGAGCATAGCTTACCAGACAAAATCAAAATTACACAAGGTGAAAATTTCGATTTAATTTTTTTTTCAAAGAGGATTTTTCACAACAGATCTTACTTTATTTAAATATAGGTTTCTGGTAATTAATTGACTCGAAGTATACATATTTCTGCTACTCCTTCAAATTTCAGAATCTGGGACTGAGTGTTCTTTTGCGCAACTACTGAATGGGTTTTATAGCTTTTTAATTTCTCTGGCATTTAAATCATGTCGTAGTGAAACTATTAGCAAAACATACTTTATAACATATCTAATAGTAGCTATTGATATTAAATCAAGCACTTTTGAACATGTCGAATTATTAATGTGTTTTTCGTTTTTCTTTCATATATGTAGAATCAAGCTGTCTTTCTATAATTCAATTTTACATTGATTTGGCCCCATTAACTTAAGAATTGTAATTACTTTTTTTTTTTGAAATTGGAGATAATTTTTTGTAACTTTTATGCTCCTACTATTACATCACTGATAATGGCAAGCGAAGAAGTGAGTCTGTTTCTTTTTGGTAATAAGGAATTCACAGTGTAGCTGAAAGTGAAGCATTAGCATAAAAATGTTTGCAATTCGCAGAGAAATGCACATGATAGTGATATCTTACTAATTATTTATGTTTTAATTAATTGCAATGTAATATGTCTGAGATTTCTTTAATTTCTTATTGATGTTCTTGCCTATTCGTTTTTATACATAAATTAAGCTCGGGGAATAAAATATCTAGAGCAAATAGATATTTTTAATTTCAAGATTGTTTCTCTCTTACTTCCCTACAGACCCGTAAGTTTAATTGTACTATACAGGTGTTAATTAACTACATCGCAATAATTTCAGATAAAGAATTTGAGATGGGGAATCTATGGTGTGCCTGTTCAAATTTCACAGTTATGACGTTAAGGTATCCGATATTATATCACACAACAACTGGCTAAAGTTATAGAACATGACTCTTTGGCGCAGCCGGCATGATTCTATCTTCAAGTAAAAGCGGATCATTGTTATCGAGTTCAAGTCTAATTGATCATTTAGTTTTATTTTCACATCTTAAGTAATGAACACAATTGACTATTTAAAACAATTAAATAAGCTAGGACTGCATCTTATATGTATTATCGTAAAAGCACAGTCTATTTTCTTATCCATTAGGCCACACATTCAGATGCACAACTTTCTCTGTACAAAGCGTTCTTCACTGCTGTACTTTTATATTTGGAATTTTAGAGCACTATATCTTGAAACGCTGATGATAAGTCACTGAAGATCAGCATTTTATCGCTTGCGAAACAGGCTTGAAGACATTTGAAGGCAAATATTTACCTCATTTTGCATCTAGTTTCAACCGCTTTTTCAGCATATTTTCCACGTGGACAATACATTTCCCTGGCTGAAATTTGTCTAAGGTCCTTCTACAATTTCTGAAAGTATTACGGTTTAGTTCATTAACACCCAGTATAGCTATGAAATATGCAGCAGCGCTAGGATTGAGTGCTATGGTCACAGTGTCCATATTGTTTTTATTTGAGAATACCTTAGGTGTGGTGTGAGCGATTTTTTTCCTTCGTTTATTTATTAAAAACGTTATGTAACCTCCTTTTGCAGACTAATATATATGAAACCTTCTTCACTTCTAGAAAAGAAGATTACTTTTTTGACATCTACCTCGAACAGGCATAGATTATCAGCTATTTTTTTCATTATTCGTTTGTTCGAATCTAGTTTAATCCTTGGCGAATTGCCGTACAGTTCCGCTAGTGTACTGTAGTTCAGCTGGTTGTAAAAATATATCCGTTCAATTTGCAAAGAACTTGCTGAGCAGATACAAAGTTCAATGGTGAGACTCGTGTTGGTGCTGGTTACAATTATGTAAGGTTATCTAGCGTTATAAAAATAGCACATATTCTTTTTTAATTTCTTATCCGTAGATGATTGTAGTCTGTAACCATTTGTTTACTTAAAAAGGGAAAACACACAGCACTTGTACTGTGCCTAGGTCACAAGAATCGCTTCATTGATCCTCATAGCACCATGTTGGAAACCTTGCAGATCTCGATGTGGGGGTTAAATTCTGAAGAAACGGCCATGGCTGAGCTGTCTGGAAGTGCTTTGCTATTTTTGAGCATCAAAGTGAGGACACACCAATTCGACGGTTACAACTCTTGCTTCTAGGTGAGCTCTCACGTCCATCCAGTACTGCAGGAAAGATTCTTGAAAATAAAGCAGTTAAAATGAACCTGACTCTGTTCCGCAATTATTTCAACGGATTATAGAGGAATGCCTGAACACAGAATCGAAATATTTGTCGGATGTTAGTTACAGTGATTAGCACATTATTCTGCAGATCTAAGAAATGGCTAAAGTAACACTAGGGTCCCATGAATTTTTTTCCAATAGCCTAAAGGTTAAACCGCAGAGACTGAGTTTGAAAATAAACGCGGCCAAAAGTGCATGTTAAAGTTTCATTTGTATTTGTTCCCCCAGCTGGATCGTGGGGTAAATAAGTAAGCAGAGTTTGTAAAGATACGTAAAGCAGTCTTAACAGGGGGTAGAAAATAATAAATCGTTTGGGAAATGCTAGAAGAACAAATACGTGAAGTTTCAGTTACGCAAGTCCCGCCTTCCTTGTTTACTTGCAGCATGCGACAGTATTTGCACTGTCTGGCATCTAATTGCACAGTATCTGCTTCTAGCATAACTTGTGATGGTATGCAAACGTTGCGAATGTCTTCTTACCGCGCAGACTTAAGAGGGCCAGAGTTCGATTCCCGGTACTTGCTTAGGAATTTGTCTAACTTAGGGAGGTCTGAAACGGGTTCCACTCAGCCTCTTGATAATAATTGATGCCTAATGGGAGGTGACGTTCTTTGATGTCAAAAGACGGCGGGGTGCTGGCATGCCTATCACTTGTCCCCCTGCAATACTGATCTTTATCAGTAAAGTCGTAAGACGGAGGTAGAGTAAGCAAAGTTTGCTGCAGCAGGATGACCCGATCTCGGATTGTAGCGCCATAGAAGAAGTAATCTAATGCTTTCTCGAGTCAAAGAGCGAATAAATAATCAAGAAACCATGTCTTTAATAAACAGGCGAACAATAAATTTGCCTAATTCTTTATTAAAACTTATAAAACCTACCGAGAATATTCTTCCTGTTAGGAGTATATACAGAATGAAAGTGAACTCAAATGTTCTAATTATATGGAGTGACTAATTTTATACGATTTTGGCCTTTAACACGAGGTTTGGTCAAAAAAAAATAATTATGCGTGCTGTATTATATTAATGCATTAAAATTCATACTTTATGACTATAATAAATAGACAAATGTAAACAGAAATGGAATAAATAATGTTTTTGGCTATTTTTTCATAACTCGAAGCATTTTAACTTAAATTCATCTGAAAAATTTTATGTGAATAATTAAATGTGGCAAATTTCAGCTTAATGAATATAGCGTTGATGCCAAAAAATATTTTAAAATTTTGAGTGGTTATGAACTTGTTAAGATTACGCAAACACTTGAACAATGTTAAAGAGAAAAAGTTCAGCTTGTAACGTACTTAAGTTTTCCTGATAGCCCCTTCGAAGCTCAACGCACTTGCTTCAACGTTTCTACAGGTTCGTGATTCCCTCGAGGAGTCACGAAGTTTCTGCCAGGCCCTCAAAATACTCATTTACTTTCTGTATGACCTCTTCATTTGAATTAAATTTCCATTCAGCCAAGAAGGTTTTAAGTTTTGAAAACAGATTACAACCTGAGGGAGCGAGATCAGGTGAATAGAGTTGATGCGGAAGTATTTCAGATTGCAAGTCGGTACTTTGTCCTAAACGACGCGGCTTAAATGCCCCGGCGCGTCATTACAGTGAAACAATACTTTGGTTTTGGACATTCCTGGATGTTTTTCCCAGATCGCTGTCTTCAGTCTCTCCACGAGTGATGCGTAGTATTCGCCAGTAATGGTTTCCCTCTTCTCCTAGTAGTCAATCATATGATTTCCTTTTCGCGTTAAAAAATAAAAATGCAGCCATCGCCTTTCCAGAGAATGGAATGCATTTCGCCTTTTTCGGAACTGGTTTGCCTGTTCGTGCATTTGACCGTTTAAACTGGTGTTTACGGTGTATAGTAATGAGTTTATATTTCATCGTAATCACAAAAATTGAAAAATTGGGTGGAATCTTCTTAATTTCCAAACAATCGACCAATGTTCGCATATGATTTCGGCTTTTCTCCGAAGTGAGCAGACCCGGCACCGAAGTTTTTCAGGCGTAATTCTTTATTTAAAATAAAATGAACCTTCTCAGTTGAGATGCCAGTGGCATGTGCTAACTTGCACTCTTTCATCCATCTGTCAGCCGAAAAAACATCATGAACTTTATCGACCTTTTTTGGCCTCACAGCTGGTTTTGGAGCTCCAGGACGTGGTGTTTCTGCAATGCTTATTCTGTCATGCTTGAACTCATTTACCCAAGGTAGAACGGTTTCATAGGAAGAGCATACGTCACCCAATGTAAGCAAAATATTCTCATTAATTTCTTTTGCTGTTTTCCCTTTCAGATAAAAGAAGTGGATAACACTACTAATTCCAATCGTCCGTTTTTCACTGTGACTCGAAATGTTTGTGTTTAAAAAAACAGCGAAACGATACATTAATATCAGAATGATTCGTCACCATATAATATTGATGAATAGAAAGCAATCCTTATGTTGCTGTTGGCCTCCAACCTATGCGAGCCTATCAAGCTTCACTCGTAGCTTTCTTGCGTTTTTACAAGTTTTACATTCAAATTACAGTGAAGGCAACTGAACTAAATGTTAAATATTCATGTATTAGTTCCTGAGTTTGCTACGTTATGCAGACCTACCTCTTTAAGTATAATTCGAAGCAGGATGTACGAAAATGCAGGTTATATCATTAGTGTGTAGTATAACAAGCATGGCTGATTCTACTAGACTACATTTGTTTACATCAGTGCCGTGTTCAGGAGTAACCAAGTCAGTTTTAGCAGAGCCGTACAAAAAATTGTCTAGACATTTTTTTTCGCAGCGCAATTGCTCTGCGCCTCCCTGATCCAGATGCCCACACCCGTTGTCCCCTACTGCGATCCTTCTCAACCCTAAATCGGATCTGCTTTTCAAATAATTCCATTTCATCTTCTTTCTCGCTCTGCGGTATTCTTGTTACTCGGCATCGTTGATGAGTTCTGTTCAGGTTCAATCTTAGACATGCAATTAGTAAGCGTATTTTGCAGGTTGATCTCACGAGAATATTGATTCAAGTTCTTAGCAGAACATCAGCTAAAATAAAGAAAAGTATACCAAAATAATAGTCACAAGCAAATATGAATAGTACATAGTTCATTTACGAAATATGACACATAGAGAAAAGAGAACCTGGAATACTATGGGTTCCATTCAACCATCTGACAAAGGATCGATAACGCTGATGTTTGCTCGCAGATGTCATGGCTGCAGAAGTATTTTGAAATATAGGTTTCTCCCTATAAAATACTAACGCATATAAAATTATGTTAACAGTTAAAAATAACACGGTGAAACCTAATAAAACAAACACTGAAATGTGACACGCATATTATGCAATGTATGTTTCCTTCCCCAAAGTGAGGAATATCTGTGTAGAACTCTAGTTTAATCAAACACAGAGTCGTGTGATGCAATTGGTGTCAAATCAGATGGGTAAAGTGCGCTTGTGTCGTAAGGTTAATTTCCGGCATAGGATAGGTACACAAGCCGGCTTCTGTTTTAACAGATGGAGGGAGGCATCCAGTTTTAATGGTATTTCATTAAATGGTCATTAGCATTGCACACAACGGTTGTGGTCCTTGACGAGTGCAAGTGTAAACGAATCATGGATTGCTAAAATGAAGTAATGAGGTACATTTCACACGTCTGCCATCAGTGACAAAATTGTAATCAAATGGTTTTAAACAGTCACAGTGTTCGACAACCTTAGCATGTCATATGAGTTCTGTCATCACATCGGGCATCCTGTAATGAACAAATTTACATATACACGGTAAGCAAGTGGGGGAAGTGCAGGACCTTTAGGGAAAGGGAATTATGTATAAAAATATTGTACGGAAGCAACTTTCCACTCGACCCTCTCATTTCATTCCGTTGGCTCTATTAAAAGGGTCAAAAGAGGCAGACAAGATGGGTTGGTGCGGTGTGACGTTGGCTTGCTCCTTTGAACAATTTTGCTCCTGCGCCTGGTATGAAAGCGGTTCTTCTGAGGGAAGGGAATTCCTTAGAAGGGTGCACAGATGACGTCGGGGATTTTATTTGTGAACAGCCTGTGCCTCATCGTCCATGGGTCTTGGCCACCTGGTTTCTCCCGCACATCAACCCTTTCTCCCTGAGGTAGTAGGTATAAACGCCCAGGCCTTGAGCATGGATGAAGTATAGAAATATCCTCCTTTCCAACCCATTCCAATGCATGATCCTCCAGAACATACGTTTCCAGGGTGGTAACACACATTCCTCTTATTTACATGTATTTCTCGATTCTTTATGTATTATTAAAATGCGTGATGTTGCAGCGATCATGTTATGGGCAAATCCTGTATTATTTAATTGTTGCCAGGCACCCCAGGAATCTGTCACTGTGTTATTCCCAGCTCTACAGCATATATTATTCACTTTAAGTACGTTTCCATACGAAACCTTTACTGATTTCCCGTCAATTCCGCCTACTATCCAAGTTGTTCTAGTCATTTTGCCTTCTCCCAAAACACACTTGTCTCTTTGAACGAATTGTCGAGAATCTACTGAAAAAAATATATTGAACAGATTTTATGATAGGGACTTCATTGTTTAATATGGCTGTAGGTCGCAGGAAAAAAATAATGTATACATATGTATTTCTAAAATATAAGTAAGTAAATGTTCACTCAGCCGAAAAAACGTTAAATAGCAAAAATAACACTAAAGAATGCTAAAAAAATTAAACATAGAACTTACCTAGCTTAATATAGACTGTTGTTTGCAATCTGTGGTAACAAGTTTAGGATTTAATAATAACGCCTTACTTAAACCTACGGCAATATGAACCATAAGTAGTTTGCTCTTGTGTCTGTCACTTAAAATAACACAAAAATTAGAGCCATTCTGGGTTGGGCACATAACTGATTTTTCCGATTCAAAACAATCTTCTTATGAGATTAACAAGCACTGTAGGGGGGCATGGTTTCACCGTCATCAATAAGAGTATCTCATGCGTGCTTAACAAAAAAAGCAAGAACACAGAATAGAATTTATTCCAAAGAGCAAGAAACAGGTAAATTCATGACCAGGCATCACTCGTATCCCAAAGGTGTTTCGAAAGGTTTGGACCCTTGTCTCTGGCCCGAATTCAACAATACAAAGAGCCATTTTATTGAAATTGGGATTCTCGGTAATAACTTTAAACTCCATTATATAACCATAACCGGGTTTTGAACCTCAAATAACAAAAGCAGTCTGGCTGCAGTAAGATAAGGCATCAAGCATACGTCTGCTTCTACTAGCTTTTTTGATTTTGTTTCGTTTTCTTTAAGAACATGGATAGATAAGCGGAAATACATTCCATCTCTTAAAGCGAGATTCCTATTAATCAGCTGATGCATCGCCAATTACTTTCTGTGCCTTTGGGTTATTGAATTGGAAGCAGAAGGCTGCGAACTGTGGACGGTCACTGTAAAGTCAACCAGGAGTGGAATAACATGCCCATTGTAAACTTCTAATCAACTGCTGCAGTAAGTAAAGGAGCTATAATTCGCGCTTGAGGCCACCACGTAGAACATGCTTCTGGTGGAGGCATGCTAATTCATAAGTAAAGAAGGATAGTTCCTGAGGAAACAAAATATCATGCGTTTGACGCGAGTTAACATACATAATGTCATAAGAGGGTATTTGAGTTTGTGCTGCTGCTATTTGTATTGGAAAGCTAGGCACAATTCAGGATCAGCTACACTGTATGGGTGATGCTAAGTCAACTTCGCGTCCATGGTAGAAAATGTTTAATCATTATTCATAATCTAGAGCTGTTTGAATTTGTTACCATAGATCACAATCGACCCTCCCTACTGTTCTTCATTATTATCTCTTCGAATGCTACTAAAGCTTTTTTTCATGGATGTTCTTGCTTCGCTCTCTCATACTATTGTGTTGAAAGACTATTTCAGCAGCCATCCAAGCAGAATTATCAACGAGATTCCCAAACTTATGTGGGTGTTTGCCAATAATCTGATTTTACGGAGGGAGACATTTTCTCTGCAATTTCTTGAGAAATGTCGATATATTGTCTCCTTTCACTGAATAATTAGGTCGAACGCATTAAAAACTAAACACGCCAACGATGTGGAGATGATTTCTCGGCGCAGGAATGCTTAGCAGGAACCCCGTGGTTGGTAAATGCGTTAAGGTGCATGTGAACTCAACAGAAGAATAAATATTTGAGGCTTCCTCACTCATCCATGACTGCTCTCTCTGCAAGTAAGCCCAATATTAATGGCCTTTTATTGACTGTCATTAAGAATGAGGCCAAAATCTTTTGCCCATATCCGCTGAAGAAGAAGGAAAAAAAAAAAAAAAAAAAAAAAAAAAAACAATCCAATGTTTAAATATTAAAGTAAAGGTTTCAATTAACTTCCCTATAATGGGAGAGGTCTGCAAGGCCACCGGAAAGGTAAACCTGCTTATGATTTTTTCAGATGCACGTAGATATTTTATGAGCTGTATAAAACTTTCCCCCCTTTTAGACACAAGATATACTTTAATAAACTGTAGCTCTTTGTGCCTTCTAATGGTAATATATTTAGAGGAATATAAAATGAGATAGCCACGAATAGTGCAGTACTGTGTATCTCTAAACAATGACAAAATATTCACTTTCTTCTCTGTACTAGCGTTCGTTTTAATCTTCACATCACTATCTCCAAATACATAAACAGTGCAAAGGAACATACACAGGAGTGGTGGTGCAGGATTTCCACATATGGGTAGTGCTTTCTGTCATTTTAAATCGTGATGTGGCTAGGATGAAGTGCAGTATTTTTGGAATTTATTGAACCAAAAATCACATTTCTACCTCAAGTATTCGGCATTCTCTGGCTTGTTAAGCGTTATTATATTAATAGAGATTTTTTAAGAAATACTTATAAATGCATGGATAGTTCCTTGCCGGCATCTGCCATTTATGAGAACTGAGAAAAACCTTGGAAAATCCTCAATCAGGGAGGACGGTCCTGGTGCGTATCAAACCGCAGACCTCCCATTATCTTGTTTGTAATCATTGGTTCTTATAAGAAACTTAAGCACATTACTCGTAGCTGTTATGGTTTGTTATTATTCTTAAGCATTTAACAAGTTTGACGCACTCACAACACAGGCTATAAGCCACTGCCCTGCAGGTAAACAAGAACTGATGAGTGGCAGGCGTAAAGGAAAAGTTGGTTTGTAGCTCGAGGTCTGTTGTCCCCCTCCCACATGTTACGTATAGTTCAGTACCAACATAACTTCATTCCGTTTCATTCTGGTTTTAGTGCTGATGTTTGTTATTATGATCCTACTATTTCGACTGATGTTTAGACACAAACGTCATTTCATTAAGCAAAAGACTTTGAAATCCCATGAAATATGCAGTTAGTTGGATTTCTTACTGCGATATATGCGATGCGTCAGTAAACTCTTGGAATAAGTGCATAATAATATATTTAAATGTAGTACAGGATTTTTCCAAAAGGATTATTGGGGTTTAAAAAGATCACTGCTTATAGTATATATGAAATAACAAAATTGTTTTATTGCATAATATGGGCGCTTTATCACTGATAATATCAACACGATTGTCCATTTCTTCCCTAACACGGCTCACCATATCAACAGTCACGTTGTGAAAGATGGTTCCATATCTAGAATAGTTGCAGGTAGAGGAGAGAGAAAAATTGGTCCCCAAATAAGAAATCGCTAGGGATTAGGTACGGTAACCGAAAACATTTTGATAACTGTCGATCCCGCATCAGATCCATCACTGTGTAAATGCAAGTTTAATAATGACCTGATCTTGCAATGGAAAGGAGGAGAGCATGAGCATGTTGCACTTTGAAATCATCTCTGTCCTCATTCATCTGTGGTAGCAGCCATTCATTGATCATATTCAGATAAGTCATCACTTAACTACACCTTTATCTTGGAAACAGCACGGAAAACGTGAACTCTTGAGAGTTTTCGCAAGGAGAATACACATTTCCAAATTCCGTGCGGAAGTGACGCTGGACTATGCTAGAGATATTTTAGAATGGATACGCCTTCTCCCAAATGCTGAAACCAGCGGCAACAACAGTAACTACTGAATGATGCGCACCAAAGAACAAAATTTTAAGAGTTTCTCTGTTCAACCGTGCAATAATAATAGTCGTATGCTCAATTCATTTCCTATAACAAATTCACAAACCAAGACAATTACTTTGGAAAGCCTGTATTTAAAAGTGATGTCGCTTAACAAGGTTAATGTTGTACTGGTGGAGGTGACAGATACAATAGTACATTACGGAGTTTGCAAAATTCTTAACTTTTTTTTTAAGTTCAAAGAACTAACCACCAAATTGTGTTCAATAAGCATTAATTAATTGATTATTAATGTAGCGGATGACAGCGACACAGTTACAGCGTTAATTATGATAATGGTAACGGCGACCTGACGAGGATGAACACAAACCATTAGCCCCTGGAGTACTGTTATTCTGAATTTACTGCGAGTCATTAGAAATGGATGACGTCATATTGCGGAACAAATGTCTATCATTATAATCAGTTGATCTAGTTCTGAGAATTTCCTGTGGACGGCGGAATTGCGCCTGAAAGAGACTGTTGCCACGTCGTAGTTATAAATCTGTTTATTTACAAAATGAGTGAGTTGTTAGTTCTTCTACCACTCGCAACGTTTCCATGCAGCGAGTTGCGCGAAACCGGCCGGACTTCAGATTGATCTGTTTCAAATTTGGTTCTTGACGGAGGAAGAGGTCTTTATCTTCCAACTGTCATATTAAATTCAGCCCATATGTTGATTACTACCAAAATGAGTTTATGGAGGGTTTCATACATTTTTTCCTTAGGAGGTGAGGCGGCCGGAGTGATTTGCTGATTAATTTCGCGCCATGGTCGAGGAATCTTTACCAGCTGCCCATTATGAATCTTAAAACGACTTTGTATGAAAATGATGTGAGGCCTAGTGCACAGGGTGCCGAACAAAGTCAATCATCAACAGCTACGAGAAGCTGATATAACCTAATTGCAAATATTTCCAAACTATTCAAGAAACACTGAGGATGTATAATTTTATTATTAAAGAAAAGTTTAACTTAGTATCACAATTTTAGTTGACAAGCTTTTCACGAGTTTTATGGCCATTAGTTGTTTAGAAATGTTAATTGGTAATATTACATCAAGAAAGTCTTTCTTTAATTACTTCAAACCCCTACGAATTATTCATATGTAAAATTGAAAGGTGTAATTTTTCCTGCCATTTTCCCTAGGAGCTCTAAAATGTACCTAAGGCCAAACATAACAGAACAATTAACTTTTAATTATACGTGCTACTCTGAAACTTAGTAAGACTCGGGGCATTTATGACCGCAGCTATTGATGGAATGAACGGCAAATACTTAAGTGTCTAATTTTAATTATTCTTCAAATATAAACGTGTTCACTGTTAACAGACATACTCGCTGCTATGAAAGCAGTATGTTGAACAGTTTAATTGTAACAGAAAAATGAAAATTCATTATTAAATTACATTGTAATTTCTATAATGTTTTATTAATATAAATAGAATTAAGTTTTTGTTTCAAGTACCTACTATATACTTTCGGGGATCCTTATAATGAAATTGACTATTTTGGATGGATTCGCTTTTTTCTTTTGGACCGAGAATTGAACTCTCAAACCGACTGCCAAGCTTTTAAATTTGACTAAATATGAGTTCAGTAAAATTTGGTTAGGTAACTAAAATTTACAAAGCTATAAATTTTGCCTAAATGAGCTGTTTTTGGCTTTGAAAATGTGTTGTATATAAAATATCTCTTATCTTTTTATTTAGAATAAATGCACTTTGTTTCAAAAATTTAATGGTGTTTAACGCCCGTTTTTAAGTTTCATTTCTCCCTGTGCGTGTGCGCGTGCGCGTGTACTATTTTTATAAATGTGTAAAATGAGGCTACGTGCACTTTCGTGTTCCTAAATATAAAACGAAGGTAAAATAATGGCGGTTTAGGTATGAAAATTATCCCTCTTGGGCTCACATTGTGATTTGTGATGACAGCCGCAAACGATCGGCACAGGGGCTGAAGCTCGATGAAGCACCAAAATCAAAATTGCACCAGAGAACAGCTATGCTGAATGAATTGTTCTGCTGCTGGTTAAATACACTGCACGCTTCTGTATCGTGGCGGAACTATTTCTTCGGAGAAGTATTGTCGAAATCATTAAAAAGCATAAGACACTAAGCAAAATAGTCAATAGAAATAATTATCTTCTTCACGACAGTACCAACCGCCACGGGTGACCGAGGTCGTTAAGGCGCTCACTTGTGAGCGGGAAGTCTGGGTGTTCGGATCCCGCAAGAACCGTTCTAACCGACTGAGGTTTTTTCCAGGTTTTCCTCAGTCCTCATAAATGGCTAATGCCAGGAAGATACCCTAAACTTAGGCTTGGAATGCTTCCTTCCTTTAAAAACGATCCTTTCCTAATATATCCACCGCCTGTGGTGCCTCAGTAGTAAAAACGGGCGTTAAACACTATTAAAAAAACGGCAATGCCCGTCCACATGTGGCGCAAAGAACACTCCAGGGAGTGATTGAATTTGACTACATAACTTACACTTACACAGTGTTTTCAACTGACCTTTCACCAATTAACATTGTTACCTATTCAAGCATCTGGGCAGTTTTCTTTACAATAAATTCAATAGCTAAGTAGCTGAAACACCATCGTCTCTAAAACTTAAGAGTTTTACAGAAAAGACATAAACTTTGTACACTACTTGGAAAAAACTATGGTGGTTATTTTTATCAATAAAAATAATTTTGAATTTATCGAAAGTTTGATTACAAAACATGCATTAATTGCCGAACGACCTAATAAAATTATTTTATGTAATGTTCTAAACTATTAGCGCACGTGCCAATTGAAAAGTTTATAGTTAGTCATAAAATGATAATATGCAGTTATTAGTTGATAATTATAGTAGTCTTTTAAGTGGGGACATTATTACAGAAGGCTTAGCTGAAATTTTGCTTGCAAATATGGCATTGTTCATGGGACTTTAATGGTCACATCCCGTACTCGAGATTAAGAGAAGAGGAGGAGTAGGCCGCGTGTTCGGCTGAAAACTCTAGCGATTTGTTAATGCGATTACGTCAGCCTACTGCACGCTGGGATGTTGAAGTGAGCGATCTCGTTATTGTTCTTACGCTACAACCTAGTGACTGTGGCAAGCCATGCGAATTGAAATCATTTTCAAATGTATGCCTTATATGCCGTTTATGTAAGGGGAACTAATATAGACCTGCTTGCTAGGATTGTAGCAGCCGCTGACGATTTGCGCCAATCTCCTGGGATGCTGGAGCGTGTGCAGCACTCCATGAAGCATCGCCGTGAAGTTTGTTGTGATCATGGCCGTCGATATTTTGAACATTTACTTTAAACAGGAAACAGTGAAATTTGGAGTTTTTGATGTAATTTTTTGTAATGTTTGGTCGTCCATCCTTTAAAATAAATAACTGCAATTGTCAGAAAGTGATGAGTAGTTAATTAATTGGTGGCGGACCGAAATGTAAACACGCTCTGCAGCAGTCAAATGTGTTTTGTTTGGAAAGCAGATACAAAGGTGGTTGAGTTATTACAAAACGAAAATAATGAAATGACCGGTAATGAGCCACCGGAGACCATGGGTTCCCAAAACATTCAGAAAAGATTCCTTAACAACTGTGAAAGTTTTTCGGTACAATTGGAATCTACTATATATATAGCAGTCCAGATAGCAGATTGTAGTTAGTTTGAGAGACTTATTCGGCGATGGTTATGCGTTACCAGGTGCCTTCATTGTGTGTAAGTGTTTGCTAATTGTTCTTTGTTAGTTCTTCCGCTACATAAATATAATCTTGAAAAACAGGATTTTTATGTACGATACATAAGTGAAAACAGATTCTTGTAGAGAAAATATCATGGCAATCGTGTTCCAGGTAGAGAAACTGGTCGGCAATTTGTTAAAATGTTACGTGAGATAGGATCTCTCAATGACAAGGAACGTGTTCCGAACCACCCCATTCTTAAGGAAGAAACGCTAGATGAAATGCAGGAATTTCCTATGCAGATGCAGGCAATGCATTTCCGCCGAGGGGCATCATTTTCAAACATCTGTAATGAAACATCTTACTACTTGTTATCTGTGTTAAATACAGCGTCTTTTATGCTTGCAGTAAAAGTACAAATAATGAAATAAAAATACTAACTTTATGTGCGGTGATGCTATCTTACTTTTTCCGGTTGCGAAGCCGCGCTCATAAGCCTATATCTCAAATTACCTCGGTGCAGAAGCTGATGGTTTTGCTTCAGAGTCACATAAAGATGGAACATACGGTATATTTCTCTTTTCTAATTTGTTGCATTTTTGGATTGTTCATAATACAATGACTTTAAGTGAAAGTGTTCTGCATCTCTGCAGGGTAAAATTATTTGCTGATGTGTACATAATAATAGTTACATAATAGCTGAGAAAATCGGTGGGCTAAATGTAAAGCAAATTCCGAATTTCTGCTGCATTGAGGAGACATATTTTTAAGAAAATAACATTTTTATCGCCCGTATTACTACTGATGTACCACAGGTGGTGGCACTGATGATACATGAAATCAAATGATAAATTAGAAAAAAGAGTATTTTAGTTAAGCCTTCCAGTCCTAAATGTTGGGTACCTCGCCGGCACTTGTCATTTAAGAAGACTGATGAAAATCTGAAAAATCCTCAGTTATGGAGAACAGTTATGGTAGGAATAGAACCCCAGACCATTCGTTTACGAGTCCGTGCCGTAATGAACTGGGCCACCCTTGGCGGTGTTTCAGTATTGCAAGTATTAGATTCAAAATGTGTGATTCGGATAATTGGTGATAAATGGCTCATAACTGGGGAAAAGGACAGAAAGCCTTGGAGATTTTTGAAGCTGTAAAGCGTTATAGCTTTATATATCGATCGAAGGAGTTATACAAGAACATTACAATGTAAATCAACCGGGACTCCTGTACACAACCGAAGTAGTATTAGGCGAAAAACAAATGAGCATAGCTTGGAATATGAGCAGATCGATATTCTTTTGTCCGCAGCGCTGGAATTCTGGGCAATTCGTCATTCATTTATTACAAGTTAACATACAACCTCAGGCATTTCAAAAGAAGCGTTAGTAGCACAGTTGGCAGTTAATTATTGATTAATCTTCTTCACTATAGGATGAACAGAGCTGGGAAATAAGCTACTTTGAACTGTAAACTTGTGCTTGGACTTGAGGCGATTTGTGGGACAGCATTAACATTTATAGAAGACGAGAAGAGACTCAGATACGCGTCTTAAGTACAACCATGTGAAAAATGTTGCGCTTTATTTAGCGCTTAAATATATACATATCCGCGCTCTTCAAATTCCGAGCACAATTGTTTCGTTTTATTGGAAAGCGAACACCCCCTCTAGCCCTTAAGTTAACTCGCGATAGGTACACCGGTATATTATTTAATTAGATATTTTCATAGCCGTTTCACTGGATAAGGAATCCAATGAACTTAATGGTATATATCGGCGTTCTAAACTGTAATCCCTTGAGTGAAACTATGGATAAAACACTGCCTAAGACACAAATGTATGAGCACAAAAGTTTCACAGCAGGACGAGAATTTTTGAGAAATTATAGTCACCAATATCGAATTCGGACGAACGGAAACAAATATTCTGGGACCTTATAGAGTTTCCAACATTTGACAATTTATAAATTCGCTTCTGAGGTTGAAATAAGTTGTAGAAGTGTTCAACTTATAATTTCAGGTTACTTGGATTACCGAAAAGTCTCGGCAAAATGTTTTTTTTTCTCCCTTCAAATTCTCACTGATGAGATGCAGGCTGCTCTTGTGGGAGTGTGTGAGATGCACTAGGCTCAATTCTGGGGATCAGGGAAAAACGTTTATCAATCGAATCGTAACCTGCTATGAAACATGGCTACACCACTATGCTCCTTAGCCGAAATAAGCAAGCATGAAGTGGAGGAAAAGTAGGAAATCGTTCCTCTCAAAGCAAAAACTCCCCTGTCAATTGGGAAGGTTTTCTCGACAGTTTGATGGGACTTTCAAGGCAATTTATTCATCGATTTTCTTCTAGAACGTCGAATGGCCAATGCAGATTTTTCCTACCATTTACCGGTTAAACCAAAATAACCGGTTGGAGAAGTCTCAAAGACAAGTCCGTCTCTGTACAGCTGCTTTGGCAAACTTAAGGGAATCCACTGGACAGCATTGCAACATCCTGCCTAAATCCAAACAATCTATCGTCTTGCTGTTACCATAAGTTTGGACGTTAAAAGAATAATTTATATGTGGACAATTTGGCAGCAGCGAAGACGTGGAAGTATATTTGCACAACTTTCTAAAAACCTAACCTCACTCTTCATCGGAAATGATATTAAGAAACTTCTTATCCGTGGTGAAAATGTGTTCATAAATCTGGAAATTGTATAGAAAATTAAATGTTTCCTGTTTTTATTTAATTTCGTTTCAATAAATTAAAAACTCGGTTAGGGTTTATTCAGTCTCGTACATGAATACAGCTGGTGAAAATCGAGCCGAAGGTTCCTGGAATGCAGCTAGTAGAAATATATGTGTCTGCTTAGATCGTTAAATCGAAGAATGACAGGAATTATTGATGATGCAAGCAAGATAATCGGTAGTATCGTGGAGATGTCACCAGGGTGACGTTACTAATTGATATGTAGCAAGGAGGAAGCGTTTGAAATGCATACTCTGTTGCAAAACAAGGGCTTCTTCTTCTGGACGAGCTGAACTTTGGTCTTCCCAAAGAAAGAGAAGGCTGCAATGTGATATATGGAATAACTAACCGCCTGCGCGTCAAAGTTCACTGTGGGTGAGCTCACTGTTGTTTATGGATTTCAATCGCCATTCATTTACGTCAATGCACTCGATGTAGAGTTTTCATAAGAATCCGTTAAATAAGTTGAATAGAATATCTTAGTTACGTATATTAGGAAATGAGATGTTGAAACAGTACATAAGCCTGTTCATTATCTATAATTCTCTTTCAGATATTAGTGACGTACTTATATTAACTTTCAGTTCCCCACATTGTATTGGTTTGTTTTGCAAATTCTATCTTAATTTACACCAGAAGAAAAAGAGAGAAAAAATCGGGGGGGGGGGAGCGATTTGAGTCTTACTGATAGAAACATGTAATATTTCTTTGGCGTTATTTA
The DNA here is from genome assembly GCA_030762175.1 of Metallyticus violacea. Classification (NCBI taxonomy): domain Eukaryota; kingdom Metazoa; phylum Arthropoda; class Insecta; order Mantodea; family Metallyticidae; genus Metallyticus; species Metallyticus violacea. Next base: position 278,250,089 of record CM060846.1, on the reverse strand, counting down.
CTCTCATCAGGAAGGGGAAATTCATAAAAACTGTTGTTTTGTGTCAACATAACCACGAGGTTATAGTGAATCTCACATAAGAGTAAAATATGTTTGTGCTCAAAATCTACTCAATAAATTTGTGCATAAGTTCAGAATTAGTTGATTTTATCTCCTGGGTACCTTATACCGTTGAACAGAAGAATTGGCAAATGCTGTTTGATATGAAAGATGCTAAAGTAGTTTCAGTGAACCTTCCCAAATTTTCCAATGTCATTTAATGTTTCTTTAATGAGATTTTTTTTTTAAATAAATTCATGGTTTTAATTCATAATTTCCCATCTCGTGAAATGTACTACATCGATTTGGAAATTTTCAGCAACAGAAAGTATTATTATTATTATTATTATTATTATTATTATTATTATTATTCCCCAAATTGTTTGAACCTGACTAAACGGTTGTGACTCCACTTGCTTGAGACACGGTGTATGAACCACATTTCCAGTGAATCATCCATCCAAAAAAGCGACTAAAACCACGGTAGGTTACAGTGGCTACAAGGCAGAAAATGAGAACACTGTAATATTCCGCTACCTGTCTTCATAAATTGCGATTATCTTTTACTCAGCGCAAAACCGTTCTAATATGTGAGGCCTCGAAGCTGGGTATCTCTCGTACAATGACTTACTGGAAGATGTAGAAATAAGTATGACCAGCAGCAACGCAGAGGAAGGTTTGTTGTCGTGGTGCATGAATAACACACTTGCTGAATTCGTTCCCTTGAAACATTTCCGAGTGAGTTTGACACATTTACTGTACTACGTGAGTGTAACAGGTTACGCTGGATTAGTTTCGGCTCTTGACTGTACAAGGGGCTTTTTAATTTCAAGCGCCTAGCTGAGAATATGGTCGTCACAGTTCACGACTGTGGAAATAATTTCTGAGAACAAAAAGAGTTTAAACGAGTGGGCAGAACAAACAGAAATCAACTTTACTACCGGAAAAAATTGTTTGATGAGCTCAGAAACCCAAAACAAATTTCCAAACGTGATGTAGTGAAGTTTTCTTCAACCGTTAAAAGAATAGGCGTGAAATTATTTTAATAACAGAAGGACACTAAAGAATGCAGTTATTCACATAAAACAAAACGCGACATTTAGTTTATATGCGGCAACACGTTATGCTGACTAGAATCCTTTTTATCAGCGATAAAATGTTTCAATCTTCATGATAATGCATTTTCGTGTTTATAATGGAGGTGAAAAAATTGATAAATAGTCCTGCCCTGGCATCAATCTTAATTAATCAAAACATTAATATAGATGATTTTCAATTATTTTTCTGATAAAAATTACATGGAGTCTGCACAGTTTTTGGTGCAATTTGGACAACACATTTTGTACTTAGAAAGTGCCGCTTTCTACTCCTCCAACGTACATTCCATAGCAAGTTTATGTTCGAACCGAATCCTTTGTCCTTTTCGCAAGACTTTTCACATTTATAGCCTAAAAGACAAATGATTTTGTCAAGCATTGTCATCTTGAGTTTTTGAGTTTCAAGGTGCTAATGGGATCATTTTCCCAATATGTGGGTGTTAGTAAAATTTGTTCCGTAGTAGTGTTATCAAACGGTACATGACTCATAAACTTAGAGCTTAAGGGAAATGTCATTTCAATAGCGGTTGAGTTATTTGGTTTTTATTTAGTTTTATATGTCAAATATCCATTATTATTTGTGATATCCTTGTCCATTTGTTATATGGTTTATTTACGGATGCTCTTTAACAGCTCAAGTCATCAGCGTCCCATTCAGAAACGGCGATAAATTTTGCTCAGAGACCTCTTCTTTCAGGCTGGAGGTTCTTTTACGTGCTGTAAATTCACGATATGGAATCCACGGCTTTACTTCCCATCCGAAGAAAGCCATACTTAAGAAAAATCCATCGACCCTGGCCAGGATCCCGCGATCTTGGGTCTACGAAGCAAGTAGGCAAGACCACCAGGCCCAACACCGCCACGGGTGGCCGGGGTCGTTAAGGCGCCGACTCGTGAGCGGAATGTCTAGGGTTCGAATCCCGCTATGACCGTCCTCCCTGACTGGGTTTCCCCCCCCCCCCAGGTTTTCCTCAGTCCTCATAAATGGCAAATCCTGGAAAGGTACCCTAAACTTAGGCCTGGGACGTTTCCTTCCTAAAATAAAAATATCATTTCCTAATCTATCATTTCATCTCGTATATCATCAGTGTCCACCATCTGTGGTGTCTCAGCAGTAAAAACGGGCATTAAGCACTGTTAAAAAAAAAAAAAAAAAAAACCCAGGACCGACATCCTTGTTCATACCAGGAAGCTGTAATCAGCGTGTGCAGACGGTAACGCGTTTTCCTTGCTTTGCGCATTACGTCACAAGGGAACTAAACATGAAAGTCTAGCAAAGGAGTTTGTTTCTAATATCATGTGTAATTGATGTGATTGTGTTATTTTGTCGTTATTATTGAAAGTCGTTTTGTGAGTATTACAGTTTATTTAATATAATTTTTTAATATATTCTGTACAAAATGCCTGGTTATGCAATGAGGGGTTGCAAATCACATATTCGCAATGCGAAAGAAATTAACACAGGTTTCCACATGATTGTGATTTAAAAATATTTTTTCATCAAAATGTTACAGAAAAGACAAAGTAAACATCCAGTACTAGAATGTACTTCCTTCATGTTCAGAATCTTATTTTATAAAAGATTTGCGATCAGAACTACTTAACTTGCCTAGCAAACGTGTATTTAAAATCAGGCGCAGTTCCTTCACTATATTTGTCAGTTTGCACTGCATCGCAGAGTTATGTTCCCGTGTTAGTGCTTTCAGATCTAAACTAGCTCAGTACCGCAGAGATCAGAGAGGCATAAAAAACCGGAGAAAAAGTGCGTTAGAGAAGCTAAAAAATTTGTCGCCAAAAAGAGACGACTTGTGTAAAGTATCGAAGTGTGTGATAAGTTTAGCGTTCTCAGAAACACAAAAGATTTTGAAAATTATTTGAGTATTAGAGGCCAAGAATAAATATTTGAATCAAACGTGTGTAAAAGTTAAAAATTGCAATAAATTCATAAATCAATTAATTCATTCAACATATTTCAAAATGAAAACTGAATTTCGCAAACTTCGAGTGGTGAAATTTCTGAAGAGGTGAGAGGGATATTAGGTCAAATATTTTCTCCCCATCAGATCAGATTGCTTCAAAATAAATCTAAATGCATTGATTGGGACAGAGATGAAATATGACAAACTATTACACTTCTTGCTCAAAATGCTATTCTTTTCTGCGAATGAAGATACATTATCCTCTACCAACTTTGTCCACTCTGCGCAAGTGGGTTAGCCTTCCTTTCATTGCTGCTAAATTTGCTGAACTTAATAAAGCGCATATGTGTTTGGAATAAAACTGTTTCATTTTGAGGTTGCGATTTAGCATTACATTAATTTGAAAACTACTTCTCGTTTTTCATTTTCTTAAAGCATACAGTATGTTCAAATATGTAAATTCTTATCACAGCGACGAACAATTCGTACGTTTAAAGCAATGTTTTATTGTTAATGATGACACCTTTCATCTTACGCTGTCTGTTAGTTTCCCTTTTGTTCCGTAATGACGTCAGAGCGCCAAACCAATAGGAGTGTTAGTTGCGGAAGAACCAACCTTATGTACTCTATGAACCTTGGTCCATACTAAATAGCAACATGTCCCATATAAACTTTATTCTATGACCGTTTGCATTGCATCAGCAATTAGAAGGACAGAAGGGAAATATGCATCATTTCATGCGATTGAAAATGTAATGTAATCATTTAGAAGATGCTTATTATTTTAAATCGAAGTATTCTTAAAATTTTTTCTTAGCTGCAAATATATTATTCTTAATTTTTATGTAAATAATTTATACTTTAGTATTTTTTATTTGGGTAGTCATTATGAAATACACATATTATATGACGAATGCATCGTGAAACACGTTACATCGACGATTTCAACTTTTTTGTTTTTGACGGTAGTTTGAATACACAAGGAAGAAATCTATGACAATATTGATAGGAGTTTTTATTTCGTGAATTAAACACACAATCCAGTTTCATTCCCTCCCTGAAAGAAAGTACTTGTTTAATCTGTAGCACAGATCTAACTTTGTGAATTTTGACTTGAATATCATTCGGAGTGCCACTGAAGCCTATCGGCAGTACCAGATTAAGGCAATGGTCCGAATTTTAGAGTTCATTTAATAAGTTCGTTGTTTGTATAATGGGCGAGAATGCCATCAGCGTTTAGCTAGCTCGTTTCAGTAGCTTAGAAGGCTGGGATATCTGTGCGTCATGCGAGTCCTATGTCCGTATTTTTTTTTTCTGAATAAATTTAATTGAGCCTTTTCAGAGTCCTAGGCTCGATGTTTTAGTTTGTTAAAACATAAAAAAGTAGGATAACTACTACCACATTCCTGTGAATTATTACATAATTGAAGATAGTTCGTCTTCCTCAAATAAATCAAAACAAATCACAATTGTACGAAAAATGTTAAACTAATACTTTGGCCATATGTCATCTGCTTCTCTCTACTGGGTGCCGAATGCTTATGGAAAAATTTTCCCCAAGAGTATGACATTCCCAATTGTCATTTATCACAACAATATTAGCTTGGTAACAAACTCCAAGGTCCTGTGCGGAACTCATTAAAATGAATTTTGTTTTGTACTTTATTCAGGTAACATTTCGCTTATGATTAAATTTTACACTAAAAAAATAAAATGATCAATATATTTTCCCCCCTCATATAATCCTTTCTATACAAAATAGCTATAGAAGAAATTAATACTTGGTTTCGTTAATATTCATCTATTATTTACAGTAAATCAATTTTCTTCGTATCTTACATGTGGTTTTTGGAACCGGCTACCACAACACTGGAAACAGAAAGAATTTCAGTGCCTCAGTTACCGTTCGGTTATATATTAAAATAATCAAGCGTACCATTACTTTTGGCATGATACTGAACCAGATGTTCCACTTCAGTTAAAGCAGTTAGTGGCGATTCATGCAGACACTTCAGTTTAAGTAACTCATTTGAAGTTTTTCCACTGCGCGAGACGTACTCATGTGCAAGTTTTACACGCGGCGAGACACTCAGTTGTAAGAACTACACGTCCCGGCACCCAGTTCTAAGTTCTATACGAGTAGAGATATATTCTATAGCATTCAAAATAAATTCTATCACAGTCGCGGTTTTCACATTCAGCTCATATCCGTGGAAGTCTAGGTACCTAAATTAATATTCGATGTAGATAAATTCTATAGCACGCTAAACACCGGAGGACGGGAGATATCTTGAGCATAATAAATTACCATATATATATATATATATATATATATATATATATATATATATCTTCGTTTGGTTATTTATACTACTGGTCTCCTCTCCCAGTCTTCTTGAGCACGAATCAACAAAGTAGCCACCAACAAACCATCTTATAATTTGAAAACCAACGTGGGGCCAATACCAACCCATCACAAAATCAAGGGTATTTTTTATGTATTTTCATGGTATTGTGTAATGTTAATTTATTTGTAACATATATTTGTTGTTAAAAGAACAATTGAATCAAAATTAATTCTTCATAGGACATGCTGGTCTTGTCGGAACGGTTAGGTAGAGGACAATAGTCTCACCTCGAAAGAAGGTAGCCTTTTGTTAACATTAGACCCATTTTACCCTTCAAAACCTCCCAGACGGGCCTGACAAAGAGAAGTATTACACTTTAAACTGGGCATAGCAAGAAATATAATTTCAATTGGTAATAGTACTTGTCATTCAAAGTAAGTCTCGCATGCGAAAGTAGGCGTCTTAATAGACACCAAAATTTTAGGTATTTCCGACAGTTTCAAAGGAATGCCGCTTATATGGTCGAAACGCATCTTATCGCAAAACTTTAGTGTGCGTATCTGAGTGTTAGAAAAAAAAAAAATCGGGAAGAAAAACTTCAACCAATAAACACCCCTCAAAATTGGACGAATGACGATGCATATGTAATATTAAAGATGTCTCGTAATAGCCAATAGAACGTTAAAGCGTAGTCGATTTATAGAATATTTGAAGAAAAAAGTTTCGCGAGAGGCGGAGCGAATTCATATAATATATTTAATATCAAATGTAAGAAGTTAAGTTTGAGCAGGAGACACCACAGTATCACAGTCTAAAAGTAACCAAGGAAGCTAGAGACAGTATCGGGACAGTACCAGTGCTCACGACCCCGATTAGAGGACCAAAAAATATAATACAGTGATATTAGTAAGGCAGTCTATAATTGAGATATAACACTACAGATCAGTGAAAGAAATACGTCGTCATTAAGATGATATACGAGTTTCATTAAACCAGTGTTAAAATTGTGACAGTCAGAGTATTCTTATGGTAAAGCTCTTACATCGGAGTGATCAGCGTTGTAAGAGTGTGTTACAGAAAAATTATAGGCGACAGTCACGCGTGAATTTGTTACGGAGGAGTGCAGTTAAAGTTAAAAGTACATGAAGAGTGTATTTTAATCTTTGAGTTGTGAACTTTAGCCTGAGGGCAACCCTACAGTGAATACCAAAACCAGAATTATAACCAACCACACGACAGACGCACAGCATGTTCCTAAATTCTTCAAGTGTACAATAAATTAAAAATTCAACTATAGCCGAAATTTTATTATTTCAGTGAAGAATCCCCTTCCTTCCCTAATGCCTTCTTGTTGTCATTAAAAGCAGTCCAAAGATTCCTATTCTCTGCTTTGGAACCAAAGAAATAGGAAACACCGAACTCCAGACTTCAACAGCAGAGGCAACTCAAGATCATTTATCATCAATTAATTTTTCAGCTAATTCAAAAATTATAGAACATTAAATTAAAAACCCCAGTAAATTATTATACACACAAATAAGAGCCGTTCAGGAGTCCAAGAAGAATTGGATGTTAAAACGTATGTAGTAAGCAAACGTTTACGAGCATTTCGGACTGATACAGTTTGAAACATAAATGACATATAAATGTGAAATAAAAGGGGGAAATGTCTAAGCTACAGACTTCTAATAAACTCTAATGAAGGTCAGTAAATGAAACCGCGGCAGTGCTTTTTCCAAGTGTACCTCAGTCTTCATGGATGCCGAAGAGATAGCGTAAAACTTAAGCCTGCAACGCTACCTTTCCAAAAACCAAAAGATATTGTCTCAATTTATATTTTTCATCAGTTTGCAGTCTTAGATGCCTCAATACTGCTTATTTTCACTTTAAATAAATAGTTTGCATCACATCGAGTGGCCTATTTTATCAAAGAGATGGCCTTAGTTGTCTTCGTGCCATTTATTGCGTTTCATTGTAAAGCTGTCTTTGGAGGATTCGTCTTACGGAAGCACTAACCGGCCAATGCCATTTGCGACTAAGGAATATCGCTAATTAGTTAGTATCAGGCGTTCCCCTAATTCAATTCTCTCGCTGGAACAAAATAAAAGTGTGCTGTTTTAGTGTAAGTTTATTAAGGACAGTCAAAATGCCCTATCCCCGTCAATGTTAAATTATGTGTTTGTGAACACTTTTCATATGATTGATGAAAATAAAAAAAATTGCAATAAATAGTAATATATTGCATTCTCAAAATATTATGATGCACTTTACTTTATTAAATACTTTTTTTAAAATAACTGTAAATAGTATTTTTAAACTTTTTTCATTAAACTAGTTGTTTGTTAAAAACACTCGATGAGAATTTCAAGTTTCATTTCCGCATGAACAAGCGATCTTCTTCTTCTTCTTCTTCTTCTTCTTCTTCTTCTTCTTCTTCTTCTTCTTCTTCTTCTTCTTCTTCTTCAGAAACCTCGCATTTTTTCGCTTGATCATTTTTCGCCTTTTTGTTTGTTTAAGTTATTTAGAAATTAAATAAAAATATCGGCTATCCAAAGGAAATAACTACAAAATTGTTGATGCAGAACAGCGTAGAAAAAAAGGTGTGGCACATTGTTAAACACCCACTTAAAATTATCGCAGCACTTTAATACGTGTCAAAATAAGCGGGAATATCAAAATAATCAAAAGTGGGAAATATAAATAAAAATATTGGAAACACTTTTGACTCTTTGAATTAAGGCTAATAGTTCTTTGCCTTTTATTCGTATCCGTTCATATATACTTAGCATGACGTACAGTTTAGCAATTTGCTAATGCTGTCATAAATGATAAAGTAATGAAATCTGTCAACGTGCCTCTGAACTGAACCAACACAATCTTTACACTTGACTTGACAGCTTTTAAATTCTATGAGAACGACGACTTCTGCTTACTGAGGTCTATCTCAGGTGGCCATCAGTTTGCAAGTCAGCGCAAAACAGTCAGGTTAAATTTACAGTGCAGTCTCAAGTTTAAACATTCATATCGTGGGTGCGTCGGTGTTGACTTTTCCATAACCGCAGCAGAACAGGATTGTGCTGAAGATGGCTACCAAATTGTTAGAAGAAACTCCAGCAGTGTATCTAACATATGCTCAAATCTTTATATTAAAAAGAAATGTATATTGAACTGGCAGGGCTCCAACACTATCGATCGATGGACCCACTTAGACTGCGGTTGAAATACAAAACAACAACGTTGTGCTCACCGGCGTTAGACGTTGTCTAATAAATTTCAAACAATTAATTGAAACGATGAATGTGTTAATGTGCTAGTTTTACAATCTTTCTCAGGGAGTGCCGAGGGAGTTTTTGTATCCGAAAAAATGAGCCGGACAAATCCAGAATTCATTTGGATTGATATATCGATCGTTTCGTCACGCATCACAGCATCACCCGGAGCACTTGATTATTTTAAATTGAGAGAACCAATGATATGCAGCATGCAGATGAATTATTTTTGGATTAGCTCTGGACGGTACTTCAAAAAACTTTATCATTACTGCAATTCAAGAATGTCTGCTTACCAAGAGATGAATAATTCACTCTCCTATTGTGACTAGTTGATTGCTCTTTTCTAAGACTTTTCTAGTAACTAATTTCGTAACTCATCGTGGAAACGTTTAAATATGGACGTAAAGAAAAGCTAAAGATCCTTGCAAAACTACTTTTTTATTTCTCTTTAATTGTAAATTTCCCTCTCAATATACAAAATACATCCATCCACTAGGGATAGGTTCCAATGATCAGTAACTCACTAAATAGCTGCCATAAGAAAGTATTATTTACTGCCACAATGCTTTTTACGGCATTACAAAACTCTTGATCGGAAGTGAAACTATGCCGCTTTAAAGTGTTTTTCAAAAGCCCTAAACTATAGCAATCTCAAAGAAAAAATGTTGAACTGTACAGATTTATTTCATAGACACATTTTCTCAAATTATGTCATGCAGTCTGCGATGTATAAACTGCTACCAAATAGAACACAATTCACGTATCTTCAGCCGGCATATGTTGCGAGTCAATTTCTAGCAAAGTCTAGATATATAAACTTAATCATAAAGATCTTCAGAACTTGGAAAATCAGTATTTCATGAATTCTGACTTCTTTTTGATGCACCTTACATGGCTATGCGAAGAAGTTTTGGAATTTTGTATTTGTACTGCCAACAATGAACATAGTTCGATTGGAATTCATCGGTCATTTCTTCTGTCCTATTTTGTTTTAGCTAGTTTAAATTACGTCGATTGTTGAAATACACTTTTTTCACGTTGTAAAACTCCGTTCTATTTCTCAACAAGTGCTCAAGTACTGTTTACGTGCCGATGAAAGCGGGACTAATGATGCGGTGCTAACTAATTGTACACCGAGCCAAAATCTTTTGGTCATGATGGGGCAGTTCAATTAATCTAGCAGGATTATCACTACTCCATTACCTGTTGTTCTGTAAATGTTGATTTGGTTTATTTGCGGACGCTCTTTAACACTTAAGGTCATCGGCGTCCCATTCAATTCAGGGTAAATTTTGCTCAGATGTACGTATCTTCTTTCAGGTTTGAGTGTCTTTTACTTGGTAGAAATGTACGATACAGGACCCATGGCTTTACTTTTTTCCTTCTATGAGATCACATATCCTAAGAGATTAAAACGAGTTTCGTCGGAGAAAATGTTAGATTAGGGTCAGGACTCCTTCATGTAAGTGACAATCACATAGCCCGCGTGTTTTATTTCCGACACAGCAGTAACTTTATATGGGTGAAGCTGAAACTACTGAGTAGCTGTATGAACACTCTCAACAGATACGCCCAATCACTTAAAACACTCTTGAGGAGATAAAGCCACCTTGTCAAGTTTTCCTCTGTTAACAGTCGTTTATCTGGTTTACATTTCTTCCTAATGAAAATACTCCGAGTTCGATTTTTTTTTATTCATTGATTTGGCAATTACGCCTCCATATGGACGTGTTACTCCTGGAATACATGTCACGAATATTTTATGTTCTCACATATATCTAGCTCTAGGCACGTTAACACACACCACAAGTACGTATAGAGTTGCTTTGAAATGAAGCCACTGACATACTCACTTCTGAGAGTCGAAACTGATTCTACTGCGCGTTCAAGGTCAATAGTTTCTCGGGCGTGGTGTGATTAACTAGCGAAATAAAGGCAGTGTATATCATGCATTTGTTTCTATGAAGTACCTTTATGGCTGACAGTCAGAAAACACAATTCATAATTTTAGCACAAGACTTAGATCCTTAATCATTTTCGTAAATGTGCAATTGAAAAACATTAACCACCTTTAATATTAACGGGGTTAGGTGCTTCAACAAGCTAATTATTGTGACTACAAACAGTATTTTTTTACGGAATAGTGTAAAAATTTGCAATAAATTAGTTAAAAATACATTTAGGGAATGGAGGAAAGATATCTAAGGTATGCGATGAAAATAATTTTAGTAATTTATACAAAGTGTGAAGTGTACCTTTATAAACGGAGTTTAGGTTGAAGAATGTACACATGCAGACAAATTAATAAATAAATGGTCCACTTTCAGGTTTAGGCAAACTTACGGTAGCGTCGGTGGCACTCGGTAAAGCTGAATTCAAAATAGTGAGAATTGGATTTCTTTCGCCACGTTTCCTGTGAATCCCGTGCGCGTTACATATTCTTTTTACCTGATTCGTGTTTATGAAAATTGCAAAACGGAAGAAACTCCCATATTCGTAAAAAGAAGGGGGAATTCAAATATGTAATTAAGAAACAAGGCGGCGACAAAAGCTACCTGGACATGTGTGAAGAAGAGATTGTACCGAAGTGGACATTGACATATTGCGCTTCAAATGTAGGACCATTTTTGCTTTATGGTTTCATAGAAACCTATTGAAAGTGACTGTAATTATAAAACCGACAAACAAAGTGACCTCTCTCATAAGAATAAAAGTAAAGATGCTCGCTCCCCTTTACTCGTGAGCCTCCTAGTGTACGTCTAAGAGGTTAAGTAAACTTTCAAGTCACTGTACCCAATAAAGCCTTAGGCCCTGGTTCAATGCGAAGGTTTTTAGCAATCGATCGAATCACTTTAATGCGTGGATTTACAAACGGCTGTAAGTTGTCACCTTTGGAGAAACCTGGGATATGACAATGCTGAAGATCTTCAGAACAACGGACTAATGGCTATGAAAAATAAATTATGCCTCCTAAGAGTCAGAATTGCTTTTAGCTAACAATTTTTTTCTTGTTTTTTCATTAGAAAAACTCCTAAAAAATCCCTCAACAAAGTGACACGCTTCACAGATATATTTTTTAAAGTCTACTGAAACCAAAAATAAATCTGTCTTAGTGGCACAGATATTTACCTGAAAAGAGCAGGATTTTTCCTACATTCCAAGCTCAGATATAGTTCTAATGACCAAACAAAGTAAAATGAGCCTGTTTTCAGAGTCATTTGGTCTAGAAGACTACGACAAATGAAAAGATAACAGTACAGAATTCCAAAACTGCACTTATGAATCTACTTACAGATATTCCGTTACCCGTGGCCTGTTGCATAACATTCTCATATTAATAGTATTAGTGAAATCACTAAACTGTTTGTAAAACATTTCTAGTCCATAATACTCTTAATAAAACTTGCAAATTATTAGTAAAAAATTCTAATAGTATTAGCAAGTTTTGCATATTTGTTGCAAAGCAATTGCCATTTATTATTTGTGATATCAACAAATGCAGGTGCTCCTTCTCTTAAAATATTACTTTCCGTTACTTTATTTTCTCAAAAATGCCCAAATAATATATATATTTCAGTCAGAACACACAACTTCAGCTTTTGATAATTGTCGTATTTTCCCATTTTTGCCATTTTTATATTAAACCGCAGCAAATATGTTCATTGCTGACTAGATTATGCTTTACAGTTTTCTTAACTTTTAAGAAGGTTCAGAAGGTTCTTAATAGAATATTCAAGTGCAATTAATAAAATTGTGTATTAGAATGTCATTATTATTAGTAAAAGGCTGCACATTTGAAACAGAAAGTGATGATAATAGTGATTTGTAAGTTTGGTCTAGTAATATTAATACATTTGTGCAATAGGGCCCTGGATACCCTGGTTTTGTGCACGCTAGACTGGATTTCTGCTTGTAGCAATGCTGTTTTAGGTTAGAGCGAGTAAATGTAGTGCACTCTCAGGCAAAACCTGAGCTTGGGTAAACGTATGTTTTGTAATTTTAGAAGCGTTTTCATGGAGTGTTTTTGTAGTTGCCTGCGTTTTCTGCCAGCTTCTGGGACATGTATAATAAATTTTTCTCATATATCAGCCAGTGGTTGGTCTTAAATGTCCATCCCAACTGATTCTACAAATGATACATGCTTTGTATATAGTTTCATTGCTCATAAAAGGCAAAAACGTGAGGAAATACTGTGCTCCTAGGGCAGGTTTGCTTTTGTTTTCTTTCTACGGCATGAAGTTAAAACATAACTACACAGTCATAACACAGCTGCCCGGTTCCAGACCGCAATAAAACAAGAGACAAGCGTGCTCCGCAGCTTGTTTCCCACTCCACTCACTCGCTGTGTAAGACAGTGGCACAAAGGTAGTCACCCACGTAAATTTGGTTCAAGATTGTTTCACGCCACGCCAATCTGTGGTAGGGTGAACTTAAGGTTTTTATCTAAAGCCGTAAGATTGTAAATTACCTTCATATGTTGTTGAAGTGATGATAACAGAACTTGTTCTTTAGCAGATAGATGTTAGAAATACATGATCATTTTCTTGACAAATATGTACTTTTAAAGAAAAAAAAATATTAGATATTGCTCATTCACTACTTCAACAGTTTTGAATTATTAAAGTAATTCTTTGCACCACTTCCATGAAACCGATAGGTTGCCATGGCTCCATAGCGATCGGAAAGGCTAAATGGTGAAATTATTTTTCCATAGTTTTTCACCGTGTTGAAAAGATAATGCCTTTTTTTAAATTAATTATTATTCTGATAATTATGTAATTTCACATAATGTGATAATAAGATACCATCATTTAACATAATGTGCTAATGATGTAGCGCCAATTATTAACTTATTTTTACAGCGGGTGGTTATTATGATTATAAACTATTTTCTTTTAGTCTAAACAGGAAACACGTGTTTTGATATATGACGAGCTAACTAATAGAACAATCCCTGCACAATTGTACACATTATTTACAGCACTGAAGCATATTGCTGTATTTTGGGAAAGATGTCATACGCCCTCGATAACGCAGTTTTCTGCCAGTTTCCTTTTGGAGAATTTGCAAACAAATTTTTCACTTTTTGCTGCTGGGATCGTATGTGTCTAAATATGCTAATGATTATTAATATTCTAATTATTAATGACATTTTCTACAACTCTGCGCAGAATTAACTGCACTTAACTTTAATACAAAACAAATATCAGAACATCCAGGAAAAAGAAACAAATTTAGTAATACAAACTGTCATAAGTAATATCACAAGAGGGTGTCTGAGTTGGAAAACTACGAGTGATATTTATTAACACTATTTCACGAAAAGTCGGTCCTGGTGATCTAGTGGTAACCATAGTTGCCTGGTAAACCCAAGATCGGGTTCAATCCCCCGGAAGGGAAATAAAACCGCGTGTCCCGTGGAACCTCAAGTCTGAAAAAGGCCCCTAAGGAAAATTTACGCCCTGAATTGAAAGGAACGCTGTTGACCTGAGATGTTAAAGGGCCTCCATAAATAAACCAAATCATACTGAATAAAATAAAAATTGAATTTCCGTAAACTTCATTTAAATAGTTGTAATAATTGTGTATTTATATTATAAATATTTAATATTTTCAAACCACCTTGCAACAGACGAATGTCTATTGTCAGTATTACCAGTAGATAAGAGCCAAATATGGTTTAGGATATTTCATGAATAGAAGAAGAATAAAAAGTAATATATATTTAAAATTCGCCCACAGAATATCCATTTTGCGTTATGATGGTCGATAGTTGGAATTTTTTGTTGCTATCAATATCTTCTCACCGTCTGCTATTAAAAGTGGTCAGTGATGCGTGCTCAGGAATTATAGTGGGGGCATAGAGTTGGCTGCATTGACCAGAAAACAAATGCACTTTGCGCGGAAAAGGGATTTTGCAGTTGCGATAATTTCACTGCAATATCTGCCCAGAAATGTCAAAATTCAAATTTTTGTTTCATTTCATTGATCCATTTTATGATGACGTTAGATAAGTGAAATAGTTTGTAGAATATTATTATAAGCATCAGAATATAATTAATGATTAATATTTTTATAACTACAATTATAAAATAACATTTTACCATACTAGTAAGAAGTGCATTTATGTACTTATAAGAGGAATATTAGACAAATAAAAGTATATTTTGTTTATTTATATAAAGTTGTCTCACTTTGATTAAAGAATTCTTTTGTATAATCTTGTTCCATTTCTAAAAAAAGTAATCTTAGTGTTGCTCATTTAATATAATTCTAATAAATAAATAATCTACCTTTAATTTATACCTTTACTGGTTCAATTTGTTTGTTACATATTGTTAGAGCCTCAAAGCTAATTTTTTTCTTTTCTACGATATTTTTGTGAACATTAACCCTCCATTGCAAGGGGTTTGTTCAGATCGTTTCTATTGTAAAGGATAGAACTGTTGAGAACAAAGATTTTATTTCAGAAGTTCTGTAATGAAAACTGAAATTATCAATATCCCGGTCCTATTCAATATCTCTTATAATACAGGATTGTGCTTATTGTTATCAGTTTTAAATACAGGATAATTTTATGTTTTCAGTAAATTTATAAATATTAAAATATAAATAATAACTTTACTTTCGGCAACTCTCATCTCCCTTTTTCTGCTTGCGGCGGTTGTAGTTAGTACCAAGGCGGCCTGTGACTCAAATAACCCCACTGTATTTGTTCTCTATGAATGCCTTAATTGGGTGCAATCTATTCCTTTTATTCAAACGCCCACTAATCATCACATATTGTCAAAATGGAGCTTCTTTAGGGTGTACAAGAATGTGTGGATAGGCTTTCCAGAAACATTGTACGAAAAGTTAAAAGGCTCCATAATTCAAATGTGTTGTTGACTGTTTCGGTTCATAGTTGTGACATGTTACTTGGATAAGGTTTTCTTTGCCTCATCCTAAAAGCGAATACCAGGTAACTAAATCATTCGAGCTGTCATTTCTTCATTCCCTTATTCGTCTCGAAAAATACCAGCAATTGCCAAGATTTTAAACGCTATAAAATGGAGAAGGTTCCTTTTTTATATTGTTTGCTTGAACATGGGGTTAAACAAATAGAGAACATACAGATTTATGTTATTTGCCTGCTCCGCCTTTTGTTAGATTTCACGTTTTGTATTAAGGCGATATACTGTAATTTCTTATTTCGTATTCTTAGTCTGACTGAACTCAGCGTCCTTTAAATAACAAGAAAAATCTATTTCTACGTATTGTCCTTCTTGCTCGAGCGAAAAATGACAGAAATAAAATATTTTTTACTTCTGTAAGACCCAAGTGTTTCTACTACAATTAAATCACATTATCGTGTTTTAAATATACCAAAATTGCAGGAAACTTGTGTAGTGATATGGTCATCTTAGGATGAAAATTGTTATTCAAAATTAACTAGGAAATCATTCATTGAACCTTTCATTTGTACTTCTAAAATCTATAAATAGGGTTCAAAGCTGCTCGCTAGGGTAAAGTACCACCCAAATTGCGCTTTCATCTGTTGCTGGCACAAAAATTGGTTCAATTGTTCACGTAACGAGAGTATGTTTCCGTTTTGAATGCAAAACATTACAAGTGTCTCCTACAATGTTTTCAAGTTGGCATAGCTTGGAAGTATACTGAGATCGTTCGGTTTGAGAGTGGAATGCCGCCAAATTTTGGTTATTATGCTACTTTGTGAAAAATCCCCACATTGCATAAATTGTTACTGGCATATAACTATGCTCATTAATGTCAATACACATAACTTCCTGATATTTCTAAGAGGAACACAAATAAGTCAGCACAGAAACACGTTTATTAGCTCAAAAATACAATTATTGAGGCAAAATAGATACATTACAAAGAAAAACATTTTGTTTCTTTTCATCAAAGCTTTTACAATTGCCTAGGCATTTGGTTTATAAATCTTTGGAGTTATTCAAATTCTGAAACCTTCCATACTTGTTGGATAACTTCCCAGAGATGGTCTAAGCTTTTTAAGTACTTCCTGGATACCTCATTGTCTCAGAAAATTCTATGATGACAAGCCTTAGCTTCAGCACTATGTCTTTTGTTTAGATGCTATGTACTTCTCACGTAGTATCCAGATCCATGTTTAGAAAGTTATTTTGCTGGAAGATAAAACTTTTCCCTCCTGGATCCTATCTGTTCCTTCACAATATTCCCACGATAAAGTGTTGATGATGGGAAACCTCTCAACATTGGTGGATATATCCGATACCAAAGTGCTCATATTTGGATTCATGAATGAAAACTACTTAGACAAGCAACAGGCATTCGTTGTCCATGTTGAACACATTGGAGTCTCTCCTTTATATTAATATGCTTTAACAATGGTTTTCTTACTACCATATATCCTTTCAAACACAGACGGCTCGTGGTACGTGTAGAAGGGGCATAACTACATGATACCCAAATGGCGTAAGGGAGGGTCTCTTTTATCACGACTTATTCTGCTCCCCGACATTCTCTCATAACTACGGCGCCATCGTACGTTTGTGTTATATGGAACTCTTCAAATTCAGCTGTTAAAGTGCGCCTTAAGCCTTCTGCTCTAAATTAAAAAAAAAAAAAAAAAAAAAAAGGCAATTAATTTTACTCCCACCGATGTATCGTAATATCACAACAAACTGTGATAAGCATTTAATACCTGTCATTTACAGAAACGAAATTTGCACTTTATAATCCCTTTCCTATAAGAAAAATACGTTTCTCACTTCACACGCCTTTTTCAAACCATAAAAAAAGTCTATTTTGTGCCGTCTTACTGAGTACTCACTTCCACTTAACAGTTAAACTTAGACGCAAAATGGGGTGTTTCATAAAAACATTCACTTTATTCATTGCCATAAAACATATATTTTTTGTAACTTAGTCAACTTTCCAGTTTCCATTGACAAACAGTGGGGAAGTCACCTAACTTCAAACAAAGTGTGAAAATAACCCATAGTTAGTTATTCGTAATGTCATTAACCCTTCAATATCTAGTTCCTAAGAAAAGAAAGAATCATGGGCTGTCTTCTTGCTGGCCCAAGATAGCGCACAAATAAATAGGAGAATGGCTAACCTATCTCGGAGGAATTAAATATAAGACGTTGTAAATCTTTGCTGGTCCATTGAAGGTATAAGTTTTAAAGCGTAAAATTTTCCGGGCTCGTCAATGAGATTCCCTCGCTCACGGAGGACCCGCATGCTACCACTACTACAGTAGAGAGGAAATGCACTTATTGCGTAAGATACAATTAAGAACTAATGGATTATACTTCGCTGTTTCTATAAAATTTTGCATAGCGCAAAAACATAACTCTTTTATAAAAACATCGAAGTGTTGATTGACATTTTAAAATATTATGCGGTTTATCTAGTAATTAAACATAATCATCTACATAATAATTTATACTGTTCATTTGAATATTGGTTTCAGTTGAGAAGATATATTGAAATAAATGAGCGATAGTGTAATATTACAAATCATATTTGATTAAAGCCTGGTTTTTACTTTTACTTAAGTTGTGGACATAATTTCACTTGCAAATGAAGAACCAAACTCTTGAAATTCCGATCACGGCCGGAATTTGAACCACGGATCTTCAACCTTCCGAGTTGACGCTCTACCAACTGAGCTACCGTGTCCTCCAAGCACGGAACCGCAAACTTCTCTCATCTGATTCTATAGGGTGAGCAATGCTTGACGCAACCGCGGGACCCGCCGGCGGTGATATGTTGACGGAGGCGTGGAGTATATTTCCCCTCGGCTGCGCGTACACCGCCGATACAGCAGCCAATCTCGCCGGGCGGCCGCACTCCACGAAACGGTTGCTTGATGGATTGTTCACTCTGTATATACCCTATGAAAGAAGAATTGCTTAAGGGGCTTCTCATCATGCTACGAGTACTGATGGCCATAGAGCGTCAGTTAATCTAAATTATTCAAGTAGGATTCTTTCTTTCCAACATATGCCCTTTACGGCTAATTTTTTTGAATAGTGTTTAACGCCCCGTTTTTACTACCGAGGCACCACAGGCGGACGCTAGTGTGAAAGAACAATTTCCATGTATGAATTTTACTGTCAATCCAAATGCTATACTGTCTTATATAATTCTACGAGAGATTTTCATTAATTTTCGCGCTATAAGGTCCTTAATTTTGAAATATCGCTTCACTAATTTTGCAACTTTCCAAACGGTTCAGCAGCATTTGCATTAAGATAACCGTAAATGTAAAATGACATACTAATGAAAACACTAAGCATGGCTATTAGAAGTAATGTGGGTTCAAGTTCCGGCTCAAATATGGACGTATATCGGTGTATTCATCCGTTGTTCTTAAGCGAAAAAGTAGCAGAAATAATGCTCTTAAATTTCCTTCTTTTATTGTGATTTGTTTATGTATGTCACCTTGAGAAAAGAAACCGAGCTTGTATAAAGAGACCGCACGAACGTTTTGTATGTGCGGAACGAATTTTTATAGCTGCCCGGCACTCTTTCAGTTCGGCCAGGTGGTAGAACTTCCATGGCTATAACTGCGTTACGAGGTGTCAAAAAACAACATAGTAAATGTGTAGCGAAAGCTTACAAATTCTTTCATTGTGCGTCAGCTCGTAAAGATGTCATTGAAATTTCTCGTGGTTCTACTCCGTAATATTATTTACAAAGGAGGGACATTTTTATTCATTTTAAAAGATTATTCTTATATGGATTGAAATGAGATACTTTATTTGAAACATTCAAATATACAATATTATTACAGAGACAGAATTTAATGAATGTTAACATATTTTATTTAATCCCATATATGTTGTTTATAACCTAAAATATTATTAATTGGGACATAAGCTATTTCCACAGTAATAACTAAGAACAGATCTTAGTTTTTAAAAGCTTCAAAATATATCTTATGTTTATTGCATCATTGTTGTGTCTAGGAATAACAACTTCCTCTGAAAGTGTTTTATAGCGTTGTTTGTGGTATCTGACAATCACGAAAGCGCCGATATTACTTTGATTCTTTTAGAGAAAAGCAGAGATAAAAATATTCAACGCCTAACATTTTTCTTTTATTAAGTTTGTTTGCAGTATCGCGATTTGGTAAGCTTAGCTCAGTCTTTACAGTTCTAAATGTAAAAACTTATGAATATGAAAAATTCTGAAAACTGAAAAAATGTAGTTAATACATTTTGTGAAAAATCCCCTCGGCCATACGAAAGTATATATAATATTACGTTTGACCCTCCGGATGATTCATTCACATGGGACCACTTTCGCTTTCTTTATAACAATTATTGCACTATTTTTTTTTTTCAATTATATGAAGTGTTAATCTTTACAGGCTATATTAATAGATTTCAGTTAATTCGGATCATCTACGTGATATGTGGATTTCGACCAGTCATATAATTTTTATGGTATTCATCCTGATCTAAATTATAACATGAACTATCTTATAAAAATGTTATACGGTGTTGAAACTTCCTTCTGCGCATGCCGGTTCTCTTTCTTTTGTTTTAATTTCAAACATGGGAACGATAAAAGGAAACGTGCCTGCCACTGGGCAGAGGAAGAGAAGAAGGCAATAGGATATATCCACGAACTGATTATAATGTATATAGAAGGAAAAAGCATGAAAGGAAATGTTCTCTAGATTTTCTATTCAGGTTAAATGCCATTTGTGGCGCCAATAATCCATAAGATAAATGTCTAAATAAATTGTTTTATATTTGTTATTTTATAATATTTAAATAATACAGCGAGGTTATTTGAGTTACGGGCCGCCTGAGAATTGGTGCTTACTACAGAAGTGCAGCCACCTCTACTGGAAGAGTCGCCGCGCTTAAAGTTAGTATGCATTTTTAATTAATTATATTTGTTGTGAAAGAATAAAATGATACTGTGTTTAAACTGGTAATAATAAACAATATCCTATTTTATAAGAGAGGTTGCAAATGTTACCCTTGGCGGCTTTCCGCATCTGCATGAGAAATTCTTGTACTTCATCTAACACGAAAGAACACGACGTTTCGGAACATGTTTGTTGTAACTTGAGATTTTTTCTCTCTCGTAACGTTCATAAAGTTGGCGAACAGCTTCTCTACTCGAAACACGATTTTCAGGATATTTTCTTGCGAATCGTTGGAATGCCTCTCTGCAAGAATCTTTTTACAAATTTAGCTACAGAACAACAATTAGCACACCGTGTACACACTGAAAGCACCAAGTAATACACGAATGCATAACCCCTTGCTGAAAAGCCTCTTTCAAACTAGCTACAAGCTATTACCTGCACATGCACTTGCTACCTTAACTAGCTTATCCATACACGCAGCCGCAACTTGAGAAAATCCTGAAGGGAAGATAGAGTACAATTCCTGGAAAGTTTATGAATAATTTGTTGTTATGAGATTTACTGAAGATTGACTGATGTTATGTAAGTCGGCAATATTATCTTAACAAACCCTATGCATAAAAGCGATGTGCTGTTCTCAATTGAGATTGTCAGGCCGCACATTTTCATATAGATTAAGACTAACTAGGTCTAGCAATCTTTGGTAAAACTATTTCTATTCCTTATTTATTTGGTTATTTCATAGGCTTTTAACATATCACGTCATCAGCGTTTCATTCAATTCAGGGCGTAAAATAGCCAATAAATTTGACTCAAGCCAAGGAAGTTTCAGGTTTGAGATTCTTTAACGTGCCGTAAATCGACCACATGGAACTCACGGTTTTACTTCCCTTAAAATAAATAAAACCATAAGATTTTTAAGCCCGAAAAAAATCATCGACACTGAACGGGATTGAGTCTGCGATCTTGGGTTTACGAGGCAAGCATAGAAACCACCAGACCACCAGAACAGGCTTTCTGAGATCTACGTCATACAAATTTTTTCTTTTCCTTTCGCGAATTCTACACACAAAGTTCATATCCGTAACTTGATGGAAATGCGTTTTAACAAGCAGGCCCGCCTTTAATCTACACTTCTGAGTGACAGTAAAATACAAGCCGGAATACGGCGTTTAATATTCGGACTATCGCAGTTGTGGTTTGCGTCCGTTGTTCATTCACAGAAGTTTCTAGTAGGTCATGAAAAATATAACTTATGAATATTCTTTTCTCACATGCAGTACGCAACATAATACGTATTCATTCACTCTCGTTTCATATGTAACCGCAGATTCTCGTGTGAAAAAATATTCTTTTGTTTACTTATGAGTTTCATTAAGAGCAATACGTTTGATATACAGTGAGGTCAGGGATACTTTCTTCCGCGGTGCGGGCTTTTTCCTACGAGGGAGCCCCCACTCATATGCTGCGTCGTATATGGTTGATTTGTTTTATTGTTTACTCTCCCGCTAATCATGGAGACCCGCCTGGCCAGTTGACTCGCTAACAAGCAGCGGCTTGCCCATAGGCAAAACACTCCAGGGGAAAACAAAACTGATCGCACGGTATATATACATAAAATATTTTAAATATCACATTACAGAATGAATGGTAATGAAATTTTAAAAGGAAAAGACTCAATTTTCATACAGCTGCTCTATTCATGCACTACCACGGTGTTTACCATTACACAGTCTTCTATGTAGGCAATGCAGGTCAGAGTACATATAGAGACCTCATTTCAGAATGACAAAAAAAAAATAAAACTTGCTAACTTGTGATTTGAAAGCGACTATTGTGAATTTTGCCCTAAAAGGCTTGAGGAAAATAGGCCGAAAGGAATGCAACAACGAATGCTCCAAAAATTGAACCATTGGGAAGGAAATGGACAATCAGACAACCCATCGCACCTTATGGAGACATGAATATTGTGCACGCACCTAGGAAGAAACTGCATGTTAGCTGAGAGACTAGTAGTAATGGACGTTTTATCGTACGATTTTAGGATACA
Source organism: Metallyticus violacea (assembly GCA_030762175.1). NCBI lineage: Eukaryota > Metazoa > Arthropoda > Insecta > Mantodea > Metallyticidae > Metallyticus > Metallyticus violacea. The sequence continues at coordinate 278,227,483 of CM060846.1, read as the reverse complement.
CTCAAATAAATACATCTATCGCATGGGCTTTACGGCCGTACATGCTAATGTTCTTATAGCAATCAAAAGGGCCAAACTCATACTCATACATACATATAAATATACAGATACTTCGATAATTTAAGTTTTCTATCATAATTTAAATACAAATACTTACAGACATGAAAGAAACCCTTACTCTTAAGCCCCCTTCCCTTTACTCATTTCCCCTCTCCATTCCCCTCTTCATTATGGCCATTAACCTCCGTTGTCTGGTCTTATGTAGAAATATTCCCAAATTGTGTATTTCGCATGCACCAACGCTTCCCTGCCCAGTTCAAGTTTCTATTGAAATTCAGAAATTGCGGTGATAAACGCTTATTTCTTGAAATCTGCGTTTCCCTGAATTCTGCCAAAAGAGAAGGCTAGAGTTTGCTATTGAATACATTAATAAGGGTCAAGTTTTGTGGGACAACATGATATTGTCAGACGAAACGAAGAGTGGTCTGGTGAAATCACTGGAGTATGGAGAAAAGGTAACACTGCCGAGGATCCAGTGAATACTCTTCTTACTGATAAACATGGAGGCGATTCTCAGATTATCTAGAGCTGCAAGCTACTAATGAAGGGGGCATTATTTAATTTATTCATTACATAATGAATTATTCTTAAAACTTGAACACAGAAAATGGGTTTGCGAAACAAAATAACGATAGCCAAATCATTGTTTATCTGGAATGTCCCACTTCGGACCTTAAATTTTATTGAACTGTGACCAGTTCTTAAAGAAAAGTCAAAAAGGAGAAAGTAACATCAAATGATGAACTGAAACTATTTGTACTTGAATAATGGGAAAAAATCAAACCTTAGAAATGCAAAGATATGGTTTCATCACTGAAAAGAGTCGATCCTGGTGGTGTAGTGGTAACCATACCTGCCTCGTAGACCCAAGATCGCGGGTACAATCCCGGTCAGGGCCGATGGATTTTATTGGGCTTAAAATCGTTAGTATATTCCTTAGGAAGAGAAGTAAAGCCGTGGGCCTCGTGTCGTACATTTATGGCACGCAAAAGAACCTCGAGCTTGAAAGAAGAGGCCTCTGAGCAAAATTTATCGGGCGTTTCACGCCCTGAATAGAATGGGACGCTGATGATCTGAGGTGTTAAAGAGCGTCCGTAAACACATAACATCAAGAAAAGATGTGAACTCATTATAAAAGCAGAGAGATGCCTAACTAAATATTGGACGTTCTGCCGTACGTCTGTTTTCAGCTTATTTATTTATTTCCAGTTTAAAGTATGGGAATATAAGAATTAAAAACTAAAGCAATTTTGTTAATTTATTGTAATTTTGTTTTCTTTTATATAAAACATTCTTTTTTTCTATACAAACTCTCGTTAGTTATTCACTAATAAAATGGAAGACATAAATTAGCAGCACTGTACAGTTTAAGTATAATAATCATACATACTGCAAGCTAAATGAAAGTGTATGAATAAAAATTTTACATACTGTAAATTGATTCCCTATGAATGGAGTAAATCCTGATTAGTGATCTTTGTTGAATAACTTAATTTATTTGCTTGATTTTAGCTATTCATAATCTTAAATTAATGGTTTTGAGTTCTATTGGATGCACACCTAGTTTATCTTCCGTTCAGCACGGTCTGAGTAACTTTAAAAGGAATTTATAGCATGTTTTAACATAGCAAAGATTACAAGTTGTCTTTGCAGTAAGCAATTATTGTCCACACTTGTTGCTCTGTATTTCCACAGGAAATTCTTACTATATGCTGTCAATTTATTAACAGCTGCTACCATTTAAGACTCATACATATGCTTTCTTAAGTAGCATATGAAGTTAGGGAGACTGCGCTTCTTCCCGACAGATATAATCGGACTAAACAAGGAAGCAGTAAAATTTCTGCAGATGACATAATTGAGGAGTAAAGTGTTGCGACTAAACGTACAGTAATAAAACTAGTGCTCGTTTGAGCGCGCGCACGCGCACACACAGGGGTCGGAGTCTAAACCGAATACAAGGTTGGGTTAGCTTAGGTTGGCAATCCTGCGCGTCGTCTCAATGATTCCAAGCTCTGTGCGCAAGGCATTCTCCAGACAGTGTAATGCCCTCTCCAGGCAGACGGTCGAACGTTCCTTGCTTCAGTCTGTTTCTGTTATCTGACGTACTATGACGTCACATCATGACTCGTTCGCATGGGCTTTTGTTTGTTGTTCGTATTCTGTCACTTGACGGTTCATGTGTCTCCCGCTAGAGTTCACTGTCTTCTGCTAGTTTTGGTAAGTGACAGATAATTGACCGACTTTTCCTTCATCCAATTAATGTAAGGTCATGGACGTGTTGAAAGCGTGAAGGTCAAAGTTTTGACGAGATGGTCAGTAGCAGGCAGGGGGCTCTCCGCCGTGCTGTATAATATATCTTATAATTCCAGTCATCAAAGCAGTGCGTGCTGTTTACTTCAGCTGTTATTCGCGTACTAATATCCTAGCTGTTGCTACTACACTAGGAGAAGGCTAATTTACAAGTATAATTAGATATACCGCCAGTAGAGGATAATATTTACTAATTTCTGAACGCGTGAAGAACATAACAGTGCAATACAGTGAATGTTGGCCAGTGATGATTATACATGGCAAAGTCATTAATGGCTATTATTGTTGTTGTAAATCTTGGTAGAAAAAATTTTTGGCATTCTGTTGTGTTTTTAAAATCTTTAATAATTTGAGCATCTAAATTGTGCAAAAAAAAAAAAAATGGATTATGTTCCTTTCACCTTCAAATATATAAATGTATAAATGTCCTAAAAGCAAGACTAGCTAACATATTAGTGAAGGCAATGTGAGCCGAAATAAAATATTCAAGGATATGTGCATCTTGCAGTCCATAACTTCCTGTCGGTAATTCTGATATTGATGTCCATTTTCTTCTTCCATATCTCTTTGCACACGCCATAATAACCGGTGCAAAATTAGTAAACGTGGATCATCACCATTGAAAAGAACAGAAATATCATGCCCCTTTACCGGTATTACCAATGAGGTTGAATATAAACCCCCCTTCCCAAAGAAAAACCAATATCTGCAACTTTATCGTACTGAACAATAAAAATATTTAAATTTTAATTTACAATGTTAAATAAAAATTTCTACATTTAAAATTATGTTTAATGTACGACAATTGATATAGCCATTATATTTATCTATATGGCCTACAGACACGGGTGGCCAAGATCACCACTAGATGAGTAACTCAGGCGGCAGCACTTGAGTTTTTAGACTTGAGATTTGCATTAAACAGGTCCCCCGGTTCAATTACCGTTGGGCCGGCCATTCTGACCTTGGATTTTTCGTGGTTTCTCCACATTACTTAGGTGAATGCTGAAATGGATATTTACATTCTACGAATTTTCCGCTCTCCCATTTCATATTATTTCATCAGTTGGCTGTTACAAGGTAAAAAGTAACAGGTTGAGATGGGCTGGCGCGGTGTGATGGTGACTTGCGTTTTAGAAAGGTTTCTCTCCCGGTCTCTAGTATGAAAGCGATCCTTCTCAAGGGTTCCAAATAAATTTAGGCACAAAGGGCCAGCCGTGAACAAGGTTCAAGTATCGAAGTACCCTCCTCCGCCCCAAACAATCCAATCCAAGCCACGGACAGGTAAACGGGAGGTCTGCTATTCGAATCCTACCAGAACCATCCTTTCTGACTAGGGCATTTTTCTAAATTTTCCTTAGCCTTCGTCAGTTACAAATGCCAGTGAGGTACCCAAATTTTGGCAGGAATATTTCCATCCCACAACCCCTTCCACAATTTATCATTTTATTTCATGCATCTCAAAAATACATTTGGTGTAATCTGGATACACGACACGAATCAGGTGTGGCAAATGACTCGAAGACATGTTTACTGATTTATGAATTAGTGCTGCTTCAAATAAACGAAAGAAAAGCGCAAAATACAATGTAATAATGAGCTACAACTGATATATTTTACATATTGTAAAGAAGTCTGAAATAAACAATTTGAGATAGGTAATCTATGGTGTGGCTGTTTAAATTTCAAAGTTATGGCATTAAGTTTCTAAAGGATCAGTATGACACTGATTAATGAATCTATTCCATTAAATGATACCACACAACAAAGTACATTCCTATGTCTTTTGGCGCAGCAAGTATGACATGGAGTCAAGTAAAAGCGGGTCATTGTTATCGAATTCCAGTCTAGGTATTTTAATCATAAAATAAAAAATAAATACTTGGACATACTCAGCAGGTCTCGAATCTATGATCTTCGATACCACAGCCTGTCGCATATGTGTTTTCACTAGCGCTTACTCTGAGATATCACAGGCGGTAAACAGTGGTGATAACATGGAGATGAAATGTTAAATAGGGAAAGGATATATATATTTTAAAGCAGGAAATTTTCCAGGCCTAAACTTATGGTACCTCCCAGAAATTTACTATTTATGAGGACTGAGAAAAACCTGGAGAAATGCTTCAGTCAGGGAGGACGGTCCTGGCGATTCGAACCCCAGACTCCCGCTGACGAGTCCGCCCCCTTAACGACCCTCGGCTACCTATGGCGGTACACCGCACAGGTGAACAGCTTCGTGTAAATCACTTATTCGTACTGTCATAAGATTAATCTAAGATTTTAAGAGGCTTTTAGTATTAAATCTTGAACACTGTGATTATGATTCTATTGAAATTCGGAATTTCCTCGCTGGCAAACCAGGATTCAAGAAATTCTAAGCGACCCATTTTACTTTAACATGGTCCTATAGCATTTAATATCATGTAACTTATTTTTCTTCGTGGATCATATATCCCCGCCTCAAATTGCTTGTCTTAAGACCCCTCTGCAGTCTCTGATAAATTAACACCGCTATTTGGATGCGGACCCTCTACAGTCTTAAAATATTTCAGTGTAGTTAATTAACACCCGGTATATGTCCCATATTTGGATGCACTTCTCCCAACACATTTTTACGATAGTGGTTGAATTTGTAGTGTTGTCTCCTCGTGGAAAGCAATTAATATGTCATTAATTTCTTTACTTTGTCGTTCTGGATACTCATTGGCGAGTCTTTGATAAAAATATATTCATTTTTGAACCATATCTTTCTAAATATTATCTCTTTGTCTGCGTGCATTAAGAGTAATTCTTTTGTCGTTACGTTTAATTTCCTGAATATATTCAATGAATGTAACTGAAGCATATCGATTAATGTGTGTATGTTGCGTCTTACAACTTGTTCGTGAGATTTCCCCCTATTTAATTTTAGATGCTAGTCGGTGCATTTCTTCCGCGCTCATACGCGATCTTTGGCTTCTGCTCGCTCAATTCATGTAGCATAGTTTTTAATTAGTTAATAAGGGCTGAGTTTGTTGTTTGATAAAGACGTTTAATGACCTCGAGAGGAAGATACTGAGATATATTTTGTTTCAAAGAAACACAACACAACATCTAACAGGCGTTATTAAAGAAATATATGAACGAACTCTGATTAATTTAAGAACAAGAGATGATAAAATAAAGGATTAAGACAAGGGTGCAGTATATCACAGATGGGACTACGCCGTGAGAGTGTGGGGAAAAAGTGATAAATATGTTTAATATTATGAATAATTACAGTAACAAGATATTTGTAAAAACAAATATAATTGTAGATAAACTTTTAATTTGTGACAATGAAAATAATCTCTTTATAAATTCAACAAATTAACAAGTACTAGAATTTCACTCTCAATAAAAAAATACTAAAAGTATCACTTTCAGAGGGAATATAGCTTAGTGAATTCAACAATGTAACTGAAAAACAAAATAATGCAAGCATAGAGATTTAATATTTTTGGGCTACCATCATATTGAATACAAATACTAACATTTAATCAGATATGTGGCATCATTAGAGGAAACTTATAGAAAACTGAATAAAACCAAACTCAAGACTGTTACTCATTGCTCATATGGCAGCGAAGATTGGACACTCACTTGAGAAGATAAAAAGCGAAATTCAGGCACAGGAATTGAGTTTTCTAAGACTATTAAAATAGAGTGACAAGACAAGAAGAGTAGTTAAACTATATATTATTAACGTACTGAAAAGTCGATAGAATACTAAAAACGTAAAATTGTCCATCTTTTTAAAATATGAACCTAAAGAAAGAAGAAATATGGTCGATCCTGATACATGTTATGAGAAACTGTCATGATCATTCGAACATTTAATAAGTAGTTTATCATCGCCACTCAATTGTAAACTAAAAATGATTGATATTACATTACAGGGACCACGCAGTTTTATAGAAATCGGAGTAGTCGAATTGTCTTCCCTGAAGCAAACACTGCAGTGTTTCTAAAGGATCTTGAGTTGGCGAATTGGAAAATTAAAGCTTTGGAACGTTGTACCTCTTTTTCACAGCAAGCATTGTTAAAGAGCACTTTTTCAGTGAGGGACATTGAAACTATATATTATTGACATTCATAATCTCAATATGAACGAATGTCATTTATACTATGACACATTTAGAGGTTGTTACGTTCTGTAATAAATGTATTGCATAATTGCTTTAAATGTATCGTGCGAACACATTCTCCTAACAATAGAATTGCAAAAGCTTTACAAACCTTGCAATGCATACCTTTACAGATAGCCACGAAACCAAGAACGCATTAATACTGTATTGCCTAGGCACCCTGACAAAGCCCGTTTATAATCAGAGACTTTAGTTGAATATTAATTTCTTTATGAGAGTTACTTATAAAATAAATTAATTTCGTAACTCGCAGAGCATAATAACTTTTAGACGCTATAGGTGCAAATTCTTCAAGCCGTCGTAGGTAATTTGGGATCAGTTTAAAAGTCCCGATACAAAATTCAGCTTGTCAGCGGTTAGGCCCCGCCTTGCTGCCGGTAATTTCTTGTGTAGACTCTCAGTGCTCAAGCACTTCAGCGTTTTAAAACTAAGTACAACATATTGAATAACAGAATTTGTTACTCACTCTGTTACAGTAGGTGGAGGAAATGTCCCCGACACACAATTCACATTTTCTTAGGAAATTATCACTGAAACGCATCAGTCCCCTATCACCAGGGTGCCTAACCTTGTTACAATGTTGAAGTTCTCCCAGTGTGTGAGGTTTGGTTGAATGTATTCTTATTTTTCAATGTCTCTCAAGGTAAAAATTGCATTCTGTAAGAGCTAGGGAAAACCAGGAGGGATTTAATGGAAGCTGTTATTTCATCAAGGTTTTCTTCTGTGATCACATGATGTCTTCGATTTTTTTTCCGACCATTCACAGAACCTGTTTCATTAAACTTCTGTACTAAGTTTTAATGTTTTTCGTATTGAAATCGGGCTGCCGGGAAATGTACGCCTAAATGTCTTCTGCCACACGACTTTCTATACCAAATGTATACCTACGACGACGCAGTAAGTATCTCATTCATTGTAAAACTCTACTGCCGACTGTGTTGAAATCCCGCACGCAACATACTGAAAGAGAGATAGGCGCCGCATGGGGAATATCAGCGATTGGAGGGGGCAAGTCCGCTGGTCTGTCAATCTAAGTTGCGGGACTTTTGAACTGCTCTTACTGTATATTTCTATGACTTCGCAAATACCAGTCCATAATGCTCGCTTTTATTGTTCTCGGAGATTTTAACTCACAAAATTATCCTCGTCAGAACACGATTATACCACTGATCACTATATTTCGCATTTATTATAAGAAATTAAATAATCATAATGCAAAAATATGGCAACCTCTGCATTTAAACAAAGATTTACATCTTTTTAAAAAATAAACAAGTGCTTTTATCTGTGGCAATATAACGAGAGCTCCAGAAGTTATCTTTAGTAAACATGTAGTACCTCTTGAGCTCTTGAATATTAAGCGAATAAAATAATATAAATCAAATAACATATTCGCAAAATGCGCTTACGGTTATGAATGTCCAGCCCGACTTTTAATTTTCGCTAGCAGTTGAATAGACGAAGTTGAAATAAAAACAATTTATGGGTTATACCGTTTTATTTTTTATTGGAATTTTTTCGTAACAACTTGAAGACAACCGGAGCATGATAATTTACACCACTTATTAAAATATAATTTTGAAAATAAAATAAAATTGGTTAAACTGGTTCCCGCACTTTCTATTTTGCTTAGTATATTTTTTGACTTGGAACGTTTAATTATAAGTTTTATTTGTGCCTCTAACATATCGCCAAAACGTTTAAAGCCATGTTGTGTTTAGGCGAAAAAAGCTATAAAAATATTTCAATGCGCTGATATGATGAGTTTGCATTAAAGTAATTTCATGTAGGTGCGATAAAATAAAAATCATAAACGGAAACGATATATTTTTAGATAGGGACCTGTGATTGGTTGAAAATCCTGATATTTTTATACCGGATTGGATATTGGTTCATGAACTAAATAGTCGTAAAGATCGTCCTGATTTTCATGTGTTAATTCACTGAGCTGTACGATTAAATGTGAGCGGTGCCAAGGGATCAGAAACTTGTTTCTTAGCTTAAAATTTTAATATGTCAGCATTTGTTTTGATTTGAAACAACATAGTATGATGTAATACTTTTGAACTAAAATAATGTGAGTGAATTTATGAACATATAGCTATGCTGTATTTACAAGAAGAACATGAGCACCAATTAGGTTCATGAAATTATGGTGTAGATATTCTGTTAAACGACCACAGCGGAACTTCAATTTAATCATATGAAACAGAAAAATGATACGCGCCAAATATGAATTATAATTTAAAACTTACCACCGCATCTTCTCAAAGTATTCACCTGTCATCCGTCATAAACAAGAATAAGAGCACTGGCGCCTTTCGTTCTCAGTGCTGTTACAGAATCTTCTGGACTTGATTCGCTTCATCCATAGTCGCTTTATCACCGAAGGTGACAGGAAGAATCGCAGGGTGTCAGGTGAGGCCTGTAAGGAGGTTGGATGAACAAGCTTCACAGAGATACTCTCCAGGACGTTGACGACATGAGCAGAGACATCGTCTTAGTGCTGCTGATGTCTCGAAGTTCGTTTTTTACGCCTCTTGTGAAAAAATCTGCGGTAACTGTCCTTCAAACTTCAAGCGGTACTGTAGACACACAACTTCGAATGGAGAAGAATATCACTACCATTTTATTCTCTTCACTTTCGTTGGAAGTGTGTCATCTGAGTGATGACTTACGTCATATTTCCGAATCATGTTGGTAGATCCATGTTTTACCATGTTATGATTTCATAAACTGGCGTGAATCTCCGTTATTGTAACTTTGCAGCACTTTGCGGGTCATTTCACTCGGGTAACCTTCTTGTGAAACGCCCAGCGAGGAGAAATGCTCCTGTACGTAAGTAGTCAAATACATTTTTGCGATTCTTTATATTAAAGAATGTCTACATCACTGTGGGTCTTCTGACAACATCTTGTTCCCAAGGAGATTTTCTGATGGAATAATTTCGATAAAATTCCTGATCTGTGGTTGTTTTACAAAGTTTGCGTTTTAATTTTTTGCGAACGCTGCATAGATTATTTAAACTTTTCTGAGGGGAATTATGGGCATAAAATGCAATACCATCAACATTTCTTCCTTCGTTATGCTTCCCTTCCCCTTAGAATAAATATTTATAAATAATGTTGAATGTACTGGCAGCGAGCTGCGCACGTGCATAAACTTATGTTTTCTTCTGCGTAGCGATTGCTGACTTTGTGCACGACACTTATCTCAGGGAGTCTTGTTTACTTCGCAGTTTAATCGCAACCGAGTGTGTATAGTGAGTGACTGATGTGCACTCAGTTGAAAAGTGTGGACTATCGTTTACGAACCGAACGATGCAAACCAGCGACAGCATTTTACTGATATGGTCTCGCAGATTTAGTTTTGTCTAGATGTAACCCACCACATATCTAGATGTACTAGCTTGCTAGCTAAACGTTTAGTTTTTCGGATATGACTTCTTTACCACTAGATTTTGACTGGACACTCTGTATACAAACGTTTTGCAGGCACACAGCAATAACACTAAAGTTTAATGTGGACAATTCTTTTGATTATTGAGACTAAGTGACCAACCATTGTAACCAAGCGAGGCGCAGCCTGATTGTGTGTGCTTAATGGCTACACTGATTTGTTTTGTCTGGAATTTGGCAGCTGCAGAAACTGTTGCGCGAAACATAAAACCCTGCAGAACTGGCAGAAAGCATAAATATATTTAGGTTTTATGTTAATATCATAATTCATATTCTTTATACGAGTGGCAAAATTAGAAATAAGTACAACTTCCAAAGTATTGTTTAAGAGTGTTTAATGCCAGCTTTTACTGCTGAGGCATAACAGGTGGTGACGAGATGAAATAATAATAAGTTGGAAACGAGCTTTCCAGGCCCAAGTTTAGGGTACACCTCCAGCATTTACCATTTATGAGGAATGAGGAAAACCTGGAAAATTTCTCAGTTAGAAAGGATGGTCCTGGCAGGAATCCAAACCCAGCCTTCCCGCTCACGATTTCATGCCTTTGCGAACTCGTGTGAGTACACAGAAATATCTACAACTACTACTTCTACTTCTACTTCTACTACTACTACTACTACTACTACTACTACTACTACTACTACTACTTCTTCTACTTCTACTACAACTTCTATTACTTCTACTACTACTACTACTACTACTACTACTACTACTACTACTACTACTACTACTACTTCTACTACTATTACTACTACTTCTACTTTTTCTACTACTACTATTACTTCTACTACTTCTACTTCTACTTCTACTACTACTTCTACTACTATTACTACTACTTCTACTTCTACTACTATTACTACTACTTCTACTACTTCTACTTCTTCTACTTCTAGTACTACTACTACTTCTACTACTTCTACTACTACTGCTTCTACTACTACTACAGATAGCCTCTCTTCGTATATCTTTTAAAATCATTTACAATTATAATACATATTGATTGTTTTGCAATTTACGAGGGATATTGTTCTAATGTTGAAAATTCATAATTACACTAAAGCTATTGCAGTGCATTTAATCCGCTCGTCCTAATAGGATCTGAGTTTTCCCTTAGGTTCGTCCTAATGCGCTTGTGCTGCAACTGATCAGAGAAAACCCGGAAACAAAAGGATAATGCACGTATTAAATGCATTGCTTAGGGCAGAATAAGACCTTCTGTGAAGCTTAAACAACCGAGCCGTTCACAAGCAAGGAGTGACACTCTGGCGCTAGACTGGGCATCTTATCAACGTACGATATCTTAACTGTTATCTCACACGTTTGGAATTAAGTAACGGGGGTTTATTACAAATAGACATTACGATGAAAAATTGCAATACAACATTTTATTTTTTCCCACGTATTTAAAGATCCAAACCTCAAATGTGCAACCTTAGGGGCGTGCATCGCAACATCTACTGTGAAGCATTCATTCTTGCTTTTGAGATTTACGTACTTAGTCAAATTTATTTGAAACATTCGGGAGAATGTGAGTTATGAGTTCTAATGCCAACTCACAGGCAGAGAGCAGTGTCATAGGCCATTTAAAATGCGCGCATAGTAGCGAGAGTAGGCGTACTGCATTACGTTGATTGATGAAGGTGAATATGGGCATGAGATGATGATGGACCAACGCCGGAATGAAGAGCAGGGGAAACCGGACTACCGCGAACCTACGGCAGCTGGGATGCGAGCAGTCTAGGCGCCTTTTCTAGAGGATATTTTGCTCAGTTCCCTAAAATAGTTGTTAGGATATGAAATGTAAACAACCAATTTCTTTTATGAAACAAAGCGAATTACAAATTTGATATATTATTTTAACGAAAACTAGCATAAAGTTAGTATTATAATGCTAAGCGATTTAGTTTTCGTGACATTACTACAAATGTTTTTATAGTCTTTAAGGTATACTAAACCTTAATTAACATGTACGTTATATTCGTGCTCTTAATAATCATAGTCATGCGATGCACTATTGTGTTTATGGATCTTTTTACCGTTATTTATCTGGTAAAGTTGTCCCCTTGAACTTATATAAGGAATGTGTAAAGGAGTAGCAGTTTTTTAACATCAATGACAAAGTTGTTTTTTCTTATAGTGTAGAAAACATTTCTCTTCCGTGGACAATAACTTCTGTATACCCATAAAAAGAAGTGTTTTAGAGCTCTACAGGAATGCGCAGAACCCAAAACCACGTTGGTTTCAGTGACATGTAGAACATCAAATTGAATTGAATAAAATACCCATAAATAGGTAGGTTTCGGCCTGAATATTTTAAGACTAGCAAACGTGTTATGAGAGGATAATAAGCACTCTATTTATATATAATGTATTTTAATTTATGTGCTCTTTAAACGTGAAAGGGAAAATAGCAGCAAGCTATTTATAATTGCCAGCAACAGCTTTCAAATGCTAAGTGCATGGCATAACGTGTATTCGGAGTATAGGTTAAAAATAAATTGAAAAGAGCACACATTTTCTAGTCATGTAGTAAGTGCTGACAAAATCTTCCACTAAAATTAGTTCCAAAGAGTAGACTGTTGAATACAAATACTGCGTTAAACCCCGTGACATGCCAGAAGTGAGCTGATATTCCATGCATGTTCTAGGCTTACCTCTAGTCTTTAACTTCTCATTAGAAATTAAACAGAATATAATTGCTTGGTAGAACAACTATTTGGTTAAGTAGAACTGCTGAAAGACAGCACTCAAGTGTGTTATAAACCTTATGATTGAAATTATTCTGAAAAGTGCAAGTGGGAAAACGCACCTTTTATTGTGATTACTATGGAACACAAAATGTGAGGACAGTGTCTAATGCCAGTTTTCTTGTCTGAGTGATAATGGTGTTCCTCGCGTCGGGAGGGGGGATGGGGTTAAAACCCTAGAAACTGCTTTGTCTGCTACAAATTCGTTTTACCCTGATCAACTAGCAAGGGAATCCTTGCAATTGAACTACACCGATCTCAGTGAAACTTGGTAGCATTATCAAATAAGACATAATTTAACCTTAATCACCATATTACCGTATAATAAAACATGTATTAAAATTGTGACATGGTTATAGCCGATTTCAATGCAACTTGCTCCGTCTTAGTTGCGGCTGGACACTAGAATTTCGCGCACTTGGGGTTTATGTCACTAGTCACCAGGCCCATAAATAATACTGAACAGGTTTGGTTAATTTACAGACGCTCTTTAACATTTCAGGTCATCAGCGTCCCATTCAATTCATCAGGGCGTGAAACGGTCTATAAATTTTGCTCAGAGGCCTCTTCTTTCTGGCTTGAGGTTCTTTTACATGCCGTAAATGTACGACACGGGACCCACGACTTTACTTTCCTTCCGAAGGAAGCCATACTTATTGTCGAGGTGGAATCATCTTGAAAACCATCATCAGCATCATCATCATCATCATCATCTACAAAATAATACCTCACAAATCTTGGATTATTTGAGGTCAGCTGCTATCCTGCATCAGATTCACTTAAAAATAACTCATCCCGGCGGATAATTAAGGGGGAATACAGCAAGTGGGATGAAATAAATTACGTACTAGCAGGAATATGAGTGTAGAGTTTTTTTTTATTATTTTTTATTATTATTCAAATGTTTCGTTATTTTGCAACATTTAAGATTGGATACTATTATTTGTGGATACTATTTCTGTCAGTCGTCGTAATTTATAGTACATAATGCAATTTTTATATTGAAATAACTTTTCTAAAATACCAAGTTGTGGAACTGAAGCTGAATGAAGAACATGAGAAAAGAAACCTCGTGCAAAAAGTTTCAAATAATTGCTTTTGTATTCTAAGGTTAGGCAAGCTATTATTAAAAAGAGTAAGAACTTCTAAGAACATTTTTTTTTTCCCAAAGAAGACAGGAAGTAAAGTCTGACCATAAATACGGTGAATGAAAGCCAAAATTGTGGTGCATTTTTTAAACAGAGAATATGTTAAATAGGTGCGTTAATTTTATGACAATATTACATTATTTTGGCAAATAACGTGTCAAGAACTTTGGTTTTTAACCACTTAAAATAATCAAAGTGTGCTACATACATAATTGAAGATTTTGCGTTGAGCCTTCTTCGGACTGTTTATGATGATGCTAATCACCTAATGTATAATTTATTGCTATGTAGTAAATGCGTCAGACCTTTCCCTACTGCGTCGACCTGTGGCGATTAAACAGCAGTTCATTACAAATGCAACACGCAAGTGGCATTTTGGCTGAAGAATCCCAGACTTTAAGAGGACATTTCTCCCCGGTGTTTTAAGAGTGCAAATGTTATGGTCCAAAGGGGAACCAGTAGATTGTGATGCAATTTGCAATTCACATTGATTGAAGGACATTTATCTCCCGTGTTTAAGAGTGCAAATGTTATGGTCCAAAGGGGGACCAGTAGATTATGGTGCAATTCACATTGATTGGTGTAGTACACTTGTTCAGCGTTAAAACTGGCACTAACTTTTAACTGCAGCTGAGATCCCCACAGATTCCAAACTTAGAATGTAAAGGGGGAATTTTATGCCACGTTACTCCATTAATATATTTACTGGTTTATAATATGAGCAAACAGAAGGAAAACATAAATTCTAGAGTTTGTATGAGAAACACAATAACTGTAATGATAAAATATTGTCGATGATCGCAAATAGAAACTCTAATATCACATAAAATCATAATAATATCACATAATAAAACCTCATTTTTTGTAATGAAAATATTAAATTAATTAAGCTTCTTACCATATTTACAATTATAATTAAATGTATCTTAATTTACATATTGTGCTCTTAATTATTTATTTTTTATGTTTGTTCCTAATAATAGATTTATCTTTGTGTCTGTGCTATATAGGTTCTTAAAGAGCTATCTTTAATTGAACATAACTGGTTTTATAATTTTAGTATATGTAACAACCTAAAATTCCACCGATATATCTTCTTATTGTTTAAAATATTGAGAGTTCTAAATGTGTTTGGTTTATTAAATTCATAACAAAATATGCAAGGCTATTATATAAATTAAATAATTATATTTATTATAAAGGAATTAAAATATATATTAAATATAAAATTTATTAAAAACAGTTGCTTTAAGTCCTATAAATCGACTTTCCTCTATGTAACTACAGCCCCGTATCGGTTCTTGGCTTGCCGCAGCGACCTCTGCGTCTTCTATTTTCGTCTTGCGACATCATTGAAGAGAGCAATATTACAAGGGAGCATGTGGTGGGCATGCCCGAACCCACCGGTCACCATCACGCGGCTTTCGAGACTGAAGAAAGCACATTTTTATCAAGCAACGTCCCTGTTATCCTCACGAGGCTGGGTATGTCCGTGCCTTAACTTAGAAAATACCTAAGATAGAACCTAACCCGCCAGCTCCGGACCAGCAGTCAGTAAACGCTAGCCACTAGAACAAGGAGGTGGCCATAAAACTCCTTAATTTTTAGCTACTATTGTACTACCGTATAAGAAGTAATTTTTCATACTGTATGAACTTTAGCTTTTATATTTGTCTTATTTTACATGTTTGCTATTGTTTTGTAATCATACTAGTATATACCGTGCGAGCTTTTAAACTTTGAGCCAGTATTTTTTCCCTCTTTTGAAGAAATGCATGGCATTTATGGAACTCAGCTCAAAATCTATCATGGCACAGATTTTCTATCAATCCCAGTGCTGATCAGAGTTACGACAGTATATAGAAGATGAATACTTAGTCCCACAGTTAGAAAAGTTCTCCACTAGAACGTGCACGTGGTACAACGTGACTTAAATATATTCGGCAAGAGTCGCTTTTCCCCTTCTCATGGTCATATCAAAGAGAAACCTTCCTTACTCTGAATTTAGCTAGCATACCGTATCGCACTTGGCGACGAAGTTATGTATGCATGTAAATGTAACAATTAATAATAAATGCTCTCCTGTAGTGTCAGTATTCGAGCTTCATTGTAGAATAAGAATAACCTAATTTCCAAAATTATAGTAAAATGAATAACAAAACTAAACTTTGGGAATTACCAATAATGTGTTATTCCTTTTCAAGACATTTTCACATTTTAACGAAATTGTATTTTTTTAACCTCCCACTCCAATAATAAATGTAATAATCTCTTGTTGAAAGGTTTCTTTCTTCATCTCTATATTTCAGGGAACGATAGCATTTTCTATCAAGTGATAATGAAAAAAGTTAAGCACCAACACTTAGAGAAAGTGTGCTACATAAACAAAAATCCATTATAAGTATTCACATTTATCCAAATTCACTAATGGTCCATTTATTAGGCTTTAGTTATAAACATTGCCCCCTCAGTACGGTTTATATCTCGGATAGCGTACTGCAGCCCACGGCGCCCGTACCGCAACTCTGCTTTCTCCTCTTTGCCATTTTCCTAAATGTTGCTTTCTTAACATATTCCCTGCCGTTCTCACGACAGTATACATTCATTCGTGAAGATTGGTTAAATAGTAAACTCTACAGCAACGCAGTTTAGTGTGTTAACGTGGGTTATATATATATATATATATATATATATATATATATATATTCATTCGAATGAGCTATCTTTGCGTACAAATTTATTCCAAAACTCCTGAGGAATGCAGTGTACAAATTCGAATCTTCTGACTGACAGCAGAACGAAATATGGAATGGTTTTAATAATGGTTATGGCGGGGAATTGAATTTGATTGGAAGGTTTTATTTTTAATTAATTAACCTGGATGATAGATGGTTGGGGATCCTACATTGGTGTTTTGATTTGTATTGATGAACGGTGGATTTTTGATTAGATATTCGGAACGATTTATTATGAGTTTATTAGCGAAGCGGGCCGATGTTAGCTAAGCCGGCTGTCTTGGAGATCCTTCCTGTCGTTGCCCCGCTTGTAGATCTTGTCTGTAGGTAACTGCCTCGGCTGATGTAATTTGAAATCACCGCTTCCGGTTCCAATCGGTTGCGGTGTTTCCCGCAGGGAAGTTTCCTCGTTTCTAGATCGAGGGGCGGAAAAGTATTGTGTGAATGGATTAATTGAAGGGACTTGAAGCAAATTAATATGCACAATCGATTTATTAAAATGTTCTACGATTGATACTGCCATGCCGTGAGCCTTTTAGACATAGGATGCCTTAGGATTACATTAAGTTTGGGATTTTCTAATTAGGCCGATCCTCTACTGGATAATTGTTCACTGGAAAACATACTGCTTCATATGCACAACAGAGAATTTCTCTAACACAGTTCACTCGACAGTTATACACTTCGGCGCCGTGATTATCATTTTATATGAACACTTTTTATAATGACACTTATAAAATTGCAATTGTATCGCCTTGCTGCGAAACTTAAATGACTAACTTGAATTCTGAACGGCAACATCTCGAGTGAAATTTGAATCTCAAAACCAAGTAACCGAAGAGGTCCGAAAAATGCACGTCAACAGTTTGAACGCCATGCTAATGTTTGAATTTGACTTCCAGGAGCTTCTAGTAGCGTTCTTTTAAATCTAAGACATCTCATTGGCTAAAAATCTTTTCGATAGAAGCTTATGGAATCATTTTGTTGGTCCTGCTTCTAACTGGCTGTAAAATTTAAACCCATAAAAGCTTCTAGAATATCCATATATTACTAGGCTTCTCAATGGCCACTAACCTTCCCTAACATGTCTATCTATTCGTCTTGAAAACAGCCCTGACATAACCAGTTTGTATTCGTGGGAGTTTAAACTTTTTAAGGTCTCCCTAAAAACATGCGCTTGCGCTTTTCGTTCCAACAAACGTCATCTTAAAAATTACACAATGAGGTTTCCGATATAATATACAAAAGATAACCTTGCGAGGGCTCCAGGCTGACGGAGGGCATATGGAGTTTCAGAATCATACTATTCCCTTTATAATTTTAACATTGTAAAGTCTTTCATATTATTTACACTTATTACACCAGTTTCTTTATTTCCTATTATATAAATTCACTTGTTCAATCAGTTTGTTAATACCAGTGGATCTGGTATTATTTATATAGAGAGAAACATATATAACTTGACACAAGTTAATTGTAATAAATATTGGAAATGATCCGTATTATCTCTACGGTGGTTGAAGCTGGATATTCCACTTCAAACACTCCAGTGAGTTGTACCTTCAACAGGGGAAAGCTGGGCATAATTGGTGCAAACCTTGAACGTTCGCCAACAAATTACTCCCAAAATTAGCTTAATTCCAGGTTTCGGTATGTAAAGAAAACACTAGCTACAAAATTAGAAACATTGCGGTGGCCCAAATTTATCGTTTTAGCCATAATTTATTTTTCCGATATGTATTTTTAAGCAAGGGAGAACAATAATCGCGTCTAATCCTATACACTAAATTTGTATACGCAGTTTAGGAACCTTAGCAAAGTATGCGCTTCACTGGTTGTGCACCGCTTATTAGCTGAGGTGTGAACCTTTCCGTGAGAAGACAATTTTTATAACTAAAGCCCGGTAGTAATTATTATGAATGTGTAGTATTTTCATTGGTGTGCTGCAACTGCCATAACTTCTCTGAAATATATCTGAAATAGAGGACGATAGAGCAGGAGGATATTTCGGTACTTCAACCTTGCTCAAGAGTCGGCCGTTTGTGCCTATCCCTCCAGCGGGAATAGAGCATTCCAACGCTGTTGACGGAACCCAAGGAACCCGAGCCACCGGGGCAAAAACTTCCCAAAGCGCAAGTCCACCTCACGTGCTACTTTCGACCCTGTAAGAGAACTGATATGAGACAGGTGAAAATTCATGGAAAGTAAACATTCACCCCAACAGGTGCCTAAGTAACATGGGAAAACTATGAAAAAGTCAAAAGTCAGAATGACCTTACTTTGGGACACCGAGTTACGGTGTATTTTCGGAATGAAGGAAAATTCTAGCAAAAATGCTCAGTTTCAATGCTTATCCGAAACACAAATGGAATTCTGGAATGCTAGACTCGTGAAAGAAAAGACAGAAAATCAATCTCAACAGCAACTGACGTATATGTTCAGTAAAACATTTTATTTATACATCATTATCCTGGGAATATTCTGTATAAAGCTGTACGCAAATAGTTTTATTACTAAACAGCAATTTATCGCTTGGTACAAATGCCGTTCCAGGTGGGTTTTGGAGGGGATCGATATCACTGACTGTGGTACCCTCCCTGGACATATTGCAGTCCTAAATGTCTCCGTTTTTCGTGACCAAGCGCACAGATCAGACATTCAAAGAGCCACTTTGTGCATGTCCATGTTTTGGGCAGCAAGTTAAAGGGTAAAGAAATTAGTAATTTTTCTGTTATTTGCTATGTATATGCAGTGCCATTAACAAAGATTATCTGAAAAAAGTTTTTGTGCATACTGGTATTCCTATATGCGTCTTTACATAGTGCTTGTAAAAAATTATTAGTTTAAATTGTAGCTTCTTAACAATGCTTGCAAATGTACTTTACCTTTCGAGCCAGCACAGATGTACAATTTCTTTTTACAAGCAAGTAAGAAAATTCTCTGAAATATTAGAAGTAAAAGCTTAAAATTAATGTGTGAAACAATGAAACTATAATATAATAGTTCTTAAACGTCAAAAAAGTTTAAATTTCAGGTGCTGATTGCAAAAATTTGCAACTAGTTGCTGATTATGAGAGCTACTTCTAGCCATATCACTGCTGTTGTTATGTGGTTTATGATTTCTTAGAATTCCTTCACAAGGAAAATATTGTTTCTGTACCTTGAAAAAGTCTAAAATTTTACTGTAGCACGTGCAGTTTTCTAATTTGTAAGAAATTAGAATATATTATGATAAAATCGCAGTATATTTGCATGTCACTAGGCAGTCAAAATTATTTTGGTAACAATTGCTTTATTAATATTTTTTCATTAATATCTGTGATAAATTATCGGGGGAGAAAATCTGGTGCCTTTTGTTGTTAAAGGAAAAAAAAAATGAAAATATTTAAGCAATTTATTCGATATCTCATCGTGAGTCTTACTCGAATAATTTATTTAAAGGCCGCACACCTAATCCAAATCCAATTTTGTTTGCTGGTTTTTGCTGTCCACATTGCTCTTGCAGCAAACACGTTGCTCTGTCACATCCAAAACCATTGTTACAACATGAGTGGAGCATTTGTTGGTGAGTTCTTTTTGTATTAAATGTGCTCCAGGCAAGTATTTTGCACGGTGTATTGTTTCCGCTGCGTCATTTCCGTCGAAATAATGAAGCGTGTCATTTCTATTTATTTTTAAGCCCCACTTCCATTGCGTCAGCTCCATTGAGTTTCTTACTTCAAAATTTGTTAGTGGGTTGAGACTGAACCATATAATAATATTAGTAATAATAATAATTTCACTTGGATTTTTTTTTTTTTTTTTTTATATTTATTACACATTCTGCAAGTAGGTACAGATTGAGTCCATTACGCCATTAAATCTTCCCAAAACCTCTTCTTCGCTGTCGTTTATATAGGAGTAATTTACGCGTTAAGCTGTTTTCTGGAATTCTCAGAATACGTTGTTTCAGGTTTAATTCTTCCTCATTAGCTGCTCAATGTTCCACTTTGTTTCTGAGTTCACTTTTAATTTTTATCTCTTAAGGTAACCTTAATTACATCCAGAACGTAATTTGTGAGCAAATTATTCCAATGTTTATAATTTTGTTGGATAGTCGAACACTTTGAGTTAGAGAAGCTGGTGCTGAAATTAATGCAGTAAGAGCTTTGTGTCTTTGTTTGCCCTAATATTTCCGGCAATCTTTACTTAGGACCATACGTCACCATTTATAATAAAAATAGACTTTCGCATACATTATTCAATATCTTGTTATTTTAATTTTATATTTTTTCTTTAGAAATTGCAGCAAGTATTCTGGATAATTTTATTGAAATTTTCATTATCATTTGAAAATAATTTTGTAAGAGAATGTGTTTTTTTAAAGCTGAATTAAATGTTATTTCAGCAGTTTTTTCTTTACATTTTTCTTATTAAATTTTTACAGCTAAGTATAATATTGTTCATGCTTAATTTACAACGTGGTTGTTCATGCCCTTTCCTCTCTTTGTTACTTCTTTCGTAATTTAATGGCGGTATTTTATTTAAACTTCAATAAAGCGCCAATAGATTCAAAATTAGCTTTATAATCAAAATAACTACCTTCGGTATCTATACATTTTTGCCAATTGTTAAGTTTATTTTATTTGTACATTAGCCTCTTACCCGAGGGAAAAGTGATAAGCTTGAAATAATGTTATCCTGGCTTCCAGAGACGGTGAATTTTCTAAATGTCATCTCAGTTTCTTGTTGGCTATTGAATACTTCATTCTTTAAGGACATGTCCAGAGCTTTTAAGTAAGCAAAATCAGTCAGTGAAAGGTGGGTAGGATGAAATACATTTTATTGCTCCGTTTATTCAGCTTCTGGAGTGTTCATTGCGAGATGTGTGGCCGGGCGTTATCATGAATAAGAATAGACCTGCTTCTATTGACTAGTGTGGCTGTTTTTCTTGCAGTTTTTGATGCAAGTTGTCAATTTCTTGACAACGTCTCTACTAAGTAATTGCCTCGCCCCACAGTTGCCATTGCGTTTCTCTGAAGTAATTTTGGTTTTACGAAGTGTTTCGGTGCTTCATCAAGATTCAACTACTGTACTGATCGTTTACGGTAATGGTAGAGAATCCACCTTTCATTGCAGCATGCAGTACGATGCAAAAAGGGATGCTTTTCCCCGCAAAAACTGTGAAGAATCTGCTTCAAACCTACGACATTTTTATACTCGTTCAGTTCTACTTTTTATGTTTTGCTTGAAGATGTTGAAGATGCAAGGGAGGTTCTCGCGTAGTTTTATGTTTTTGCTTCAATTGTCATCAACACTACTGTGACGTTCTGGAACTTTTCTCATCTTGCTTGTTCAACACTTTTCGAATCTATACTTAAGTATAGATTCTTCTCCCCATACTTCCACATTTCAAACATTTTGCCCACACTTAAACTCATGAAAGAAAATTATACATATTTTACGCAAATCGCTACATTCCAACATAATTACAAGACACTTTCTGGATAAAATGTATTCTAATGTTCAACAATGGTAACATTAATAGTGTAAGCGAAGTATAAACTTAAGAAGGACCAAGTAAAAATATGTATGTATATGTATTAATATATTGTAATTTACAATTAATAATGTCGGTCCTGGTGGTGTAGTGGTTGCCTTCTAAACCCAAGATCGCGGGTTCAAACCCGGCCAGGATCGATGGATTTTTTCGGCCGTAAAAATCCCAAGTATGGTTTCCTTCGGAAGGGAAGTAAAGCTGTGGGTCTCGTGTCGTACATTTACGGCACGAAAAAGAACCTCAAGTCTGAAAGAAGAGGCCTCTGAGCAAAATTTGTCGGCCGTTTCACGCTCTGAATAGAATGGGACGCTGATGACCTGAGACGTTAAAAAGCGTGCGAAAATAAACCAAATCAAATCAAACAATTAATAATATGCAAATTCGCTATTAATTTCCGAATGACCTAAAAATAATTGTGGATCTATATTACTTCGCTTTTTCTTTGTAATTTAAATTATTATATTTTAATCAACAACTCTCCTTTAGATGTACGGAACACTGAAATCTTAATGTCTGTTTTTAACATGTTTACATTATAATTAATTAACAACAACAATAATAATAATAATAATAATAATAATAATAATAATAATAATAATAATAATAATAATAATAATAATAATAATAATAATAATAATAATAATAATGAATTCCCTAACACTTCACGTTACTAAAATTTTCCTCCAAATTCTTAGAACAGATCCTTGTGATGGAGAGCAATAAATTATTGCATATGCTAACCGCATTCTAAATCAGTAACGATGGTGCTTTAGCGAATAATCAGTACTAAATTGAATACGAGGTAAAATGTTTAATCACAACATTTATCGCAAAGAAACAGGGAGAAGTGCAGTTTGCGTCGCGAGGTGTCATTCCCCGGCAGACAACCCCCTTGCCCGCTTGCCCCTCTGCTCGCGCTCGATTAGATAAGTGGCGGGCTGTCTCTAGGCCACTGGGACAGCCACGCCATACACCCGCCCGCACCTATAGGTCACCCCTTAAGAGGAACGTACACTCACATACCACCTGCACTTAGCGGCGATATTGCGCAGCAGAGAGGCACCACAATGGGTCGCCATTCTTTGCAACGTACTCGGCATTCAGTTTTCGTTTTACTAATGAATTTATTTGTCCCTTATTGCCGAATTGCGTAAAAAGTAAGATTCCCATCGCACACACTGAGAACATTGGGTAGAAATAAAAAATATGTATTTAATTATTTAAACAAGCTACCCTGGCAAAGTAAAAATAGCTAACAGAGATAGTCTTAAGCGTAAAAATTGCTTTCTTTAGACCTGTGCAATACATGCATAGCTGATATAGTATTGATTTTTCTTTTTCCTATAACATGTGGAATTTCGATTAGAATTCTTCACAAATACCCATTGCCTCTGAGATTCTTCTACACTCATTAACTAAAAAGGGTTATGTCAATCTAATCCTATGCCTAGATTCCTTTCAATCCCGGCGAGTATCGATACATTTTTTTTCAGGCGTAAAAATCCCATGTATGGCTTCCTTTGGAAGGAAAATAAAGCTGTGGGTCCCATGTAGATTTACGGCATGTAAAAGAACCTCAAACCTGAAAGAAGAAGCCGCTGAAAAAAAAATCGGCCGTTTTACGCCCTGAATTGAATGAGACGCTGATTACCTGAAATGTTAAAGAGCGCCTGTAATTAAAACAAATCAACTACATTCCTTGAAGTGATATCTCTCAGAGTGTCTTTGGAAATAAGAACACGAGTTCCATCACTACTTTCACAGCATTTCGCTGAAGAGTTAAATTTAAATGACAAAACTAAATCTTGCATAGAAATTCTATAGCGAGGGATGTTAAATCGGGTAAAATGCATTACAGAGGTCATTATAAGACCATTCTTGCAAATGACAAATTCGCATATTTCAATTCCTACCTTAAAAACTGTTAAAACTTTAAAAAGATTAGCTTTAACGCCAATGACGTGCAATAGCCGCATTTACTAATGAAAAACGACAATTTTGGGGTACCCGGATCACCAAAATCACCTTGTGGCGGGCATTGTAGTTTGTCTCCTGAAGAAGAAATAAGTGCCTACTTTTGGAATCAGAAGTAGATAGGAAAAACGAGATCACGGCCACGACTGGAAGGAGAGTTCTTCGACTTTCTGTGCCAGTGCCTTCCAAATGAGCTACTGTGTCCTTTCCAACCAAAACCTGGAATTACCCCCGTCTAATTCCAAATGTAAGCCTAAGAATCACAATGGGAATTCTTATTATCCCTCTATCGTTATGATTTATCTCTTCTCGAAACAACTTCCGTAAAGAGGAGGATAAACTGTTCAACCAGTTCAGCTGGTTTATGTGAAAAAACCTCTTAATAGTGTGGTTAACTGCGAAGTTTGATCCATGAGTTCTCGAAGGTTTCTATTCGCCTCTTTAAAAGATATCTCTAGAGATCTCCAGGGTATGGGGGAGATTCGCGGTTGTGGTCGGACAGGGCACGGTAGTTCAGATGCAAGAGCATTGATAAGGTGAGCTGAAAACCTGCAGTTCGAATGCCAGCCATGACCTCGTATTTTCCTATCCGGCCTTAGCCAACACATGGCTTGTGATAAAATATTAAGTTTAAAAATAAATGTCTACCAAACGGAAATACTGCTTCCATTATCAATGGGCATCTTTAAACAATGCAAGTTCCATATTTAGTGTTTATCTTCAGCAACTCTAGAAATTGTCCTTCCTCTCTATGTTTGCTTTGATTTAAATAGTTTTGGAACTTTTGTTATGGAAACATGTAAAAATGTGACTATTACTAAAATATTTTTTGCCATATTTCGTGGAAAAATGGAAATGAAACTCCAGATTCAAGTGTTTTAATAATATGCTTAATTTATTATCGGCAATCTAAATGCTAATCACCGGCGCATCAAAGACTGCAGCGGTTTCAGTATTGCAATCTGCAGCGTTTTCCTTCTTGTTTTAACTAAGTGTTCGCAATGTTACTGTTATTACTACGAGGCATGTTTTTCATCTCTCAAGACCTCCACTTATTCAGAACACACGATAAAACAGACTAGCGCCATAGAATCTGTCACGTAAACTAAAAGCGAAGACATTCCACGTTTCAACGCTTTTTTACTGCATGTGATTGAGGAGATAGGTTTGACGCGGTGTACTGCACCTGTTCTTCCTAAGATAACCTGCATTAGTAAAATAATGTTATACTTTATTTATATCTTTTGAAAACCATGGTCATAAATTTGTTTTTCGCTAAACACAGATTTCAAATTTTGTCTCAATTAAAATTTTTAAATTTCAAGTACAATTTTGTTTGTTTGTTTTTTTGTTATGCAAAAGACTTCGAGTACTTTTCGGATACGAATTCGTAACGACAAAATGTGTTCCTCCCACGCATTCCGGTTTTGGTAGAATCACTTCTCTGTTGTAGTGTGAAACTAGATGACTTTTCGATATAATGGACCAAACGGTTAAGTCTAAAAGAAACGCTTGTTTTGATGAAAATTCATTTTTTATCACATTTATATATCAATGCTTTTGTTTGTTAAACGGCTAATGGAGTAACTCAAGCTTGTACAAGCCTGCTTCTTTCATAGTCTAATTATTCAGTAACATGTTTATACATGATATGTTTAGACTTAAGTTTTTCAAATCATTACAGCTGTTTCTATCGAAAATTTAAAGAGAGATCGATTTTAAAGGAACGTAGCCGAAGAAAAACTGTGTTATTTGGTATATACTTTTACAAAATTAATATACTTTCAATAATACATGGGAGTAAATAACATTTAAATTGTCCAAGTTTAGTTGATTTTTATTATAAATTTATATATTGCAAGTGCACGATCATATATGGAACAATGAGAAGAAAACGGAAATATCTTTTAAGATGTTTGTTTTAATGAAAAAGCAAATAATTTAAAATGTAGAGTATGAGTATTAAGAGACTTTCAGATCTGTTTCGTGTTTATTTACAATCTAACATTATAAATTTATTAAATGTCAGCATTTTATAGTATAACCGAAATTGCTTATATTATTTATACATTAAACAAATGACTTGAGCAAGCATAATGTTAATTGGTGACTGTAATGCTCTTAATCTTATCGTGAATAATAACACTAACAGGTTTGAAAATATTTCATTATTGAAACGCTGCTTTCAATAACTACACCCTCTGAATGTAGAAAAAATGTGCATAGTAAGCTATGCACAAATCTGTTTATCTTGTTACGTATTCATCTTATATTATTGTTCCAGTTCTGGTTCTTTGTTGCTTTTCTTGTAAATGTTCCAGCTCTAAGGCGAGTAATTTTATGTGATCGAGAATTAGACGTTCTGCTGAAAGCATATAGAATTCACTTCTGAGTTAATCGAAGAGCACTTACTTGCTGTTAAAACTTACCAAATATTCAAAAGTATACAGTAGTAATCCGAAGTCCATGCTACGACCTATGACAACCACTTTCACTTTCCGCAGGTAAAGCGCACGTCGACTGCTGGAGTAGTGCAAGGTCATTGTCCTCCTTACCAGTTCCTAAATGAACGTTATGTAAATATCCTATTCTAAATCCTGCATATTTACTCTTTGCAATAAAACGGTAATATATTATGAATACAAATTTGCATTGCATGAACGTAGGATCTTTATTATTTCAAAACAGGTTATTTTATTTTGTCTGTAGAGGGTATAGTTTTGTATATCTTCAGAACAAACTCAACAGGATAAATTAAATATTAACTGCAGCAATTTTTACATTCCACGGTTTTTAATAAAAAATGATCCATATATTTAAAGTTAATTCGAAAAAGCAAATGCGAAATCATTGCCAGAAGCATTATAAAGTTTATTGTCCTATACCTCCAAAATGTACGAATTATTACTGCGTAAACCAAAATAAGTAGACTATGTAGCTCAGTTATTACTTTTCGGGACTTCTCCTTTCTGAGCGGTGCTCACAATTTCTGCACCACTAAGCCAGAGTGCTGCTTTTCAGATCCGCAACTTGTAGTAATATACAGTGAGGTTATTTGAATAGAGGACCGGAAGAGCCCGGCTGTGTACTGGGAGAAGTCAATCGTTAAGGCCATATAATGAGGTAGCAGCCTGTGGTTAGTTTGAGGTTTCCCTTCTGCAACGTTAGAGGCTACCTGGAACACTGACACACAAGCAACACATCTGAATGTTGCTGTCCAGATTGTGGGAGCCGTCCTCAATGTAAACAGTCAGCTCTTCAACAGTTTGTGGTTTGCTTCCATACACTTAGTATTTAACCATATTCCAAAGGAAGAAACCCATTGGAGTAAACCAGGGAGGGGATCGTGGTGGGAATTCATTTGCACCACACCGTCCAAGCGCTCTCTTATTGAAAACATTATCATTGTACGTCCGAACAACTATAGCATAATGCGCAGGAGCTCCTTCATGTTGGAAGCGGAGTTGATCAAAGTTGTCCAAATGCAAGATGATTCATTGTGTAACCTGCCAAGCACTTGTTACCATCGTCATTTCCGTCAATAAAGTGCAGCCCAATTACAGCACTCGCCGATATTGCACCCCACACATTTACGCCAGGTTGATTTAGAGCTTGCCTCAAAACTGCATGATGATTTTCCGTATACCAATAAGTACAGTTATGTCGGTTTTCATGTCCCGATTACTTAAAAGTGGCCTCATCCGACCACAAAATGTTTTGAAAGAAATTGGAGTCATGTCGATATTAATTGAGTGTAATCTCGCAAAATGTCTGGATAATCTTTCAACAAACCATGTGTCAGACATGGAATGTACATTCTCAACTTCTGCTGATGCTATATCCTTTGGTTTGATTGACGTGGCATTGCTGCAAATTCTAGCACTAGTCGTCTGTGGACTTCCTTGGATAGTTGTGACAGCTAGGTAGACATTGAGTGCATTTTCCCCAGTTCGTGCTGTTCTAAGTCGCCCACTGCGAGGTACATTCAAAACAGAATCTTCAATTTCAAATTTATGAATTACATTGTCAATAGCCTTGCGTGATGTCACAGCTGACTGGGAATGTTCTCTCTATGCCCTCAGTATAGAACTTAAACCTCGTTGGTAACCATTCTTTACAGAAAAAGTCTTTATTTTCGTTAACATTTTCAACTATTGCTGACGATTCATTTCCTGTTTCTTGTTCTTCCCGCTAACAGTATTTCCAATCTAGAAAGATACCTACAGTACAGCTAAAAGTAAATGAAAAAGGAAATCATTTTGAACATATGAAATCGTGTGTTAACTAAAATTCACCAAGTGTGTCGTTACTTCCCACTCTGTATATGTGAAAAGTGATTCTTGTAGAGAAGTGGTGAGGTGATTCGCAAGAAAACATTTTATATAGAGAAACCTTTCGCCAAATTGTTAAAATGTTACCCAGACACAATCTTTGGCTTAGGCTAACCGATTCAGCAATAAGGCTTCTTTTGTATGCCTCCTTGCAATACACACTTTCAAAGTATTCCTGCCCAATTTCTGAAGCTTAGGCTACATCCAAAAAAGCCCCACTACTTGCCTAACCATGATAACTTTTTGATCATTCAGAATTACAAACTAAGTAGAATTCGTGGTTTTAAATGAACAGGTTCAAAACCTTAAGACTCTGATAATTGTATTTTACAATTTTCTGTGTTTCACTTGGCGACCAACAGTAAATAAATACATCAGTCAAGAATTTGCTCTCATATTGACTGTAAAAATGTTATACTACGTTTAATATGAGCAGAGTGTCTTACTGCTTCTTCTTCTTCTTCTTCTTCTTCTTCTTCTTCTTCTGTCTCGTATATTTGAGTGAACGCTAAAGATTGCACCTTTCTATCAAACTTTGGATTCTTAAATTGTTCCAAGAAGCCCTGAGAGAAATGCTGGCAAATCAGGTAATATTCTAAAACACGGTTAGACAGCCAAACGAGGATGTTGACTTATTAGTTACTGAAATTGATTTTCAAAAGACGTAGCTCAGTCGAACCAAAGTAGATAGATGTCAATGAGGAAGAGATGATGACTAAGAGAGATGTTCTTCACAATTTCCGACAGAAACGTTTTATTTTGTATGATCAAGGAATAGTAGAGAAAGGGAGTTCGTGTTCAGGTTTCAAGATGGATAGCACATGACAGTTAAATAATTAGACGACATAACGATGAGTAACATTATAATTAATTGAATGTAATTTTAATGATGTTTATCTTTTTTAATAGTATACAGAGGCACCACAAGCAGTGACCTGCTGATACATGAGATGAAACGATAAATTGCAAAATGATTTGATTTTAAAGCAAAGAAGTGTTCCAGGCTTATAAGTTTAAGGTATCTCCCCTGCATTTCACATTTATGAGGACTGAGAAAAATCTGAAGAAAGTCTCAGTCAAGGAGGATGGTCCTGGAGGAAATCGAACCTCAGACCTCCTGCTCACGAGTCCATAGTGGGTCCTGGTAGTCTAGTGCCTCTTAGACCCAAGATTGCGGGTTCAATCCCGGCAGGGACAATAATTTTTTGGGTTTAATATTCCTAAGCATGGCTTCTTTCGGAAGGGAAGTAAAGCTTTGGGTCCCGTGTCGTAAAAGAACCTCAAGCCTAAAAGAAATGGCATCTGAACAAAATTTATAGGCCGTTTCACACACTGAATTGAATGGGACGCTTAAGACCTGAGCTGTTAAAGAGTGTCCATAAATAAACGAAATAATTAAAATAAAATAACGACCTCGGCCAGCGTGTCGGTATATGTGCTTACTTTGCGTAATAGGTGGGGACTTGAATGAAATGAATTATGATGTAGCAAACGAGTCAGGAATTCGTTACGCTTTCCTGGAATACATTAATCCACTTTAATAAACATTTAAGGAAGTAGTTGTTAAGGCAGCTTTTCTCAACCGGAAAGTTTGATGTTATGCCCATAGTATAAAACTATGTACATTGCCATAACAGAAAGGAGTAAAACTTTAAATCTCCTAATGCAACACTTCTCTAAAATCCTGTGCATATGTCTATTTTCGTTAGCAAAAATCGCCCACCTTTCCTGCAGAAAAATGTAATGCTTTCAAAATTTCCCATTTGAACATTTTCATAGATTTCAGCCCTCTTTCAACCCACTTCTCTATATAACTAGGTTCCCATTGAAAAATATATATTTAGTGACATTCATTTAGTAATTTGTCTGCACAAAACTTTAAAGCTATTATGAGTATAAAGTCAGAAAACCGATTGAAAGTAATTTTTAACTGCTTATTGAACTTTTTGACTTCATAACAGAATTTCACTGTGTAAATTAAGCTTGAAGTGTCTGTTTAAATATTACTTGTGGATCTTAAGCTAATAGATTCCGACGAAAAGCTACTTTAGGATCAAAGGCTTTTTATACAAATACACAAACACCAAGTGGCTGTTTCGCAAAAGCTACTCTGACGTATGATTTGAAAGATAGTGAATACCCTTATGTGAGAGCAGCTTTTCGCCATGAACTACTCTCAGAACTGAAGAGGCGAGCGCGCGCGCTGATTAATTAAAAAGACTGTTGAAGAACGGTTTATGCACGAGTACACCATAAACCTCCTTTACCTATGCAAATTGAGCCAAAAAGATGGAATAGAACACGGACCCATATATATATATACTAAACTATTTGATATTTTTGACCATTTCTTGCGTCGTTGTCAATAGCGGGTCTATTGCTGAAATGGGCAGTAATGTGTTTACATTTGTTCACAGCTTTAAATAAAAATTAATATTGAAGTAGGACCTCGCGCACTGTTTTACACAATTTAAGACACTGTCTTTTAACTGCTTATTTTCCCAAATGGGTTTGCCTCATTATAGCTTTAACAAAATACTGAACAAAATGTTTTGAATTCCCTAATTGAAAACCTGTGGATGACTTTAAGAGTCAGTTCAAGAATGTCATGTACAGGCGATGGTAAATAGAGGGTGATTCATTGAAATATACCCACACCCCTTAGAAAAAAAGAAGAGCAGCAGCCAGAAACCATCACCAATTCACAAAACATTGAAAGCTAACCCGGTCATCAGAGCAAACGCATTTCCTGTTTATGGCATAACGTGAAAAGAACTGAAGGGGGTGTTAAAAATTGTATTGTAACCCCTTGTCCGACAGAAACGTTTTATTTTGTATGATCAAGGAATAGTGGAGAAAGAGAGTTCGTGTTCAGATTTCAAGATGGGTAGCACATCACAGTTAATCAATTAGACGACATAAGATAAGCAATATTATAATTAATTGAATGTAATTTTAATTATGTTTATCTTTTTTAATAGTATACAGAGGCACCACAAGCAGACCTGCTGATACATCAGATGAAACGATAAATTGCAAAATGATTTGTTTTTAAAGCAAAGAAGTGTTCCAGGCTTATAAGTTTAAGGTATCTCCCCTGCATTTCATATTTATGAGGACTGAGAAAATTCTGAAGCAAATCTCAGTAAAGGGGTTTTCGCAGAAATTGTTTTCCTCTACATTAACATTTTGGAAAGAGGTGCTCCTAGTATGAGATAAATATGGCATTAGCCATGATCCTGTCTAAATATAGAAATTGCAAATGTTTATTCTTGCACCACACTAGTTTTTTTTTATTTGCATGCAACCAAAATACTTCAAAACAACCAGACAATTCACCCTGCCTATATGGCAACTTTACTGGCTGAGAACCCCACAATATTATTTTAGTCTTTTTTATCTTTAGCACTTCCTGCCTCGTGTGATTTATTTGCAAAAACATGAATGACTTTGCAACTGAGAACGTCTTAACGCCAAGCTGTCTTTCTTCAGATCGTCTTTGAACTCATGATTGTAAAAACTAGATGTATGTAAACATTGTTTTTCAAATAGGATACCGAAACTGAGCCATTTTTAAACTTTGTGATTAAACAACTGTTCCAAGAAACATAAAACTGCACATGTTCATTCCAGAGCGCACACAACTATCCTCGGTGCTGACAACTCTTGAGTCATGGATAACGAAAACTAGGACTTGTAGTTACTCCTAGCATTAGCTCTCACAACATAAAGAGTGACGAAAACCTCTTGATATTTTTGGTCTCTAAAGAAGAAAGGGCAATCAAACTTGAACTTTTATGCATTTTTGTAAGAAAGCCAATTTGCCATTTTTAGATAGTTGCAGAATCTCAGCATGCTATTATGCGATTAATACATTTTCTTTATGATTGCGGATACATCTGAAAATAGAGCTGTTACGTCCCACAGTGTATCTAATGGTGGGTTATTAGATGAGTTACTTCCAAATGTAACATGAGTAAGCTTTGCATTAACACGTGCAAAGTTGAATAACAAAAAAAGCACAGCTTGACTTCTAAAATTGTCTTTTTACAACAATAAACCCAAAGTTTTACGGTAAATAACCATTTTGGCAAAATAATTTATTTAGTTAACAAGTTAATAACATTGATGAACTCCATTTTTGGAATATTTATATAAATAAATATACCATGCAGTACTTAAAAGTTGACTTCAATACATTTGGCATATAGTGACAAGCGAGCCTCGTTGCAGGCTTGGGTTTTGATCAATTAGTTTACATTATTCACGACTGCGAATGCATATGTACAGAATATTAGAGAACTACACTGCAATAATTTTAGAGATTGTGGATGGGTTTTAAGAGAAGCACTTGGTCTGTCTTCACATTTCAAAGTTATGAATCGTTGTTTCTAAAGAACCAGTACGACATTGACTAATAAATTTTCATTTTAACAGATACCATACAATAACGAACGATACTTGTAGGGTATGTCTCTTTGGCTATGCCAATGTAATAGTGACTTAAAGTAAAAATTGATAATTATTATCGAGTACTGGTCTCGTTCATTATATTTATTTACTTTTAAATTTTATGTATAAATATACCTCATCATGAAATAAAAAATAAACAAATAACTTTATTTGCAGGATCGGAACATACGAACAGTCCGTCGCCTTATCTCTTAGGACACACAGTCCCTCTAGGTCAGAGATGGCCAAATGAGGTTTGCTACCAGCATCGTTTTATTTCTAAGTGGCAGATGGATAACGCAGTGGAATCTTTCGCTGTTTTTGTGGGCTTATTATAACTCGGATTTAGCTTGGCGTGGCTAGCCATGCTATGGACTAAACTGCAGAACATAATAAAT
This sequence comes from Metallyticus violacea, assembly GCA_030762175.1. Classification (NCBI taxonomy): domain Eukaryota; kingdom Metazoa; phylum Arthropoda; class Insecta; order Mantodea; family Metallyticidae; genus Metallyticus; species Metallyticus violacea. The sequence continues at coordinate 278,194,158 of CM060846.1, read as the reverse complement.
CGGTTAATCACTGTTCACTGCCGAACAGTTATATGATTAGTAAGAAATTTTAGAGATATATCTCATTTCTCTTTAATTTCAACATTTTTATCACTATGTAAGTTGGTTATTTTTCTTCGTAGTCATAAGTTCTCTATCTCAAATTACTAGTCTCTAAAAGTATTACGGTGTCGTTCACTAACACTATGTACATATCGAGGATTTGGAACTTTATATCTAAACATACTTTCTACGGAATATGGCTACAGTTCGGCCGTCTTGATAGGTAATTTGGCTATACCAATTTCTACTAAGACTGGACCCACTTTTGAATGTTGGTGTCGTGTAGTGGCATTTGAAGTATAAAATTGCCCTTTTTTTTTTCTTCAGGTTCTCTCATTTTCTTATTTTATTCCATAAACGCTTCCAACTTTTCTCTACCCTTTCACCTTTTCACTTCATTTTAATGATTGGCCGCCGTTCCAACGAAGATTATGGCATATCTTGGTACTAGTTCAGGGAATCCTCATTCAAGCTTGAGCTTATACATGGTTCTGATTTTCTCCTACAACTTTGAGCATTTTCCACCTTGAATTGGAAATCGATCCTGGTGGTCCGTGATCATATTGCCTCGTAGACCCAAGGTCGCGGGTTTAAACCGGGCCAGGGGTTTTTAAGGTGTAAAAATTCTTATAGCTTCCTTCGTAAGTAGAAGTAAAGTCTCCTGTCTTAGAATAATGGCACGTAAAAGGCCCTCAAGCTTTTAAGAAGAGACCTCTGAGCAAAATTTATCAGTCGTTTCACGCTAATGACGTTAATGGTCACATATGTTAAAGAGCGTCCTTAAATAAAATAAACTTAATTCTCTGAATCTGGGAAGTGGTAACTGAGGCGCTTCGAAATCCAAGTGCTAAGTGGGTAAAATTCAGTTGCTGCCAAAATGCTAGACTGTCGTTAATTGATTTTCGGAGCGGTGTGAATTAGCTGGCATCTACATGGTTTTCAAAATATGTCCTTACCGCCCGCACAGGATTTTGCATCTCGACAGTTGAACATGCCACAGTCGGCCAAGCCTTATGCGTGTTGAGCTAAACGCTTAACAATTAAATTTTCGTATCATAAAGAGGGATATTTTTTCGTGGATTTTGTGGATTTTCGAAACACAAATAACGGTGTTGTAATGCTCGCACGGCCATTTTGCTGGAATCAGCCTCGTCTAAAAACACAACCTGTGGGTGGATTAATTCTTCAGTCATTGATGAAAGAAACCATTCGGGATGACCTTGTTGTAGATAATGGGTACTTGTTAATTTGAGTTTTAGCAATTTTGTTACTGCATATGCAGAAGGCACTAAAACACTTACATGACAGACGCATGGCTTATTGTATAGCGTAAGTTGAGGCATAGGACGTAGAAATTCTTAAAAATCTGATGTACACAACGAAGATGACTCTTTAATGCTATAATTTTTCATGTCATTGCGACTGTCAATAATGTAAGAATAATTAAATTAGATTAATATTATAAGATCTATTGTTCCATGACTCGCCGTTAATTTGTTTCTATCACTCTTGAATAAACTCACAACGTTTTACTCAACGTTTTATCGTCCCTTTACAATTTTAATAAGATATCTCGCAATTGCGCTGCAGTTGACAATTACAATAGAGGCAAAATTTATAATTAGCTAGCGTGAACATTTTCCAACTTTACACAATCTTTCGCGTAAACTATATTATAGAGGGCGTTTAGGAATGTGTTTTACAAATAAATATTATAGTAACTTACATTTACTATTAAAATAAAATAATTGTCACATTGTCATATTACCACAATCGACTAAAAATATAGAAATTCTATATTTTAAAAAGTTGTCGTCTACATTCTGGTCATTCTGGTGAACTTTAAATTGTAAAAATGACAAATGAGGGCACACATAATCAATTACACTGGTCAAGGCTAGACTACACAATAGCAAATACTCCACGAAAGACTCCTATACACAAGATCGCAGGTTCGAACCCGGTCAGGACCGATGAATTTTTTCGGGCGTAAAAATCCTAAGTATGGCTTCCTTCGGAAGGGAAGTAAAGCCGTGGGTCCCGTGTCGTACATTTACGGCACGAAAAAGAACCTCAACCCTGAAAAAGAGGCCTGTGAGCAAAATTTGTCGGCTGTTTCACGCCCTGAGTAGAATGGGACGCTGATGACCTGAGATGTTAAAGAGCGTCCGTAAATAAATCAATAATAATAATAAAAAATCTCCACGAAGGACCCTTTTCGCCTCTCCCGGACATTGACTTGGTAAATCACTACTGCTCTTGCACAAAGCAAGCCGAGCCTTCAATGATCGGGTTTCTGCTTCAGTGCACCACAGTGCACTAGTTTAAATAAGGTAATATTTCAACTTCTCAATAAAATCCAACACATGTGAGCCAATATACTAATTTTGTGTAGGCTCAACCTTATTATATGAATGGACGCTTCGTCTCTGGTAGAAAAGTTTTAAAACTAAGCACGCGCGCAAACTAAAACAAAGCTACTTTTAAAAATAACTTGGAAATGTACTAATAAATCTTACTGAGACCTTCACGTCTGCTAAAATTACAGAGAACACATTTTTACTCCATCAACAAAAACTCGCTAGAGTATCCAATAAATTACAATTAAAAATACTACTTGCAATTCCAGGAAAGGGAAAGACTTTTCTCCGATCCAGTTGGCCACTCCGGGAAAGTTTAAATTAAGTTCATGCGTGTCTCTTTTATGAATCATCTTCGTTCTTCTGTTTTTTGCCGTTGTAGACCGGTAGCTGTCAAAATTCATTAAGTAGTTCTTCCATCTTCTACTTTATCTACGCCTGTTTTTGTGGACAGTTCTTGAATTCCAGTCTGTGGCTTTGTAGTTCCACCAGCATGATTTCGTCCCCACCTCAAGATCCATTTCGGCTGAATTGGTAGCATATTTTATTCATCTTCTAGTCCTCAATTCTTGATTGTTAACTCTGCCTTTATTCTTGAATTCTTGTACTTTCTTTTCCATCTTGTTTTTGCATAATTTAACTCTTCTTTTTCGCTTTAATTTATATGCTAATCTTTAATGATATAAATATAGGTAGCCTTCAACTAATAAACTAGCAGATAAAGGAACAAAAAATAGAAAAATAAAAAACCTAATTGTGAAGAAAGTCATACTATTGCTATATATCACCAAACATTATTTTAATTTTAATACAGTGGGTATTTAAAGCGAATAAGGAGAAGATTACTTATCTCTACATGATAAAAATAATATTGAAATAAAATAGGCTTAAGGTCTGTACGAATCATATAAACCACACTCGACACAAACTCAATGTCGGTCTTGGTGGTCTAGTAGTAACCATACTTGTCTCTTAGGCCCACGGTCGATGAATTTATTTTATGGCGTAAAATTAAGGTTTCCTTCAAAAGGAAGTAAAGCGGGAAGTCCCGTGTCGTAGATTTACGGTACGTAAATAAACCCAGACTTTAAAGAAGATGCAAAACATATCGGTCGTTTCACGCACTAATTTGAGCGGGACGCTGACGACCAGATGTTAAAAGATCCTCTTTAAATGAAATTAAGCCTAACTAATTAACAAACTCAATGGCCGGAGAGTAACAACAACACAACAACAACAACAACA